>CM029016.1:193092311-193750068 GCA_016801055.1 Panax notoginseng
AACCCCAAGGTAGTGGTACATTTGATTCATTTATGGTGGATTAATGTTACAATAGAACAGTTGTAGATCAATGTGTGTATGTGAAAAAAAATTCCCACTAGATGGTAATTTGTTATTTGTTGCTATATATAGATGATATGTTGATAGTCGAGAAAGATGGTAACATAATTCGCAAGCTCAAGGGTAAGTTATTCAAGTCTTTCGATGTACAGGATTTAGTTCCGGCTAAGAAAATTTTGGATATAAAGATTTGTTCGTGACAGGAAAGCCAAGAGGTTTTGGTTGTCACAAAAGAAGTATGTTGAACGGGTTTCTTGCAGGTTCAACATGTGTGAGGCTAAGCAAGTTAGCACACGCTAGATATCATATTAATTTGACAAATTGCATGTGTCCTTCTACTAAGGAATGGAGAGATGTTATGGCAACAGTTCTCTACTCCTCTATTGTAGGAAGTCTTTATGTATACAATAGTTTGTACGAGGACAGATATTTCTTATGCAGTTGGCGTTGTGAGAAGGTATTTGTCAAATCCTGGTAGAGAACATTGGGAAGCAGTTAAGTGGATTCTCAGATACTTGAAAGCTACTTTCAGCTTGTGTTGGGTTTTGGTGGTACAAGTCCAGTCTTGAAGGGTTTTTGTAAGACCCTAACTTTTTGAATAAAGAGTTATTTTTCTTGAAATATATTTTTGAATATTATGGTGTGGATTTGATATAATGTTATAGTTGTGGTATTATTTACAAGTTTTGCAAAGTACAAAGTTTGTTATATAATATTCGATTGGTGGGGAATATTCGTTTTAGCAGGGAATATTCGTACAACGACATAATCATTAGTGGACCCCACAACGGAATTATTATCGGATTGAGAAAATAACAAAAATACTTTATGAAAATAACGGCGAAAGTTTTACCGTTAACTGTTGAACTACCCGGTAGTAAAAGTGCAGTAATACGCATGGTTGCATAGTAGCACACGGTATTGATTATTGATGCTTACGTGAGAAGTCACTCAGTTATACTCAATTATTGCTACAGTAATTGCTGCATCATATCTCTCATATTATTGATTCGATTATTGTCACAGTATCATCTGCTCAATATGTTATTTTATTAAATCAATAATTGAGACGATAAGTTTTCATATTATTAAATTGCAATATTTACAATGTCTAGAAGTTCTGTCCAAGGAGAGGTTTAGTGCCCTAATTGCGCGCCAATAGGGAGAAATCCTTATTGGAAAGCCCCCTCTTTCCTAGGAACGACTGGTTGATAAATATTGTGGCGCCCCAAAATAGGTATACATCACTCATATTGAGTCGTCAGTTACAAGGTACTGAATACAAATACAACTTAATAATACAACTGTAGTGTACAATACGACCAAACATAACCTGTGAGTTTGAATACAAATGTGTTACTAGAGAGTATAAAAACTCAAAAGGAGTCCTCATTACAATTATTATCACACTATTTCACAGAATAGTGAGGACTACTAATGCACAACTTGGACCATCACTCTGTTCCCCGACTAGTCCCAGCTACGTTCTCATTTCCTGAAGAGAACAGTGAAAGAAAAGGTGAGCTCAACTAGCCAGTAAAAAATATTATGACTAAGATAATGCAGAATAAATTATCATTAGCCTTCAAACAGTGTTAAACTGATAAAATATAACAAACATCAAGTTTAACTGCACGGACAAGCAATCCATTAAAAGAGTCAAGTAGAGATAAAAATCTACTATCTTTTATGATTTAATAGGTTTTTTCATCACTGATATCGTTGAGACTCAGCTTATTAATAAATCACATCATTGAACCACCCCTGCACTACGGCCAAGGATATTCTTTAGTATCACGACCACAATTATCCATGCACTACGGGCCAAGAATATTTGTGTATTCATTAATGGTCATGATCATGCCAACAACTGTCCTCAATGCACTACGGGCCAATGAGGACTTTTACCACATCATTTGTAATATTCGGTCATGATTATACCGAAATAATCCTGGTCATAATCATACCAAGTCCATCTATGCACTACAGGCCACAGATGACTTTCAACATATTATAAACATGAGGATGATTATAATTCAATAAAACAAGTTCAAGAATTAATTTATCCAAGAATTAATATAACTCCAAATTGTCACAACATGATACTACTTTGTGGAGTAAAATTCAAGAATGATCAGAAGAATATTTTCATGAAAAGATACTGGATGAAGCGCAAATATCAAGGATATTCTACAAATTTTATAGAGTATAGAAGTCAAAACTTTAACCAACTGAGTATAATAACGAATGGAATACAAAAGAAATCACCACGCATGCGGTACTTTGCATAGACAGGTCATTCCAACAGATTAATAAGTAACGGAACCAGGTCAGGCAAATGTGCACCGACGGATGTTCCAACAGAATAATAAAGACGAAACCCGGTCCGGCGTAAAACGCACAGACAAGATATTCCAACAGAATAATAATAAAGACGGAACCAGGTCCGACGTAAAACGCACAGAAGGATATTCCAACAGAATAATAATAAAAATAAAATCAGGTCGGCGTAAAACGCACAGACAGGATATTCCAACAGAATAATAATAATGACAGAATAATAGAAGAATGTCACCAAGTATAGGGTAGTCCACGTATACTGGTTATTCCAGCAGAATAATAAAGAATGGAATAACAGAATTTCTCTTCATGAATACAAAAGAAATAATATCCCTTACCGTAAAAAAAACTGAATATAAGAGTAGGGAAGTAGCAGAATATTTTTCTTATTTCTCTCTATACTTTCTCTCTCTAGAGTTTCGGTGAATTCGTAAGAAATAATGAAGAATGAGCTTCTATTTATAGAAAAATGGACTGCATAGTAACTAACTCATGAACGGTCCAGATTGATTTACTTTAATCTGACGGTCCATATTTAAAGCAAAATTTTCTTTTAAATAAAATATAATATATTCTATTTATAATCTAATAAAACGATTAACTTTATAAAAGATTTTACTATGCAAATACTATGCATGCACTATGCAAACACTATGCATAATAAAATATAATATATTCTAATTATTATCTAATAAAACAAATAACTTTATAAAAGTATTCTGTTTTATATAAAAAGATTTTACTATTAGCCTAATAAAATGAATAACTTTATAAAAGTATTCTGTTTTATATAGAAAGCTTTTCTGTTTTATTACATTAATAATACCAATAAAACAAAACTGAGTGACTTATCACATAAGCATCAATAATCAATACCGTGTGCTACTGTGCAACTACGCCGTATTACTGTACTTTTAACAACGGGTTGTTTCAACAGTTAACGGTAAAACTTCCGTCGTTATTTTCATAAAGTATTTTGTCATTTTTTCAATTTGACAATAATTCGTTTGTGGGGTCCACTAATGATTGTGCCGTTGTACGAATATTTTCTATTAAAATGAATATTCCCAACCAATCGAATATTATATAACAACTTGCATACTTTGCAAAATTTATAAATATTACCCACAACTATAACATTATATCAAATTTACTCCATAATATTCAAAAATGACATTTATAGAAAATTCATCTTTATTTATAAAAGTTGGGGTCTTACAACCTCCCCTTCTTATGAAATTTCGCCATCGAAATTAGGGTACGTACCTCTAGTATGTCGAAGAGGTAAGGATACCTTGATTTCATTTCAGATTCTAACTCCCAAGTCATTTCCTCAACATCGTGGTTTCTCCACAAAACTTTGACTTGAGGTATAACCTTGGAGCGTAGAATATGTTCCTTCTTATCCAAGATTTGAACAGGAACCTCTTCTACGTCAAATCTTCCACTATTTCGTCGGTTCTAACGCAATAATGTGGTTCGGGTCTTTCATTTTTTACGTAACATGGATATGTAAAAAACGTTATGAACACGAGACATACTTGGCGGTTAAAGCGAGTCTATAGGCCACAGTTCCTACTCGATCGAGGATTAAAAATGGGCCAATGAACCGAGGATTTAGCTTTCCTCTCTTTCCAAATCTCGTAACTTCTTTCTATGGAGAGCAACACGTAACAACACATTATCTCCAATATCGAATTCCACGTCCTTTCGATGAAGATCAGCATAACTCTTTTGTCGATCTTCTGAGGTTTTTATACGTTGTCGGATCGTTTGAATCTTTTTCGTAGTCATACGTACCAACTCCGGTTCCAACAACGTTACTTCACCCACCTCACCCAGCATACAGGAGAATGACACTTTCTTTCTATACAACGCCTCAAATGGAACCATGCCAATACTTGCTTGATAACTATTGTTGTAGGAAAACTCTACCAATGGTAAGAACTTATCCAACTTCCCTTGAAGTCAAGGACACAGAGTCTTAATAAATCTTCAAGAGTTTGAATAGTTCTCTCCGACTGTCCGTCCGTCTGAGGATGATATACCGAGCTAAATCGTAAATCTGTGCCCATAGCTTTCTGTAAAACTAACCCAAAATCGTGAAGTGAATCTTGGGTCTCGATCAGAAACTATGGATACTGGCATACCATGCAGTCTTACAATCTCGTTTATGTACATACTAGCAAGACGTTCAAGTGTATAAGTTTCTCGTATCGGTAAGAAATGAGCAGACTTGTCAATCTATCAACAATGACCCAAATCGCATCTATACCTTGAGAAACCTTAGGAAGACCGGTAACGAAATCCACGGTAATGTGCTCCCACTTCCATTTTGGAATTTCAAGTGGTTGCAATGGACCTTTTGGTACTTAATGCTCCGCTTTAACTCGTTGACAAGTTAGACACCTTGATATAAACAGCGCTATCTCTCTCTTCATATTGCTCCACCAAAATGTATGACGAAGATCATGATACATTTTGGTACTCCCAGGATGGATTGCAAACGGTGTATTGTGCGCCTCCATCATGATTTTATACTTTAAATCAGGGTCGTTAGGAACACAAAGTCCGGAGTTAACTCAAAGTATTCCTTCATTATCGATTCTTGCTTTCGGCATAGCACCTTCTTGCACTTTCTTCCTCATACGCATCAGCTCCAGGTCTGTAGCTTGAGCAGCTTTAACTTTATCAATTAAAGTCAGTTCTACTCGTATATTCGCCATCATCACTTGGGTCCCTGGAGTCTTTAACTCTATCCTCATCCTTTGCAAGTCACATAAAATGGGCCTTGGCGTTGACAATATCGCACTCGTACTTGCATATGATCTTCTACTCAATGCGTCAGCTACCACAGTCGCTTTTCCAGGATGTTATTGGATGGTATGATCATAATCTTTCAACAGTTCAAGCCAACGTCGTTGTCACATGTTGAGTTCCTTTTGAGTGAAGAAATATTTGAGGCTTTTATGATCCGTAAAGATCTCCACCTTCTCCCCATACAAGTAATGCTTCCAAATTTGAAGTGCGAAGACAACAGCTGCTAACTCTAGGTCATGAGTAGGATAATTCTCTCATATTCTTTGAGTTGTCTTGAGGCATAGGCTATGACTTTTCCATGTTGCATAAGAACGCATCCCAACCCTTTGCTCAAAGCATCACTGTAGATAACAAATCCCTTGAGCCAGATGGTATTGTCAGAACAGGTGCTGAAATGAGTCTCCTCTTGAGTTCTTGAAAACTTTTCTCACATTCTTCGCTCCAACCGAACTTTGTATCTTCCGAGTCAGCTGAGTTAATGGAGTAGCGATTCGAGAATATCCTTCCACGAATCTCCGATAATAACCAGCTAAACTGAGAAAGCTACGTACTTCGGTTACTGATTTAGGTTGCTCCTAGCTTTGAATTGCTTCATTTCTTTGCGGGTCAACAGTATTCCACGACTTGATACTACGTGCCCAAGGAATGATACCTCCTCCAACCAGAACTCGTATTTCTTAAACTTGCATAAAGCTTGTATTCACGAAACTTTTGGAGTACCAGCCTCAAGTGTTGCTCATGATCTTCACGGATTTTGGAATAAATAAGGATGTCATCAATAAAGACGACCACAAAGTGATCTAAATATTTCTTGAATACTCGGTTCATCATATCCATGAAGGCAGCAGGAGCATTAGTCAATTCAAAGGACATGACTAGGAATTCATAATGCCCGTACCGAGTTCTGAAAGCCGTCTTTGGAATGTCATCGGTTCTAATCTTCAATTGGTGATATCTGGAACGAAGATCAATCTTTGAAAAGAATTTGACTCCTTACAACTGGTCAAACAGGTTATCAATACGTGGCAATGGGTACTATTTTTTATGGTGACATGATTCAACTCCCGATAATCAATACAAAGTCGCATACTCTCATCTTTCTTCTTTACGAATAAAACAGGAGCACCCCAAGGAGACGTACTAGGATGAATAAAGTCAATGTCTAACAATTCCTGCAGTTGGGTCTTTAACTTTTGAAGTTCAATAGGAGCCATTCGATATAGGGCTTTGGAAATGGGTTTTGTACCAGGTTCAAGGTCGATACAAAATTCAATTTCACGCTCTGGGGGTAGGCCAGGAAGTTCTCTTAAGGGAATACGTCAGGGAATTTATTAACAATAGAAATATCATTCAAAACTGAAGTATTTTTGTTTAGATCTGTGACGTGGGCTAAGAAAGCTTGACATCCGTTTTTCAATAAACGAATAGATTTATGGCTTCAGATGACCGTGATTGATTTTAATGGTTTGGTCACTTGAATTCACATAATAGGTTGATTAGGAATATAAAAGCTAACAACCTTACGAAAACAATCAATTTTTGCATGATGAGTAGTTAACCAATTAATCCCTAGATCACGTCAAATGCAAGTATTTTTAATGAAATAAGATCGACAGGTAATGTGAGGGTACCGATTTGAACCAAACAAGACTTATAAATAGTGGATGTAATAAAGGTTTCTCCCAATGGAGTTTCCACAGATAAGTCAAAGTCTAATTTCTCTGGAGTCAAATTTAATCGTTAAGCGCAAGTAGGAGAAATAAAAGAATGGATAGAACCGGTATCAAATAAAGTATAGACTTCACTAGAGTTTATGATAAGCTTACCCGTGATGACCTCATTCGGATTCCTTGCTTTCTGGGAGGTCACAACAAACGCCCTCCTTGCACTACCGGCTTTGACTTTTTTTGGACGGTCTTTGGTGCCTCCATCCTAGCTGAACTTGTTTTGGTAAACGACAAAATCGATCTAAATGATCTTCTCTTTCACAATTATAACATGCTTTGGACGGCATCGCGCAGTTTTGACTAATGTGTCCCTCCCCTTCGCATTTGAAACATATGATAGGTGGTCGTTCTCCTTCCTTAACAACGGGTGCTGGTGCTGACGTCTTTCCATCATTGTTGAATCTCCTCTTCTTGAAATATCCATTCTTATTGTTTTGGCCCTGATTACCACCGAAGTGGTTACCTTTCTGGCCCGTTGATTCCCTCCACGCTTGTTTTCACCACTTCGATGACTGCTCTCATTGGTATTATTATTTTACCGGCTGCTCTCTTTTGGTTGCGTTGACTCGTTATCGCACTCCACTAACTGAGGCCTATTCACGACATCTGAATACAAATAAAGTTTATGAGAAATAAGATGTTGACGTAACTCAGGTTTCAAATCTCGCAAAAACATTCACATCATTCACTCTTCATACTGCGATATACTGCGACACGGTCATATTATTTTGCTCCAGCTTGATAAACTCCACCTCCTTCATGTGACGAATACTTTCGAGAAAGTATTTGTCGTTGAACAGCTCTTGGAAACTTCTTCCAAGACATCGTCAGTGCTGCAGGTTGAGTACGCTTTACTGATTCCCACCAGTAATCTGTCTCTCCTCGTAACATAAAGGCGGCAAAGGGAACCTTTTGCTCCTCGGAGCATCCCAAGACATCAAATATCGTGGTGATCTGCTTTATCCATGCTTCCGCCATAAGTGGTTTTGGCTCTCCAATAAACTCCGGTGGTCCCAACTCCTTGAACTGTTTAGCGGTGACCGCCCGAGAGTTTTCAGTGTTTCCACCTACATTTTGGACAGGAGCCGCTCTCGCTTGCTGTTGCATGAACTGCATAAAGCCTATGAACATTACGTCATTCATCATTTGGTAAGTGTTGTTGTTTGCATGAGGATTGTCTCCTTCCTGATGCGTATTATCCTGATTATTAATATGTGGTGAATCAACTGTCGCATGTGCTCCATTGCTATTCTCAACATTCTCGGATGTCATTTTCAGATACTGCCACAAAATAAAATGTTAATTGACATGTAACATATTATCCCTATATTATAACCGACCAATTAAATACCAAATAAACTTAGGTAGGTTATACTAGCGAAGGAATTCCCCGTCTCTCCCCTCCTAGTTCTATTTTCACATGAATAGTGAGGACTACTAATGCACCAACTAGGATCATCACTCTGTTCCTCTACTAGTCCCAGCTACGTTCTCATTTCCTGAAGAGAACAGTGAAAGAAATGGTGAGCTAAACTAGCCCAGTAAGAAATATTACGACAAAGATAATGCAGAATAATTATCATTAGCCTTCAACAGTGTTAAACTGATAAAATATAACAAACATCAAGTTTAACTGTAGCGGAACAAGCAATCCATTAAAAGAGTCAAGTAGAGAATAAAATCTACTATCTTTTATGATTTAAAAGGTTTTTCATCACTGATATCGCTGAGACTCAGCTTAATAAATAATCCACATCATTGAACCACCCCTGCACTACGGCCAAGGAGGATATTCTTTAGTATCACGACCACAATTATCCATGCACTACGGACCAAGAATATTTGTGTATTCATTAATGGTCATGATCATGCCAACAACTGTCCCTCAATGCACTACGGGCCAATGAGGACTTTTACCACATCATTTGTAACATTACGGTTATGATTATACCGAAATAATCCCTTGTCATAATCATACCAAGTCCATCTATGCACTACAGGCCACAGATGGCTTTCAACATATTATAAACATGAGGATGATGACAATTCAATAAAACAAGTTCAAGAATTAATTTATCCAAGAATTAATAACGTCCAAATTGTCAACATGATACTGCTTTGTGGAGTAAAATTTAAGAATGATCAGAAGAATATTTCCATGAAAAGATACTGGATGAAGCGCAAATATCAAGGATATTCTACTAAGTTCATGGAGTATAGAAGTCAAAACTTTAACCAACTGAGTATAATAACGAATGGAATAACAAAAGAAATCACCATGCATGCGGTACTTTGCATAGACAGGTTATTCTAACAGATTAATAAGTAACGGAACCAGGTCAGGCAAAATTTGCACCGACAGGATGTTCTAACAGAATAATAAAGACGGAACCAGGTCCGGCGTAAAACGCACAGACATGATATTCCAACAGAATAATAATAAAGACGGAACCAGGTCCGGCGTAAAACGCACAGACAGGATATTCCAACAGAATAATAATAAAAACGAAATCAGGTCCGACGTAAAATGCACAGACAGGATATTCCAACAGAATAATAATAAAGACAGAATAATAGAAGAATGTCACCAAGTATATGGTAGTCCGCGTATACTGGTTATTCCAGCAGAATAATAAAGAATGGAATAACAGAAGTTCTCTTCATGAATACAAAATAAATAATATCCCTTACCGTAAAAGAAACTGAATATAAGAGTAGGAAAGTAGCAGAATATTTTTCTTATTTCTCTTTATACTTTATCTCTCAAGAGTGTCAGTGAATTCGTAAGAAATAATGAAGGAATGAGCTTCTATTTATAGAAAATGGACTGCATAGTAACTAACTCATAAACGGTCCAAATTGATTTACTTTAATCTGACGTCCATATTTAAAACAAAAATTTTTTAAATAAAATATAATATATTCTATTTATAATCTAATAAAACGAATAACTTTATAAAAGATTTTACTATGCAAACACTATGCAGACACTATGCAAACACTATGCATAATAAAATATAATATATTCAAATTATTGTCTAATAAAATAAATAACTTTATAAAAGTATTCTGTTTTATGTAAAAAGATTTTACTATTAGCCTAATAAAATGAATAACTTTATAAAAGTATTATGTTTTATATAAAAAGCTTTTCTGTTTTATTACATTAATAATACCAATAAAATAAAACTGAGTGACTTATCACATAAGCATCAATAATCAATACCGTGTGCTACTGTGCAACTACGCGTATTACTGTACTTTTAACACCAGGTGTTTCAACAGTTAACGGTAAAACTTCCGTCATTATTTTCATAAAGTATTTTTATCGTTTTCTCAATTCGACAATAATTCCGTTGTGGAGTCCACCAATGATTGTGCCGTTGTACGAATATTCCCTATTAAAACGAATATTCCCTGACCAATCGAATATTATATAACAACTTGCGTACTTTATAAAATTTATAAATATTACCCACAACTATAACATTATATCAAATTTACTCCATAATATTCAAAAATGACATTTATAGAAAATTCATCTTTATTTATAAAAGTTGGGGTCTTACAAATATTGTGAGTTGTAATATTAATGACGAATATTATTACAATTGAAGTTGTGTTCGGAGTTGAATTTGGAGACGCGGACGTGATATTTGAGTCCAGAACGATGAAATTAGTAAAAATAGTCTATAAACACAAAATTTTTCAGAATTCACTATTTGGTCAAAAAGTCAACAGTTGACTTCTTCGGGAAAGTCAACTTCGAAATTTCAAAATTTATATTTTTGATAAAAATGGTTTCGACATTTATTTTGATGGTAATTGATGTCTGGGGGTTTATTGATAAATCGGGTAATTTATCGGATAAATGAGCACTTAATTACTACTTATTCACATGCTTATATAACTATTTGTTCACATGTGGGTACTATTGAATCACATTCATGTACTATTAGGGGAGTTGGTGCAAGATTGATAATACTTGCATGACTAAGTTAAAAATAGAGGTATAGTTGAAGGTACTATACTGTAATTATTTTTTTTACATGATTATACTATTTATTCACATGATTGTACTATTGATTCATATTATTTACTATTAGGGAAGTTGGTGCAAGTTTGATAATACTTGCAGGACTAATTAAAAATGAAAGAAAAGTTGGAGGTATTGTACTGTAATTTTTTGAGCCCCAAAACGTGCAATTATCGAAACTATATTTTTCTATAAATAGAAGCTCATTCTTCCTTCATTTCTCACCAATTCATAAAAGCTTTAGAGAGATTATTATAGAGAGAAAGAAGAAAGTATTCTGCTACTTCACTACTTCTATATCCAGTTTCTTCTAAGGTAGGGAGTATTATTTCTTTCTTATCCATGAAGAGAACTTCTATTATTCCATTCTTTATATTCTGTTGGAATAACTTGTATACGCGGGCTACCCTATACTTGGTGAAATTCTTCTGTTATTCCATTCTTTATCATTCTGTTGGAACATCCTGTTTGTGCGTTTACGCCAGACCTGGTTCCATTATTTATCATTCCGTTGGACATCATGTCTGTGCGTTCTACGCTGGACCTGGTTCCGTCATTATTATTCTGTTGGAATATCCTGTCTGTGCGTTTTACGTCGGACCTGATTCCGTCTTTATTATTCTGTTGGAATATCCTGTCTGTGCGTTTTACGCCGGACCTGATTCCGTTATTTATTATTCTGTTGGAATAACATGTCTGTGCGGTCTATCACATGTCTGGTGATTTCTTTTGTTATTCCATTCTTTATTATACTCAGTTGGTTAAAGTTTTGACTTCTATACTCCATGAAATTAGTGGAATATCCTTGATATTTGCGCTTTATCCAGTATCTTTTCATGGAAATATTCTTCTGAGCATTCTTGAATTTTACTCCACAAAGCAGTATCATGTTGACAATTTGAACATTATTGGTTCCTAGATAAATTAATTCTTGAACTTGTTTTATTAAATATTATGTCATTGTCATCATCCTCATGTTTTTATTATGTTGAAAGTCATCTATGGCCTGTAGTGCATAGATGGACTTGGTATGACTATGACCAAGAATTATTCGGTGTAATCATGATCGTAATGTAACGAATGATGTGGTAAAAATCCTCATTTGCCGTAGTGCATTGATGGACAGTTTTTGGTATGATTATGGCTATGGATTCTCTTCGTCCAAGGGTGCAAAGATGAATTATTTTATGGCATGATCTGGCATGATCAGGACTATTGATGAAAACACGATTATCTTTGGCCCGTAGTAGTACATGGATAATTCGTGGTCGTGATACTAAATAATATCCTTGGCCTGTAGTGCAGGGATGATTTGATGACGTGAATTATTTATTAAGCTGAGTCTCAGCGATAAAAGTGATGAAAAACCTTTTTAAATCATAAAAGATAGTAGATTTTATTCTCTGCTTGACTCTTTTAATGGATTGCTTATAGTTAAACTTGATGGTTGTCATATTGTATCATTTTAACACTGTTAAAGGCTAATGATAATTTATTCTACATTATCTTAGTCGTAATATTTTTTGTTGGGCTAGTTGAGCTCACCCTTTATTTCACTATTCTCTTCAGAAAATGAGAACGTAGCGGGATTAGTCGGGGAACGAAGTGACGGTCCAGATGATAGCATTAGTATTCCTCACTATTATGTTAAATAGGGTGACAATAAATGTATTGAGGACTTATTTTGAGTTTGTATAATGTCTAGAAGATAATATTTGTATTAAAACTCACAGCTCATGTTGTATATTCAAGATTGTATTTGTATTCTGTACCATATATTTGGCGACTCAGAATAGGTGATGTACACCTGTTTTGGGGGCGTCACAGTTGGTATCAAAGCTTAGGGATATGATCACTGGCTAAGATGTGAGACTAGAACTAGAAGGGGAGAGACGGGGAAATTCCTTCGCTAGTATGACCTACCTAAATTTATTTGGTATTTAATTGGTCGGTCAGAGTATAGGGATAATATGTTGCATGTCAATTAACCCTTATTTTGTGGCAGTGTTTAAAAATGGCATCCGAGAATGTTGAGAACATCAATGGAGCACAGGAGACCGTTGAGTCTGCACAGATCAATAACCACGACAATGTGCATCAGGAAGGCGACAATCCTCATGCAAACAACAACACTGACCAAATGATGAATGATGAAATGTTCGAGGCTTCATGCAATTCATGCAACATCAGGCGAGAGCGACTCCTGTTCAAAATATAGGTGAAAACACTGGAAACTCTCGGACGGTTACCGCTAAACAGTTCAAGGAGCTGGGACCACCGGAGTTTATTGGAGAGCCAAAACCACTTAAGGCTGAAGCATGGATAAAGCAAATTACCATGATATTTGATATCTTGGGATGCTCCGAGGAGCAAAAGGTTCTCTTCGCCACCTTCATGTTGCGTGAAGAGGTAGATTACTGGTGGAAATCTGTAAAACGTACCCAGCCTGACGCACTCAAGATGTCTTGGAGAAGTTCCAAGAGCTATTCAATGACAAGTATTTCCCGAAAGTATTTGTCACATGAAAGAGGTGGAGTTTATCAAGTTGGAACAAAACAATATGACCGTGTCGCAATACGAGGCTAAATTTGCGGAGTTATCCGGTTTGCATCCCATTTGGTCGATAATGAGGATCGGAATGACGCGACTATTTTTAAGAGGTTTGAAATCGGAGATACGTCAATATCTTATTTCTCATAAACTGTGTGTGTACTCAGATGTTGTAAATAGTACTCAGTTATTAGAGCGCGGTAATGAGTCAACGCAACCAAGAGAAAGTAGTCGGCAGCATGAAAATACCAGTGGTATCAATCATCGAAGCGGTGACAACAAACGTGGAGGGAATCAACATGCCAGAAATGGTAACAATTGGTGGTAATCATGGCCAAGACAGTAAAAATGAACATTTCAAGAAAAGAAGATTTAACAATGATGGAAAGACATCGGCACCAACAAACATGGTTAAGGAAGGAGAACAACCACTTATTATATGCTTCAAATGCGGAGGGGAGAGACATATCAGTCCAAACTGCGCGATGCCATCCAAAGCATGTTATAACTGTGAAAGAAAAGGTCATCTAGCCCGATTTTGTCGTTCACCGAAGACAAGTTCAGCTAGGATGGAGGCACCAAAGGCCGTCCCAGAAAAGTCAAAGTCGGTGGTGCAAGGGAGAGCATTTGTTGTGACCTCCCAGAAAGCAAGGAACCCGAACGAGGTCATCACGGGTAAGCTTATCATAAACTCTAGCGAAGTCTATACCTTATTTGATACCGGTTCTACCCATTCTTTTATTTCTCCTACTTGCGCTCAACGTTTAAATTTGACTCTGGAGAAATTAGACTTTGACTTATCTGTTGAAACTCCATTGGGAGAAACCTTCATTACAGCCACTATTTATAAGTCTTGTTTGGTTCAAATCGATACCCTCACATTACCTGTCGATCTTATTTCATTGAAAATATTTGCATTTGATGTGATTCTGGGATTGATTGGTTAACTATTCATCATGCAAAAATTGATTATTTTTGTAAGGTTGTTAGCTTTCATATTCTTAAACAACCTATTATGCGAATTCAAGCGACCAAACCATTAAAATCAATCACGGTCATCTCAAGCCATAAAGATATTCGTTTATTAAAAAACGGATGTCAAGCTTTCTTAGCTCATGTCACGGATTTAAACAAAAATACGTCAGTTTTGAATGATATTTCTATTGTTAATAAATTTCCTGACGTATTCCCTGAAGAACTTCCTGGCCTACCCCCAGAGCGTGAAATTATATTTTGTATCGACCTTGAACCCGGTACAAAACCCATTGCCAAAGCCCCATATCGAATGGCTCCTATTGAACTTCAGGAGTTAAAGACCCAATTGCAGGAATTGTTAGACATCGGTTTCATTGTCCTAGTAGTCTCCTTGGGGTGCTCCTGTTCTATTCGTGAAAAAGAAAGATGGAAGTATGCGACTTTGTATTAATTATCGGGAGTTGAATCATGTCACCATCAAAAATAGGTACCCGTTGCCTCGCATTGATGACTGTTTGACCAGTTGCAAGGAGCACAATTCTTTTCAAAGATCGATCTTCGTTCTGGATATCATCAGCTGAAGGTTAAAACTGAGGATATTCCAAAGACTGCCTTTAGAACTCGGTACGGGCATTATGAATTCTTAGTCATGTCTTTTGGATTGACTAATGCTCCTGCTGCCTTCATGGATATGATGAACCGAGTATTCAAGGAATATTTGGATCACTTTGTGGTCGTCTTTATTGATGACATCCTCATTTACTCCAAACCCGTGAAGACCATGAGCAACACTTGAGGCTGATACTCCAAAAGCTACGTGAAAACAAGCTATATGCCAAGTTGAAGAAATATGAGTTCTGGCTTGAGAAAGTAGCATTCCTTGAGCACGTAGTATCAAGTCATGGAATATCTGTTGACCCGGCAAAGATTGAAGTTATTCAAAGCTGGGAGCAACCTAAATCAGTGACCGAAGTACGTAGCTTTCTCGGATTAGCTGGTTATTATCGGAGATTCATGGATTGATTTTCTCGAATCGCTACTCCATTAACTCAGCTGACTCGAAAAGATACAAAATTCAGTTGGAGCATAGAATGTGGGAAGAGTTTTTAAGAACTCAAGAGGAGACTCATTTCAGCACCTGTTCTGACAATACCATCTGGCTCGGAGGGATTTGTCATCTACAGTGATGCATCGGGCAAAGGGTTAGGATGTGTTCTCATGCAATATGAGAAAGTTATAGCCTATGCCTTAAGACAACTCAAAGAATATGAGAGGAATTATCCTACTCATGATCTAGAGTTGGCAGCAGTCATTTTTGCGCTTAAAATTTGGAGGCATTACTTGTATGGGGAGAAAGTAGAGATCTTTACAGATCATAAAAGCCTCAAATATTTCTTCACCCAAAAGGAACTCAACATGCGGCAATGACGTTGGCTTGAACTGTTGAAAGATTATGATCATACCATCCTGGTAAAGCGAACATAGTAGCTGACGCATTGAGTAGAAGATCATATGCAGGTACGAGTACGTTATTGTCAACGCAAAGGCCCATTTTGTATAACTTGCAAAGGATGGAGATAGAGTTAAAGACTTCAGGGACCCACATGATGATGGCAAACATACGAGTAGAACCGACTTTAATCGATAAAGTTAAAGCTGCTCAAGCTACAGACCTGGAGCTAATGCGTATGAAGAAGAGAGTGCAAGAAGGTGCTATGCCGGAAGCAAGAATCGATGAGGAAGGAATACTTTGAGTCAACTCCAGACTTTGTGTTCCTAACGACCCCAATTTAAAGTATAAAATCATGATGGAGGCGCACAACACACCGTTTGCAATCTATCCTGGGAGTACCAAAATGTATCATGATCTTCGACATACATTTTGGTGGAGCAATATGAAGAGAGAGATAGCGCTGTTTATATCAAGGTGTCTAACTTGTCAACGAGTCAAGGCAGAGCATCAAGTACCAAAAGGTCCATTGCAACTACTTGAAATTCCAGAATGGAAGTGGGAGCACATTACAATAGATTTCATTACTGGTCTTCCTAAGGTTTCTCAAGGCATAGATGCAATTTGGGTCATTGTTGATAGATTGACCAAGTCTGCTCATTTCTTACCAATACAAGAAACTTATACACTTAAACGTCTTGCTAGTATGTACATAAACGATATTGTAAGACTGTATGGTATGCCAGTATCCATAGTTTCTGATCGAGACCCAAGATTCACTTCAAGATTTTGGATTAGTTTGCAAAAAGCTATGGGCACGAATTTACATTTTAGCTCGGCATATCATCCTCAGACGGACGGGCAGTCGAAAGGACTATTCAAACTCTTGAAGATTTATTAAGATTCTGTGTCCTTGACTTCAAAGGAAGTTGGGATAAGTTCTTACCATTGGTGAAATTTTCCTACAACAACAGTTATCAAGCAAGTATTGGCATGGCTCTATTTGAGGCGTTGTATGGAAGAAAATGTCATTCTCCAGTATGCTGTGATGAGGTGGGTGAAGCAACGTTATTGGATCGGAAAAGACTACGGTACATATGACTACGGAAAAGACTCAAATGATCCGACAACGTATAAAAACCTCACAAGATTGACAAAAGAGTTATGGTGATCTTCATCGAAAGGACGTAGAATTCGATATTGGAGATCATGTGTTGTTACGTGTTACTCCATGGAAAGGAGTTACAAGATTTTGAAAGAGAGAAAGCTCAATCCTCGATTCATTGGCCCATTTTTAATCCTCGATCGAGTAGGAACTGTGGCCTATAGACTTGCGTTACCGCCAAGTATGTCTCGTGTTCATAATATTTTTCACATATCCATGTTACGTAAATATATGAAAGACCCGAACCACATTATTGAGTTAGAACCGGACGAAATAGAGGAAGATTTAACGTATGAAGAGGTTCCTGTTAAAATCTTGGATAAGAAGGAACATATTCTACGCTCCAAGGTTATACCTCAAGTCAAAGTTTTGTGGAGAAACCACGATGTTGAGAAAATGACCTGGGAGTTAGAATCTGAAATGAAATCAAAGTATCATCACCTCTTCGACATACCAGGTACGCACCCTAATTTCAAGGACGAAATTTCATAAGAAGGAGAGGTTGTAAGACCCCAACTTTTTGAATAAAGAGTTATTTTTCTCGAAATATATTTTTGAATATTATGGTGTGGATTTGATATAATGTTATAGTTGTGGATATTATTTACAAGTTTTTGCAAAGTACGTAAAATGTTATACAATATTCGATTGGTCGGGAAATATTCATTTTAGCAGGGAATATTCGTACAACGGCATAATCATTGGTGGACCCCACAACGAAATTATTGTCGGATTGAGAAAATAACAACAATACTTTATGAAAATAACGGCGGAAGTTTTACCGTTAACTGTTGAACTACCCGGTAGTAAAAGTACAGTAATACGCGTGGTTGCATAGTAGCACACGGTATTGATTATTGATGCTTACGTGAAAAGTCACTCAGTTATACTCAATTATTACTATAGTAATTGCTGCATCATATCTCTCATATTATTGATTCGATTATTGTCACAGTATCATCTGCTTAATATGTTATTTTATTAAATCAATAATTGAGACGATAAAGTTATTCATATTATTAAATTGCAATATTTACAATGTCTAGAAGTTCTGTCAAGGAGAGGTTTGGTCACCTAATTGTGCGCTAATAGGGAAAAATCCTTATTGGAAAGCCCCCTCTTTCCTGGGAACGACCTGGTTGATAAATATTGTGAGTTATAATATTAATGACGAATGTTATTATAATTGAAGTTGTGTTCGAAGTTGAATTTAGAGACGCGAACGTGATATTTGAGTCCAGAATGATGAAATTAGTAAAAATAGTCTATAAACACAAAATTTTCTGAAATTCACTATTTGGTCAAAAAGTCAACAGTTGACTTCTTCGGGAAAAGTCAAACTTCGAAATTTTAAAATTTATATTTTTGATAAAAATGGTTTCATTGTGTTGGAATTATTTGTGTTAGTGAAAATCAACATTTATTTCGATGGTAATTGATGTCTGGGGGTTATATTGATAAATCGGGTAATTTATCGGATAAATGAGCACTTAATTACTACTTATTCACATGCTTATATAACTATTTGTTCACATGTGGGTACTATTGAATCACATTCATGTACTATTAGGGGAGTTGGTGCAAGATTGATAATACTTGCATGACTAAGTTAAAAATAGAGGTATAGTTGAAGGTACTATACTGTAATTAATTTTTTCACATGATTATACTATTTATTCACATGATTGTACTATTGATTCATATTATTTACTATTAGGGAAGTTGGTGCAAGTTTGATAATACTTGCAGGACTAAATTAAAAATGAAAGAAAAGTTGGAGGTATTGTACTGTAATTTTTTGAGCCCCAAAATGTGCAATTATCGAAACTATATTTTTCTATAAATAGAAGCTCATTCTTCCTTCATTTCTCACCAATTCATAAAAGCTTTAGAGAGATTATTATAGAGAGAAAGAAGAAAAGTATTCTGCTACTTCACTACTTCTATATCCAGTTTCTTCTAAGGTAGGGAGTATTATTTCTTTCTTATCCATGAAGAGAACTTCTGTTATTCCATTCTTTATATTCTGTTGGAATAACTTGTATACGCGGGCTACCCTATACTTGGTGAAATTCTTCTGTTATTCCATTCTTTATCATTCTGTTGGAACATCCTGTTTGTGCGTTTACGCCGGACCTGGTTCCATTATTAATCATTCCGTTGGAACATCCTATCTGTGCGTTCTACGCCGGACCTGGTTCCGTCTTTATTATTCTGTTGGAATATCCTGTCTGTACGTTTTACGCCGGACCTGATTCCGTCTTTATTATTCTGTTGGAATATCCTGTCTGTGCGTTTTACGCCGGACCTGATTCCGTTATTTATTATTCTGTTGGAATAACCTGTCTGTGCGGTCTATCACATGTCTGGTGATTTCTTTTGTTATTCCATTCTTTATTATACTCAGTTGGTTAAAGTTTTGACTTCTATACTCCATGAAATTAGTGGAATATCCTTGATATTTGCGCTTCATCCAGTATCTTTTCATGAAAATATTCTTCTGAGCATTCTTAAATTTTACTCCACAAAGCAGTATCATGTTGACAATTTGGACGTTATTTGTAAGACCCCAACTTATTAATGAATAAAATCAAATTTTCTCTAAATATTATTGTGAATAATAAGGGGCTAATTTGATATAATACTTTGGTTATGGATGAAATGTGCAAATTTTACAAAATAAGCAAGTGGTTATAAAATATTCATTTTGTCGAGGAATATTCGTTTGGTCGTGGAATATTCTTGCTGTCGGGGAATATTCGTACGACGGCGCAGCCTTGTGTGGGCCCCATAACGAAAAGCGATTGGATGAAGAAAACGACAAGTATAAGTTATTTATAAATAACGGCGTAGTTGTTACCGTTAATACTGTTGGAATACCCGGTGATTAAAATACAGTAGCACACGGTATTGCACCAATTATTGATTCTTACGTAAGAAGGCACTACTCAATAATTGTTATAGTAGTTATTGTTCAATATTTTATTTTATTGATTCAATAATTGCTGCGTTGATATTTTATATTATTGTTGTTTCAATAATTGTTGCTGCACAGTATTTTCCATTATCAGATCAATAATTCATATTATTTGAATAATATTATTAGATAACATTATTGGCAATGTCTAGAAAGTTCTGTCTAAGGAGAGGTTTGGTCATCTAATTGCGCGCCAGTAAGGAGAAATCCTTATTGGAAAGCCCCCTCTTTCCTGGGAACGGCCTGGTTGTCATAAATGTGATTCTGTAATATTATTTGTGAATAATTAATTATTGATTCATATGATAAGGAAATATTTATTTTATGTGGATATAAATGAGGGATATATTTTTGTGGTTAAAAATGAAGGAGTTAATGTTGAGGTTTTTATCCGTATTTTTGTCGGAATGGAGGTATTAAAAATCAGGATTTTTGAGATATTTTGCGGGGGTTATAATTTTTAATCCGACCGTTGGATCGTGGTAATTTTTGGATATGTTATACATATATAAGTTGAGTATATGTCCACAAATTTTGAACCGTTAAAAATGAACGTATGATTTATTATGAATTTTACGAGATGACTGGTTCAGAAATTGTTGAATTTTCGGAGTTTATCATTTTGATGGAAAATTCTAGAATTGGTGGGCCCCACTTGTGGTTGGTGAAGAAATGTGCTGAATTATATTTCA
The DNA here is from genome assembly GCA_016801055.1 of Panax notoginseng. Lineage (NCBI taxonomy): Eukaryota > Viridiplantae > Streptophyta > Magnoliopsida > Apiales > Araliaceae > Panax > Panax notoginseng. The sequence continues at coordinate 193,113,104 of CM029016.1, forward strand.
AATGTGGTAGGTGGGAATAGTAGCAGGTAAAGCCATCAGGTTGCAGGTCAAACCTACTAAAATTTTCCTATAAATAGAGGGCTAAGTTAGAATTGAAAATCACACCAGAAACAAGTTTTCTCTCTTTCTCTCTCTAGATTATTGAGTGTATTTTGTGAGTATTTAGATACTTTGAGAGTTTCTATTCATCAGAGCAAGTTTCTTTCAGCCTTATACCGGTATTCCGACCAGAAGTACTGATATCTTGAGGTAAGGGATATTATTTTCTTCTTAAATGATATTATTTTCTTCAATATCATTATGCTGAAATATTGATATGAGTTTTTATCAAATTTGGAACTTTTTGTGTCGGGGTTACTATTCACGTATACGGTACTATTCACGTATACGGCACTATTCACGAATACGGCACTATTCACCGAAAAATAAAATTTTCTCTTTTTGTCCAAGATGTCTATTATGGTTACTATCTTTGATTGTATCCATGTTTTGATCTTTATTTTTGAATTCTGCTTCACAATTGATTATTATGAAGTATTATTGATCTTGGATAAACTGTTATACGAATCCCTAATATTTGTCCTTCTGTCTCACTGGATTCGTTCTCTTTAAGATATTTTTCATCATCCTCAGTCCTAAATGATGATATTACTGAATATCTTTGGCCTGTAGTGCAAAGATGTATGATTACTTGATGAATATCTTTGGCCTGTAGTGCAAAGATGAACAGGTGTTGAGATGAACATGACTGACAGGTGATACAAATGAATATCTTTGGCCTGTAGTGCAAAGATGAATATTTGAATAAAGATGATTATTAATTGATGTTACAGGGATAAAATATTGATGATGGACTTTTAAATCTTAGAAGATAGTAGAATTCTTTCTCTACTTGACTCTTCTAATGGTTTGCTGTTTCCGCTGCAGTTGTTGATCTAAAACTTGTTGTCGATTATATTCTATCAGATTTTTCCCTGTTGAAGACTAACGATAATTTGTTTGTATATTATCTTAGTCATAATATTCTTTACTGGGCTAGTTGAGCTCACCCTTTTCCTTTTTTTTTCATTTTTCTTCTCAGGAGGTGAGAACATAGCAGGATCTAGTCGGGGTATGGAGTGATGGTTCTAGAAAGATGTTTTAGCAGTCCTCACTATTTCTGTAAAATAGTGTTTGAATAATTGTAATGAGGATTTATTTGAGTGTGGATATTGTCTAGAAGACAATATTTATATTTAAACTCACAGTATGTGTTGTTATTTTGCACGACAATTGTATTATTGAAGTTGTAGTTTTTTCTGTACCATGTATTTGGCGACTCAGAATGGGTGTTGTATACCTATTTTGGGGGCGTCACAGTTGGTATCAGAGCTTAGGGATATGATCCCTGGCTGAGATGTGAGACAAGAACTAGGAGGGGAGAGACGGGGAATTCCTTCGCTAGTATGACCTGACTAAGTTTATTTGGTGTTTATTTGGTCGGTCAGAGTATAGGGATAATATATGACATGACTATTAACCCTTGTTTTATGGCAGTATTTAAGAATGGCAGCTGAGAACGTTAATAATGGAGTAAATCAGACCGTGGAGACACCTTTGATCACCACCCAGGGGAACGTGCAACAGGAAGGCAATATTCCTCCTGTAAACAACGTTACCGAGCAAACGATGAATGATGGAATGTTTAGGAGCTTTTTGCAGTTCATGCAAAATCAGACGAGGGAGACTCGTGTGCAGAATACGGGTGGAAATGATAACGCGCGGTTTGTCACAGCTAAGCAGTTCAAAGAATTGGGACCACCAGAATTTAAGGGAAAGCCGGATCCGATCATGGCGGAAACGTGGGTCAAGCAAATTACCAAGATATTCGATGTCTTGGGATGCACGGAGGAACAGAAGGTTCCATTCGCCACCTTTATGTTCCGCGGTGAGGCAGACTACTGGTGGGAGTCTGTGAAGCGTACCCAGCCTGACGCACTCAACATGTCCTGGGAAACATTTCAAAAACTGTTCAATGACAAGTACTTTCCTGAAAGTATTCGTCATATGAAGGAGGTAGAGTTTATCAGACTGGAACAAAACAACATGACGGTGTCCCAGTACGAGGCGAAGTTTGCAGAGTTATCCAGGTTTGCACCTCATTTGGTCGAAAATGAGGAACGAATGACAAGGATGTTTCTGAGAGGTCTAAAACCCGAGATTCGACAATATCTTATCTCTCATAAATTTTCTTTATATTCAGATGTTGTAAATAGGGCTCAATTATTAGAGCGAGATAATGAGTATGTGCAACCGAGGGACCACAACCAGGGTCATACCGGTGGCGGCAGTCATCGAAGCAATGAAAACCAGCAGGGAGGAAAACATTCGGACAAAAGCGGTAACCACTCTGGTGGTAATCGTGGTCGTGATAATAGAAGGAGCGAGTCGGGAGGAGATTTCAAGAAGAGAAGGTACAACAATGATAACGTGAAGACGTCAGCACAAACATCAACTGTTTCTAGGGGAGGAGAACGACCACCGGTCGTATGTTACAAATGTGGGAAAGAGGGACATATCAGCCCAAACTGCCCACAACAATCTAAGGTATGTTATAACTGTGGAAAGGAGGGTCATATAGCTCGAGAGTGTTCTGTAGCAAAACCAAGTTCAGCGGGGATGGTGACTCCAAAAGCTGTCCCGGATAAGTCGAAATCAGCGGTTCCTGGAAGGGCGTTTGTCGTTACTGGCCAAAACGCGAGAAACCCGAACGAGGTGATCACGGGTAAGCTAATCTTGAATTCTTGCGAAGTTTATATTTTACTAGATACCGGTTCTACCCATTCTTTTATTTCTCCTGCTTATGCTCAACGTTTAAACTTGACTCCGGAGAAATTGGACTTTGACTTATCTGTTGAAACTCCGTTAGGTACACTGTTTATAAATCTTGCATGATCCAAGTTGGCACTATCACATTACCTGTTGATCTTATCTCTTTAAAGATACTTGCTTTTGATGTGATTTTAGGAATTGATTGGTTAACCACTCATCATGCTAAAATTGATTGTTTTCGTAAGGTTGTTAGTTTTCATATTCCTAACCAACCTGTCATACGAATTCAAACTACTAAACCACTAAAATCAGTCACTGTCATATCAAGCCACAAAGCTATTCGTTTATTGAAAAACGGATGTCAAGCTTTCTTAGCCCATGTCATGGACTTGAACAAAAATACGTCAGATTTGAATAATATTTATGTTGTTAGAGAATTTCCTGACGTATTTCTTGAAGAATTTCTTGGCCTACCTCCAGAGCGTGATATTGAATTTTGTATCATATTTGAATCCGGTACAAAACCCACTTCTAAAATCTCATATCGAATGGCTCCTATTGAACTTCAGGAGTTAAAAACCTAACTATAGAAGTTTGTACCCGAGCCTATATCTGGTGACTTCCTTTGCGGAATGCACTGAAGCCAAACTCTCTGTAGGGGACGCCATATTCATGCGGTAGTAAACTGATAGGTGCCATTGTGACGTACTATCCAAGATTGGGATATGAGTCACAGTTGAGAGCAACCTAAGTCAGTAATCGAAGTACGTAGCTTTCTAGGCTTAGCTGGTTATTATCGGAGATTTGTGGAAGGATTTTCTCGAATCGCTACTCCGTTAACTCAGCTGACTCGGAAAGATACAAAATTCGTATGGAGTGAGGAATGCGAGAAGAGTTTTCAAGAACTCAAGAGGAGACTCATTTCGGCACCTGTTCTGACAATACCATCTGGTTCGGATGGATTTGTTATCTACAGCGATGCTTCAGGCAAAGGGTTAGGATGTGTTCTCATGCAACATGGGAAAGTCATAGCCTATGCCTCGCGACAACTCAAAGAATATGAGAGGAATTATCCTACTCATGATTTGGAGTTGGCAGCAGTCGTTTTTGCATTGAAGATCTGGAGACACTACCTTTATGGGGAGAAAGTGGAGATCTATACAGATCATAAAAGCCTCAAATATTTCTTCACCCAAAAGGAACTCAACATGCGGCAGCGACGTTGGCTCGAGCTGTTGAAAGATTACGATCATACCATCCAATATCATCCTGGAAAAGCAAACGTAGTAGCTGACGCATTGAGTAGAAGATCATATGCGGGTACGAGTGCAATGTTTTTAATACAAAGGCCCATTTTGTATGACTTGCAAAGGATGGAGATAGAGATGAAGGCTCCAAGTACCCACATGATGATATCAAATATACGAGTAGAACCGACTTTAATCGATAAAGTTAAAGCTGCTCAAGCTACGGATATAGAGCTGATGCGTATGAAGAAGAAAGTGCAAGAAGGTGCTATTCCAGAAGCAAGAATCGATGAAGAAGAAATACTTTGAGTCAACTCCAGACTTTGTGTTCCTAACGATTTTGACTTGAAGCATAGAATAATGATGGAGGCACACAACACACCGTTTGCAATCCATCCTGGGAGTACCAAAATGTATCACGATCTTCGACATACATTTTGGTGGAGCAATATGAAAAGAGAGATCGCGGAGTTTATCTCGAGATGTTTAACTTGTCAACGTGTAAAAGCGGAGCATCAAGTACCAAAGGGTCCATTGCAACCACTTGAGATTCCGAAATGGAAGTGGAAACACATTACTATGGATTTTGTTACGGGTCTTCCCAAGGTTTCTCAAGGCATAGATGCGATTTGGGTTATTGTTGATAGATTAACCAAGTCCGCTCATTTCTTGCCGATACGTGAGACTTATTCCCTTGAACGTCTTGCTAGTATGTACGTGAACGAGATTGTGAGATTGCATGGCATGCCAGTATCCATAGTTTCGGATCGTGACCCAAGATTCACTTCACGATTTTGGGTTAGCTTGCAGAAAGCTATGGGCACGGATTTACGATTCAGTTCGGCATACCATCCTCAAACGGACGGACAATCAGAGAGGACTATTCAAACTCTTGAAGATCTATTAAGACTTTGGGTCCTAGATCTCAAAGGGAGTTGGGATAAGTACCTACCATTGGTGGAATTCTCCTACAACAACAGTTATCAGGCGAGCATAGGTGTGGCTCCATTCGAGGCGTTGTATGGAAGAAAATGTCGTTCTCCAGTATGCTGGGACGAGGTGGGTGAAGCAACATTGTTGGGACCAGAGTTGGTACGCATTACTACAGAGAAGATCCAAACGATTCGACAACGTATACAAACAGCACAGGATCGACAAAAGAGTTATGCGGATCTTCATCGGAAGGACGTGGAATTTAATATTGGGGATCATGTATTGTTACGTGTTGCACCATGGAAGGGAGTTACAAGATTTGGGAAGAGAGGAAAGCTCAATCCAAGATTTGTTGGTCCATTTGAGATTCTTGAGCGAATAGGAAATGTGACATATAGACTCGCATTACCTCCAAGCATGTCTCGTGTTCATAATATTTTTCACATATCTATGCTTCGTAAATATGTTAAAGACCCGAACCACATTATTGAGTTAGAACCAGACGAGATAGCTGAAGATTTAACGTACGAGGAGGTATCCTCACCTTTTTGAAACATCAGGTACGTACGTCAATTTCGAGGACGAAATTTCATAAGGAGGGGAGGTTGTAAGACCCCAACTTATTAATGAATAAAATCAAATTTTCTCTAAATATTATTGTGAATAATAAGGGGCTAATTTGATATAATACTTTGGTTATGGATGAAATGTGCAAATTTTACAAAATAAGCAAGTGGTTATAAAATATTCATTTTGTCGGGGAATATTCGTTTGGTCGTGGAATATTCTTGCTGTCGGGGAATATTCGTACGACGGCGCAGCCTTGTGTGGGCCCCATAACGAAAAGCGATTGGATGAAGAAAACGACAAGTATAAGTTATTTATAAATAACGGCGTAGTTGTTACCGTTAATACTGTTGGAATACCCGGTGATTAAAATACAGTAGCACACGGTATTGCACCAATTATTGATTCTTACGTAAGAAGGCACTACTCAATAATTGTTACAGTAGTTATTGTTCAATATTTTATTTTATTGATTCAATAATTGCTGCGTTGATATTTTATATTATTGTTGTTTCAATAATTGTTGCTGCACAGTATTTTCCATTATCAGATCAATAATTCATATTATTTGAATAATATTATTAGATAACATTATTGGCAATGTCTAGAAAGTTCTGTCTAAGGAGAGGTTTGGTCATCTAATTGCGCGCCAGTAAGGAGAAATCCTTATTGGAAAGCCCCCTCTTTCCTGGGAACGGCCTGGTTGTCATAAATGTGATTCTGTAATATTATTTGTGAATAATTAATTATTGATTCATATGATAAGGAAATATTTATTTTATGTGGATATAAATGAGGGATATATTTTTGTGGTTAAAAATGAAGGAGTTAATGTTGAGGTTTTTATCCGTATTTTTGTCGGAATGGAGGTATTAAAAATCAGGATTTTTGAGATATTTTGCGGGGGTTATAATTTTTAATCCGACCGTTGGATCGTGGTAATTTTTGGATATGTTATACATATATAAGTTGAGTATATGTCCACAAATTTTGAACCGTTAAAAATGAACGTATGATTTATTATGAATTTTACGAGATGACTGGTTCAGAAATTGTTGAATTTTCGGAGTTTATCATTTTGATGGAAAATTCTAGAATTGGTGGGCCCCACTTGTGGTTGGTGAAGAAATGTGCTGAATTATATTTCAAATGTGGTAGGTGGGAATAGTAGCAGGTAAAGCCATCAGGTTGCAGGTCAAACCTACTAAAATTTTCCTATAAATAGAGGGCTAAGTTAGAATTGAAAATCACACCAGAAACAAGTTTTCTCTCTTTCTCTCTCTAGATTATTGAGTGTATTTTGTGAGTATTTAGATACTTTGAGAGTTTCTATTCATCAGAGCAAGTTTCTTTCAGCCTTATACCGGTATTCCGACCATAAGTACTGATATCTTGAGGTAAGGGATATTATTTTCTTCTTAAATGATATTATTTTCTTCAATATCATTATGCTGAAATATTGATATGAGTTTTTATCAAATTTGGAACTTTTTGTGTCGGGGTTACTATTCACGTATACGGTACTATTCACGTATACGGCACTATTCACGAACACGACACTATTCACCGAAAAATAAAATTTTCTCTTTTTGTCCAAGATGTCTATTATGGTTACTATCTTTGATTGTATCCATATTTTGATCTTTATTTTTGAATTCTGCTTCACAATTGAATATTATGAAGTATTATTGATCTTGGATAAACTGTTATACGAATCCGTAATATTTGTCCTTCTGTCTCACTGGATTCGTTCTCTTTAAGATATTTTTCATCATCCTCAGTCCTAAATGATGATATTACTGAATATCTTTGGCCTGTAGTGCAAAGATGTATGATTACTTGATGAATATCTTTGGCCTGTAGTGCAAAGATGAACAGGTGTTGAGATGAACATGACTGACAGGTGATACAAATGAATATCTTTGGCCTGTAGTGCAAAGATGAATATTTGGATAAAGATGATTATTAATTGATGTTACAGGGATAAAATATTGATGATGGACTTTTAAATCTTAGAAGATAGTAGAATTCTTTCTCTACTTGACTCTTCTAATGATTTGCTGTTTCCGCTGCAGTTGTTGATCTAAAACTTGTTGTCGATTATATTCTATCAGATTTTTCCTTGTTGAAGACTAACGATAATTTGTTTGTATATTATCTTAGTCATAATATTCTTTACTGGGCTAGTTGAGCTCACCCTTTTCCTTTTTGTTCCATTTTTCTTCTCAGGAGGTGAGAACATAGCAGGATCTAGTCGGGGTATGGAGTGATGGTTCTAGAAAGATGTTTTAGCAGTCCTCACTATTTCTGTAAAATAGTGTTTGAATAATTGTAATGAGGATTTAATTGAGTATGAATACTGTCTAGATGACAATATTTATATTTAAACTCATAGTATATGTGTTGTTGTATTTTGCACGACAACTGTAATAATAAAGTTGTAGTTATTTTCTGTACCATGTATTTGGCGACTCAGAATGGGTTGGATGGATTGGACCTATTTTGGGGGCGTCACATTATTGGTTCTTGGATAAATTAATTCTTGAACTTGTTTTATTGAATATTATGTCATTGTCATCATTCTCATGTTTATATTATGTTGAAAGTCATCTGTGGCCTGTAGTGCATAGATGAACTTGGTATGATTATGACCAGGGATTATTCGGTGTAATCATGACCGTAATGTAACGAATGATGTGGTAAAAATCCTCATTCGCCGTAGTGCATGGATGGACAGTTTTTGGTATGATTATGGCTATGGATTCTCTTCATCCAAGGGTGCAAAGATGATTTATTTTATGGCATGATCAGGACCGTTGATGAAAACACGATTATTTTTGGCCCGTAGTGCATAGATAATTCGTGGTCGTGATACTAAATAATATCCTTGGCCTGTAGTGCAGGGATGATTTGATGATGTGGATTATTTATTAAGCTGAGTCACAGCGATAAAAGTGATGAAAAACCTTTATAAATCATAAAAGATAGTAGATTTTATTCTCTACTTGACTCTTTTAATGGATTGTTTGTAGTTAAACTTGATGGTTGTCATATTGTATCAGTTTAACACTGTTAAAGGCTAATGATAATTTATTCTGCATTATCTTAGTCATAATATTTCTTACTGGGCTAGTTGAGCTCACCCTTTCTTTCACTGTTCTCTTCAGGAAATGAGAACGTAGCCGGGACTAGTCGGAGAACGGAATAATGGTCCAGATGATAGCATTAGTAGTCATCACTATTCTGTTAAATAAGGTGACAATTAATGTATTGAGGACTTATTTTGAGTTTGTATAATGTCTAGAAGAAAATATTTGTATTAAAACTCACAGCTCATGTTGCATATTTAAGATTGTATTTGTATTCTGTACCATGTATTTGGCGACTCAGAATAGGTGATGTACACCTGTTTTGGGGGCGTCACAGTTTTGCAGATGCAGAAATGGAAGGTTCTGAAGAGAAGAAGTCTACTTCAGGGTATTTATTTACTTTTGCAGGGGGTATTGGTGTAAACTCTAGTTACGCACAGCATGCAAGTATACGTGGTCAACAAGTAATAAAGTGGAAGTAGAGTATCGTTCCCACAAAGAATTATTAATACAAATTACCAAATACTAACTCTTAACCAAACTAATTTTATTAAAACAATCAATTTAAAGTTATAAATTTAATTATTTAATTAAACTAATTCTAATTGCCACTGGTTAAAAATCAGATTATGGAGATTTATGATCATAACTTTACTTATTGATTCACTTAAATTAATACACTTCTTATCAATTATTCTAATTATTCTGAATTGTTAATGAAAAAAACATAAATAAATATGACCATCTCTTAATGCATCATACTTAAATCAACTTAAATCCACAGATGATAGAATTAAGAAGAACACCCTAATTAACTAATTCACTATATCTCTATGTGAATTATAATTAAAGATGATTTAAAGCACAAGTTCTCTTACAGATTACATGTGATGTATAGGTATATCTCTATCCTAGACATAAATTATGAATTCCAACGCCATGCAGAAAACACAATCCTAATTAATTAAAATAAAACTCAATTTCTTAACTGTTAAGGAGGGTTGCCTACATCTATAAATAAGAGTAGTCTTATTATGGGTGAGGGTGGTTGATGTTTTTCACAACACACATGAATAACTATTACAAGAGTTAGGAGAGTACACTTTTTCTATAGAGATAGAAAAACTAGGGTTTTGCCAAGTATCCATCTTCTTGAATACTTCTTCTTCCTTGGTGGATTACCTCTAGAGACCAAACACTTGGGTGGCTAATGTTGATCAAAGGAAGGAATCAAACTCGGTGGATTCAAGTTGAACGCGGAAAGGATTGGAGGTGAACTTGTACTCGAGGAAGTTCAAATCTTCAAAAGTATAATTCTTGTTCTTCATCTTTTCGTTTAATTAATAATTATGCAAAAAGGATGATCCGGGTTTAGCTAACCACCCTCCTTCTTGAATAGCGACGCTAGTTGGATATCGAGTTTGGAAAAAAGTAAATCCACTACAGGTTGGGTGTTTACCTTAGGAGGAGGTGCAATTTCTTGGCAATCCAAGAAACAAACTTGTATAACACACTCAACTATGGAGTCAAAATTTGTTGCTTTAGCAAAAACTGGAAAAGAGGCTGAGTGGCTGAGGGATTTTCTTATAGAAATTCCGTTGACTTCTAAGAAAATAAGTTCAGTCTCAATTCATTGTGATAGTCAAGCCACTTTTGTAAGACCCCGAATTTTATGAAATAAAAGTATTCAATTTTTCTTATAATTACGATTCAGTAAATAGTTTTATTGATAAAAAGTTAAAGTTAAAGGTGATATATGAATTTTTTTTCAAAATAAGCAAGTGGTTATAAAATAATCATTGTTGTCGGGGAATATTCGTTTGGTCGTGGAATATTTTTTCTGTCGGGGAATATTCGTACGACGGCGCAGCTATTTGTGGGCCCCATAACGAATAACTGTTGGATGAAGATAACGACAAAAATTGAGTTTTTATAATTAACGGAGTAGTTGTTACCGTTAACACTGTTGGAATACCCGGTGGTTAAAATACAGTAATACGCGTTATTGCACAATAGCACACGGTATTGCATAGTATTTTTGAAATTATTGATTCTTACGTAAGAAGACACTACTCAATAATTGTTACAGTAATTATTGTTCAATATTTTATTTTATTGATTCAATAATTGCTACGTTGAAATTTTATATTATTGTTGTTCAATAATTGTTACTGCACAGTATTTCCCATTATCAGATCAATAATTCATATTATTTGAATAATATTATTAGACAACATTATTGGCAATATCTAGAAAGTTCTGTCTAAGGAGAGGTTTGGTCACCTAATTGCGCGCCAGTAAGGAGAAATTCTTATTGGAAAGCCCCCTCTTTCCTGGGAACGGCCTGGTTGTCATAAATGTGATTCTGTAATATTATTTGTGAATAATTAATTATTGATTCATATGATAAGGAAATATTTATTTTATGTGGATATAAATGAGGGATATATTTTTGTGGTTAAAAATGAAGGAGTTAATGTTGAGGTGTTTTATCTGTATTTTTGTCGGAACGGAGGTATTGAAAATCAAATTAGGATTTTTGAGATATTTTACGGGGGTTATAATTTTTAATCCGACCGTTGGATCGTTGTGATTTTTGGATATGTTATACATATATAAGTTGAGTATATGTCCATAAATTTTGAACCATTAAAAATGAACGTATGATTTGTTATGAATTTTACGAGATGACTGGTTCAGAAATTGTTGAATTTTTGGAGTTAATGATTTTGGTGGAAAATTCTAGAATTGGTGGGCCCCACTCTTGGTTGGTGAAGAAATGTGCTGAGATTTTTATTCAAATGTGGTGGGTGGGAATAGTAGCAGGTAAAGCCATCAGGTTGCAGGTTAAGTCTGCTTCAGCGTGCTAACATTTTTCTATAAATAGAGGGCTAAGTTAGAATTAAAAATCACACCAGAAATACAAGTTTTCTCTCTTTCTCTCTCTAGATTATTGAGTGTATTTTGTGAGTATTTAGATATTTGGTGAGTTGCTATTTATCAGTGTAAGTTTCCTTCAGCGTCATATCCGATATCCAGTCAGAAGTGCTGCTCTTTTGAGGTAAGGGATAGTAAGGGATAGTAAGGGATTTTAAGGGTTGTTATATTTTTCAGTTTCGTAATTTTTCTGACCTTCAAAAATTCTGAAAAAATTTGAAATGATATTTTGATGAGTTTTATTGATTGTGTCCAAAAATGGTGATTTTTGGATGTATAGATTAAGAGTTATGAATTTTATGAGAAAAGACTATTTTAAAAGTAACCGCCTATAATTCCTTGTGGTTAACTCCAAAATTAGTGAAATTTTTATTGAGAGTACATGTATATGATAGAAGTATACTCTATAAATTTCAGAATTTTTGGATAAAAGTACAATTTATGATAAATGTCTAAATATTCGACGGTTTTGGCCATATGAAAAATAGTAAATGAGTTTTAAAAATTCTGAGAAAAATATATGTTCAATATGGGACTATATTCTGCTAAATTCCAGAAAAGAAATATTTTTGGAACTGATTTGGTATTTTTCATGAAAATAGACTAGTTATGAGTAAATGAATTAAATATGTTATGTGAAGTAAGAAAATTAGAAAATAGGATTTTATGGCTTGAGAATCCTATATGAGGTATATGCAGATTTTTGATGAGAGATTTTGATTATTGGTGATGAAATCTTAAGAGTTGGCATTTTATGATGATTAAATGCATTAATTAGTAAAATGTAAATAATTTAAATAAATTATTTATAAGCTTAAGAAATATATTCTTTCAATATCATTATACCGAAATATTGGTATGGATTTTATTGTAAAATTTCTACCTTTTTCATGTCGAGTTACTATTCATGAGTTACTATTTATGAGTTACTATTCATGACAAAATTGGTTCCTTTTTCTAACCAAATTATAGTTGATTTATGAATATTACTCTTGAGATTAAATCTATATGTTGATCATATTGTTTTTATTATCATATATATCATTTTTATAACCCTAATGTTGAAATTCTCTTTCACTTGAGTGTAAAGATGGGTAGATTATTGGTATGATCATGACTTTGGGTTCTCTTTGGCCAGTAGTGCAAAGTTGAATTATTGACTAGTATGATCATGACCATTGAATTTATAATTGAATATCTTCAGCTTAAGTGCAAAGGTGAAATGATCAACATGGTTATAATTATTGTTTATATAAATGATTATATATTTCTTTGAAATATTAATATATTTGGCCTGTAGTGCAAATATGAACTGTTGATGAATATATTTGGCCGTAGTGCAAATATGAACTGTTGAGGAATATCTTTGGTCTGTAGTGCAAAGATGAAATATTGATGAATATCTTTGGCCTGTAGTGCAAAGATGAATTGTTGATGAATATCTTTGGCCCGTAGTGCAAAGATGACATGTTGTTGAATATCTTTGGCCAGTAGTGCAAAGATGAACAGATGTTGAGATAAACATGACCAACTGGTGATACAAATGAATATCTTTGGTCATAGTGCAAAGATGAAGTTATTAGTATGATTACGAACAGGAAATGTGATTTGGTGTAACCATGATCTTTGATGTTTCAGGTGATGAAAATTATCTTCGTCCTGGATGAGAAGAGGAATTTAGAACTACAGTTATGATTATGAGTTATTCATATGATTGTGGACCAGAATTGTTGATTGATGTTACAGGGATAAAACATTGTTGGTGGATTTTAACATGGAGAAGATAATAGACTTTATAGTCTATTTGACTCTTCTAATGGATTGCTCGTTCCGCTGCAACTATGGTTGAAATTTTTATCATTTACCATATGTTCTAAATCTCTGATTTATTATTGATGAAGGCTATTGATAATTTAATTATCTTTAGTCATGATATTTTTTACTGAGCTAGTTGTGCCCACCCTTTTGCTTCACAATTCCTTTCAGGTAATAAGAATGTAGCTGGGTCGAGCGAGGGTAACGGGGAAATAGAACGGTGGTCTTTAGCTGTGGAGGTTCTCCCGAAGCAGTATAGAAAAGTTTATTTAGTAGTTTTATTTGGTGAATCCAATAGGGTAAGGTGTATCCAACATTGTAAGGGTGTTTTTGCCACTATCATACAAGATGTCTAACGACATACAACCCCGTGTCATCATAAGATAGGATTGTGCACATCTGCTTGCCGAGTATATCTACAAGCACTACCTATATAATCTTGGTGTTTGTTTGAAGTATAATTCTCAGTTAGATACAGTGGAGATAATGATAAGTCAAGAGAAGACTCACCATTGGGAAGAATATGATAGTAATCTTCTCGTTTTTCTTTGGAGTCTATTGGGTCAACCAAGGATAATTCTGTGGCCATATGATATCTATCATAACCTAGAAGCATGGCCTCCCATGTACGAAGGTTTCCTTGAGTACTTTCCAAAGATTCTAATTTCTAAAACAGTTTTTGACTATACCTTTATGTAAGGTGTTACTGTGAGGTGCTGCCACGGTTGGGACATGTGTCACATTTGGTATATATTTGTATTCAAACTCACAGCATATGTGTTGTTGTATTTTGTACGACAATTGTTGTAATAGAGTTGTAGTTGTTTTTTGTACCATGTATTTGACGACTCAGAATAGGTTGGATGGAATGGACCTATTTTGGGGACGTTACAGTTGGTATCAGAGCCATAAGTAAAGAGCCCCGAGCCTCTATCTGGTGACATCCTGTTGATGGGGAATGCACCGAAGCCAGACTCTCCGTAGGGGACGACGTTCTGCGGTGGCAAGCTGAAAAGTACCTTTGTGAGGTGCTGACACATGATGGTGTCCAATGTCACAGTTGGTATCAGAGCTTAGGGATATGATCTCTGGCGGAGATCGGGGAATACAACTAGGAGGTGAGAGACGAGTAAATCATTCGCTAGTGTGTCCTACCTAAGCTTATTTGTTGGTCAGTACTATCGGAATATGATATGATATGTTAATTTGTTAAATTAACCTTTGTTTTTGAAGCTGTATTCTAGAATGATATCTGAAATACAGGAGATGAGCAATGGAGAAATCATGATGACAGAAAAGATGGAATCTGAAATGAAAGCAAGGTATTCTCAACTCTTCGAAATACCAGGTACGCAAATTTCGAGGACGAAATTTCATAAGTAGAGGAGATTGTAAGACCCCGAATTTTATGAAATAAAAGTATTCAATTTTTCTTATAATTACGATTCAGTAAATGGTTAAATTGATAAAAAGTTAAAGTTAAAGGTGATATATGAATTTTTTTTTCAAAATAAGCAAGTGGTTATAAAATAATCATTGTTGTCGGGGAATATTCGTTTAGTCGTGGAATATTTTTTCTGTCGGGGAATATTCGTACGACGGCGCAGCTATTTGTGGGCCCCATAACGAATAACTGTCGGATGAAGATAACGACAAAAATTGAGTTTTTATAATTAACGGCGTAGTTGTTATCGTTAACACTGTTGGAATACCCGGTGGTTAAAATACAGTAATACGCGTTATTGCACAGTAGCACACGGTATTGCATAGTATTTTTGAAATTATTGATTCTTACGTAAGAAGGCACTACTCAATAATTGTTACAGTAATTACTGTTCAATATTTTATTTTATTGATTCAATAATTACTACGTTGAAATTTTATATTATTGTTGTTCAATAATTGTTACTGCACAGTATTTCCCATTATCAGATCAATAATTCATATTATTTGAATAATATTATTAGATAACATTATTGGTAATGTCTAGAAAGTTCTGTCTAAGGAGAGGTTTGGTCACCTAATTACGCGCCAGTAAGGAGAAATTCTTATTGGAAAGCCCCCTCTTTCCTGGGAACGGCCTGGTTGTCATAAATGTGATTCTGTAATATTATTTGTGAATAATTAATTATTGATTCATATGATAAAAAAATATTTATTTTATGTGGATATAAATGAGGGATATATTTTTGTGGTTAAAAATGAAGGAGTTAATGTTGAGGTGTTTTATCTGTATTTTTGTCGGAACGGAGGTATTGAAAATCAAATTAGGGTTTTTGAGATATTTTGCGGGGGTTATAATTTTTAATCCGACCGTTAGATCGTTGTGATTTTTGGATATGTTATACATATATAAGTTGAGTATATGTCCATAAATTTTGAACCATTAAAAATGAACGTATGATTTGTTATGAATTTTACGAGATGACTGGTTCAGAAATTGTTGAATTTTCGGAGTTAATGATTTTGGTGGAAAATTCTAGAATTGGTGGGCCCCACTCTTGGTTGGTGAAGAAATGTGCTGAGATTTTTATTCAAATGTGGTGGGTGGGAATAGTAGCAGGTAAAGCCATCAGGTTGCAGGTTAAGTCTGCTTCGGCGTGCTAACATTTTCCTATAAATAGATGGCTAAGTTAGAATTGAAAATCACACCAGAAACACAAGTTTTCTCTCTTTCTCTCTCTAGATTATTGAGTGTATTTTGTGAGTATTTAGATATTTGGTGAGTTGCTATTTATCAGTGTAAGTTTTCTTCAGCGTCATATCCGATATCCAGTCAAAAGTGCTGCTCTTTTGAGGTAAGGGATAGTAAGGGATTTTAAGGGTTGTTATATTTTTCAGTTTCGTAATTTTTCTGACCTTCAATTTCGTATATATTTGTATTCAAACTCACAGCATATGTGTTGTTGTATTTTGTACGACAATTGTTGTAATAGGGTTGTAGTTATTTTCTGTATCATGTATTTGACGACTCAGAATAGGTTGGATGGAATGGACCTATTTTGGGGACGTTACAACTTTGGCTCGAGCATATAGTGAGATATACAATGGAAAGTCAAGATATATTAGTCTTCGACATGATTATGTGAGGAAATTAATCAAGGATGGGATTATTTCGCTCACATAGGTAAGATCTATTGGGAATTTGGCCGATCCATTTACCAAACCTCTGTCGAGAGATATGGTGATAAAAACCTCAAATTTAATGGGGCTAAAACTCCTAACTTAATTCACCAATAACGGCAACCCTACCTAACATTATGAAATGAGTAGTTTTGGGTTCAAATGGTAACAACAAATTATTGAAAAGTGAATGCTTAAACTATTATGGCCATTTGAGATAAAAGTATTGGTTGCCATAGTTGGAGAGTTGAAATTTGCTCTCTTAATGAAGTTTAATTAATGGAACAAGTGTCTCAAATATGGTAAAGACACTGAAAGAACCTCACCTATATGAACTTAGAAGTGGTGCCGTTTCGATTGAGATTTGGAGTTTATCTCATAAAAGTTTATCATGAATGTTGGATCAACTCATAGCCTTACGAGAGTTGAGCGTGTGATTGTGTGGAATATGAGAATTCTTTTGTGTTTATGTGTGTGATGTCATCTATATTGTCACAAGAAATAACAAGTTCAAAGTTTTCATGCTACTTGAGATTTCGGCTTTGTTTTGTGGCATTTACACTAAGGTAATATTCAAATCGAAAGATATATTACTGTATTCATAAACATAGTTTGATTTTTTGGAGAAATTTTCATATTTTGAATAAATGGGGAATTGTTATAAATTATTCAAATAAGAAAATGATATTTTCTATTTAAAAAGATAGTTATTAAAATGTAGTTATTAAAAGAAAGTTATTGGTAGTTATATACCAAACATTGTGCTCATTCCTATATATATCTTTTGAGATTTCTATTATATAAAAAAATGAATTTTCAGATTATTAAGGACCGAAATTTTATGTTCAAACTTCTTATTCTCTCCAAAAAAAATATGTTTAATTCAAATAAAAAGATCAAATTCTCATCTCTCATATTCCTACTTTGAAATTTTTCACTAGTTGCTAAGTGCAAAACTTCTCAAGATTTGTCATATCCATTAAGGCTATTTGCATTCATCCTATAGCAATCTCAAGAAGGAGATGAAGCAAATATTGCTTTTAGGATAGTGATTTTACGCGTTTCAAGCCATTTTTCTACTTCAAATTTATTTGTGCTCTTGTTTCATTTTATATATTATTATTATTATTATTATTATTATTATTATTATTATTATTATTATTATTTTGTTCTTGATTCTTTTATCTCCTTATTTCAACATTTTTTCTAACACTCAGTCCTACATTGAAAGATTGAGAAAAAATTTGTTTGTATATAAGGAAATTAATAAAGTTACTAACAATAGTACATTCAGTCATGACATTTTGGGTGAACCTATTCGAACTGACATTTTGGGGGGTTAAATATTTTTTCAGTTATCGTACTATAGGTCAACTTACAGATGGATAACTGAACTTTTTTTTCTTACAGTCAACTCACTGTACTCGATTTTACTAACAAAAATTAAAAAAACCGTTAAGTCAAAGGTTGACTTAACGGAAGTAATGACGTGGCAGCTGACTTGTCTTAAAAAAAAAGCATATGTGGCAGTTAGTATGCGACGTGGCAGTGATAATGTGGATTTGGAAGAAATTTTTTATGAAAAAATGGAAAAAAAATATTTTAAAGTATAATATAAATTATAAAAATTAGCCAAAAAATAAGAAAATAAATAAATAAAAATAATTATTTTTAATAAAAATTAAAAAATGCAATTTTTTTTTAAAAAAAATTAAAACGCATTTTTTTAATAAAAATAATTTTTTTTTAATTAAAAAAAATTAAAACGTAGTTTTTTTAAATAAAAATAATTATTTTTAATAAAAATAAAAAAATGCAGTTTTTTTAATAAAAATAAAAAAATGTAGTTTTTTTAAATAAAAATAATTAAAAGTCAGTTTTTTTAATATAAAAAAGCGCACTTTTTTTTAATAACTTTTTTTCTTTTTTTATTAAAAAATAGCATTTTTTATTTTTAAAAAAATTAATCTGTTAATTTTTTTAAATTTTAAAAAAACTGTGTTAGAGATTAAAAAAATTGTATTTTTAAATCTGTTAATAGTTTAAAGAGTTTTTTTTTATTAAAAAAATGCATTTTAAGTCAACCATGACTTAAAAAAATTAATTATTTTTTTTTATAATAAAATTACTCTGTTAACTTTTTTTTATTATAAAAAAAACTGCATTTTTAACAATTATTTTTATTAAAAAATTCAGCGTTTTATTTTTTTTTAATAAAAAAAAGAAAAAAATTATTAAAAAAATTGCATTTTTTTTATTAAAAAAACTGCATTTTTAACAATTATTTTTATTAAAAAATTCAGCGTTTTATATTTTTTTAATAAAAAAAAGAAAAAAAATTATTAAAAAAAAGTTCATTTTTTTATATTAAAAAAACTGACTTTTAATTATTTTTATTAAAAAAATAATTTTTTTTTATTTTTATTAAAAAAAAACTACGTTTTAATTTTTTTTAATAAAAATAAAAAAACAATTATTTTTATTAAAAAAAATGCGTTTTAATTTTATTTTTTTTAAACTGTGTTTTTAAAATTTTTATTAAAAATAATTATTTTTATTTATTTATTTTCTTGTTTTTTTGGCTAATATTTATAATTTATATTATACTTTAAAATATTTTTTTCCATTTTTTCATAAAAAATTTCCTCCAAATCCACATTTTCACTTCCACGTCGCATACTAACTGCCACATATGCTTTTTTTTAAGACAAGTTAGCTGTCACGTCATCACTTCCGTTAAGTCAACCTTTGAATTAACGATTTTTTTAATTTTTGTTAGTACAATCGACTACAGTGAATTGACTGTAAGAAAAAAAAAAGTTCAGTTATCCATCTGTAAATTGACCTATAGTACGATAACTGAAAAAGCATTTAACCCACATTTTGGGTATTGAGTTAGTAGTTTAAGGCCTTGTTTGGATGGATTTGATTCGATTCGAACTCGAAAATTTGACCGAGATTTGTTCTGAACTCGAAATTTGACTCGGTTGTTTCAGTTAAGGCCTACCTCATTGCAAATCCTTATTATAGCGCCGCCTATTAACGTTCTAGCTAGCTAATATTGATCATCGACGCTTCATCAAGGAGTAAATGCATGTTTTTAAAAAAAATAAAATTATGGCCTTCTTGATAACAATTCCAGTACAAGTTTCTCGGTATGTAATTTCTATCTAGGGTTCAATTTATTATTTGAATTCATGCAGTAGATCAATCTCACTAGTATTGTGTTTCATTGTATTTGTTTACAATTGTTAACGCCCGATTTTGTACGCCTGACGAAATCACCCAAAAGGACAGGCCAAAATAGCGCTAACGGTTGATGGAGTAATTGTTGTGAAATCAAATCCACGAAATACACTTACATAAACATAAATAAAGAAATATAAAGTATGAACACAAGAATTTACGTGGAAACCCGATTGGAGAAAAACCACGGAGAGAGAGAGTAATCCACTATAATAGTACAAGTTGTGTATTTATGTTCTTGTCCTCCTTAAACCCTAGCTTGTAGCCATATATATAGAAGTAACATCCACCTGCATCCAACTAGGAAAAGGATTCCTTATCTCTCCAAATAAGGAAACACAATCATATTTTAATAAGGACTCTTCTACTGTCATAATAAATACATATGGGTCATCACCAGATCCGGACCATTAAATAGATTGGGCTGCACCATGGCTAGACCCAAATAATCACATCCCAACATTGCCCCCCAGTCTCTTATTTATAAGAAACTTATAAATGAGAGACTATACAAAAAGTCTTCTCGGAAATTTTATCCTCTGAATTTATATCCTCGGGATTTATATCCGCGGGATTTATATCCGCTGGATTTGTATCCTCTGGATTTATATCCGCTGGATTTGTATCCGCTGGATTTTTATCCTCTGAATTTTCTTCGAATTTCCTTCAGTCTGTGGTTGATGATGAAACCGAAGCCACCTTTAAAGCACTTCAATGATATAAAAGCTTAAACTTTTATCTCTGTGCTGGTTGAATTCGTTGCTGGTGCGATGACTCAGCACCAATTTATCATCACCTGTACCAAAGTGTTAATGTTTAGATTTTACATGCATCATGTAAATACTACCACCACATGCATAATATATATATATACACACGTACAAGTATATATTTAATTTAATAAAAAAGAATCGTTTATCTCCTTCGGTGAATCGGTTATTTTAAATCGACACTAGAACAAGTGTCTTGTTCCCACAGACGGCGCCAATGTTAATGCCCGATTTTGTACGCCTGACGAAATCACCCAAAAGGACATGCCAAAATAGCGGCAACGGTTGATGGAGTAATTGTTGTGAAATCAAATCCACGAAATACACTTACATAAACATAAATAAAGAAATATAAAGTATAAACACAAGAATTTACGTGAAAACTCAATTGGAGAAAAACCACGGAGAGAGAGAGAGAGTAATCCACTATAATAGTACAAGTTGTGTATTTATGTTCTTGTCCTCCTTAAACCCTAGCTTGTAGCCATATATATAGAGGTAACCTCCACCTGCATCCAACTAGGAAAATGATTCCTTATCTCTCCAAATAAGGAAACACAATCCTATTTTAATAAGGACTCTTCTACTGTCATAAAAAATACATATGAGTCATCACCAGATCCGGACCATTAAATAGATTGGGCTGCACCATGGCTAGACTCAAATAATCACATCCCAACAACAATAAAATTGAACTCTTTTTGTGCATGATTCTCCATCTCATATAAGCTTCCAACATGCAAGTTTATCATGTTAGTAGATTTAATGGTGTAGTTTAAATTAAGTACATATATAAGCACGTAGATTTTGAGGGAAATTAATACTATGTAAGGTGTGTGTCTTATTGTAGTTAACTCCTTTTATGCACTAATTATTCTCCCAAACAACTGTTATTAAATTTGGTGATTGAAGAATGTGCTAAAAAGTATTTTATAAATTAATTATTTTTTGAAGTGCTTTTGCTGTTTTTGGGATTTCTACACTTATTTATCCATGTGCTTTTTCTTGAAAAGCATATGGGAAATTTCTTTTAATCAAGTTGAGCAAAAGCACTTTTATATACAATTTTAATTTTTAATTAGACCATAATATAGACTTTTTGAAATCAAAGCATAAATTAAGTTAATTTAAACAATATTACATACACTAAAATCTAGTTTGAACCTAAACTTTAAACTAAAAATCGATTTGCACCATTAATTTTGTTTTGAATTAAATGCACCCTATACTTTCAGCGAAAAAACAATATGCTCACTCCGCATTATTTTTTAACCAAACATTCACCTGAAAATACTCATTTTATCTCTTGATTTTTCATATGAACTATTATAATGTGAAAGTCTAAAGGAATACCCCTAATATTCCATGCATACACTTGCATTTTTGGTGAATATTTGGCCAAAAATGATGTGGAGTGTCCATTTTGTTTTCTTATTTAAAAGTATATGGTGCATTTAATTAAAAATAAAATTAGGATACAAATTGATTTTAAGGTTAAAGTTTAGGATGTAAATTGGAATTTACTCTTGCGATTATAAAAATTGTACACTCTCTAAATAGTACTATTATTTTCAAGATTTATTATTTTCGAATTTTAAACGAATCACATCAAATTTAAAAATATAATAAATCTATTTTAAAAAGTTAAATTTAATCCTATATTTTGGAATGTTGTAAATCCTTTTTTAACTTTCTTGTTGAAAGACATAAAATTCTAAATTTTAAAGTGTTTCTTTTCACTGCACTAACATGTACAGTTGTGCCAAACTCGTGTGTTCATTGCAATTAATTAGGCATGTTTATCGGTATATAACCAGATCGGATAGATCCAAATTGTACTAAACTGGTTAACAAACGTACCCTAAACTTTGTATGGGTATCGATTGGACCAGTATCCCGAACCGATTAACCGGTTCGGTACCTATTTTAAGTAGAAATATACCAATTGTTATTTTTTTGGTTTAAATCTTATAGGATAAATACATGTACCATCAAATCCAAATAATGTATTGAATTTCAACCCAAGCTTTTCTCAAGGGGGTTTCAAGGCCCAACCACAAAAGGTCCAAAGCTACAAGCTAAAATCAAATGGAGCTTGGGCTAGAGGATCCAACCCACTTCTAACCACCAGAATCCCATTCCTTTTTTTTGCCTTCCAAAAAGTTTACTGCTTTGCTATACACAAAAAAATGGCACCCTCTCACTCTCCCAGCTCCCAGTCTCACCAACCTTCTTAAGCTCACGAAAACCCAATTACCCAATCATCTCCTCACGAATCACACCGCAACCCATTTTCACCACCAAATCCATCAATTATCCCAAAATCAGAAGCAAGTGATTCACCATTATCAATGCTATTGAAGAACCCAAAAGCAGCAGCGTCTCTTCTGAAAAATCTGAATCTAAAATCTCAAGTACCCAACAAAAGGAAGATAATGATGAATTAGCTAGACGAGATCTGAGTTTTGATTTGGGATAAAGGCTTATAATCAAGAAATAAAAGGATTTATTCAATTAACCCGTACACCGATTTGGTACTGTATGTACCAAATACAAAAAAACTTCTAGATACTGATCTCGAATAACCGGTATATACCGTACCGATGTCGAACCAGTTTTTTGTCCCGAACCGATTCGATTTACTAAAAAATTGAAAAAATTGAATACCTAATTTCAATTAATCTAGCTTTTCTCAAAATACCTAATGATTGAGATATTTGGTTAAAACGCATCGATTAGTACTTTAGGTTATCAATGTTAACAAAACAATGTTTAATGCTTTTGAAAGTCTAAACATATCACACTAATTTTATTGTGGTGCGTTTAAATTTCAAATACTGCATTCGTAAATAAAATAAGAAATGTTTAAAGTAAATTAATTATACAAAAATAAAATTTTCAAGTGTGTTTGGATCTCTAAATGAACCAAATACTCCATAAATTGATAATGAAATATACTAATGAACGTTAATAAATAATAATGGTCTTGTGTTTGTGTAAAGAGGTAAAGACGAAAAATATACAAGAGAATTGAAAATTTTTAAATATTAATTTCAACTAAATCATATGCTAATATTTAGTAACCAAAAAAATCATATGCTACATTATCAATCAACCATTACATAGATAATTAAATAAAAATAAATAAATAAATTCACAATCAAATTTTACCTTAAAAAGAAAAAACTTCACATAAACAAAGAATTAAATTCACACCATCACACCAACTTGAAGAATTGAACCTGTGACCTTTTATTCGGAATACATTAGTTAGATTCGCGCCCTTTCTAGTTTCACCATTTTCCACCCGTTTTGACCCGCCTTATCACCTCTCACTTTCTCTCCGAAAAATCGAGGTACCAAAATCAAAATCAATGGCCAAAACCCAGAACTTCAAACCCAATATAGCTCTTTCCATTTCTTCTTTTCACCACTCTTCTTTTACTTCATTACCTCTGTTTTCACTAAAGTCCCCTAACAATTCAGATTTCTTTGATACCAATCTTTCAAGAAATCAGAATTATCAATACCCAGTTTTGATTTTTACCAGAAAATCAATAATTCCTTCCGTTTCTGGACTTTGGGATGCCATAACATGTGGGAATTCGGCTCATGAAGCTCTAATTGCGATTCGACGTGGAATGCAACTTTTTAGACAGGTACATTTCCTCTCTAACAATTGAACCCCCATTTCTAGTTACTCGGATTCCACAAAAAGTGTCTCATTTGCCACCAAAAAAGATAAAAAAAAATTAGATTTTACAAAAAGAGTCTACATTTTAGTGAATTTAGGTTAAAATAACAAGATATGCTCAGGTTTGTGCTCATAATTTTATTATCATATTACTCTGTTAATTATATGTATATCAGAACAGAAACAGGATTCTTAAGTAACATAAACCTTAAATGACATAATTTTTAAAAGCCAAGCCTTCCTCCGCTCTCTCTCCTCGCTCTTTTGAAAAAAACCCAAATCGTGAACTGTGAAATTCTTAACTCACTCTCTCCTCGCTCCAATTCGCCTCTCTCCTCTCCAAATCGGAAACCTAAGCTTCTATCTTCTCTCTCAGTTTGCCTGAATCGGGAATTTGGGGAGAAGAGATTCTCCCAAATAATAAGCCCTAGTCGAGAGATTCTCCCCAAATTCGTGAACTGATAGAAGCGATTGAAGCAGAGCCTTCCTTCCGCGTCTGCAAGCCCTAGCCTTCCTTCCTTCCGCGTCTGCAAGCCCTAGCCTTTCTTCCGCGCCTGCAAGCCCTAGCTTCTCTAAGAATCTCTCACGTATGTGTATGTAATAGATTCCGATTTCTTTTTCCTTCTAATATTTCTGTGATGTTTCGCTGTGGTTGAAGTTTATTCAACCTTGATGTGAACTGTTTTTATGTATTTGGATTATACGGGTATTGATGGGTCAATTCTTGCTTATTGATTTCTGTTGATTTTTGATATGGGTCTGTTAATTAGGTGATATGCCCTGTTTTCCTCATTGTCGGCCCTTGGTCTTTTGGCTTTCCTATTACTGTTTTCCAGCAACGCCATCAGATAAACACAAGTACATATGATTTCTTGGAGAGGCAACCAAATAAGCATAAACATGCACAAACATGATCAGATCAAAATGAATGAGTACCTTATCCAAACAAGAAGACTTAAACCAGGACTCCACAAAATTAGCAATCATCACAACTGATAAAACCTACTTAATAGACATGTGATGTGATTCTATATATTAAGACGGCACTAAGCTCATACTTCTTTTTATTTTTTATCAGAACTGCTGAGTTGGGAGTTTCTTGATATGCTGTATACATAATGGATGAATTGTTGTATCAACTTTATTGGTTTATGTGACTACTCAAGAGTTTCTAGGGATCATCAAATTCAGTAAGCTGCATTTTTTGTAAGCTGCATTTGTAAACTGCATCAGTAAACCACATCTGTTTTGGTAAGATGCTTTAATAGTTTATGATCTCCTTCTGTTCCTCACAGTTACATGTCTGTTTTGGTGAGATGTCTGTTTTTTGGTTACAGTTACAATTATATGTCTGCTTTGGATTTTTTGGTGATGTCTGTTTATGATGTCGGTTTTTTGGTGATTTTTTGTTTTTTGGTTTATGTCAGTTTACATGTCTGTTTTGGTTTATATTTTTTTGGTTTATTTGGTCACAGTTTTGTCTGTTTATGGTTTTTTTGGTGTTTATGTCTGTTTTGGTTTTTTGGTTTAATAGTTTATGTCTGTTGTTTTTTGTTTTGGTTTAATAGTTTATGTCTCACCACTTCGCGTATACATCGTCCTATAACCAAAACAGACATAAACACCAAAAAACCATAAACAGACAAAACTGTTACCAAATAAACCAAAAAATATAAACCAAAACAGACATGTAAACTGACATAAACCAAAAAACAAAAAATCAAACCACTTCAGAAACAGACATATTTTGCTCACCACTTCGCGTATATATCGTCTTAGCTTTTAGCGACGCATCGAAAGAGTATCAAGTGCATACTCCTTTATTTAACATATATTTTGCTCACCACTTCGCGTATATATCGTCTTAGCTTTTAACGACGCATCAAACCGTCGTCGTAATATATAAACCGTTTATCTGTTGTATAGTGACAGACTCAACCATATATATATGGATTAAAATTTATCCATTTATAGATATAAAATTTTGGTTAGAAAAGTGTTCCGCTAAATATAACGATGTCGTTTCACTCCTCTTTAGTCACCGTTTTTAGCTCAGGAGAACACAGTGCGCTGGAGGGAACACAACGTAATCTAGCGCAATATAGCAGCTCCACCGTTTGTTGTTGCAGAGAATCACCGGCGACCTCCATTACCGGTAAGCCGAAGAAGCAGTCAACAATCTAACTACGTTTATTTCTTTCCCTCTCTCTTAGTTTCATGATTATGCATATACGTATACATAAACTTATTTGGTGTAGAAACCCTAACTATTTTTAGGTTTTTTATTTTAAATCGCGGAAACTTTGTTTTTGGGAGAAACATGAAGTTGATTGTGGTATTCAAGGAAAATTTGTTATTGCAGGTTGAGCTCAAAAAATCAAAACAAAAAAATTCATTTTTTTCATAAAGAGTTTAGTGGTTGAATTGGAAATGGAAGGATCTCCAGTGGTAACTCCAGAAGATGTATTGGAGTCGTTGATGAATGACGGTACAATTGATGCAATGAGATTAAAGATTATCACTCAGCTCAAAGCCAATGTAAAATTCCTCTATTCTCACCCCTTTATAATATTCATTAGACAAGTATATGTATAAATGTATGGCCTCCATTGGGTAATTATTAGGGTTCTAGTTATAGTGATATTGGTTATGCAAATTGATACTTTGAAAACAGACGATTGCAGGCTCATTGAAAGGAAGGAAAAAGGAATTTGGGAACTTGGTCGAACTTATAGGCCACTCCAATATTAAGTTGCATAAATGCACAATTTTAATATGTCAGCTACTTCTATGTTTCATGACGTATTATCAATTGATTTGGGCTCTACTTTTACGCTTTCATATAGGACTCATTTTCAGCCTACTCCATTTAGTTTGGGATACAGACGTTGAGTTGAGTTAAGTATGAATTGATTCTGCTTTAATTAATTTTTATGTTAGGGTGTCGAAGTACATCGCCATGTTGGGCTTTTATATCATGTGAAAAAGAGAGTAGAACTTGGATATATTGTTTAATTATCTTATAAGAGAGTTAGTATGTGGGATTCATCTTCTGTCTTTAGTTGTGGAGGCTCAGGCTTTTATATCCTTTATCTTCTTTCTATTGATAAGTGTGACTTTCCTCATTATGTTGAGACGTTATCCTTCTTTCCTCCCTTTTTCCTTTTTAGGTTTATGTTACTCTGTAATTATTTTGTTATCTTTTCCACATATTTCACAAAGGCTCTGGTCTGTGGACCGAAGTGAACATGTTGAAAAGGATAAATGGGAGGGAAACCAAGAGAGAAGCTTATATTTTACATGTCGACAAGCGCCTTGAGCTGAGTAGAAATAACATTGAGTGCTTCCATTTTTTATGGTTTCTTCCATTAATACAAATAGAGTGGGATATCCACAGATTCGATGCTGTGAATCATTTTTTTTTCAAAGTAATTACATATAGATTGATTAATTCAAAAGAAAGCAACAACCAGGAATAGATGATTTAATTATCCCTTTCTGCTGTAAGGTAGGACTTTTTTATTGCTTCTGACATTGGCGCCATCAGGGCCATATATGTGTTTGATCTTTGGAGAGATTGGAGAGCTGCAATTTATTGATTGTTCAATTTTTATTTCCACTTATTTACAGGGTGGTTGGACTTCTTGTTCCCCCTCTGCTTGTATTCTCTCTCTTCTGTCAATAAAAGTTATTTTCCTATCTTAAGAGAGAATGAAGATTGAATGTATATTCGCACATAATACAAGTGTATTTTGATTAATTGATCCCTGAGAATCACATACTTTGTTTACTACAAAATTGGTCTATTAGCATGTGTTCTTTGTTATAGGAAGAGCTGAAGAACAACACCATAAAAATGGTGGAGCAGAGTAAGGTTCTTAATGCTCCTGGGGCAGAGAAACAAACCAAAAGAGAGCTGTTTGATGCTCTTCGACAAGAACTAGAGTAAGTATTAGTTTTTGTCTCACAACGTGGATTGCATGTTCTTAAAATATCATTAGGTGCTTAGGTTCTAGTTAATTCATAACGGTTAGCACTTTTTAGAAACTCGTTAGATTGTATTTCCCAAAATCGGGTTTTAGTTCCGCCTGATAATTTAAATTGATAGAATTTTTGTTCAAGTTATTGAATGAGTGGATCATGTTTTGAGCTGAGTTAATAGAAATAAAGGCACATTAAGCACCAAAGTCTCCCAAGGCTTGAGTTCAAGGTGAGCACGGCCAGATAATAATAATTATTTTTTGGTAGAAGGCCTGAGTGGTTAACTAGGCAGGATGCATTGGCTTGTTAACCCATTGGGCCTAGAGATGTGTTTTTGGGCTCAATATGACAGCATGATTGGGCTAAATCAAGGATTTTGAGCCCAAAGGAAACTGAGATGGAATGTTGCACTCCTTGAGTCCTTCTCAATGCGGATCAGCGAGGCATGCTGCCAAATACAGTGGATTATGCTTGCAGTATGCTTAGCAGGGAAAAAATAAGAACATTTCCGATGAGGTTCCATGAGGCACACTGCTACCAGCGGCTTTGGGGAGTACCTTGTGGTGGCATTACTATTTAGCTAGCACTTCACCCTTGAGCCACTGAACCATGCCTTTCACAAAGCTTGCTTGTACGAAACTTTGCCTTGTTGCTTACATGGTGCCCTTGAAATAGGTGCTCAATTACTATAAGTATCATCACCTATTCACCTCAACTAAGGCATGTATCACTTCAACATCTTACTAGTGATATGACTTTTTTATTCCAATATGCAATGTTCTAAAAAGCGCTAGGCGGGAGGCGGGAGGCGGGAGGCGGGAGGCGGGAGGCGGGAGGCGAGAGGCGGGAGGCGGGAGGCAGGCGGCCAGGGGGCCTGGGCGGGGCTTAGGCGAGATTTTTTATTTAAAGTTAATTTTAATATTTTATATTACATTTATCCCAACAAAACAATAATATAAGCTAAACAATCTATAATAAAGATAATAAAGACCTTTGCTTAAAGTTCAAACACATCCATATTGCCAATGTCAAAGTTCAAATACAAACATGCAATTGTTGAAAGTTCAAACAAATCTTTAACGTATTAGTTTTGTTCATAAACAGGATTGCTATTAAATAATAAAATTTAAAATTTCAAGAATTCAATTCTAAGAAACTAAATATAAATTTAAGAATTAAACTAAATATTACAAATGTATAATCATTTATATAATTTGAAGTTGGTAAAAGTTCAAAAAATTACAATTATATAATAAAATTATTTATTTTGACTTGATATTGTTCACTTCTTGTTGTGTTTTGATATGCTACAACATGGATTATGAATATGGCAAATCAATAGAAAAATAAATATATCAAGATCTGATTTGGGTAATTATTAAAATTAAAAAAAAACTCTGCCTAGACCTCGCATAGCCCTCATAGGTCCTGCTTAATTTCCTGAAGGGATTTTTTTGCCGTCTTAGGCCTAGGTGAGGCGTCAGGGGCCTTATGCGGGGATTTTAAAACACTGCCAATATGAAAGTTGGGTTATTGTTAAAGCTAAAAGAGCATGTAGAAGAGAGACTAAAATTCATGGTCCTAGTTAGGCTGGATCCAATTTCTCAACTATGTATATGTTACTTATTTTTTCAGTACAATTCTCAATGCGTTCTTTTTTCAAGGAAGAAGATTTCATTAATTGAGAGAAGAGAAGTTACATAAGTGGATGATAAGAGGTTGTCCTACAAAGTGGATACTAGGAAATTACATCTAAGGAAATTGCCCTTGAATCTCCCTGGATACAAGAAATTAAATCCCCCTGAAAGAAAATTTTAGAAATCCTTTCTATCTGCAGCCATCTTGAGTTTTTGCACTGTCAATTGCCCTCTGCATAATTGTACGATTAGGATTCTGTCTCTGCATGATGAGACCATTTTTTTTCCTTGTATTAAATTATAGAAGTTTCACCTGGTTTTACTTTTTTCCATTTCTTGTTTATGTTGTGCAGATCTTCAGTGCTAGACAAAGCCTCTAAATCAGTTTGGGAGCTGATTTTGGACCAGAATGGAATAGGAAAGGATATAAACGAAACAGTTGAAAAGGTATTCTGTCGATTGAGTGGCCGTGAACCTCCATTATTTCCTCCACAAGTTGAATCCCAATCAGAGAAAGAGAAGGAGACAGGGAAGGAGACGGAGAAAGAGAGAGAGGAAAGCAAAGGAAAAAAAAAGGGGAATTCAGACACTCCGCTAAAGAAAAGAAGGTTACATGACATAAATACAGAAGGGGGAGGAGATGAAGGTGCAAGCGGGTCTAGCAATATCCCAACAATCTCCTAGATACAAAGCATCAGTAAAGTTTGAACTCTCTTGACTAGTAGTATTTTCTCATATTAGTAAATAAGGATTTACTTTTTGTCCTTCACATCGACTTAAGTTTGTTTGTCAAAGTTGTTTTGGATGATGTTTTCAGAATAGATCCTACATTCCTTACTATGTGAAATATATGAAATTTATCTTCCATGACCATGGTGTTTTTTTGTTATTTTTTTTTCGTCTGTGTTTTTGTGTAGACCAGTCACTGCCCAATTGTAAGGAATTTGTGGCTATTTTTGTAAGGTGAACAGATTTGTTTAGTGGCTTGTTAGGCTCCCTTACCCTCTGTTTCTGTTTTTGAGTTTTGAACAGAAAAGAAAAGAATAGAAAACGTAAATTAGAACATAAAAGAAAAGAATAGAAAACTTGAAGTTTTCATTTGTGTTGTTTTTGAGTTTTTAATAAAAAAGAATAGAAAATTTAAAATTGAGGACATGAGTTGTAATTTAAAATTTATTATATTAAAAGTTGAGAATAATATAAGAATTATAAAAATATTATTTATTTCAATTTTTTTTCCGTCCAAATCAGGTCAATTTTGGACGAAAAATTTTAGAAGGAAAAGTAGTCAAGTTTTTTATCTATTTTTTTCTTTTCCGTTTATTAAAAAACTTAAAAACATAAGAATTGAAAATAAAATTTAAATTTTAAGTCTATTTTTTTTTCCTGTCCATTTTAAAACTCAGAAATAGAACGTTAGGTTTGATTCAACGGAAAATTGTGTAAATTTCTAACTAAATCTCAAATCCAATAGATTATATTAAGGGGAACTTCACATTTCATATAAAAATTTTCACCAATAGCATAAACCAAATCCAGACTCGTTAAAACTAACATAATATCCAAACATAAATACCCAGACCTTTCCTAGCCTCGTAAGGCTGTGTTTGATAAAATTAGTTGTTAAGATCTGAATAGTTTAGATATCCGAATAATATAGAGTATCTAAATAGAATTGTATCTAATAAAAAAATGTTGTTTGATAATTACTTTTTGCAAAATATCGTAATAACATATTTTTACTATTTTAACCCTTAAAAAAATAAATAAAAACACAGCCTTCTTCATCTCCCTCCTCCCCCATCCCCACCCACCCCACCCCACCCCACCCCTCCTCTCCTCCCGCATCGCTGCCCCAGCCCCACCCCTTCCTCCCTCTTCCCCCCCCCCCCCCCCCTCCTCCCCCATCCCCGTCCCACCTCCTCCCCCATCCCCATCCCCGCACTTGCCCCACCCCTCCCCCCCGTCTCCCCCTCCCCTCCTCCCCCCGCAGATCTGGTGGTGAGGCGGTGGTGGCGCTGGTGGGTGGCAGTGGTTGGCATGGATACAAAAGAAAAATGATAATATTGAAGAGGGTAGTTGTGACGCCCCCAAAATTAGGTATACATCACCCATCTTGGGTTGTCAGATATATGGTACAGAATTCAAATACAACTTACTAATACAACTTATTATATATGCATAATAAAATATAATATATTCTAATTATTGCCTAATAAAATAGATAACTTTATAAAAGTATTCTGTTTTATATAAAAAGATTTTACTATGCAAAACACTATGCAGACACTATGCAACACTATGCATAATAGAATATAATATATTCTATTTATAGAATAACTTTATAAAAGTATTCTGTTTTATTACATTAATAATACCAATAAAACAAAACTGAGTGACTTATCACATAAACATCAATAATCAATACCGTGTGCTACTATGCAACCACGCGTATTACTGTACTTTTACTACCGAGTAGTTCAACAGTTTTAACGGTAAAACTTCTGCCGTTATTCCCATAAAAATATTTTTGTCGTTTTCTCAATCCGACAATAATTCTGTTGCGGGGTCCACCAATGATTGTACCGTCGTACGGATATTCCCCGACAAAACGAATATTCCCCGACTAATCGAATATTATATTACAACTTGCGTACTTTGTAAAATTTATAAATACCACCCACAACTATAACATTATCTCAAATACACACCATAATATTAAAAAAAATATTTCGAGGAAATTAAATCTTTATTCATAAAATATGGGGTCTCACAATCTCCCCTCCTTATGAAATTTTATCCTCAAAATTTACGTACGTACCTGGTATGCCGAACAGGTGAGGATACCTTGACTTCACTTCAAATTCCAACTCTTGAGGTATAACCTTTGAGCGTCGAATATGATCCTTCTTATCCAAGATATTAACACGTATATCCTCATACGTTAAATCTTCTGCTATCTCGTCCGGTTCTAAATTAATAATGTGGTTCAGGTCGTCCATATATTTACGTAACATCGATACGTTAAAAATGTTACGAACACGCGACATACTTGGCGGTAAAACGAGTCTATAAGCCACAGTTCCTACTCGATCAAGGATTTCATATAGACCAATAAAATCAAGGGTTGAGATTTCCTCTCTACGTCGATTCTTGCTTCTAGAATAACGCCCTTTTGAACCTTCTTTTTCACATTCATCAGCTCTGAGTATGTAGCTTGAACGACTTTAACTTTATCGATTAAGATCGATTCTAATCGTATATTCGTTATCTTCACGTGGGTTCGTATATTCGCACTTGTAACCACATATGATCTTCTATTCAACGCATCAACTACCACGTTCGCTTTTCCACGATGGTATTGAATGGTAGGATCGTAATCTTCAACAGCTCGAGCCAACGTCTTTGGCATATGTTACGTTCGTTTTAAGTAAATAAATATTTGAGGGTTTTAGAAATGGGTTTTGTACTGGGGTCAATACAAAATTCGATTTCATGCTCTAGGGGTAGGCTAAGAAGTCTTCAAGAATACGTCAGGAAAGTTATTAATAATAGAAATATCATTCAAAACTGTGACTCTCATCCAAGACTTGGATAGTATGTCACCTTGATACCTATCAACTTGTCATCGTCATTCATGACATCGCCTACAGAAAGTCTGGCTTCGGTGCATTCCACACAAGAAAGTCAACAATGAAAGGATCGGGACTCTTTATTTATGGCTTGATATGACAATGATTGACTTTAGTGGTTTGGTTACTTTGAATTCGCATAACAGATTGGTTAGGAGTATGAAAACTAACAACCTTATGAAAAGCATGATGAGTAGTTAACCAATCGATTCTTAAAATCGCATCAAAGGCAAGTATTTTCAAAGAGATAAGATTGACAGGTAACGTGAAAGTGTTGATTTGAACAAGATTTATAAATAATGGATATGTTAAAAGTTTCTCCTAACGGAGTTTCCACAGATAAGTCAAATTGGAGTCAAGTTTAAACGTTGAGTACAAATAGGAGAAATAAAAGAGTGGGTAGAACCGGTATCTAATAAGGTATAGACTTCGTAAGAATTTATGACTAACATACCCGTGATAATTTTATTCAGGTTCCTCGTAACGGAAAAAAACGCTCTTTCTTAAACTACCGGCTTTGGCTTGTCTGGGACATCCTTTGGCATCACTATCCCAGCTGGAATTGACTTCACCATACGACAAAATCGAGCTAGGTGACATTCTCTTCCGCAATTAAAACATGTTTTGGATTGCTGCGTATAGTTTGGACGGATGTGTCCCTCCTGTCCGCATTTGAAACATACGACCGGTAGTCGTTCTTCTTCCTTTGAAACGGGTGCTGGTGTCGACGTCTTCACGTCATTGTTGAACCTTCTCTTCTTAAAATGTCCATTCTTATTGTTTTGATCATGATTACCACCGAAGTGGTTACCATTTCTGACATGTTGATTCCCTCCATGCTTATTGTCACCACTTTGATGATAGTTATCACCGGTATTATCATTTTGCCGGCTGCTCTCTTTTGGTTTGGTTGACTTATTATCGCGCTCCAATAACTGAGCCCTATTAACAACATCTGAATACAAATACAGTTTATGAGAGATAAGATATTGACGTATCTCCGGCTTCAAACCTCTTAAAAATATCCGCGTCATTCTCTCTTCATTATCAACCAAGTGGGACGCAAATCGGGACAACTCGGCAAACTTGGCTTTGTACTGTGACACGGTCATGTTGTTTTGCTCCAACTTGATAATCCACCTCCTTCATGTGACGAATGCTTTTGGGAAAGTACTTGTCATTGAACAGCTCTTGGAACTTCTCCCAAGACATCTTGAGTGTGTCAGGCTGGGTACGTTTTACAGATTCCCACCAGTGATCTGCCTCTTCACGCAACATAAAGGTGGCAAAGGGAACCTTTTGCTCCTCGGAGCATCCCAAGACATCAAATATCTTGGTGATCTGCTTTAACCACGTCTCCGCCTTAAGTGGTTCTTGCTTTCTCAAAAACTCCGGTGGTCCCAGCTCCTTGAATTGCTTAGCGGTGACCAACCATGGGTTGCCATTGTTTCCTCCTGCATTATGAACAGGAGCCGTCTTCGCCTGATATTGCATGAATTCTAAAAAGCTTCTAAACGTACCGTCATTCGTCAATTGATCAGTGTTGTTGTTTATAGGAGGATTATCGCCATCCTGTTGTACATTGTCCTGATTATTGATATGTGGAGAATCAACGGTCTCCTATGCTCCATTGCTAATCTCAACATTCTCGGATGTCATTTTTAGATACTGCTACAAAACAAAGGTTAATTGACATGTAACATATTATCCCTATATTCTGACCTATCAATTAAATACCAAATAAACTTAGGTAGGTCATACTAGCGAAAGAATTCCCCGTCTGTCCCCTCCTAGTTCTTGTCTCACATCTTAGCCAGGTATCATATCCCTAAGCTTTGATACCAACTGTGACGCCCCCAAAATTAGATATACATCACCCATCTTGGGTCGCCAGATACATGGTACAGAATTCAAATATAACTTACTAATACAACTGTCGTGTACAATACGACAAAACATAAACTATGAGTTTGAATACAAATATTGTATACTAGAGATTATACAAACTCAGAAGGAGTCCTCGTTACAATTATTATCACACTATTTTATAGAATAGTGAGGACTACTAAAGCACCATTTAGGACCATCACTCTGTTCCCCGACTAGTCCCAGCTACGTTCTCATTTCCTGAAGAGAACATTGAAAGAAAGGGTGAGCTCAACTAGGCCAGTAAGAAATATTATGACTAAGATAGTGCAGAATAATTTATCGTTAGCCTTCAACAGTGTTAAACTGATACAATATAACAAACATCAAGTTTAACTGCAGCGGAACAAGTAATCCATTAAAAGAGTCAAGTAGAAAATAAAATCTTCTATCTTTTATGATTGAAAAAGTTTTTCATCACTGTTATCGCTGGGACTCAGCTTAATAAATAATCCACATCATCGAATCACCCCTGCACTACGGCCAAGGATATTCTTTATTATCACATCCATGAATTAATATTTCATTGCTGGGACTCAGCTCAATAAATAATCCACATCATCGAATCACCCTTGCACTCTGGCTAAGGATATTCTTTAGTATCACGACCACGAATTATCCATGCACTACGGCTAAAGATAATCATGTTTTCATCAACGGTCCTGATCATGCCATAAAACAATTCATCTTTGAATTAGGGCCAAGGAGAATCCATAGCCATAATCTTACCAAAAACTGTCCATCAATGCACTATGGGCCAATGAGGACTTTTTTTTTCCCACATCATTTGTAACATTACGGTCATGATTACACCGAATAATCCCTGGTCATAATCATACCAAGTCCATCTATGCACAGGCCACAGATGACTTTCAACAAAATATAAATATGAGGATGATGACAATGATATAAGAATTAAATAAAACAAGTTCAAGAATTAATTTATCCAGGAACCAATAATTTCTAAATTGTCAACATGATACTTCTTTGTGGAGTAAAATTCAAGAATGCTCAGAAGAATATTTCCATGAAAAGATACTAGATGAAGCACAAATATCAATGATATTCCACTAATTTTATGGAGTATAGAAATCAAAACTTTAACCAAATGAGTATAATAAAGAATGGAATAACAAAAGAAATCACCATGTATGCGGTACTTCGCATAAACAGGTTATTCCAACAGAATAATAGTAACGGAACCAGGTCAGGCGAAATTCGCACCGACAGGATGTTCCAACAGAATAATAAAGAATAGAATAACAACAAAAATCACCATGCATGCGGTACTTCACATAGACAGGTTATTCGAACAGAATAATAAATAACGGAACCAGGTCCGATGTAAAACGCACAGACAGGATATTCCAACAGAATAATAATAAAGATGGAACCAGGTCCGGCGTGAAACGCACAGACAGGATATTCCAACAGAATAATAATAAAAACGGAATAATAGAAGAATGTCACCAAGTATAGGGTAGTCCGCGTATACTGGTTATTCCAGAAGAATAATAAAAAATGGAATAACAGATGTTCTCTTCATGAATACAAAAGAAATAATAACCCTTACCGGTACAACAAATAATATTCCCTACCTTTGAAAGAAGAGTACTCCGATTATTAGGTCGAGGATATACTCGAAGAAAACTTGCACTACGCTCAAAGCTTTCTTAAACTCTAAAGAAATACGCTCAAGATTATAGAAGAAGAACTCTCTCTATAGTTTCTCTCTCTAGAGTTTCAGTGAATTCGTAAGAAATAATGAAGGAATGAGCTTCTATTTATAGAAAAATAGACTGCATTGTAACTAACTCATGAACGGTCCAGATTAATTTACTTTAATCTGACAGTCCATATTTAAAGCAAAATCTTTTAAATAAAATATAATATATTCTATTTATAATCTAATAAAACGAATAACTTTATAAAAGATTTTACTATGCAAATATTATGCAGGCACTATGCAAATACTATGCATAATAAAATATAATATATTCTAATTATTGTCTAATAAAACAGATAACTTTCTAACAATATTCTGTTTTATATAAAAAGATTTTACTATATAAAACACTATGCAGACACTATGCAACATTATGCATAATAGAATATAATATATTCTATTTATAGAATAACTTTGTAAAAGTATTCTGTTTTATTACATTAATAATACTAATAAAATACAACTGAGTGACTTATCACATAAGCATCAATAATTAATACTGTGTGCTACTATGCAACCACGCGTATTACTGTACTTTTACTACCGAGTAGTTCAACAGTTTTTACGGTAAAACTTCCGCCGTTATTCTCATAAAAATATTTTTGTCATTTTCTCAATCCGACAATAATTCCGTTGCGGGGTCCACCAATAATTGTACCGTCGTACAGATATTTCCCGACAAAACGAATATTCCTCGACCAATCGAATATTATATAACAACTTGCGTACTTTGTAAAATTTATAAAAACAACCCACAACTATAACATTATCTCAAATCCACACCATAATATTAAAAAAAATATTTCGAGGAAATTAGATCTTTATTCATAAAATCTGGGGTCTCACAGTATTTGTGTCTAAAAAATAGCAAATTTCATTAAGAGGCATGTCTGAATAATTTAGATTTGATTTTCTATCTTAACCATTTAGAGGCATTCAGAGGTAACAAAAAAAAATAAACAACATCTACCCTGTTAGCGAATAAGAGGTGGTCCATTCAGCTTTAAACAAACTGTATACAATTCTTCTTTAACTGAAAAATTAGGTATTTCGACCAATTTTTACCGAATTCAGAAATTGGTGACTAAATTGTATCAAATTAGACACTTGATGTAGTAAAGTCCAAGCCCAAATTTTTTTGGGGGCCTAATCATGAATATGATGATATTTGATGTAGTAAATTGTATTTAGTCCATATATATATATATATATATATATATATATATATATATATATATATATATATATAACCCCATATAAATATGTGTGTAACTCCCACACATAAATATATGTAACTCTCATACATAATTATATATGTAACTCCCACATTAATAAAGAGATAATAACACATGTTCATTGTATCTAGACAATGAACCATGTGGTTATATCCACTTGGTCGATCGCTCCATGGGCGCACCGATTTGGATCTAATAACCAACAATATTCCTTTCGTATAAAAATTAGTAATACGCTTTGATTTTTTAAGTCATTTTATAACATATTAAAATTTAAAATTAATATAAATTTATTAAGTTTCAAAGTAACAAATATATTAATAGTAGTTTTATGTGAACAATTATGCACAAACAGTTGTGCACAAATTATGCACAAACATAAAGAAAAACTAATATTCCATCTGTTTCAAATTATAGGATCAACATTATTTTTCTAAAGTCAATTTCAAATATTTTCAAACTCAAAATTGAGAAGAATTCTTTAATTTATGTCAATACAATTATGAATATCACAAAATACTGAAAAAGTATCGCTAGTTATATGTTTTATTATTTTTAAATCTTAAATAAATTATATTCATTTTAAATTTTAAAAATGTCTTAATTTGACTTTTAGAAAGCTAAAGTGATCTTATAATTCCGTTGACTTCTAAGAAAATAAGTTCAGTCTCAATTCTTTGTGATAGTCAAGCCACTTTGGCTCGAGCATATAGTGAGATATACAATGCAAAGTCAAGATATATTAGTCTTCGACATGATTATGTGAGGAAATTAATCAAGGATGGGATTATTTCGCTCACATATGCAAGATCTATTGGGAATTTGGCCGATCCATTCACCAAACCTCTGTCGAGAGATATGGTGATAAAATCCTCAAATTTAATGGGGCTAAAACTCCTAACTTAATTCACCAATAACGGCAACCCTACCTAACACTATGAAATGAGTAGTTTTGGGTTCAAATGGTAACAACAAGTTATTGAAAAGTGAATGCTTAAACTATTATGGCCATTTGAGATAAAAGTATTGGTTGCCATTGTAAAATCCCAAATTTTACGAATAAAGATTTAATTTTCTCGAAATAATTTTTTTAATATTATGGAGTGAATTTGATATAATGTTATAGTTGTGAGTAGTATTTATAAATTTTGCAAAGTATGCAAGTTGTTATAAAATATTCGTTTGGTTAGGAAAATTTCGTTTTGTCAGAAAATATTCGTACGACGACACAATCATTGGTGGACCCCACAACGGAAGTATAGTCGTAGTTAGAAAACGTCATAATTATCTTTTTATAAAAATAACTGCGAAAGTGTTACCGTTAAAACTGTTGAACTACTCAGTAGTAAAAGTACAGTAATACGCGTGGTTGCATAGTTGCACACGGTATTGATTATTGATGCTTACGTGAGAAGTCACTCAGTTATACTCAGTTATTGCTATAGTAATTGCTGAATCATATCTCTCATATTATTGATTCGATTATTGTCACAATATCATCTGCATAATATGTTATATTATTAAATCAATAATTGAGACGACAAAGTTATTCATATTATTATTTGCAATATTGACAATGTCTAAAAGTTCTGTCAAGAAGAGGTTTGGTCACCTAATTGCGCGCCAATAAGGAGAAATTCTTATCGGAAAGTCCCCTCTTTTTTGGGAACAACCTGGTTGTTAAATGTTGTGAATTATAATATTAATGATGAATAAGTTCGTGTTGATTAAAGATGAAATTGATTGTTTCATTGTGTTGGGATTATTTTTGTTAGTGGAAATCGACAGTTATTTCGATGATAATTGATGTCTGGGGGTTATATTGATAAATCGGGTAAATTATCGGATAAATGAGCAATTAATTGCTACTAATTCACATGCTTATATAACTATTTGTTCACATATGTGTACTATTAAATCACATTCTTGTACTATTAGGGGAGGTGGTGCAAGTTTGATAATACTTGCAGGACTAAGTTAAAATTGGAGAAAAAGAGGAAGGTATTATACTGTAATTTTTCGAGCCCCAAAACGTGCAATTATCAAAACTATATTGTCCTATAAATAGAATCTCATCCTTCCTTCATTTCTCACCATTTCACAAAAGCTTTAGAGCAATTATTATAGAGAGAATTTTTAGAGAGAAAGAAGAATAGAAGTCTGCTACCTTTCTACTCCAGTATCCAGTTTTAATTTTTCTAAGGTAAAAGATATTATTTGTTGTACTTGTAAGGGGTATTATTTTTTTCTTTCGTCTTTATGAAGAGAACTTCTGTTATTCCATTCTTTGTTATTATGTTAGAATAACCTATCTATGCGAAGTACCGCATACTTGGTGAAATTCTTCTGTTATTCCATTCTTTATTATTCTGTTGGAATATCCTGTCTGTGCGTTCTACGCCGGACATGGTTCCGTCTTTATTATTCTGTTGGAATATTCTGTCTGTGCGTTATACGCCGGACCTGGTTCCGTCTTTATTATTCTGTTGGAATATCCCGTCTGTGCGTTTTACGCCAGACCTGATTCTGTTATTTATTATTCTGTTGGAATAACCTGTCTGTGTGGTCTATCGCATGCCTGGTGATTTCTTTTGTTATTCTATTCTTTATTATACTTAGTTGGTTAAAGTTTTAACTTCTATACTCCATGAAATTAGTGGAATATCCTTGATATTTGCGCTTCATCCAGTATCTTTTTATGGAAATATTATTCTGAGCATTCTTGAATTTTACTCCACAAAGCAGTATCATGTTGACAATTTGGACGTTATTGATTCCTGGATAAATTAATTCTTGAACTTGTTTTATTGAATTATTATGTCATTGTCATCATCCTCATGTTTATATTATGTTGATAGTCATCTGTGGCCTGTAGTGCATAGATGGACTTGGTATGATTATGACCAGGGATTATTCGGTATAATCATGACCGTAATGTTACAAACGATGTGAAAAAGGTCCTCATTGGCCCGTAGTGCATTGATGGATAGTTTTTGGTATGATTATGGCTATGGATTCTCTTCGGCCAAGGGTGCAAAGATGAATTATTTTATGGCATGACCAGGACCGTTGATGAAAACACGATTATCTTTGGCTCGTAGTGCATTGATAATTTGTGGTCGTGATACTAAAGAATATCCTTGGCCTGTAGTGTGACGCCCCCAAAATTAGGTATACATCACCCATCTTGAGTCGCCAGATACACGGTACAGAATTCAAATACAACTTAATAATACAACTGTCGTGTACAATACGACAAAACATAAACTGTGAGTTTGAATACAAATATTGTCTTCTAGAGAGTATCCATACTCAAAAGGAGTCCTCATTACAATTATTATCACAGTATTACATAGAATAGTGAGGACTACTAATGCTATCATCTGGTCCATCACTCTGTTTCCCGACTCGTCCCAACTATATTCTCATTTTCTAAAGAGAACAGTGAAAGAAAGGGTGAACTCAACTAGCCCAGTAAGAAATATTATGACTAAGATAATGCAGAATAAATTATCATTAGTCTTCAACAATGTTAAACTGATAAAATACAATAGACATCAAGTTTAAATGCAGTGGATCAAGCAATCCATTAAAAGAGTCAAGTAGAGAATAAAATCTACTATCTTTTATGATTTAAAAGATTTTTCATGACTTTTATCGTTGGAAATCAACTTAATAAATAATCCACATCATCGAATCACCCCTGCACTACGACCAAGGATATTCTTTAGTATCACGACCACGAATTATCCATGCACTACGACTAAAGATAATCATGTTTTCATCAACGGTCCTGATCATGCAATAAAATAATTCATCTTTGCACTACGGCCAAAGAGAATCCATACCCATAATCATACCAAAAACTGTCCATCAATGCACTACAGGCTAATGAGGACTTTTTCCACATCATTTGTAACATTACGCTCATGATTACACCGAATAATCTCTGGT
This sequence comes from Panax notoginseng, assembly GCA_016801055.1. Taxonomy (NCBI): domain Eukaryota; kingdom Viridiplantae; phylum Streptophyta; class Magnoliopsida; order Apiales; family Araliaceae; genus Panax; species Panax notoginseng. The sequence goes on from CM029016.1 coordinate 193,155,427, forward strand.
CATAATCATACCAAGTACATCTATGAACTACATGCCACAGATTACTTTCAACAAAATATAAACATGAGGATGATGACAATGATATAAGAATTCAATAAAACAAGTTCATGAATTAATTTATCTAGGAACTGATAACGTCCAAATTGTCAACATGATACTTCTTTGTAGAGTAAAATTCAAGAATGCTCAGAAGAATATTTCCATAAAAAGATACTGGATGAAGCGCAAATATCAAAGATATTCCACTAATTTCATGGAGTATAAAAGCCAAAACTTTAACCAACTGAGTATAATAAAGAATGGAATAACAAAAGAATTCACCATGCATGTGGTACTTCGCATAGACAGGTTATAACAACAGAATAATAATAACGGAACCAGGTCAGGCGAAATTCGCATCGATAGGATGTTCCAATAGAATAATAAAGAATGAAATAACAACAGAAATCACCATGCATGCGGTACTTCGCATAGACTGGTTATTCCAACAGAATACTAAATAACGGAACCAGGTCAGGCGTAATACGCACCGACAGGATGCTCCAACAGATTAATAAAGACGGAACCAGATCCGACGTAAAACGCACAGACATGATATTCTAATAGAATAATAAAAACGGAACCAGGTCCGGCGTAAAACGCACAGACAGGATATTCCAATAGAATAATAAAGAATAGAATAACAGAAGAATTTCACCAAGTATAGGGTAGCCTGCGTATACAGGTTATTCCAACAGAATAATAAAGAATGAAATAACAGAAGTTCTCTTCATGAATACAAAAGAAATAATACCCCTTACAGGTACAACAAATAATATCACTTACCTTGAAAAGAAGAGTACTGGATATAGTAGTAGTGAAGTAACAAAACACTTTTCTTCTCTCTCTATAATTTTCTCTCTCTAGAGTTTTAGTGAATTCGTAAGAAATAATGAAGGAATGAGCTTCTATTTATAGAAAAATAGACTGCATAGTAACTAACTCATGAACGGTCTAGATTGATTTACTTTAATCTGACGGTCCATATTTAAAGCAAAATCTTTTAAATAAAATATAATATATTCTATTTATAATCTAATAAAACGAATAACTTTATAAAAGTATTCTGTTTTATATAAAAAGCTTTTCTGTTTTATTACATTAATAATACCAATAAAACAAAACTGAGTGACTTATCACGTAAGCCTCAATAATCAATACCGTATGCTACTATGCAGCCACACGTATTACTGTACTTTTACTACCGAGTAGTTCAACAGTATTAACGGTAAAACTTCCGCCGTTATTTTTATAAAATATTTTTGTCGTTTTCTCAATTCGACAATAATTTCGTTGTGGGGTCCACCGATAATTGTGCCGTCGTACGAATATTTTCCGACAAAAATAATATTCCCCGACCAATCGAATATAATACAACAACGTGCATACTTTACAAAATTTATAAATACTACCCACAACTATAACATTATCTCAAATTCACACCATAATATTTAAAAAATATTTCGAAAAAATTAAATCTTTATTCATAAAATCTGGGGTTTCACAATCTCCCCTCCTTATGAAATTTCGCCCTCGAAATTTACGTACGTACCTGGTATGCCGAACAGATGATGACACTTCGTCAGATTCTAACTCTTGAGGTATAACCTTTGAGTGTTGAATACATTCTAGGATTTTAACAGGTACATCTTCATACGTTAAATTATCCGCTATCTCGTCCGGTTCTAAATCAATAATGTGGTTCGGGTCGCCACATATTTACGTAACATCAATACGTTAAAAATGTTATGAACACGCGACATACTTGGCGGTAAAACGAGTCTATAAGCCCCAGTTCCTGCTCGATCGAGGATTTTAAATGGGTCAATTAAATCGAGGGTTGAAATTTCCTCTCTTCATCGATTCTTGCTTCTAGAATACGCCCTCTTGAACCTTCTTCTTTACATTCATCAGCTCTGAGTATGTAGCTTGAGCGACTTTAAATTTATCGATTAAAGTCGATTCTAATCGTATATTCGTTATCTTCACGTGGGTCTCTAGAGTCTTTAACTCTATCTTCATCATTTGTAAGTTATACGAAATGGGTCTTTGTGTTAACAACATCTCACTTTCATACGATCTTCTACTCAACGCGTCAGCTACCACTTTCGTTCTTCCACGATGATATTGAATGGTACGATCATAATCTTCAATAGCTCGAGCCAACGTTTGTGGCGCATAATACGTTCGTTTTAGTTGAAGAAATATTTAAGGGTTTAAGAAATAGGTTTTGTACTGGGGTCAATACAAAATTCGATTTCACGCTCTAGGGTAGGCTAAGAAGTCTTCAAGAATACGTCAGGAAATTTATTAACAATAGAAATATCATTCAAAACTGTGACCCTCATCCAAGACTTGGATAGCACGTCAAATTGATACCTATCAACTTGTCATCGTCATTCACAACGTCGCCTACAGAAAGTCTGACTTCGGTGCATTCCACACAAGGAAGTCACCAGATAAAGGCTCAGGGCTTTTTACTTATGGCTTGATATGATAATGATTGACTTTAGTGGTTTGGTTACTTTGAATTCGCATAACAGGTTGGTTAGGAGTATGAAAGCTAACAACCTTACAAAAAAAAACACGATGAGTAGTTAACCAATCGATTCCTAAAATCACATTAAAGGCAAGTATTTTCAAAGAGATACGATCGACAGGTAACGTGAAAGTGTTGATTTGAACAAGATTTATAAATAGTGGAGGTAACGAAGATTTCTCCCAACTGAGTTTAAACAAATATATCAAAGTCTAACTTCTCCGGAGTTAACTTCAAACATTGAACACAACTAGGTGAAATAAAAGAGTGAGTAGAACCGGTATCTAACACGGTATAGACTTCAAAAGAGTTTATGACTAACATACCCGTGATAATTTTATTCAGGTTCCTCGTCACGAAAAAAAAATGCTCTCTCTTAAACTACCGACTTTGACTTTTCTGGGACGACCTTTGGTGCCTCCATCTTAGCTGAACTTGCCTTCGGTGAACGACAAAATCGGGCTAAGTGACCTTCTCTTCCACAATTATAACATGCTTTGGGCGACATCGCGCAGTTTGGACTGATGTGTCCCTCCCCTCCGCATTTGAAGCATATGATAGGTGGTCTTTCTCCTTCCTTAACAACGGGTGCTGGTGCCGACGTCTTCACGTCATTGTTGAACCTTCTCTTCTTAAAATGTCCATTCTTATTGTTTTGGCCATGATTACCACCGAAGTGGTTACCATTTCTGGCATGTTGATTCCCTCCATGTTTATTGTCACCGCTTTGACGACTGTTATCACCGGTATTATCATTTTACCGGCTGCTCTCTTTTGGTTACGTTGACTCGTTATCGCGCTCCACTAACTGAGCCTTATTTACAATATCTGAATACAAATACAGTTTATGAGAAATAAGATATTGACATATCTCCAGCTTCAAATCTCTTAAAAACATCCGCGTCATTCTCTCTTCTTTATCAACCAAGTGGGATGCAAATCGGGACAACTCGGTAAACTTGGCTTCGTACTGCGACACGGTCATGTTGTTTTGCTCCAACTTGATAAATTCCACCTCCTTCATGTGAAGAATGCTTTTGGGAAAGTACTTGTCATTGAACAACTCTTGGAACTTCTCCCAAGACATCTTGAGTGCGTCAGGCTGGGTACGTTTTACAGATTTCCACCAGTGATCTGCCTCTTCACGCAACATAAAGGTGGCAAAGGGAACCTTTTGCTCCTCGGAGCATCCCAAGACATCAAATATCTTGGTGATCTGCTTTAACCACGTCTCCGCTTTAAGTGATTCTGGCTTTCCCAAAAACTCTGGTGGTCCCAGCTCCTTGAATTGCTTAGCGGTGACCAACCGTGGGTTGCCATTATTTTTACCTGTATTATGAACAGGACCCGCCTTTGCCTGATGTTGCATGAATTCTAAAAAACTCCTAAACTTACCGTCGTTCATCAATTGATCAGTGTTGTTGTTTACAGGAGGATTATCGCCATCCTGTTGCACATTGTCCTGATTATTGATCTGTGGAGACTCAACGGTCTCCTGTGCTCCATTACTTATCTCAACATTTTCAGATGCCATTTTCAAATACTGCAACAAAATAAGGGTTAATTAACATATCACATATCATCCCTATACTATGACAGACCAATTAAATACCAAATAAACTTAGGTAGGTCATACTAGCGAAGGAATTCCCCGTCTCTCTCCCCTCCTAGTTCTTGTCTCACATCTCAGCCAGGGATCAAATCCCTAAGCTTTGATACCAACTGTGACGCCCCCAAAATTAGGTATAAATCACCCATCTTGAGTCGCCAGATACATGGTACAGAATTCAAATACAACTTAATAATACAACTGTCGTGTACAATACGACAAAACATAAACTGTGAGTTTGAATATAAATATTGTCTTCTAGAGAGTATCCATACTCAAAAGGACTCCTCATTACAATTATTATCACACTATTACATAGAATAGTGAGGATACTAATGCTATCATCTGGTCCATCACTCCATTTCCCGACTCGTCCCAACTATATTCTCATTTCCTGAAGAGAACAGTGAAAGAAAGGGTGAGCTCAACTAGCCCAATAAGAAATATTATGACTAAGATAATGCAGAATAAATTATCATTAGTCTTCAACAATGTTAAACTGATAAAATATAATAGACATCAAGTTTAAATGAAGCAGATCAAGCAATCCATTAAAAGAGTCAAGTAGAGAATAAAATCTACTATCTTTTATGATTTAAAAGGTTTTTCATGACTTTTATCGTTGGGAATCAGCTTAATAAATAATCCACATCATCGAATCACCCCTACACTACGGCCAAAGATATTCTTTAGTATCACGACCACGAATTATCCATGCACTACGGCTAAAGATAATCATATTTTCATCAACGGTCCTGATCATGCCATAAAATAATTCATCTTTGCACTACGACCAAAGAGAATCCATAGCCATAATCATACTAAAAACTGTCCATCAATGTACTACGGGCCAATGAGGACTTTTTTCACATCATTTGTAACATTACGGTCATGATTACACCGAATAATCCCTGGTAATAATCATACCAAGTCCATCTATGAACTACAGGCCACAGATGACTTTCAACAAAATATAAACATGAGGATGATGACAATGATATAAGAATTCAATAAAACAAGTTCAAGAATTAATTTATCTAGGAACTGATAACGTCCAAATTGTCAACATGATACTTCTTTGTAGAGTAAAATTCAAGAATGCTCAGAAGAATATTTTCATGAAAAGATACTGGATGAAGCGTAAATTTCAAGGATATTCGACTAATTTCATGGAGTATAAAAGCCAAAACTTTCACCAACTGAGTATAATAAAGAATGGAATAACAAAAGAATTCACCATGCATGCGGTACTTCGCATAGACAGGTTATTCCAACAGAATAATAATAATGGAACCAGGTCAGGCGAAATTTGCACCGACATGATGTTCCAATAGAATAATAAAGAATGTAATAACAACAGAAATCAACATGTATGCGGTACTTCGCATAGACAGGTTATTCCAACAGAATACTAAATAACGGAACCAGGCCAGGCGTAATACGCACCGACAGGATGTTCCAACAGAATAATAAAGACGGAACCAGGTCCGGCGTAAAACGCACAGACAGGATATTCCAACAGAATAATAAAAACAGAACCAGGTCCGGCGTAAAACGCACAGACAGGATATTCCAATAGAATAATAAAGAATAGAATAACAGAAGAATTTCACCAAGTATAGGGTAGCCCGCGTATACAGGTTATTCTAACAGAATAATAAAGAATGGAATAACAGAAGTTCTCTTCATGAATACAAAAGAAATAATACCCCTTACAGGTACAACAAATAATATCCCTTACTTTGAAAGGAAGAGTACTGAATATAGTATTAGTGAAGTAGCAAAACACTTTTCTTCTCTCTCTGTAATTTTCTCTCTCTAGAGTTTCAGTGAATTCGTAAGAAATAATGAAAGAATGAGTTTCTATTTATAGAAAAATGGACTGCATAGTAACTAACTCATGAACGGTCTAGATTGATTTACTTTAATCTGACGGTCCATATTTAAACAAATTTTTTTTAAATAAAATATAATATATTCTATTTATAATCTAATAAAACGAATAACTTTATAAAAGTATTCTGTTTTATATAAAAAGCTTTTCTATTTTATTACATTAATAATACCAATAAAACAAAACTGAGTGACTTATCACGTAAGCCTCAATAATCAATACCGTATGCTACTATGCAGCCACACATATTACTGTACTTTTACTACCGAGTAGTTCAACAGTATTAACGGTAAAACTTCCGCCGTTATTTTTATAAAATATTTTTGTCGTTTTCTCAATTGGACAATAATTTCGTTGTGGGGTCCACCGATAATTGTGCCATCGTACGAATATTTCTCGACAAAAATAATATTCCCCGACCAATCGAATATAATACAACAACTTGCATACTTTGCAAAATTTATAAATACTATCCACAACTATAACATTATCTCAAATTCACACCATAATATTTAAAAAATATTTCGAAAAAATTAAATCTTTATTCATAAAATCTGGGGTTTCACAATCTCCCCTCCTTATGAAATTTCGCCCTCGAAATTTACGTACGTACCTGGTATGCCGAACAGATGAGGACACTTCGTCAGATTCTAACTCTTGAGGTATAACCTTTGAGTGTTGAATACATTCTAGGATTTTAATAGGTACATCTTCATACGTTAAATTATCCACTATCTCGTCCGGTTCTAAATTAATAATGTGGTTCGGGTCGCCACATATTTACGTAACATCAATACGTTAAAAATGTTATGAACACGCGACATACTTGATGGTAAAACGAGTCTATAAGCCCCAGTTCTTGCTCGATCGAGGATTTCAAATGGGTCAATTAAATCGAGGGTTGAGATTTTCTCTCTTCATCGATTCTTGCTTCTAGAATACGCCCTCTTGAACCTTCTTCTTCACATTCATTAGCTCTGAGTATATAGCTTGAGCGGCTTTAAATTTATCTATTAAAGTCGATTCTAATCGTATATTCGTTATCTTCACGTGGGTCCCTAGAGTCTTTAACTCTATCTTCATCATTTGTAAGTTATACGAAATGGGTCTTTGTGTTAACAACATCTCACTTGCATACGATCTTCTACTCAACGCGTCAGCTATCACTTTCGTTCTTCCACGATGATATTGAATGGTACGATCGTAATCTTCAACAGCTCGAGCCAACGTCTGTGGCACATAATACGTTCGTTTAAGTTGAAGAAATATTTAAGGGTTTAAGAAATGGGTTTTGTACTTGGGTCAATACAAAATTCGATTTCACGCTCTGGGGTAGGCTAAGAAGTCTTCAAGAATACGTCAGGAAATTTATTAACAATAGAAATATCGTTCAAAACTGTGACCCTCATCCAAGACTTGGATAGCACGTCACATTGATACCTATCAACTTGTCATTGTCATTCACGACGTCGCCTACAGAAAGTCTGGCTTCGGTGCATTCCATACAAGGAAGTCACCAGATAAAGGCTCAGGGATTTTTACTTATAGCTTGATATGACAATGATTGACTTTAGTGGTTTGGTTACTTTGAATTTGCATAACAGGTTGGTTAGGAGTATGAAAGCTAACAACCTTACAAAAAAAAACATGATGAGTAGTTAACCAATCGATTCCTAAAATCACATCAAAGGCAAGTATTTTCAAAGAGATACGATCGACAGGTAACGTGAAAGTGTTGATTTGAACAAGATTTATAAATAGTGAAGGTAACGAAGGTTTCTCCCAACTGAGTTTAAACATATATATCAAAGTCTAACTTCTCCGGAGTTAACTTCAAACATTGAACACAACTAGGTGAAATAAAAGAGTGAGTAGAACCGGTATCTAACACAGTATAGACTTCAAAAGAGTTTATGACTAACATACCCGTGATAATTTTATTCAGGTTCCTCGTCACGAAAAAAAAATGCTCTCTCTTAAACTACCGACTTTGACTTTTCTGGGACGACCTTTGGTGCCTCCATCTTAGCTGAACTTGCCTTCGGTGAACGACAAAATCGGGCTAAGTGACCTTCTCTTCCACAATTATAACATGCTTTGGGCGACATCGCGCAGTTTGGACTGATGTGTCCCTCCCCTCCGCATTTGAAGCATATGATAGGTGGTCGTTCTCCTTCCTTAACAACGGGTGCTGGTGCCGACGTCTTCACGTCATTGTTGAACCTTCTCTTCTTGAAATATCTATTCTTTTTGGCCATGATTACCACCGAAGTGGTTACCATTTCAGGCATGTTGATTCCCTCTATGTTTATTGTCACCGCTTTGATGACTGTTATCATCGGTATTATCATTTTATCGGTTGCTCTCTTTTGGTTGCGTTGACTCGTTATCGCGCTCCACTAACTGAGCCCTATTTACAATATCTGAATACAAACACAGTTTATGAGAAATAAGATATTTACGTATCTCCGGCTTCAAACCTCTTAAAAACATCCGCGTCATTCTCTCTTCATTATAAACCAAGTGGGACGCAAATCGGGACAACTCGGCAAACTTGGCTTCGTACTGCGACACGGTCATGTTGTTTTGCTCCAACTTGATAAATTCCACCTCCTTCATGTGACGAATGCTTTCGGGAAAGTACTTGTCATTGAACAGCTCTTGGAACTTCTCCCAAGACATCTTGAGTGCGTCAGGCTGGGTACGTTTTACAGATTTCCACCAGTGATCTGCCTCTTCACGCAACATAAAGGTGGCAAAGGGAACCTTTTGCTCCTAGGAGCATCCCAAGACATCAAATATCTTGGTGATCTGCTTTAACCACGTCTCCGCCTTAAGTGGTTCTGGCTTTCCCAAAAACTCCGGTGGTCCCAGCTCCTTGAATTGCTTAGCGGTGACCAACCGTGGGTTGCCATTATTTTCACCTGTATTATGAACAGGAGCCGCCTTCGCCTGATGTTGCATGAATTCTAAAAAACTCCTAAACTTACCGTCGTTCGTCAATTGATTAGTGTTGTTGTTTACAGGAGGATTATCGCCATCCTGTTGCACATTGTCCTGATTATTGATCTGTGGAGACTCAACGGTCTCCTGTGCTCCATTGCTTATCTCAACATTTTCAGATGCCATTTTCAAATACTGCAATAAAACAAGGGTTAATTAACATATCACATATCATCCCTATACTCTGACCGACCAATTAAATACCAAATAAACTTAGGTAGGTCATACTAACGAAGAAATTCCCCGTCTCTCCCCTTCTAGTTCTTGTCTCACATCTCAGCCAGGGATCATATCCCTAAGCTTTGATACCAACTGTGACGTCCCCAAAATTAGGTATACATCACCCATCTTGAGTCGCCAGATACATGGTACATAATTCAAATACAACTTAATAATACAACTGTCATGTACAATACGGCAAAACATAAACTGTGAGTTTGAATACAAATATTGTCTTCTAGAGAGTATCCATACTCAAAAGGACTCCTCATTACAATTATTATCACACTATTACATAGAATAGTGAGGACTACTAATGCTATCATCTGGTCCATCACTCCGTTTTCTGACTCGTCCCAACTATATTCTCATTTCCTGAAGAGAACAGTGAAAGAAAGGGTGAGCTCAACTAGCCCAACAAGAAATATTATGACTAAGATAATGCAAAATAAATTATCATTAGTCTTCAACAATGTTAAACTGATAAAATATAATAGACATCAAGTTTAAATGCAGCGGATCAAGAAATCTATTAAAAGAGTCAAGTAGAGGATAAAATATACTATCTTTTATGATTTAAAATATTTTTCATGACTTTTATCGTTGGGAATCAGCTTAATAAATAATCCACATCATCGAATCACCCCTGCACTACGGCCAAGGATATTCTTTAGTATCACGACCATGAATTATCCATGCACTACGGCTAAAGATAATCATATTTTCATCAACGGTCCTGATCATGCCATAAAATAATTCATCTTTGCACTACGGCCAAAGAGAATTCATAGTCATAATCATACCAAAAACTGTCCATCAATGCACTACGGGCTAATGAGGACTTTTTTTACATCATTTGTAACATTAAGGTCATGATTACACCTAATAATCCCTGGTCATAATCATACCAAGTCCATCTATGAACTACAGGCCACAGATGACTTTCAACAAAATATAAACATGAGGATGATGACAATGATATAAGAATTCAATAAAACAAGTTCAAGAATTAATTTATCTAGCAACTGATAACGTCCAAATTGTCAACATGATACTTCTTTGTAGAGTAAAATTCAAGAATGCTCAGAAGAATATTTCCATGAAAAGATACTGGATGAAGCGCAAATATCAAAGATATTCCACTAATTTCATGGAGTATAAAAGCCAAAACTTTAACCAACTGAGTATAATAAAGAATGGAATAACAAAAGAATTCACCATGCATGCGGTACTTCACATAGACAGGTTATTCCAACAGAATAATAATAACGAAACCAGGTCAGGCGAAATTCGCACCGATAGGATGTTCCAATAGAATAATAAAGAATGAAATAACAACAGAAATCACCATGTATGCGGTACTTCGCATAGACAGGTTATTCTAACAGAATACTAAATAACAGAACCAGGTTAGGCGTAATACGCACCGACAGGATGTTCTAACAGAATAATAAAAAAGGAACCAGGTACGGCGTAAAACGCACAGACACGATATTCCAACAGAATAATAAAAACAGAACCAGGTCCGGCGTAAAACGCACAGACATGATATTCCAACAGAATAATAAAGAATAGAATAACAGAAAAATTTTACCAAGTATAGAGTAGCCCGCATATACAGGTTATTCCAACAGAATAATAAAGAATGGAATAACAGAAGTTCTCTTCATGAATACAAAAGAAATAATACCCCTTACAGGTACAACAAATAATATCCCTTACCTTGAAAGGAAGAGTACTGGATATAGTAGTAGTGAAGTAGTAAAACACTTTTCTTCTCTCTCTATAATTTTCTCTCTCTAGAGTTTCAGTGAATTCGTAAGAAATAATGAAAGAATGAGTTTCTATTTATAGAAAAATAGACTGCATAGTAACTAACTCATGAACGGTCTAGATTGATTTACTTTAATCTGACGGTCTATATTTAAAGCAAAATCTTTTAAATAAAATATAATATATTCTATTTATAATCTAATAAAACAAATAACTTTATAAAAGTATTTTGTTTTATATAAAAAGCTTTTCTGTTTTATTACATTAATAATACCAATAAAACAAAACTGAGTGACTTATCACGTAAGCCTCAATAATCAATACCGTATGCTACTATGTAACCACACGTATTACTGTACTTTTACTACAGAGTAGTTCAATAGTATTAACGGTAAAACTTCCGTCGTTATTTTCATAAAATATTTTTGTCGTTTTCTCAATCCGATAATAATTCCGTTGTGGGGTCTACCAATAATTGTGCCGTCGTAAGAATATTCCCCGATAAAAATAATATTCTCCGACTAATCGAATATAATACAACAACTTGCATACTTTGCAAAATTTATAAATACTACCAAAAACTATAACATTATCTCAAATTCACAACATAATATTTAAAAAATATTTCGAAAAAATTAAATCTTTATTTATAAAATCTGGGGTTTCACATGTAGTGCAGGGATGTTTTGTTGATGTGGATTATTTATTAAGTTGAGTCTCAGCGATAAAAGTGATGAAAAACCTTTTTAAATCATAGAAGATAGTAGATTTTATTTTCTACTTGACTCTTCTAATGGATTGTTTATTCCGCTGCAGTTAAACTTGATGTTTGTTATATTGTATCAGTTTAACACTGTTGAAGGCTAACGATAATTTATTCTGCATTATCTTAGTCATAATATTTCTTACTGGGCTAGTTGAGCTCACCCTTTTGCTTTTATTGTTCTATTCAAGAAATGAGAACATAGCTGGAACTAGTTGGGGAACAGAGTGATGGTCCTAGATAGTGCATTAGTAGTCCTCACTATTCTGTGAAATAGTGTAATAATAAATGTAATGAGGACTCCATTGAGTGTGGATATTGTCTAGATGCTAATATTTGTATTAAAACTCTCAGCTATGTTTTGTCGTATTTTACACGACTATTGTGATGCCCCCAAAATAGGTATACATCACCCATTATGAGTCGCCAAAAACTTGGTACTGAAACAACTACAACTTCATTAATACAATTATTGTGTAAAATACAACAACCCAATACTGTGAGTTTGAATACAACTATTCTCTACTAGAGAGTATACAAACTCAAAAGGAGTCCTTATTATAATTATTATCACACTATTTTATAAAATAGTGAGAACTGCTAACACCACTGACTGAAAACATCACTCCGCACCCCGACTAGTTCCCGCTATATTCTCGCCTCCTAAGAAAAATAAAACAAAAAGGGTGAGCTCAACTAGCTCAGTAAAGAATATTATGACTAAGATAATATACAACAAATTATCATTAGTATTCAACAGGAAAAAATCTGATAGAATATAATCGACAACAAGTTTTAGATCAACAACTGCAGCGGAAACATCAATCCATTAGAAGAGTTAAGTAGAGAAAGAATTCTACTATCTTCTAAGATTTAAAAGTCCATCATCAATATTTTATCCCTGTAACATCAATCAATATACATCTTGAATCAAATATTCATCTTTGCACTACAGGCCAAAGATATTCATTTGTATCACCAGTTGGTCATGTTCATCTCAACACCTGTTCATCTTTGCACTACAGGCCAAAGATATTCATCAGGTAATAATACATCTTTGCACTACAGGCCAAAGATATTCAGTAATATCATCATTTAGGACTGAGGATGATAAAAAATATTTTAAAGAAAACGAATCCAATGAGATAAAAGAATAAATATTAGAGATTCGTATTTCAGTTTATCCAAGTTCAATAATACTCCATAATAACTAATTTTGAAGCAGAATTCAAAAATACAGATCAAAACATGGATACAATCAAAGAAAGTAACCATATTAGACAACTTGGACAAAAAAAAAGAAAATTTCATTTTTCGGTGAATAGTGCCGTATTCGTGAATAGTGTCGTATACGTGAATAGTGTCGTATACGTGAATAGTAACCCCGATACAAAAAGTTCCAAATTTGATAAAAAGTTCAAACCAATATTTCGGCATAATGATGTTGAGAGAATAACATCATTAGAAAGAAAATAATATCCCTTACCTTAAACGAACAGTACTTCTGATCGGAGTATCGGATACGAGGCTGAATGAAATTTGTGCTGAATAGCTACTCTCAAAGTATCAAAATACTCACAAAATACACTCAATAATATAGAGAGAAAGAGAAAAAACTTATGAATTCTGGTATGATTTTCAATTCTAACTTAGTCCTCTATTTATAGGAAAATGTTAGCACGCCGAAGCAGACTTGACCTGCAACCTGATGGCTTTACCTGTTACTATTTAAGCCTACTACATTTGAATAAAAATCTCAGCATATTTTCTCACCAACCAAAAGTGGGGCCCACCAATTCTAGAATTTTTTACTAAAATGATAAACTCCGAAAATTCAACAATTTCTAAACCAGTCATCTCGTAAAATTCATAACAAATCATACGTTTATTTTTAACGGTTCAAAATTCGTGGACATATACTCAACTTATATATATATAACATATCCAAAAATTACCACGATCCAACGGTCGGATTAAAAATTATAACCCCCGTAATATATCTCAAAAATCCTGATTTGATTTTTAATACCTCCATTCCGACAAAAATACTGATAAAACACCTCAACATTAACTCCTTCATTTTTAACCACAAAAATATATCCCTCAGTTATATCCACATAAAAAGAAATATTTTCTTATCATATGAATCAATAATTAATTATTCACAAATAATATTACAGAATCACATTTATGACAACCAGGCCGTTCCCAGGAAAGAGGGGGCTTTCCGATAAGGATTTCTCCTTACTGGCGCGCAATTAGGTGACCAAACCTCTCCTTGACAGAACTTTCTAGACATTGCCAATAATGCTATCTAATAATATTATTTAAATAATATAAATTATTGATCTGATAATGGGAAATATAGTGCAGTGACAATTATTGAAACAACAATAATATAAAAATATCAACGCAGCAATTATTGAATCAATAAAAGAAAATATTGAACAGTAACTACTGTAACAATTATTGAGTAGTGCCTTCTTACGTAAGGATTAATAATTCAACAATACTATGCAATACCGTGTGCTACTATGCAACAACGCGTATTACTGTATTTTAACCACCGGGTATTTTAACAGTGTTAATGGTAACAACTACGCCGTTATTCAATTTTGTCTTTTTTTTATTCGACCGTTATCCGTTATGGGGCCCACAATTGGCTGCGCCGTCGTACGAATATTCTCCGACAGAAAGAATATTCCACCGACAAAATGAATATTTTATAATCACTTGCTTATTTTGTAAAATTTTCACATTTCACCCATAACCAAAGTTATTATATCAAATTAATACCTTATTATTCACAATAATAAATAAAGGAAATTTGATTTTATTCATTAAAAAGTTGGGGTCTTACAACCTCCCCTCCTTATGAAATTTCGTCCTCAAAATTGACATACGTACCTGGTGTTTCGAAAAGGTGAGGATACCTCGCTTTCATTTATGATTCCAACTCCCAGGTCATCTCTTCAATAGCATGATTCTCCACAAAACCTTAACTTGTGGTATAACCTTCGTGCGTAGGACATGCTCTTTCCTATCCAAGATCTTAACAGGTACCTCCTCGTACGTTAAATCTTCAGTTATCTCGTCTGGTTCTAACTTAATAATGTGGTTCGGGTCTTTAACATATTTACAAAGCATAGATATGTGAAAAACATTATGAACACAAGACATACTTAGAGGTAATGCGAGTCTATAGGCCACATTTCCTATTCGGTCAAGATTCTCAAATAGACCAACAAATCTTGGATTGAGCTTTCCTCTCTTCCTAAATCTTATAACTCCATTCCATGGTGCAACACGTAACAATACATGATCCCCAATATTAAATTCCACGTCCTTTAGATGAAGATCCGCATAACTCTTTTGTCGATCCTGTGCCGTTTGTATACTTTGTCGAATCGTTTGGATTCTCTCTGTAGTCATGCGTACCAACTCTGGTCCCAACAATGTTGCTTCACCCACCTCGTCCCAGCATACTGGAGAACGACATTTTCTTCCATACAACGCCTCGAATGGAGCCACACCTATGCTCGCCTGATAACTGTTGTTGTAGGAGAATTCCACCAATGGTAGGTACTTATCCCAACTCCCTTTGAGATCTAGGACACAGAGTCTTAATAGATCTTCAAAAGTTTGAATAGTCCTCTCTGATTGTCCGTCCGTTTGAGGATGGTATGCCGAACTGAATCGTAAATTCGTGCCCATAGCTTTCTGTAAGCTAACCCAAAATCGTGAAGTGAATCTTGGGTCATGATCTGAAACTATGGATACTGGCATGCCTTGAAATCTCACAATCTCATTCACGTACATACTAGCAAGACGTTCAAGGGAATAATTCTCACGTATGGGCAAGAAATGGGCAGACTTGGTTAATCTATCAACAATAACCCAAATCACATCTATGCCTTGAGAAACCTTGAGAAGACCCATAACGAAATCTATAGTAATGTGTTCCCACTTCTATTTCGGAATCTCAAGTGGTTGTAATGGACCCTTTGGCATTTGATGCTCCGCCTTTACACGTTGACAAGTTAAACACCTCGAGATAAACTCCGCGATCCCTCTTTTCATATTTCTCCACCAAAATGTATGTCGAAGATCATGATACATTTTGGTACTCCCAAGATGGATTGTAAATGGTGTGTTGTGTGCCTCCATCATGATTCTATGTTTCAAGTCAGAATCGTTAGGAACACTAAGTCTGGAGTTGACTCGAAGTATTCCTTCTTCATCGATTCTTGCTTCTGGAATATCACATTCTTGCACTTTTTTCTTCATACGCATCAGCTCCATGTCCGTAGCTTGAGCAGCTTTAACTTTATCGATTAAAGTCGATTCTACTCGTTATCTTCACGTGGGTCCCTAGAGTCTTAAACTCTATCTTCATCATTTGTAAGTTATACGAAATGGGTTTTTGTGTTAACAACATCGCACTCGTAAATGCATACGATCTTATACTCAACGCGTCAGCTACCACGTTCGCTTTCCCACGATGGTATTTAATGGTACGATCGTAATCTTCAACGGCTCGAGCCAACGTCTTTGGCGCATTATACGTTCGTTTTGGTTGAAGAAATATTTAAGGGTTTTAGAAATGGGTTTTTTACTGGGGTCAATACAAAATTCGATTTCGTGCTCTGGGGGTAGGCTAAGAAGTCCTTCAGGAATACGTCAGGAAATTCACTAACAACAGAAATATCATTCAAATCTGATGTATTTTTTGTTTAAATCCATGAAATGGGCTAAGCAAGCTTGACATCCATTTTTCAATAAACGAATGACTTAATGGCTTGATATAAAAATGTTTGACTTCAATGGTTTGGTTGCTTGAATTCGCATAACAGGTTGGTTAGGAATATGAAAACTAACAACCTTACGAAAATAATCAATTTTTGCATGATTAGTGGTTAACCAATCAATCCCTAAAATCACATCAAAAGCAAGTATCTTTAAAGAGATAAGATCAACAGGTAATGTGATTGTGCCCACTTGGATCAAATAAGATTTATAAATAGTGGATATGATAAAAGTTTCTCCTAACGGAGTTTCCACAGATAAGTCAAATTCTAATTTCTCCGGAGTCAAGTTTAAACGTTGAGCATAAACAGGAGAAAAAAAGAGTGGATAGAACCGGTATCTAATAAGGTATAGACTTCGAAAGAATTTATAATTAACTAACCCGTGCTAACTTCGTTTGGGTTACTCGCTCTTTGAGAAGTCACAAAAAATGCTCTTCTTGAAACCACCAACTTTGACTTGTCCGGAACAGCCTTCGGAGTCACTATCCCCATTGAACTTGGTTTCGCAACAAGACAATCTTTAGCTATATGACCTTCCTTTCCACAGTTATAACATACCTTGAACTGTTGTGGGCAGTTTGGGCTGATGTGTCCCTCTTTCCCGCATTTGTAACATACGACCGGTGGTCGTTCTCCTCCCCTAGAAATAGTTGATGTTGGTGCTGACGTATTCACGTTATCATTGTTGTACCTTCTCCTTTTGAAATCTCCTCCCGACTCGCTCCTTCTATTTTCATGGCCACGATTACCACCAGAGTGGTTACCGCTTTTGTCAGAATGCTTTCCTTCCCTCTGGTTGTCATTGCTCCGATGACCGCTGCCACCGGTATGACCCTGGTTGTGTTCCCTCAGTTGAACATACTCATTATCTCGCTCTAATAATTGAGCCCTGTTTACAACATCTGAATATAAAGAAAATTTATGAGAGATAAGATATTGCCGAATTTCGGGTTTTAAACCTCTCAGAAACATCCTAGTCATTCGCTCCTCATTCTCTACCAAATGAGATGCAAACCTGGATAACTCTGCGAATTTCGCCTCGTACTGGGACACCGTCATGTTGTTTTGTTCTAGTCTAATAAACTCTACCTCCTTCATATGACGAATACTTTCAGGAAAGTACTTGTCATTAAACAGTTTCTGAAACGTTTCCCAGGACATGTTGAGTGCGTCAGGCTGGGTACGCTTAACAGACTCCCACAAGTAGTCTGCCTCACCGCGAAACATAAAGGTGGCGAATGGAACCTTCTGTTCCTCCGTGCATCCCAAGACATCGAATATCTTGGTAATTATCTTGACCCACGTTTCCGCCATGATCGGATCTGGCTTTCCCTTAAATTTTGGTGGTCCCAACTCTTTGAACTGCTTGGCTGTGACAAGCCATGCATTGCTAGCATTTTCACCCTTATTTTGTGCACGAGTCTCCCTCGTATGGTTTTGCATGAACTGCAAGAAACTTCTAAACATCCCATCATTCATTATTTGTTCGATATTGTTGTTTACAGGAGGAATATTGTCTTCCTGTTGCACGTTCCCCTGGGTGATGATCAAAGGTGTCTCCACGGTCTGATTTACTCCATTATTAACGTTCTCAGCTGCCATTCTTAAATACTGCCATAAAATAAGGGTTAATAGTCATGTCATATATTATCCCTATACTCTGACTGACCAAATAAACACCAAATAAACTTATCAGGTCATACTAGCGAAGAAATTCCCAGTCTCTCCCCTCCTAGTTCTTGTCTCACATCTCAGCTAGGGATCATATCCTTAAGCTTTGATACCAACTGTGACGCCCCCAAAATAGGTATACATCACCCATTATGAGTCGCCAAAAACTTGGTACAGAAACAACTACAATTTCATTAATACAATTGTTGTGTAAAATACAACAACCCAATACTGTGAGTTTGAATACAACTATTCTCTACTAGAGAGTATACAAACTCAAAAGGAGTCCTTATTACAATTATTATCACACTATTTTATAAAATAGTGAGGACTGATAACACCTCTGATTAAAAACATCACTCCGCACCCCAACTAGTTCCCGCTATATTCTCGCCTCCTAAGAAAAATGGAACAAAAAGGGTGAGCTCAATTAGCCCAGTAAAGAATATTATGACTAAGATAATATACAACAAATTATCATTAGTATTCAACAGAGAAAAATCTGATAGAATATAATCGACAATAAGTTTTAGATCAACAACTGCAGCGGAAACAACAATCCATTAGAAGAGTCAAGTAGAGAAAGAATTATACTATCTTCTAAGATTAAAAAGTTCATCATCAATATTTTATCCCTGTAACATCAATCAATATACATCTTGAATCAAATATTCATCTTTGCACTACAGGCCAAAGATATTCATTTGTATCACCAGTTGGTCATGTTCATCTCAACACCTATTTATCTTTGCACTACAGGCCAAAGATATTCATTAGGTAATCATACATCTTTGCACTATAAGCCAAAGATATTCAGTAATATCATTATTTAGGACTGAGGATGATGAAAAATATTTTAAAGAAAACGAATCCAGTGAGATAAAAGAATAAATATTAGAGATTCGTATTACAATTTATCCAAGTTCAATAATACTCCATAATAACCAATTTTGAAGCAGAATTCAAAAATAAAGATCAAAACATGGATACAATCAAAGAAAGTAACCATAATAGACAACTTGGACAAAAAGAAGAAAATTTCATTTTTCGGTGAATAGTATCGTATTCGTGAATAGTATCGTATACGTGAATAGTGCCGTATACATGAATACTAACTCCGACACAAAAAGTTCCAAATTTGATAAAAAGTTCAAACTAATATTTCGGCATAGTGATGTTGAGAGAATAACATCATTAGGAAGAAAATAATATCTCTTACCTTAAACGAACAATACTTCTGATCGGAGTATCGGATACGAGGCTGAATGAAACTTGTGCTGAATAGCAACTCTCAAAGTATCAAAATACTCACAAAATACACTCAATAATATAGAGAGAAAGAGAGAAAACTTATGAATTCTGGTGTGATTTTCAATTCTAACTTAGCCCTCTATTTATAGGAAAATGTTAGCACGCCGAAGCAGACTTGACCTGTAACCTGATGGCTTTACCTGCTACTATTCAAGCCTACCACATTTGAATAAAAATCTCAGCACATTTTCTCACCAACCAAAAGTGAGGCCCACCAATTCTAGAATTTTCCACCAAAATGATAAACTCTGAAAATTCAACAATTTCTGAACCAGTCATCTCGTAAAATTCATACAAATCATACGTTCATATTTAACGGTTCAAAAATTGTGGACATATACTCAACTTATATATGTATAACATATCCAAAAATTACCACGATCCAACAGTCGAATTAAAAATTATAACCCCTGCAATATATCTCAAAAACCCTGATTTGATTTTTAATACCTCCATTCCGATAAAAATACTGATAAAATACCTCAACATTAACTCCTTCATTTTTAACCACAAAAATATATCCCTCATTTATATCCACATAAAATAAATATTTCCTTGTCATATGAATCAATAATTAATTATTCACAAATAATATTACAGAATCATATTTATGACAACCAGGCCGTTCCCAGGAAAGAGGGGGCTTTTCGATAAGGATTTCTCCTTACTGGCTCGCAATTAGGTGACCAAACCTATTCTTGACAGAACTTTCTATACATTGCCAATAATGCTATCTAATAATATTATTCAAATAATATGAATTATTGATCTGATAATGAGAAATACAGTGCAGTGACAATTACTGAAACAACAATAATATAAAAATATCAACGCAACAATTATTGAATCAATAAAATAAAATATTGAACAGTAACTACTGTAACAATTATTGAGTAGTGCCTTCTTACGTAAGGATCAATAATTCAACAATACTATGCAATACCGTGTGCTACTGTGTAACAACGCGTATTACTGTATTTTAACCACCGGGTATTCCAACAGTGTTAACGGTAACAACTACGCTGTTATTCAATTTTGTCATTTTCTTCATTCGACCGTTATCCGTTATGGGGCCCACAATTGGCTGCGCTGTCGTACGAATATTCCCTGATAGAAAGAATATTCCACCGACAAAATGAATATTTTATAACCACTTGCTTATTTTGTAAAATTTTCACATTTCACCCATAACCAAAGTTATTATATCAAATTAATACCTTATTATTCACAATAATAAATAAAGGAAATTTGATTTTATTCATTAAAAAGTTGGGGTCTTACAACTGTTGTATATTTAAGGTTGTATTTGTATTCTGTACCATGTATTTGGCGACTCAAGATGGGTGATGTATTCCTGTTTTGGGGTCGTCACAGTTGGTATCAAAGCTTAGGGATATGATCCCTGGCTGAGATGTGAGATAAGAACTAGGAGGAGAGAGACGGGGAATTCCTTCGCTAGTATGACCTACCTAGGTTTATTTGATATTTAATTGGTCGGTCAGAGTATAGGGATAATATGTGATATGTTAATTGACCCTTCTTTTGTGACAGTATTTGAAAATGACATCCGAGAATGTTGAGAATATCAATGGAGCACAGGAGGCCGTTGAGTCTCCACAGATCAATAATCAGGACAATGTGCAACATGATGACGATAATCCTCCTATAAATAACAACACTGACCAAATGACGAATGACGGTACGTTTAGGAACTTTTTAGAATTCATGCAACACCAGACGAGAGAGACTCCTATTCATAATGCAGGAGGAAACAATGGCAACCCATGGTTGGTCACCGCTAAGCAGTTCAAGGAGCTGGGACCACCGGAGTTTTTGGGAAAGCCAGAACCACTTAAGGCGGAGACCGTGTTAAAGCAGATCACCAAGATATTTGATGTCTTGGGATTACTGGTGGGAATCTGTAAAATGCATCCAGACTGACGCACTCAAGATGTCTTGGGGGAAGTTCTAAGAGCTGTTCAACGATAAGTACTTTCCCGAAAGTATTCGTCACATGAAGGAGGTGGAGTTCATCAAGTTGGAGCAAAACAATATGACCGTGTCGCAGTACGAAGCCAAGTTTACCGAGTTGTCCCAATTTGCGTCCCATTTGGTTGATAATGAGGAGAGAATGACGCGGATATTTTTAAGAGGTTTGAAACTAGAGATACGTCAATATCTTATTTCTCATAAACTGTGTTTATATTCAAATATTGTGAATAGGGCTCAGTTATTAGAACGCGATAATGAGTCAGCATAACCAAAAGGCAACGACCAACAACACGATAGTAATCGTACCGGTGGCAACGACCATCGGAACAATGATAACCATCGTGGGGGAAATTATCATGCCATAAATGGTAACCATTTCGGTGGTAATCATGGCCAAAATAATAAGAATGGACATTTAAAGAAGAAAATATTCAACAATGACGTGAAGACGTCGACACCAGCACCCGTTTCAAAGGAAGAAGAACGAACACCGGTCGTATGTTTCAAATGTGGACAGGAGGGACACATCCGTCCAAACTGTACGCAGTAATCCAAAGCGTGTTTTAATTGCGGAAGAGAAGGTCACCTAGCTTAATTTTGTCGTATGGAGAAGTCAAGTCCAACTGGGATAGTGATGCCAAAGGATGTTCCAGACAAGCCAAAGCCGGTAGTTTAAGAGAGAGCATTTTTTTTTCCGTGATGAGGAACCTGAATAAAATTATCACTGGTGTGTTAGTCATAAATTCTTGCGAAGTCTATACCTTGTTAGATACCGGTTCTACCCATTCTTTTATCTCTCTTGCTTGCGCTCAATGTTTAAATTTGACTCCGAAGAAATTAGACTTTGACTTATCGGTTGAAACTCCGTTAGGAGAAACCTTCGTTGCCTCCACTATTTACAAATCTTGTTTGATTCAAATCGACACTTTCACGTTACCTATCGATCTTATCTCTTTTGAAAATACTATCCTTGGATGTGATTTTAGGAATCGATTGGTTAGCTACTTATCAAGCTTTTCGTAAGGTTGCTCACTTTCATATTCCTAACCAACCTGTTATGCGAATTCAAGCAACCAAACCACTAAAGTCAATCACTGTCATATCAAGCCATAAGTAAAGAGCCTCGATCCTTTCGTTGTTGACTTCCTTGTGTGGAATGCACCGAAGCCAGACTTTCTGTAGGCGACGCTGTAAATGACGATGGCAAGATGATAGGTCTCAATGTGACGTGTTACCCAAGTCTTGGATGAGAGTCACAGTTTTGAATGATATTTCTATTGTTAATAAATTTCCTGACGTATTCTTGAAGACTTCTTAGCCTACCCCTAGAGCGTGAAATCAAATTTTGTATTGACCCCAGTACAAAACCCATTTCTAAAACCCTTAAATATTTCTTTAACTAAAACGAACGTAACATGCGCCAAAGACGTTGGCTCGAACTGTTAAAGATTATGGTCGTACCATTCAATACCATCGTGGGAAAGCGAACGTGGTAGCTGACGCGTTGAGTAGAAGATCGTATGTGTTTACGAGGGCTATGTTGTTAACACAAAGACCCATTTCGTACGACTTACAAATGATGAGGATAGAGTTAAAGACTCTAGAAACCCACGTGAAGATAATGAATATACGATTAAAATTGACTTTAATCGATAAAGTTAAATCCGCTCAAGCTACAAACCCGGAGCTGATGAATGAAGAAGGTTTAAGAGGGCGTTATTCTAGAAGCAAGAATCGACGAAGAGAGGAAATCTCAACCCTCGATTTAATTGGCCATTTGAAATCCTCGATCGAGTAGGAACTGTGACCTATAGACTAGTTTCACCGCCAAGTATGTCGCGTGTTCATAATGTTTTTAACGTATCGATGTTACGTAAATATGTGAACGACCCGAATCACATTATTAATTTAGAACCAGACGAGATAGCGTATAATTTAACGTATGAAGATGTACCTGTTAGAATCTTAAAATATATTTTGTGCTTAAAGGTTATACCTCAAGAGCTAGAATCTGACGAAGTATCCTCATTTGTTCGGCATACCAGGTACGTACGTAAATTTCGAGGGCAAAATTTCATAAGGAGGGGAGATTGTAAAATCCCAAATTTTACGAATAAAGATTTAATTTTCTCGAAATAATTTTTTTAATATTATGGAGTGGATTTGATATAATGTTATAGTTGTGGGTAGTATTTATAAATTTTTCAAAGTATGCAAGTTGTTATAAAATATTCGTTTGGTCAGGGAAAATTCGTTTTATCGGAGAATATTCGTACGACAGCACAATCATTGGTGGACCCCACAACGGAAGTATTGTCGTAGTTAAAAAATGACATAATTATCTTTTTACAAAAATAACGGCGAAAGTGTTACCGTTAAAACTGTTGAACTACTCGGTAGTAAAAGTACAGTAATACGCGTGGTTGCATAGTAGCACACGGTATTGATTATTAAAGCTTACGTGAGAAGTCACTCAGTTATACTCAATTATTGCTATAGTAATTGCTGCATCATATCTCTCATATTATTGATTCGATTATTATCACAGTATCATCTACATAATATGTTATATTATTAAATCAATAATTGAGACGACAAAGTTATTCATATTATTATTTACAATATTGACAATGTCTAGAAGTTCTGTTAAGGAGAGGTTTGGTCACCTAATTGCGCGCCAATAAGGAGAAATCCTTATCGGAAAGCCCCCTCTTTCCTGGGAACGACCTGGTTGTTAAATGTTGTGAATTATAATATTAATGATGAATAAGTTCGTGTTGGTTAAAGATGAAATTGATTTTTCCATTGTGTTGGGATTATTTGTGTTAGTGGAAATCGACAGTTATTTCGATGATAATTGATGTCTGGGGGTTATATTGATAAATCGGGTAAATTATCGGATAAATGAGCAATTAATTGCTACTAATTCACATGCTTATATAACTATTTGTTCATATGTGTGTACTATTGAATCACATTCTTGTACTATTAGGGGAGTTGGTGCAAGATTAATAATACTTGCATGACTAAGTTAAAAATGGAGGTATAGATGGAGGTACTATACTGTAATTATTTTTATCGCATGATTATAACTATTGAGTCACATGATTTACTATTGATTCACATTATTTACTATTAGGGGAGGTGGTGCAAGTTTGATAATACTTGCAGGACTAAATTAAAAATGAAGAAAAAGAGGAAGGTATTATACTGTAATTTTTTGAGCCCCAAAACATGCAATTATCAAAACTATATTTTCCTATAAATAGAAGCTCATCCTTCCTTCATTTCTCACCATTTCACAAAAGCTTTAGAGCAATTATTATAGAGAGAATTTTTAGAGAGAAAGAAGAATAGAAGTCTGCTACCTTTCTACTCCAGTATCCAGTTTTAATTTTTCTAAGGTAAGGGATATTATTTGTTGTACTCGTAAGGGGTATTATTTCTTTCTTTCGTCTTCATGAAGAGAACTTCTGTTATTCCATTCTTTGTTATAATGTTAGAATAACCTGTCTATGCGAAGTACCGCATACTTGGTGAAATTCTTCTGTTATTCCATTCTTTATTATTCTGTTGGAATATCCTGTCTATGCGTTCTACGCCAGACATGGTTCCGTCTTTATTATTATGTTGGAATATCCTATCTGTGCGTTCTACGCCGAACATTTTGGGTGAACCTATTCGAACTAACATTTTGGGTATTGAGTTAGTAGTTTAAGGCCTTGTTTGGATGAATTTGATTCGATTCGAACTCGAAATTTGACCGAGATTTGTTCTGAACTCGAAATTTGACTTAGTTGTTTCAGTTAAGGCCTACCTCATTGCAAATCCTTATTATAGCGCCGCGTATTAACGTTCTAGCTAGCTAATATTGATCATCGACGCTTCATCAAGGAGTAAATGCATGTTTAAAAAAATAAATAAAACTATGGCCTTCTTGATAACAATTCTAGTACAAGTTTCTCGGTATGTAATTTCTATCTAGGGTTCAATTTATTATTTGAATTTATGCAGTAGATCAATCGCACTAGTATTGTGTTTCATTGTATTTGTTTACAATAAAATTGAACTCCTTTTGTGCATGATTCTCCATCTCATATAAGCTTCCAACATGCAAGTTTATCATGTTAGTAGATTTAATGGTGTAGTTTAAATTAAGTACATATATAAGCACGTAGATTTTGAGGGAAATTAATACTATGTAAGGTATGTGTCTCATTGTAGTTAACTCCTTTTATGCACTAATTATTCTCCCAAACAACTGTTATCAAATTTGGTGATTGAAGAATGTACTAAAAAGTATTTTATAAATTAATTATTTTTTGAAGTGCTTTTGCTCTTTTTGGTATTTCTACACTTATTTATCCATGTGCTTTTTCTTGAAAAGCATATGGGAAATTTCTTTTAATCAAGTTGAGCAAAAGCACTTTTACATACAATTTTAATTTTTAATTAGACCATAATATAGACTTTTTGAAATCAAAGCATAAATTAAGTTAATTTAAACAATATTACATACACTAAAATCTAGTTAGAACCAAAACTTTAAACTAAAAATCGATTTGCACCATTAATTTTGTTTTAAATTAAATGCACCCTATACTTTCAGCAAAAAAACAATATGCTCACTCCGCATTATTTTGTAGCCAAACATTCACCTGAAAATGCTCATTTTATCTCTTGATTTTTCATATGAACTATTATAATGTGAAAGTCTAAAGGAATACCCCTAATATTCCATGCATACACTTGCATTTTTGGTGAATATTTGGCCAACAATGATGTGGAGTGCCCATTTTGTTTTCTTATTTAAAAGTATATGGTGCATTTAATTAAAAATAAAATTAGGATACAAATCGATTTTAAGGTTAAAGTTTAGGATGTAAATTGGAATTTACTCTTGCGATTATAAAAATTGTACACTCTCTAAATAGTACTATTATTTTCAAGATTTATTATTTTCGAATTTTAAACGAATCACATCAAATTTAAATTTAAAAATATAATAAATCTATTTTAAAAAGTTAAATTTAATCCTATATTTTGGAATGTTGTAAATCCTTTTTTAACTTTCTTGTTGAAAGACATAAAATTCTAAATTTTAAAGTGTTTCTTTTCACTGCACTAACATGTACAGTTGTGCCAAACTCGTGTGTTCATTGCAATTAATTAGGCATGTGTATCGGTATATAACAGGACCGGATAGATCCAAATTGTACTAAACTGGTTAACGAACGTACCCTAAACTTTGTATGGGTATCGATTGGACCGGTATCCCGAACCGATTAACCGGTTCGGTACCGGTTTTAAGTAGAAATATACCAATTGTTATTTTTTTGGTTTAAATCTTGGGTACTTTACATAAGTATACAATATTTAGAAAGTAATTACACTATTAGTGCACTCATAAAATATTTACATAATTAATACACTTTCTATATTTATTTACAATATTAGTGCAGTTAGGATTCCTTAATTTAGGAAATTATTATAGGATTCAGTTCATAATAATAAGGAAACCTAAAATCAAGGAGAAATAACTACCATAATTAATAATTCAAATTCAAATATCTTGGATCTAACAAACAAATCAAATTCAAATTCAAAAATAATAATTAAAATTCAAATATTCCAAGTTTGGCAACATCATCTTCCTTCTCCCCTTCGCCGGTCATCTTCCTCCTCCCCTTCGCCGCCGCCCCTTCGCCGCTGCTTCAACACCATGGGCGCCGGCCATAGCTGCCATTATGACGAAGGTTGATTTAGTCCATAAATTAAAAGGAGAAAAAGATAAATTTTAGTGCAGTTGGTATCCAAATATTTATACAAAGATAATCATTTTAGTTTTTGTGGATAACCAATAGAAATTTCAGTGCAGTTGGTAACCAAAACTTTCAAAGGTAACAATTTTAGTTTTTGTTGGTTACATTTGTATTAAGATTTGGCTACCAACTGCACTATGAAAAAAAAAATCTATAATAGATTTTTTATAATTAATTGGTAACCCAATAAAACTGAATTGGTTACCTTTGTATTAAGTGGTAACCAATAGATTTCATTACTAATAACCAAAACCCTCATAAAAAAATCTGCATATAACTCATATAGGATTCTCAAGCCATAAAATCCTATTTTTCACTTTTCTTACTTTACATAACATATTTAATTCATTTACTCATAACTAGTCTATTTTCATGAAAAATACAAAATCAGTTCCAAAAATATTTTTTTTCTGGGATTTAGCAGAATATAGTCTCATATTGAACATATATTTTTCTCAGAATTTTTAAAACTAATTTACTATTTTTCATATAGCCAAAACCGCCGAATATTTAGACATTTATCATAAATTATACTTTTATCCAAAAATTTTGAAATTCACATAGTACACTGATATTATATAGATATACTTCCAATAAAAATTTCATCAATTTTGGAGTTAACCACAATGAGTTATAAGCGGTTACTTTTAAAATAGTCTTTTCTCATAAAATTCATAACTCTTAATCTATATATCCAAAAATCACCATTTTTGGACACAATCAATAAAACTCATCAAAATATCATTTCAAATATTTTCAGAATTTTCTGAAGGTCGGAAGAAGTACGAACTAAAAAACATAATAACCCTTAAAATCCCTTACCTCAAAAGAGCAGTACTTCTGACTTGAATATCAGATATAAAGTCGAAGTAAACTTTCACTCTAAATACTCACAAAATACGCTCGATAATATAGAGAGAGAAAGAGAGAAAACTTATGAATTCTGGTGTGATTTTTAATTCTAACTAAGTACCCTATTTATAAGAAAATGCTTAGAACGCCAAAGGAGATTAAATAATATAATATTATTATTTTCAAAATCAATCTACGCCACCCACCATTTTGAGTCAAGCATGCCTTCCTAGACAAAAATTAGCAGCCCATGTGTTTAATCAACACCAATCAAAGTGGGTCCCACCCATAAATTAATAAAAATTATTTTATATTTTTGAAACTTCAATAATTCATAGAAAATAGACTGTTTATCAAAAAAATACGAATTTTATGTCCATTTTGCTTGAAATTGAATTCTCTACAACTTTGTAGCTTTGAGTTTTTCCAAATTCCAAACTAAAAATATCCAAAATCCACAAACGGATGATTTTTAATACCTCCACACCGACAAAATACTGATAAAATACCTCAGCATAAATTCCTCCATTTTTATCCACATAAAAATAAATATATCCATCATTTATATCCACATAAAATAAATATTTTCTTATCATATAAATCAATAATTAATTATTCACAAATAATATTACAGAATCACAATAATGACAACCAGGCAGTTCCTAGGAAAGAGGGGGCTTTCCGATAAGGATTTCTCCTTACTGGCACGCAATTAGGTGACCAAACCTCTCCTTAGACAGAACTTTCTAGACATTGCCAATAATGCTATCTAATAATATTATTCTAAATAATATGAATTATTGATCTAATAATGGAGATGATGTGCAGTGACAATTATTGAGCAACAATAATATAAAAATCAACACAGTAATTATTGAATCAATAAAATAAAATATTGAACAATAATTACTGTAACAATTATTAAGTAGTGATTTCTTACATAAGTATCAATAATTCAAAAATACTGTGTAAAATCGTGTGCTATTGTGCAAACACGCGTAGTAATGTATTTTAACTACCGGGTATTCTAACAGTGTTAACGGTAATAACTACGCCGTTATTTATAAAAACTCAATTTTGTCGTTATCTTTATCCGACAGTTATTCTGTTATGGGACCCACAAATGACTGTGCCGTCGTACGGATATTCCCGACAAAAAGAATATTCCACGACCAAACGAATATTTCTCGACAACAATGAATATTTTATAGCCACTTGCGTATTTTGTAAAAATTAAATATTTTACCCATAACTTTAAACTTTTATCAATTTAACCATTTCCCGAATAATAATTATAAGAAAAATTGAATAATTTTATTTCATAAAATTCGGGGTCTTACAATCTCCCCTCCTTATGAAATTTCGTCCCCGAAATTTATGTACCTAGTATTTCAAAGAGTTGAGAATACCTTGATTTCATTTCAGATTCTATCTCCCGGGTCATCATGATTTCTCCATTGCTCATCTCCCGTGATAACTTCATTTGGGTTCCTCACTTGTTGGGAAGTCATGACAACCGCTCTCCCTTGAACTACCCGGCTTTGACTTGTCTAGGGCAGCATTTGGCGTCATCACTACCGTTGGAATATACTTTTCTATAGGGCATATTCCTCCTTCAACTGCCTCGTCGTACTCCTGATTCATGATCTGAATCATCAATCTTCGATCCATATCGAATTCAAGTTGACCGCTCTGTACAGGGTAATTCAAAACTCGATGTTGGGTTCTCCCAATTGCTTTCCAAAAAGAGAAATTCATATCATCTATTTTAGCCTTCTAAGATCGGACATCTCTTTCCACAATATCCACGTGTCGTGCTGCTTTTGCCCATGCATCACTTATTCTCACTCGTTCAGTTTTTACTTCTTTCAGCTTAGATTCCATCTTTATCATCTTATACTCTACCAAAGAATGCTTCTGTTCAAGCATCACATATCGGGTAACACAAGCTTGAATTGTTACATCCTTTTGCTCCACGACTGTCTGTCGTTCTTCAGCCTGCTCTTCTAACTCATGAATACGATTTTGAAATTCTACATTTTGATCATATAATACCTCTAATAAATTCTCCTCAGGTGCTTCTTCTTCCTCACTCTCAGCTGCTACCTCTGCGACTAGCTCGGGTGCAACTATCAATTTTTCAATCACCACATGGATTTCTCTAATTCCTTCTTCCTCTGACATCGCATTATCATGGTTAGTGATTAGAGGTATCCCCACAGTCTCATTAACTCTATTGTTAGCATTCTCAGCTTTCATTCTCAAATACTGTCATAAAATAAGGGTTAATTAAGCAAATTAATGTATCACATAATATTCATATATTATGACCGACCAACCAATAATTAAGCTTAGGTAGGACACACTAGCGAAGGATTTACTCATCTCTCCCCTCCTAGTTATATTCTCTGATCTCCGCCAGAGACCATATCCCAAAGTTCTGATACCAACTGTGACAACCCCAAAATAGGTCCATTTCACCCAACCTATTCTGAGTCGCCAAATACATGGTACAGAAAATAACTACAACTTTATTACAACAATTATTGTGCAAAATATAACAACACATATGCTGTGAGTTTTGATACAAATATATACCAACTGTGACTCATGTCCCAACCGTGGACAGCACCTCACAATGACACCTTACATAAAGGTATAGTCAAAAACTATTTTAGAAATTAGAATCTTCGGGAAGTGCTCAAGAAAACCTTCGTACATGGGAGGCCATGCTTCTAGGTTATGATAGATATCATATGGTCATAGAATTATCCTTGGTTGACCCAATATATCCCAAAGAAAAATGAGAAGATTAATATCATATTCTTCCCAATGGTGAGTCTTCTCTTGACTTATCATTATCTCCACTGTCTCTAATTGAGAATTATACTTTAAACAAACACCAAGATTATATAGGTAGTACTTGCAAATATACTTAACAAGTGGATGAGCACAATCCTGTCTTATGATGACACGAGGTTGTATGTCATTAGACATCTTGTATGATAGTAGCAAATCACCCTTCCAACGTTGGGTTCGCCTCACCCTGGATGATTCACCAAATATAACTACTAAATGATGACTATCGTTCTATTTCCTTGTTACCCCCGCTCGACCCAGCTACACTCTTATTACCTGAAAGGAATTGTGAAACAGAAGGGTGAGCACAACTAGCCCAGTAAAGAATATCATGACTAAAGATAAATAAATTATCAATAGCCTTCAACAGAATTAAATCAGAGATTTAGAACATATGGTAGATGATAAAAAATTTCAACCATAGTTGCAGCGGAACGAGCAATCCATTTGAAGAGTCAAATAGACCATAAAGTCTATTATCTTCTCCATGTTAAAAATCCACTAACAATGTTTTATCCGTGTAACATAAATTAACAGTTCCTATCCACATTCATGTGAATAACTCATAAT
This sequence comes from Panax notoginseng, assembly GCA_016801055.1. Classification (NCBI taxonomy): domain Eukaryota; kingdom Viridiplantae; phylum Streptophyta; class Magnoliopsida; order Apiales; family Araliaceae; genus Panax; species Panax notoginseng. The sequence continues at coordinate 193,187,151 of CM029016.1, forward strand.
CTTATTTATAGTTCTAAATTTCTCTTCTCATCAAGGACAAAGATAATTTTCATCACTTGTCTTTACCTGAAACATCAAAGATCATGGTTATACCAAATCACAATTCCTGTTCATAATCATACTAATAATTTCATCTTTTCACTACGGACCAAAGATATTAGTCAACAGTTCATCTTTGTACTACTGGCCAAAGAAATTCAACAACAGTTCATCTTTGCACTACAGGCCAAATATATTCAACAACATATCATCTTTCCACTACATGCCAAATATATTCAATCAACAGATCATCTTTACACTACAGGCCAAAGATATTATTCAACAGTTCATATTTGCACTACAGGCCAAATATATTAATATCTCAAAGAAATATATAATCATTTCATAATTTATATAAACAATAATTATAACTATGTTAATCATTTCACCTTTGCACTTAAGCTAAAGATATTCAATTATAAATTCAATGGTCATGATCATACTAGTCAACAATTTAACTTTGCACTATTGGCCAAAGGGAACCCATAGTCATGATCATACCAAAAATTTACCCATCTTTACACTCAAGTCAAAGAGAAATATCATCATTAGGGTTATAAAAATATTATATATGATAATAAAAATAATATGATCAACATATAGTTTTAATCTCAAGAGTAATATTCATAAATCAACTATAATTTGATCAGAAAAAGAAACCAATTTTTTGTGAATAGTAACTCGTGAATAGTAACTAATAAATAGTAAACTCGACACAAAAAGGTAGAAATTCCATAATAAAATCTATACCAATATTTCGGTATAATGATATTGAAATAACATTTCTTAAACTTATAAACAATTTATTTTATTTATTTACACTTTACTAAATAATATATTTAATCATCCTAAAATGTCAAACTCATAAGATTTTATTACCAATAACCAAAACCCTCATAAAAAAATCTGCATATAACTCATATAGGATTCTCAAGGCATAAAATCCTATTTTCCACTTTCTTTACTTCACATAACATATTTAATTCATTTACTCATAACTAGTCTATTTTCATAAAAAATACCAAATCAGTTCCAAAAATATTTCTTTTCTGGAATTTAGCAGAATATAGTCTCATATTGACCATATATTTTTCTCAGAATTTTTAAATCTCATTTACTATTTTTCATATGGCCAAAACCGCCGAATATTTAGACATTTATCATAAATTATACTTTTATCCAAAAATTTTGAAATTCACAGAGTACACTGATATTATATAGATATACTTCCAATAAAAAGTTCATCAATTTTGGAGTTAACCACAATGAGTTATAAGCGGTTACTTTTAAAATAGTCTTTTCTCATAAAATTCATAACTCTTAATCTATATATCCAAAAATCACCATTTTTGGACACAATTAATAAAACTCATCAAAATATCATTTCAAATTTTTTCAGAATTTTCTGAAGGTCGGAAGAAGTACGAACTGAAAAATATAATAACCCTTAAAATCCCTTACCTCAAAAGAGCAGTACTTCTGACTTGAATATCGGATATAAAGCCGAAGTAAACTTTCACTCTAAATACTCACAAAATACGCTCGATAATATAGAGAGAGAAAGAGAGAAAACTTATGAATTCTGGTGTGATTTTTAATTCTAACTAAGCACCCTATTTATAAGAAAATACTTAGAACGCCAAAGGAGACTAAATAATAAAATATTATTATTTTCAAAATCAATCTACGCCACCCACCATTTTGAGTCAAGCATGCCTTCCTAGACAAAAATTAGCAGCCCATGTGTTTAATCAACACCAACCAAAGTGGGTCCTACCCATAAATTAATAAAAATTATTTTATATTTCTGAAACTTCAATAATTCATAGAAAATAGACTATTTATCAGAAAAATACGAATTTTATGTCCATTCTGCTTGAAATCGAATTCTCTACAACTTTGTAGCTTTGAGTTTTTCCAAATTCTAAACTAAAAATATCTAAAATCCACAAACGGATGATTTTTAATACCTCCACACCGACAAAATACTGATAAAATACCTCAGCATAAATTCCTCCATTTTTATCCACATAAAAATAAATATATCCATCATTTATATCCACATAAAATAAATATTTCCTTATTATATAAATCATTAATTAATTATTCATAAATAATATTACAAAATCACAATAATGACAACCAGGCAGTTCCCAGGAAAGAGGGGGCTTTTCGATAAAACTTTCTCCTTACTGGCGGGCAATTAGGTTACCAAACCTCTCCTTAGATAGAACTTTCTAGACATTGCCAATAATGCTATCTAATAATATTATTCCAAATAATATCAATTATTGATCTGATAATGGAGATGATGTGCAGTGACAATTATTGAGCAACAATAATATAAAATATCAACGCAGCAATTATTGAATCAATAAAATAAAATATTGAACAGTAATTACTGTAACAATTATTGAGTAGTGCCTTCTTACGTAAGTATCAATAATTCAAAAATACTGTGTGCTACTGTGCAAACACGCGTATTACTGTATTTTAACTACCGGGTATTCCAACAGTGTTAACAGTAACAACTACGCCGTTATTTATAAAAACTAAATATTGTCGTTATCTTTATCCGACAGTTATTCTGTTATGGGACCCACAAATGACTGTGCCGTCGTATAGATATTCCCGACAAAAAGAATATTCTGCGACCAAACGAATATTCCCCGACAACAATGAATATTTTATAGCCACTTGCGTATTTTGTAAAAATAACATATTTCACCCATAACTTTAAACTTTTATCAATTTAACCATTTACCGAATAATAATTATAAGAAAAATTGAATAATTTTATTTCATAAAATTCGGGGTCTTACAATCTCCCCTCCTTATAAAATTTCATCCCCAAAATTTACGTACCTAGTATTTCAAAGAGTTGAGAATACCTTACTTTCATTTCAGATTCTATCTCCCGGGTCATCATGATTTCTCCATTGCTCATCTCCCGTGATAACTTCATTTGGGTTCCTCACTTACTGGGAAGTAATGACAACCGCTCTCCCTTGAACTACCCAAATTTGACTTGTCTGGGGCAGCATTTGGCGTCATCACTACCGTTGGAATATACTTTTCTATAGGGCATATTCCTCCCTCAACTGCCTCGTCGTACTCCTGATTCATGATCTGAATCATCAATCTTCGATCCATATCGAATTCAAGTTGACCTCTCCGTACAGGGTAATTCAAAACTCGATGTTGGGTTCTCCCAATTGCTTTCCAAAAAGAGAAATTCATATCATCTATTTTAGCCTTCTAAGATCGGACATCTCTTTCCACAATATCCACGTGTCGTGCGGCTTTTACCCATGCATCACTTATTCTCACTCGTTCAGTTTTTACTTCTTTCAGCTCAGATTCCATCTTTATCATCTTATACTCTACCAAAGAATGTTTCTGTTCAAGCATCACATATCGGGTAACACAAGCTTGAATTGTTGCATCCTTTTGCTCTACGACCGCCTGTCGTTCTTCAGCCTACTCTTCTAACTCATGAATACGATTTTAAAATTCTATATTTTGATCATATAATACCTCTAATAAATTCTCCTCAGGTGCAACTATCAATTCTTCACTCACCACATGGATTTCTCTAATTCCTTCTTCCTCTGACATCGCATTATCATGGTTAGTGATTAGAGGTATCCACACAGTCTCATTAACTCTATTGTTAGCATTCTCAGCTGCCATTCTCAAATACTGTCATAAAATAAGGGTTAATTAAGCAAATTAATGTATCACATAATATTCATATATTATGACCGACCAACCAATAATTAAGCTTAGGTAGGACACACTAGCGAAGGATTTACTCATCTCTCCCCTCCTAGTTATATTCTCTGATCTCCGCCAGAGACCATATCCCAAAGTTCTGATACCAACTGTGACAACCCCAAAATAGGTCCATTTCACCCAACCTATTCTGAGTCGCCAAATACATGGTACAGAAAATAACTACAACTTTATTACAACAATTGTTGTGCAAAATATAACAACACATATGCTGTGAGTTTTGATACAAATATATACCAACTGTGACTCATGTCCCAACCGTGGACAGCACCTCACAATGACACCTTACATAAAGGTATAGTCAAAAACTATTTTAGAAATTAGAATCTTCGGGAAGTGCTCAAGAAAACCTTCGTACATGGGAGGCCATGCTTCTAGGTTATGATAGATATCATATGGTCATAGAATTATCCTTGGTTGACCCAATATATCCCAAAGAAAAATGAGAAGATTAATATCATATTCTTCCCAATGGTGAGTCTTCTCTTGACTTATCATTATCTCCACTGTCTCTAATTGAGAATTATACTTTAAACAAACACCAAGATTATATAGGTAGTACTTGTAAATATACTCAGCAAGTGGATGAGCACAATCCTGTCTTATGATGACACGAGGTTGTATGTCATTAGACATCTTGTATGATAGTGTCAAAATACCCTTCCAACGTTGGGTTCGCCTCACCCTAGATGATTCACCAAATATAACTACTAAATGATGACCACCGTTCTATTCCCTTGTTAACCCCGCTCGACCCAGCTACACTCTTATTACCTAAAAAGAATTATGAAACAGAAGGGTGAGCACAACTAGCCCAGTAAAGAATATCATGACTAAAGATAAATAAATTATCAATAGCCTTCAACAGAATTAAATCAGAGATTTAGAACATATGGTAGATGATAAAAAATTTCAACTATAGTTCCAGCGGAACGAGCAATCCATTAGAAGAGTCAAATAGACCATAAAGTCTATTATCTTCTCCATGTTAAAAATCCACTAACAATATTTTATCCCTGTAACATAAATTAACAGTTCCTATCCACATTCATGTGAATAACTTATAATCATATTTATAGTTCTAAATTCATCTTCTCATCCAGGACAAAGATAATTTTTATCACTTGTCTTTACCTGAAACATCAATGATCATGGTTATACCAAATCACAATTCCTGTTCATAATCATACTAATAATTTCATCTTTGCACTACGGGCCAAAGATATTCGTCAACAATTCATCTTTGTACTACTGGCCAAAGATATTCAACAACAGTTCATCTTTGCATTACAGGCCATAGATATTCAACAACATATCATCTTTGCACTACAGGCTAAAGATATTCCTCAACAGTTAATATTTGCACTACTGGCCAAATATATTAATATCTCAAAGAAATATATAATCATTTTAGAATTTATATAAACAATAATTATAACCATGTTGATCATTTCACCTTTGCACTTAAGCTAAAGATATTCAATTATAAATTCAATGGTCATGATCATAACAGTCAATAATTCAACTTTGCACTACTGGCCAAAGGGAACCCATAGTCATGATCATACCAGAAATCTACCAATCTTTACACTTAAGTCAAAGATAAATATCATCATTAGGGTTATAAAAATGTTATATATGATAATAAAAATAATATGATCAATATATAGTTTTAACCTCAAGAGTAATATTCATAAATCAACAATAATTTGGTCAGAAAAAGAAACCAATTTTTCTGTGAATAGTAACTCATGAATAGTAAACTCGACACAAAAAGGTAGAAATTCCACAATAAAATTCATACCAATATTTCGGTATAATGATATTGAAATAACATTTTTTAAACTTATAAACAATTTATTTTAATTGTTTACACTTTACTAAATAATACATTTAATCATCCTAAAATGTCAAACTCATAAGATTTCATTACCAATAACCAAAACCCTCATAAAAAAATCTGCATATAACTCATATAGGATTCTCAAGCCATAAAATTCTATTTTTCACTTTTCTTACATCACATAACATATTTAATTCATTTACTCATAAATAGTCCATTTTCATAAAAAATACCAAATCAGTTCCAAAAATTTTTTTTTCCTGGGATTTAGCAGAATATAGTCTCATATTGAACATATATTTTTTTCAGAATTTTTAAAACTCATTTACTATTTTTCATATGGCCAAAACCGCCGAATATTTAGACATTTATCATAAATTATACTTTTATCCAAAAATTTCAAAATTCACAGAGAACACATATATTATATAGATATACTTCCAATAAAAATTTCATCAATTTTAGAGTTCACCACAAGGAGTTATAAGCGATTACTTTTAAAATAGTCTTTTCTCATAAAATTCATAACTCTTAATCTATACATCCAAAAATCACCATTTTTGGACACAATCAATAAAACTCATCAAAATATCATTTTAAATTTTTCCAGAATTTTTTGAAGATCGGAAGAAGTACGAACTGACAAATATAATAACCCTTAAAATCTCTTACCTCAAAAGAGCAGTACTTCTGACTTGAATATCGGATATAAAGCCGAAGTAAACTTTCACTCTAAATACTCACAAAATACGCTCGATAATATAGAGAGAGAAAGAGAGAAAACTTATGAATTCTGGTGTGATTTTTAATTCTAACCAAGCACCCTATTTATAGGAAAATGCTTAGAACGCCAAAGAAGACTAAATAATAAAATATTATTATTTTCAAAATCAATCCACACCACCCACCATTTTGAGTCAAGCATGCCTTCCTAGACAAAAATTAGCAGCCCATGTGTTTAATCAACACCAACCAAAGTGGGTCCCACCCATAAATTAATAAAAATTATTTTATTTTCCGAAACTTCAACAATTCATAGAAAATAGACCGTTTATCAGAAAAATATGAATTTTATGTCCATTCTGCTTGAAATCGAATTCTCTACAGCTTTGTAGCTTTGAGTTTTTCCAAATTCTAAACCAAAAATATCCAAAATCCATAAACGGATAATTTTTAATACCTCCACACCGATAAAATATTGATAAAACACCTCAGCATTAATTCTTTCATTTTTATTCACATAAAAATAAATATATACATCATTTATATCCACATAAAATAAATATTTTCTTATCATATAAATCAATAATTATATATTCACAAATAATATTACAAAATCACAATAATGACAACCAGACAGTTTCTAGGAAAGAGGGGGCTTTCCGATAAGGATTTTTCTTTACTGGCGTGCAATTAGGTGACCAAACATCTCCTTAGACAGAACTTTCTAGACATTGCCAATAATACTATCTAATAATATTATTCTAAATAATATAAATTATTGATCTGATAATGGAGATGATGTGCAGTGACAATTATTGAGCAACAATAATATAAAATATCAACGCAGTAATTATTGAATCAATAAAATATAATATTGAACAGTAATTACTGTAACAATTATTGAGTAGTGCCTTCTTACGTAAGGATCAATAATTCAAAAATACTGTGTAAAATCGTGTGCTACTGTGCAAACACGCGTATTACTGTATTTTAACCACCGGGTATTCCAACAGTGTTAACGATAATAACTACGCCGTTATTTATAAAAACTCAATTTTGTCGTTATCTTCATCCGACAGTTATTCTGTTATGGGACCCACAAATGACTGTGCCGTCGTATGGATATTCCAGATAAAAAGAATATTTCACGACCAAACGAATATTCTCCGACAACAATGAATATTTTATAGCCACTTGCGTACTTTGTAAAAATTACATATTTCACCCATAACTTTAAACTTTTATCAATTTAACCATTTACCGAATAATAATTATAAGAAAAATTGAATAATTTTATTTCATAAAATTCGGGGTCTTACAAATAGCCTTCATCAGTAATAAATCAGAGATTTAGAATATATGGTAGATGATAAAATTTTTCAACCATAGTTGCAGCGGAACGAGCAATCCATTAGAAGAGTCAAATAGACCATAAAGTCTATTATCTTCTCCATGTTAAAAATCCACCAATAATGTTTTATCCCTGTAACATCAATCAATAATTCTGGTCCACAATCATATGAATAACTGATAATCATAATTGTGGTTCTAAATCCCTCTTATCATTTAGGACGAAGATAATTTTCATCACCTATCTTTACCTGAATCATTGAAGCTCATGGTTATACCAAATCACAATTCATGTTCATAATCATACTAATAAATTCATCTTTGCACTACATGCCAAAGATATTCGTCAACAGTTCATCTTTGTACTACTGGCCAAAGATATTCAACCACAGATCATCTTTGCACTACAGGTCAAAGATATTCAACAACTGGTAATCTTTGCACTACAGGCCAAAGACATTCAACAACAGATCATCTTTCTACTACAGGCCAAAGATATTCAACAACAGATCATCTTTGCACTACAGGCCAAAGATATTAATATCTCAAAGAAATATATAATCATTTCAGAATTTATATAAACTATAATTATAACCATGTTGATCATTTCACATTTGCACTTAAGCTAAAGATATTCAATTATAAATTTAATGGTCATGATCATAAAAGTCAACAATTCAACTTTGTACTACTGGCCAAAGAGAACCCATAGTCACGATCATACCAAAAATCTACTCATCTTTACACTCAAGTCAAAGAGAAATATCATAGATTTAATCTCAAGAGTAATATTCATAAATCAACTATAATTTGGTTAGAAAAAGAAACTAATTTTGTCGTGAATAGTAACTCGTGAATAGTAACTCATGAATAGTAACTCGCGAATAGTAACTCATGAATAGTAACTCATAAATAGTAACTCGACACAAAAAGGTAGAAATTTTACAATAAAATTTATACTAATATTTCGGTATAATGATATTGAAAGAATAACATTTCTTAAATTTATATACAATTTATTTTAATTGTTACACTTTATTAAACAATGTATTTAATCACCCTAAAATGCAAAACTCATAAGATTTCATCACCAATAACCAAAACCCTCATCAAAAATCTACATATACCTCATATAATATTCTCAAGCCATAAAATTCTATTTTCTAATTTTTTTTACTTCACATAACATATTTAATTCATTTACTCATAACTAGTCCATTTTCATAAAAAATACCAAATCAGTACAAACAAAATTTTTTTTCTGAGATTTAGCAGAATATAGTCCCATATTGAACATATATTTTTCTCAGAATTTTTAAAAATTATTTACTATTTTTCATATGGCCAAAACAACCGAATATTTAGACATTTATCATAAACTGTACTTTAGTCTAAAAATTTCAAAATTTACAGAGTATACTTCTATCATATACATGTACTCCCAATAAAAATTTCACTAATTTTAGAGTTAACCACAAGGAGTTATAAGTGTTTACTTTTAAAATAGTATTTTCTCATAAAATTCATAACTCTTAATCTATACATCCACAAATCACCATTTTTTGACACAATCAAGAAAACTCATCAAATTATCATTTCAAATTTTTCCAGAATTTTTGAACGTCAGAAAAATTACGAAACTGAGAAATATAACAACCCTTAAAAATCCCTTACCTCAAAAGAGCAGTATTTCTGACTGGAATATCGGATGTAAAGTCGAAGGAAACTTGCACTGAAAAGCAACTCTCAAAGTATCTAAATACTCACTAGAATACGCTCGACAATATAGGGAGAAAGTAAACTTGTTTCTGGTGTGATTTTCAATTCTGACATAAGCACCTATTTATAGGAAAATGCTAGAATACCAAAGGAGACTAAATTAATAAAATATTAATATTATTTATCTTCTTTCTACGCACCAACCATGACCAGCCTCCATGCTTGAACCAAGAATTCTAGCACATGCTCTCTTACACCAACCAAAAAGTGGGGCCCGCCTTCTAGAATTTTCCACTCAAAATATTTATAAAAATAATTTCTAAATCAGTCACCTCTTAAAATTCATAACAAATCATACGATAATTTTTAACAGTTCAAAATTTGAAGACATATACTCAACTCATATATATATAACATATCCAAAAATCACAACGATCCAACGGTCGGATCAAAAATTATAACTCACTCAATATATCTCAAGAACACTGATTATCGGATTATAAATCCTTCGGACCAATTTCAATCAAAAATTCACCACGAAATATCCTCAAAGAATTTTTGGGTGATTCCAAATTCTACGGTTAGCATATTTCCAGGGCTTTCTTTTGATATATGACTCATCTCCTAACTCATTATACACAAAGAGTTATGGATTTTACAAAATCAAGTAATAAACTAATTTTTCTAAAAATCCCATATTTTGTTCTCTATTTCGACAAAATACAGATAAAACACCTCATCATATTTATATCCGCATCAAATAAATATTTTCTTATCATAAAAATCAACAAATAATTATTCACAAATAATATTACAGAATCACACTTATGACAACCAGGTGGGTCCCAAGAAAGAGGGGGTTTTCCAATAAGGATTTTTTCTTATTGGCGCGCAATTAGGTGACCAAACCTCTCCTTGACAGAACTTTCTAGACATTGTCAATAATGCTATCTAATAATATTATTCAAATAATATGAATTATTGATCTGATAATGGGAAATACTGTGCAGTGACAATTATTGAACAACAATAATATAAAATATCAACGTAGCAATTACTGAATCAATAAAATAAAATATTGAACAGTAATTACTGTAACAATTATTGAGTAGTGCCTTCTTACGTAAGAATTAATAATTTCAAAAATATTGTGCAATACCGTGTGTAACTGTGTAATAACGCGTATTACTGTATTTTAACCATCGGGTATTTCAACAGTGTTAACGGTAACCATTACGCCGTTATTTATAAAAACTCAAATTTATCGTTTTCTTCATCCGACAGTTAGGGGTCCATAAATGGCTGCGCCGTCATACGAATATTTCCCGACAGCAAGAATATTTCACGACCAAACGACTATTCCCCAACAACAATGAGAATTTTATAACCACTTGCGTATTTTAAAAATTTTCATATATTACCATTAACTTTAACATTTTATCAATTTAACCATTTACTGAATTATAATTATAAGAAAAATTAAATACTTTTATTTCATAAAATTCGGGGTCTTACACAAATAGTACTAAACAGGTTAACGAACGTACCCTAAATTTTGTATGGGTATCGATTGGACCGGTATCCCGAACCGATTAACCGGTTCGGTACTGATTTTAAGTAGAAATATACCAATTGTTATTTTTTTGGTTTAAATCTTATAGGATAAATACATGTACCATCAAATCCAAATAATGTATTGAATTTCAACCCAAGCTTTTCTCAAGGGGGTTTCAAGGCCCAACCACAAAAGGTCCAAAGCTACAAGCTAAAATCAAATGGAGCTTGGGCTACAGGATCCAACCCACTTCAAACCACCAGAATCAATTTTTTCTGCCTTCCAAACGGTTTACTGCTTTGCTATACACAGAAAAATGGCACTCTCTCACTCTCCCAGCTCCCAGTCTCACCAACCTTCTTAAGCTCACGAAAACCCAATTACCCAATCATCTCCTCACGAATCACACCGCAACCCATTTTCACCACCAAATCCATCAATTATCCCAAAATCAGAAGCAAGTGATTCACCATTATCAATGCTATTGAAGAAACCAAAAGCAGCAGCGTCTCTTCTGAAAAATCTGAATCTAAAATCTCAAGTACCCAACAAAAGGAAGATAATGATGAATTAGCTAGACGAGATCTGAGTTTTGATTTGGGATAAAGGCTTATAATCAAGAAATAAAAGGGTTTATTCAATTAACCCGTACACCGATTTGGAACTGTATGTACCAAATACAAAAAAACTTCTCGATACTGATCTCGAATAACCGGTATATACCGTACCGATGTCGAACCAATTTTTTGTCCCGAACCGATTCAATTTACTAAAAAAATCGAAAAAATTGAATACCTAATTTCAATTACTATAGCTTTGCTCAAAATACCTAATAATTGAGTTATTTGGTTAAAACGCGTCGATTAGTACTTTAGGTTATCAATGTTGACAAAAAAATGTTTAATGCTTTTGAAAGTCTAAACATATCGCACTAATTTTATTATGGTGCGTTTAAATTTCAAATACTGCATTCGTAAATAAAATAAGAAATGTTTAAAGTAAATTAATTATACAAAAATAAAATTTTCAAGTGTGTTTGGATCTCTAAATGAACCAAATACTCCATAAATTGATAATGAAATATACTAATGAACGTTAATAAATAATAATGGTCTTGTGTTTGTGTAAAGAGGTAAAGATGAAAAATGTACAAGAGAATTGAAAATTTTTAAATATTAATTTCAACTAAATCATATGCTAATATTTAGTAACCAAAAAAATCATATGCTACATTATCAATCAACCATTATATAGATAATTAAATAAAAATAAATAAATAAATTCACAATCAAATTTTACCTTAAAAAGAAAAAACTTCACATAAATAAAGAATTAAATTCACACCATCACACCAACTCGAAGAATCGAACCTGTGACCTTTTATTCGGAATACATTAGTTAGATTCGCGCCCTTTCTAGTTTCACCATCTTCCACCCGTTTTGACCCGCCTTATCACCTCTCACTTTCTCTCCGAAAAATCGAGGTGCCAAAATCAAAATCAATGGCCAAAACCCAGAACTTCAAACCCAATATACCTCTTTCCATTTCTTCTTTTCACCACTCTTCTTTTACTTCATTACCACTGTTTTCACTAAAGTCCCCTAACAATTCAGATTTCTTTGATACCAATCTTTCAAGAACTCAAAATTATCAATACCCAGTTCTAATTTTTACCAGAAAATCAATAATTCCTTCCATTTCTGGACTTTAGGATGCCATAACAGGTGGGAATTCGGCTCGTGAATTTACATTTTAGTGAATTTAGGTTAAAATAACAAGATATGCTCAAGTTTGTGGTCATAATTTTATTATCATATTACACTGTTAATTATATGTATATCAGAACAAAAACAGAATTCTTAAGTAACATAAACCTTAAATGACATAATTTTTAAAAGTCAAGCCTTCCTCTGCTCTCTCTCCTCGCTCTTTTGAAAAAAACCCAAATCGTGAACTCTGAAATTCTTAACTCACTCTCTCTCCTTGCTCCAATTCGCCTTTCTCTCCTCTCCAAATCGGAAACCTAAGCTTCTATCTTCTCTCCAAATCGCGACTTGGAGAAGAGCTCAGTTTGCCTGAATCGGGAATTTGGGGAGAAGAGATTCTCCCAAATAATAAGTGTTGGGTAAAATCTAATTACGCACAACACGCAAGTATACGTGGTCAACAAGTAATAAAGTGAAAGTAGAATATCGTTCCCACGAGGAATTGTTTAATAAAAATCACCAAGTACTAACCCGTAACCAACTCAATCTTATTTAAACGAAGGAATTTTAATTTATAAGTAAACTAATTCTAATTACGACTAGTTAAATTAAGATAGCGCAGATTTAAGATCACAACTTCACTTATTGCTTCATTTAAGTTAATACACTTCTCATCAATTATTCTCTATCCTGAATTATTAATCAAGAACACTAAAGCAGATAAAATCACCGCTCGATGCATAATACCCATATTAACGTCAATCCACAATTAAGATAGAAATCTGTTAAACACCTTAATCAACTAACCCACTATATCTCTATGTGAATTATAATTAAAGAAGATTGAAGAATAAGTTCTCTATCCAATTACATGCGATGTAAAGCATATCTCGACCTTAACAATAATCAAAAATCTGCTATTGACAAAATTCATGACACATGCTATCATGATAAGATTTAAATCAATACTTCATCTCTCGAGTTCATATAGATTATCACGGTAATTGATGGCCAATCAATTAAACAATTAAGTCCAAATTAAAATAGACAATCCTCACAATAGAACATAATAATTGATAGCGAAGCATATTAAAATAAACTACACAATAAGATTCATTGTAATCTCAAACAAAGAATTAGTTCATTGAATTAAAACTAAGAATCCACAATTGAAATAACATTGAAAGATAAAAATAAGAGTAGAGTAAAGAATAAATTTGTTGTCAGTAGATCTCCATCTTCCTCAAGCTCTTGCTCTTGATCTTCAATGGTCTCCAAGTCGTTTCAATCTCCAAATCTAATTAGAACTATGATTTTGATCTAATTTACTCTATTCTAATCTAATTGAATCCTCTATCTAGTCTCTAATCTCTCCTAATCCATGTGATTCTCCTCCTTTTATAAGTCTTTTCATATGTCTTTAAGTCCTCTTGGAAGTTCTCTTGGAAGTCATTGCGTCAATCGGATCGAAACAATCCTTTTCGGACTCAAATTGGACCAAAACTCGCATTTTCGAGCTTTTTCTGGACTACCCCCACCCCGACGAGGGTTTATACTTGATTTGGGCCCGCCCCAGCGGGCTAGGGTTTTGACTTGTGGCTGGTACGCCCACCCCGGCGGCGATTTTGTGAAGGAAAATTTTTTGCTCTAACGTCCCTTGGGAAAACGGCCATAACATTTGATCCAGGAAGAGTTACGAGACCTGCCACTTATCAAATCGAAGATATCGACGAGATCTACAACTTTCATTCTTTGCGATTTTTGAAATAACGAATAGATGAAGGTCGAAATTGGGCTGAAAGTGACTGCTGTGCAAATGGCCCTCTAAAACAGTGACGTTCGACGTCCGTTGGTACAAATGTCATAACTCTTGCATCCGAACTCCGATTTGAATGATTCAAGATGTTCCGGAAAGCTAAGAAGAAGCTCTACAATATAATCCAAGTTCCAATCCAAGAACATAAAATGACCATGAAAGCCCAAACGATGTCCGAATTGCTTTTCTTTGCGTTTTCATACCAATTCTTTGCGATTTCAACTCCCAAGCATATAATCTACAAAACGAACACAAAATGCATGAAAAGTAACTAAGAAACATGAAATTAAGCAAATAATTCAAGTAACAGATACCGGATGAGTAGGTATAAAACTTACTTATCAAATACCCCCAAACTTTAACATTTGCTTGTCCTCAAGCAAAAACACAAAACAATAATGCAATGCAATGCAACTAATCTACATGCCTACGAATCCAGTAGTAATGACAGAAACAAGTCTATTCAACCGGCCTTAGAAAAATCAAGTAAACACGATAATTCATCATATCAGAACTCATCAAAAACTTCTCAATCAATCATCAAATCTTAGACTGTTATCACGAATATAGTGCGTGTGTGCTCCACAACAATGTTAACTGATATAAAATCAAATTTAACACATAACAAGTCTCTTCGAAGGCATCACCCAGTGTAAACTCAAGAAATCCAAAAATAAGCTAGATCCAACTAAAATCAAACAATTACCAATATCGAGGGTCAACATGGGATACTTATGCTTCATTTTTCATCTACGGGGGCTTTTTGCTCTTATTTACCGTTTTATTCATTTTTTTTCTTTCGAATGATGGATAGTGAATGTGTTTTACGCTCCATCTCACGCCTGTGTTTATGGGGAGTGCATTTCACGCTTCTTCTCGACCCACCACAGGACTCAATTTATTCAACTCAATATCTTTTTTTTTTCTTTTTCTTTTTCTTTATTTTTCTTTTCTTTTTTTTAGCTTATATACCCCAAATATTCCCTCAAACTTAGGTTCTTGTGAAACTTTAGCCATCACTACTTGTTCTTGTCATTCTTTCATTCAAACTAACATTATCCTTTAGAATCCCATTATGTATCAATTTAAACTCAATCAATCAACAAGTTGTTTTTACCGTGCTATCCTTATTATACCAGTTTCAAACAAAAAAAGATTCAATTCATAACAAGAAATCACATCAAAGCTGTAATAGTCAGTACTATACTTGTCTACCCAATTCTAATCTCATCATTGGCCAAAATAAACTGTAACTATCTAACAACTGGATTCATACAAATGAACATAGTAACTAACTAATAAATTATTATTTTTTTGAATTTTTTTTTTAGTTATAAATAAAAACTATTATGCAACTACTCTACTATGCAAACTATTATGCAATTACACTACATGAATGCAAACATAAATAAACCTAAATTATTTAACTCCCCCAAACTTAACAATTACAATGTCCTCATTGTAAAATAAAGCATGAAGTGGACGAGGAATTCCCTGTAATCATTTAAGCTTGTGGTGATGGTGACGCTGGCGGCGACGATCATTTTCCTATCCATTGAACCTCCAATACCTGCAATAAAGAGAGACAACATGGATTAGAATAACACTTGGATTCCTATCTACTAAATAAACTAGGAAAGCATATAAATAAATAAAAAAAAATTCCTGGGTTGCCTCCCAGTTAGCGCTTGAATTATAGTCTTTCAGCCTGACTTTGTCTGGTCAACGCTATCCAATTCCTCTTCGATAATTGAGGAACCCTCCATCCATCGAAAATAATGTAACTTTTGGTAGGATCCCATTTGTGATAGCCATTGCATTAAAGTCACCTAGCATGCTCTGATTTAGTATGCTCTCAATCGAGAACGTCTCACAGCTAGGTATTTTTTCTATTGTGTATGTGATCACTTTGGGGCATGGAAGCTTGCCACACACAATGGGATCTTCGTCTATCTTCTCTTTCTCATCCCACCATGGATTCAAAATTGTACTCGCTCTTATGTCATCAAGAGCTTCGCCGACGACATGACTACCAAGTGGACATGATTTTGCAAATCTGACTGACTCTTTGATCGTTGGTGGAGACCCATTTAGATCTTCGTTGACCTCTATTTCATTATCCCCAATTGTCTCCACACTTTCAATATCTTGTATCTCATCCAGTTGTAGATTTGGCTCGGGCACTTCATCAATCTCGAAATTCTCATCATAACACCAATTATTTCGAGGAAGGTTGCTTACGGCTTTGGTCATTGGCTCTATCTGATTCGTAAGATTTTGAATTGACCTCGCTTGATTACTCATCTTCTCCTCATTTGCTGCTACGAACTTGGAAAACAATTCCTCCAACCTTGAATTATCTGTCTCTTGTGACATTGGAGGTGGACATGAAAATTTCGGTGCATATGATGGATTTAGAGCATAATGTTGGTCTTCATAAGTATCGCTCCATGACGAATCCGGGTGATACCCCCAAACTTGGTGAAAATTATCATATGCATACTGATTGAGGTAGTTACCACCATACTGTACCGGCCCAAGATTGATGGTGCATTGATTACTCGGGTGATTGCCAGCACAATAGTCACAAATAACTGCAATCCTTGGACTCATTTCGGCTGCAAAAACGTCCAACTTCCTCGAAAGTTCTTCAATCTGTGCTGACATTGCGGAAAGTGTTGCGAGTCTGTCAATCTTCGCTCCCCTTGGCTGAGTCATTCTTGCCATCCTTCGACTCCGTTGGGCTGCGATAACTGTAAGACCCCAAATTATTAATAAATAAAATTTAATTTTCTCTATTTATTATTCTGAAATAGTAAGGGTTGATTTGATTAATGTGGTCAATTATGGGTAAAATGCGCAAATATTTTAAATAAGCAAGTGGTTATAGAATATTCATTATTGCCGGGGAATATTCGCTTGGTCGTGGAATATTCTTACTGTCGGGGAATATTCGTACGACGACGCAGTATTTTGTGGGCCCCATAACGGAAAGCGATTGGATGAAGAAAACGACAAAAACAAGTTGTTTATAAATAACAGAGTAGTTGTTACCGTTAATACTGTTGGAATACCCGGTGGTTAAAACACAGTAATACGCGTTGTTGCACAGTAGCACACGGTATTGCACCAATTATTGATTCTTACATAAGAAGACACTACTCAATAATTGTTACAGTAATTACTGTTCAATATTGTATTTTATTGATTCAATAATTGCTGCGTTGATATTTTATATTACTGTTGTTTTAATCATTGTCACTACACATTATTTTCTATTATCGGAACAATAATTCATATTATCTGAATAATATTATTAGATAACATTATTGGCAATGTCTAGAAAGTTCTGTCTAAGGAGAGGTTTGGTCATCTAATTGCGCGCCAATAAGGAGAGATCCTTATTGGAAAGCCCCCTCTTTCCTGGGAACGGCCTGGTTGCCAGTACTGTGATTCTGTAATATTATTTGTGTATAATTAATTATTGATTTATATGATGAGGAAAATATTGATTTTATGTGGATATAGATGGAGAAAATTTTTACTGTGACAATTGTTGAAAATTAATATTTTATCTTTTTCTGATAAAATAATTCATTTAAATATATTATTTTAATAATATATTGATGATGATATTTTTACAATGAATGTGGGATATATGACTATATGAGGAGGAAGAGTATTTTTGTGGCATTAAATGATTAACACATGTTTTGTGTGTTGGTGGACACAATTCTTGACCGAAAATTTATTATTGACTGTAAAATCGCCCGTTTGTGGATTTCGGTCGATTTCTGTTTAGAATTTGGAAAAACTTTCTTCTGCAAAGTTGTAGAGAATTGAATTTCCTATAAAAACTCGCAAGATTTGAATTTTCTAAATAAAGGGCTATTTTTTTATGAATTATTGAAGTTCTGAAGTTCCGAAATAATTGATTTTTGGAAGTTTTAATTATTTTTATTAAGAAAAACGTTTTTGACATTTGAGTGGCACATGTTAATGGTGGAAATCAGCTGATGTGGTGTGCTAAGGAAATTAAGAAAATTATATTATTAATTTATTCAATTTTCTGCTTTGGTGTTCTAAGCATTTTCCTATAAATAGGGTGCTTAGGTTAGAATTGAAAATCACACCAGAAACACAAGTTTCTCTCTCTTTCTCTCTCTATATCGAGCGTATTCTTGTGAGTATTTGATACTTTGAGTGTTGCTATACGGTGTAAGTTTCCTTCAGCACTATATCTAGTATTCAAGTCAGAAGTACCGTATTTCTGAGGTAAGGGATTGTAAGGGATATTGTCGTAAGGGATTGTAAGGGATAGTAAGGGATAGTAAGGGATGTTATTTCTTCTTAAATGATATTATTTTCTTCAATATCATTATGCCGAAGTATTGATCTGAATTTTTATCAAATTTGGAACTTTTCATGTCGGGGTTACTATTCACGAGTTACTATTCACGAGTTACTATTCACTGAAAAATAAAATTTTCTTCTTTTCGTCCAAAATATCTATTCTGGATACTAGCTTTGATTGTATCCATGTTTTGATCATTCTTGAATTTTACTCCACTATGATTATTTATGAGGTATTTTTGGACATGGAATAGCTGAAATACGAATCCTTAATATTTATTCTTTTGTTTCACTGGATTCGTTTCCTTTAAAATATTTTTCATCATCCTCAGTCCTAAATGATGATATAATTGAATATCTTTGGCCTGTAGTGCAAAGATTGATGATTTCTGATGAATATCTTTGGCCCGTAGTGCAAAGATGAACAGGTGTTGAGATGAACATGATCGACTGGTGATACAAATGAATATATTTGGCCTGTAGTGCAAAGATGAATATTTGATTAAAGATGGTTATTGATTATTGTTACAGGGATAAAATATTGATGATGGACTTTTAAATCTTAGAAGATAGTAGAACTCATTCTCTACTTGACTCTTCTAATGGTTTGTTGTTTTCGCTGCAGTTATTGATTTAAAACTTGTTGTCTGTTGTATTCTATTAGATTTTTCCCTGTTGAAGACTAACGATAATTTGTTGTATATTATCTTAGTCATAATATTCTTTACTGGGCTAGTTGAGCTCATCCTTTTCCTTGTTGTTCCATTTTCTTCTCAGGAGGCGAGAATGTAACGAGTACTAGTCGGGGTGTGGAATGATGGTTCAAGACAGTTATTTTAGTAGTCCTCACTATTTTGTAAAATAGTGTATCAATAGGTATAATGAGTTCTTAATTGAGTATGAATACTGTCTAGATGACAATATTTGTATTTAAACTCACAGTATATGTGTTGTCGTATTTTGCACGATAATTGTAATAATAAAGTTGTAATTATTTTCTGTACCATGTGTTTGGCGACTCAGAATGGGTTGGATGGAATGGACCTGTTTTGGGGGCGTCACAGTTGGTATCAGAGCTTAGGGATATGATCTCTGGTAGAGATCGGGGAATAGAACTAGGAGAGGAGAGACGAGTAAATCCTTCGCTAGTGTGTCCTACCTAAGCTTATTTGTTTGTCGGTCATAATATAGGGATATTATGTGATTTGTTAATTTGTTAAATTAACCCTTGTTTATGGCAGTATTTAAGAATGTCGACTGAGAATGTTAACAGTTGAGTAAATGAGACTATTCAATGACAAGTACTTTCCTGAAAGTATTCGTCTTATGAAGGAGGTAGAGTTTATTAGACTGGAGCAGAGCAACATGACGGTGTCCCAGTACGAGGCGAAATTTGCAGAGTTGTCCAGGTTTGCACCTCATTTGATGGAGAATGAGGAACGTATGACGCGGATGTTTCTGAGATGTTTGAAACCCGGCATACGTCAATATCTCATTTCTCATAAATTTTCTCTCTATTCAGATGTTGTCAACATGGCTCAATTATTAGAGCGAGATAGCGAGTATGGTCAATCGAGGGACCACAACCAGGATTATACCGGTGACAGCAGTCATCAGAACAATGATAACCAGCGGAGAAAGAAGAATACGGACAAGAGCGGCAACCACTCTGGTGGTAATCGTGACCATGAGAATAGAAGAAGCGAGTCGGGAGGAGATTTTAAAAAGAGGAGATTCAACAATGACAATACGAAGACGTCAGCACCAGCAGCAACTGGTTCCAAGGGAGGAGAACGACCACCGATTATATGCTATAAGTGCGGAAAAGAAGGACATATCAGTCCAAACTGTCCACAACAGTTTAAGGTATGTTATAACTGTGGAAAGGAAGGACATATCGCTCGAGATTGAACTGTAGCGAAACCAAGTCCAACGGGGGTGGTGACTCAAAAAGTTGTCCCAGAAAAGTCGAAGTCAACGATTCCTGGAAGAGCATTTTTCGTGACTGGTCAGAATGCGAGGAACCCGAACGAAGTTAGCACGGGTTAGTTAATTATAAATTTTTGTGAAGTCTATATCTTATTAGATACCGGTTCTACCCATTCATTTATCTCTTGCTTGCGTTCAACGTTTAAACTTGACTCTGGAGAAATTAGACTTTGACTTATCTGTTGAAACTCTGTTAGGAGAAATTTTCATCACATCCATTGTTTATAAATCTTGTTTGATCCAAGTTGGCACCATCACATTACCTGTTGACCTTATCTCTTTAAAGATACTTGCTTTTGATGTGATTTTAGAAATTGATTGGTTAACTACTCATCATGCCAAAATTGATTGCTTTTGTAAGGTTGTTAGTCTTCATATTCCTAAGCAACCTGTTATTCAAATTCAAGCAACCAAACCATTGAAGTCAAACTCTTTCATATCAAGCCGTAAAGTCATTCGTTTATTGAAAAACGGATGTCAAGCTTTCTTAGCTATGTTATGGACTTGAACAAAATACGTCAGATTTGAATGATATTTCTATTATTAGTAAATCCCTGACGTATTTCCTGAAGAATCTCTTGGCCTACGTGTGATATTGAATTTTGTATCATTTTTGAATATAGTACAAAACTCACTTCTAAAATCTCATATCGAATGGCTCCTATTTAACTTCAGGAGTTAAAAACCCAACTGTAGAAGTTTGTACCCGAGCCTCTATCTGGTGACTTCCTTTGTGGAATGCACTGAAGCCAGACTCTCCGTAGGGGATACCATATTCGTGTGGTAGTAAACTGATAGGTGTCATTGTGACGTGCTATCCAAGATTGGGATATGAGTCACAGTTGAGAGCAACCTAAGTCAGTAATCGAAATACGTAGCTTTCTAGGCTTAGCTGGTTACTATCGGAGATTCGTGGAAGGATTTCTCGAATCGCTACTCCGTTAACTCAACTGACTCGAAAAGATACAAACTTCAAATGGACCGAGGAATGCGAGAAGAGCTTCCAAGAATTCAACATGCGACACCGACGTTGGCTCGAGCTGTTGAAAGATTTTGATCACACCATCCAATACTATCCTAGAAAAGTAAACGTGGTAGCTGACGAATTGATCGTATGCGAGTACGAGTGCGATATTGTTGAACACAAAGACCTATTTTGTATAATTTATAAATGATAGAGATAGAGTTAATGACTCTAGGGACCCACGTGATGATATACGAGTAAAATAGACTTTAATCGATAACGTTAAAGCCACTCAAGCTACAGACCTGGAGCTGATGAATATAAAGACACTACTCAATAATTGTTACAGTAGTTATTGTTCAATATTTTATTTTATTGATTCAATAATTGTTGCGTTGATATTTTATATTATTGTTGTTTCAATAATTGTTACTGCACAGTATTTTTCTTTATCAGATCAATAATTCATATTATTTGAATAATATTATTAGATAACATTATTGGTAATGTCTAGAAAGTTCTGTCTAAGGAGAGGTTTGGTCATCTAATTGCGCGCCAATAAGGAGAAATCCTTATTGGAAAGCCCCCTCTTTCCTGGGAACGGCCTGGTTGTCATAAATGTGATTCTGTAATATTATTTGTGAATAATTAATTATTGATTCATATGATAAGGAAATATTTATTTTATGTGGATATAAATGAGGGATATATTTTTGTGGTTAAAAATGAAGGAGTTAATGTTGAGGTTTTTATCAGTATTTTTGTCGGAATGGAGGTATTAAAAATCAGGGTTTTTGAGATATTTTGCGGGGGTTATAATTTTTAATCCAACCGTTGGATCGTGGTAATTTTTGGATATGTTATACATATATAAGTTGAGAATATGTCCATAAATTTTAAACCGTTAAAAATGAACGTATGATTTATTGTGAATTTTACGAGATGACTGGTTCAGAAATTATTAAATTTTTGGAGTTTATCATTTTGATGGAAAATTCTAGAATTGGTGGGCCCCACTCTTGGTTGGTGAGGAAATGTGCTGAGATTTTTATTCAAATGTAGTGGGTGGGAATAGTAGCAGGTAAAGCCATCAGGTTGCAGGTTAAGTCTGCATCGGCGTGCTAACATTTTTCTATAAATAGAGGGCTAAGTTAGAATTGAAAATCACACCAGAAACAAGTTTTCTCTCTTTCTCTCTCTAGATTATTGAGTGTATTTTGTGAGTATTTAGATACTTTGAGAGTTTCTATTCATCAGAGCAAGTTTCTTTCAGCCTTATACCGGTATTCCGACCAGAAGTACTGATATTTTGAGGTAAGGGATATTATATTCTTCTTAATGATAATATTTTCTTCAATATCATTATGCTAAAATATTGATATGAGTTTTTATCAAATTTAAAACTTTTTGTGTCGGGATTACTATTCACGTATACGGTACTATTCACGTATACAGTACTATTCACGAATATGGCACTATTCACCGAAAAATAAAAATTTTCTCTTTTTGTCCAAGATGTCTATTATGGTTACTATCTTTGATTGTATCCATGTTTTGATCTTTATTTTTGAATTCTGCTTCACAATTGATTATTATGAAGTATTATTGATCTTGGATAAACTGTTATACGAATCCCTAATATTTGTCCTTCTGTCTCACTGGATTCGTTCTCTTTAAGATATTTTTCATCATCCTCAGTTCTAAATGATGATATTACTGAATATCTTTGGCCTGTAGTGCAAAGATGAATGATTACTTGATGAATATCTTTGGCCTGTAGTGCAAAGATGAACAGGTGTTGAGATGAACATGACTAACAGGTGATACAAATGAATATCTTTGGCCTGTAGTGCAAAGATGAATATTTGGATAAAGATGATTATTAATTGATGTTACAGGGATAAAATATTGATGATGGACTTTTAAATCTTAGAAGATAGTAGAATTCTTTCTCTACTTGACTCTTCTAATGGTTTGCTGTTTCCGCTGCAGTTGTTGATCTAAAACTTGTTGTCGATTATATTCTATCAGATTTTTCCCTGTTGAAGACTAACGATAATTTTTTGTATATTATCTTAGTCATAATATTCTTTACTGGGCTAGTTGAGCTCACTCTTTTCCTTTTTGTTCCATTTTTCTTCTCAGGAGGTGAGAACATAGCAGGATCTAGTCGGGGTATGGAGTGATGGTTCTAGAAAGATGTTTTAGCAGTCCTCACTATTTCTGTAAAATAGTGTTTGAATAATTGTAATGAGGATTTATTTGAGTGTGGATATTGTCCAGAAGACAATATTTGTATTTAAACTCACAGTATGTGTTGTCGTATTTTGCACGACAATTGTATTATTGAAGTTGTAGTTTGCTTTCTGTACCATGTATTTGGCGACTCAAAATGGGTGTTGTATACCTATTTTGGGGGCGTCATAGTTGGTATCAGAGCTTAGGGATATGATCCCTGGCTGAGATGTGAGACAAGAACTAGGAGGGGAGAGACGGGGAATTCTTTCGCTAGTATGACCTGACTAAGTTTATTTGGTGTTTATTTGGTCGGTCAGAGTATAGGGATAATATATGACATGACTATTAACCCTTGTTTTATGGCAGTATTTAAGAATGGCAGCTGAGAACGTTAATAATGGAGTAAATCATTCCGTGGAGACACCTTTGATCACCACCCAGGGGAACGTGCAACAGGAAGGCAATATTCCTCCTGTAAACAACGTTACCGAGCAAACGATGAATGATGGAATGTTTAGGAGCTTTTTGCAGTTCATGCAAAATCAGACGAGGGAGACTCGTGTGCAGAATACGGGTGGAAATGATAACAACGCGCGATTTGTCACAACCAAGCAGTTCAAAGAATTGGGACCACCAGAATTTAAGGGAAAGCCAGATCCGATCATGGCGGAAACGTGGGTCAAGCAAATTACCAAGATATTCGATGTCTTGGGATGCACGGAGGAACAGAAGGTTCCATTCGCCACCTTTATGTTCCGCGGTGAGGCAGACTACTGGTGGGAGTCTGTGAAGCGTACCCAGCCTGACGCACTCAACATGTCCTGGGAAACATTTCAAAAACTGTTCAATGACAAGTACTTTCCTGAAAGTATTCGTCATATGAAGGAGGTGGAGTTTATCAGACTGGAACAAAACAACATGACGGTGTCCCAGTACGAGGCGAAGTTTGCAGAGTTATCCAGGTTTGCACCTCATTTGGTCGAAAATGAGGAACGAATGACAAGGATGTTTCTGAGAGGTCTAAAACCCGAGATTCGGCAATATCTTATCTCTCATAAATTTTCTTTATATTCAGATGTTGTAAACAGGGCTCAATTATTAGAGCGAGATAATGAGTATGTGCAACCGAGGGACCACAACCAGGTCATACCGGTGGCGGCAGTCATCGAAGCAATGAAAACCAGCAGGGAGGAAAACATTCGGACAAAAGCGGTAACCACTCTGGTGGTAATCGTGGTCGTGATAATAGAAGGAGCGAGTCGGGAGGAGATTTCAAGAAGAGAAGGTACAACAATGATAACGTGAAGACGTCAGCACAAACATCAACTGTTTCTAGGGGAGGAGAACGACCACCGGTCGTATGTTACAAATGTGGGAAAGAGGGACATATCAGCCCAAACTGCCCACAACAATCCAAGGTATGTTATAACTGTGGAAAGGAGGGTCATATAGCTCGAGAGTGTTCTGTAGCAAAACCAAGTTCAGCGGGGATGGTGACTCCAAAAGTTGTCCCGGATAAGTCGAAATCAGCGGTTCCTGGAAGGGCGTTTGTCGTGACTGGCCAAAACGCGAGAAACCCGAACGAGGTGATCACGGGTAAGCTAATCTTGAATTCTTGCGAAGTTTATACTTTACTAGATACCGGTTCTACCCATTCTTTTATCTCTCCTGCTTGTGCTCAACGTTTAAACTTGACTCCGGAGAAATTGGACTTTAACTTATCTGTTGAAACTCCGTTGGGTGAAACCTTCGTTACATCTACAGTTTATAAATCTTGCATGATCCAAGTTGGCACTATCACATTACCTGTTGATCTTATCTCTTTAAAGATACTTGCTTTTGATGTGATTTTAGGAATTGATTGGTTAACCACTCATCATGCTAAAATTGATTGTTTTCGTAAGGTTGTTAGTTTTCATATTCCTAACCAACCTGTCATACGAATTCAAACTACTAAACCACTAAAATCAGTCACTGTCATATCAAGCCACAAAGCTATTCGTTTATTAAAAAACGGATGTCAAGCTTTCTTAGCCCATGTTATGGATTTGAACAAAGACAAGTCAGATTTGAATAATATTTCTATTGTTAGAGAATTTCCCGATGTATTTCCTGAAGAACTTCCTGGTCTACCCCCAGAACGTGAAGTTGAATTCTTTATTGACCTTGAACCCGGTACAAAGCCCATTTCTAAAACTCCATATCGAATGGCTCCTATTGAACTTCAGGAGTTAAAAGTCCAACTACAGGAGTTGTTGGACATCGGTTTTATTCGTCCTAGTACGTCTCCTTGGGGTGCTCCTGTTTTATTCGTAAAGAAGAAAGACGGGAGTATGCGACTTTGTATTGACTATCGAGAATTGAACCATGTCACCATCAAGAATAGGTATCCGCTACCTCGCATTGATGACCTGTTCGACCAGTTACAAGGAACACAATTCTTTTCAAAGATCGACCTTCGTTCTGGATATCATCAGCTGAAGATTAAAATTGAGGATATTCCAAAGACTGCCTTCAGAACTCGGTACGGGCATTATGAATTCTTAGTCGTGTCTTTTGGATTGACTAATGCTCCTGCTGCCTTCATGGATATGATGAACCGTGTATTCAAAGAATATTTGGATCAGTTCGTTGTTGTCTTTATTGATGACATCCTCATCTATTCCAAAAGCCGTGAAGATCATGAGTGCCATTTTAAGCTGGTACTGCAAAAGCTTCGTGAAAATAAGCTATATGCCAAATTGAAGAAATGCGAGTTCTGGCTTGAGGAAGTAGCATTCCTTGGGCACGTGGTGTCAAAACATGGAGTATCTGTCGACCCGGCGAAGATTGAAGCCATACAAAGTTGGGAGCAACCGAAGTCGGTAACCGAAGTACGTAGCTTTCTGGGCTTAGCTGGTTATTATCGGAGATTTGTGGAAGGATTTTCTCGAATCGCTACTCCGTTAACTCAGCTGACTCGGAAAGATACAAAATTCGTATGGAGTGAGGAATGCGAGAAGAGTTTCCAAGAACTCAAGAGGAGACTCATTTCGGCACCTGTTCTGACAATACCATCTGGTTCGGATGGATTTGTTATCTACAGCGATGCTTCAGGCAAAGGGTTAGGATGTGTTCTCATGCAACATGGGAAAGTCATAGCCTATGCCTCACGACAACTCAAAGAATATGAGAGGAATTATCCTACTCATGATTTGGAGTTGGCAGCAGTCGTTTTTGCGTTGAAGATCTGGAGACACTACCTGTATGGGGAGAAAGTGGAGATCTATACAGATCATAAAAGCCTCAAATATTTCTTCACCCAAAAGGAACTCAACATGCGGCAGCGACGTTGGCTCGAGCTGTTGAAAGATTACGATCATACCATCCAATATCATCCTGGAAAAGCAAACGTAGTAGCTGACGCATTGAGTAGAAGATCATATGCGGGTACGAGTGCAATGTTGTTAACACAAAGGCCCATTTTGTATGACTTGCAAAGGATGGAGATAGAGATGAAGGCTCCAAGTACCCACATGATGATATCAAATATACGAGTAGAACCGACTTTAATCGATAAAGTTAAAGCTGCTCAAGCTACGGACATGGAGCTGATGCGTATGAAGAAGAAAGTGCAAGAAGGTGCTATTCCAGAAGCAAGAATCGATGAAGAAGGAATACTTCGAGTCAACTCCAGACTTTGTGTTCCTAACGATTTTGACTTGAAGCATAGAATAATGATGGAGGCACACAACACACCGTTTGCAATCCATCCTGGGAGTACCAAAATGTATCACGATCTTCGACATACATTTTGGTGGAGCAATATGAAAAGAGAGATCGCGGAGTTTATCTCGAGATGTTTAACTTGTCAACGTGTAAAAGCGGAGCATCAAGTACCAAAGGGTCCATTGCAACCACTTGAGATCCCGAAATGGAAGTGGGAACACATTACTATGGATTTTGTTACAGGTCTTCCCAAGGTTTCTCAAGGCATAGATGCGATTTGGGTTATTGTTGATAGATTAACCAAGTCTGCTCATTTCTTGCCGATACGTGAGACTTATTCCCTTGAACGTCTTGCTAGTATGTACGTGAACGAGATTGTGAGATTGCATGGCATGCCAGTATCCATAGTTTCGGATCGTGACCCAAGATTCACTTCACGATTTTGGGTTAGCTTGCAGAAAGCTATGGGCACGGATTTACGATTCAGTTCGGCATACCATCCTCAAACGGACGGACAATCAGAGAGGACTATTCAAACTCTTGAAGATCTATTAAGACTTTGTGTCCTAGATCTCAAAGGGAGTTGGGATAAGTACCTACCATTGGTGGAATTCTCCTACAACAACAGTTATCAGGCGAGCATAGGTATGGCTCCATTCGAGGCGTTGTATGGAAGAAAATGTCGTTCTCCAGTATGCTGGGACGAGGTGGGTGAAGCAACATTGTTGGGACCAGAGTTGGTACGCATTACTACAGAGAAGATCCAAACGATTCGACAACGTATACAAACGGCACAGGATCGACAAAAGAGTTATGCGGATCTTCATCGGAAGGACGTGGAATTTAATATTGGGGATCATGTATTATTACGTGTTGCACCATGGAAGGGAGTTACAAGATTTGGAAAGAGAGGAAAGCTCAATCCAAGATTTGTTGGTCCATTTGAGATTCTTGAGCGAATAGGAAATGTGGCATATAGACTCGCATTACCTCCAAGCATGTCTCGTGTTCATAATGTTTTTCACATATCTATGCTTCGTAAATATGTTAAAGACCCGAACCACATTATTGAGTTAGAACCAGACGAGATAGCTGAAGATTTAACGTACGAGGAGGTACCTGTTAAGATCTTGGATAGGAAAGAGCATGTCCTACGCACGAAGGTTATACCACAAGTTAAGGTTTTGTGGAGAAACCATGCTATTGAAGAAATGACCTGGGAGTTGGAATCAGAAATGAAAGCGAGGTATCCTCACCTTTTTGAAACATCAGGTACGTACGTCAATTTCGAGGACGAAATTTCATAAGGAGGGGAGGTTGTAAGACCCCAACTTATTAATGAATAAAATCAAATTTTCTCTAAATATTATTGTGAATAATAAGGGGTTAATTTGATATAATACTTTGGTTATGGGTGAAATGTGCAAATTTTGCAAAATAAGCAAGTGGTTATAAAATATTCATTTTGTCGGGGAATATTCGTTTGGTCGTGGAATATTCTTGCTGTCGGGGAATATTCGTACGACGGCGCAGCCTTGTGTGGGCCCCATAACGGAAAGCGATTGGATGAAGAAAACGACAAGTATAAGTTATTTATAAATAACGGCGTAGTTGTTACCGTTAATACTGTTGGAATACCCGGTGGTTAAAATACAGTAGCACACGGTATTGCACCAATTATTGATTCTTACGTAAGAAGGCACTACTCAATAATTGTTACAGTAGTTATTGTTCAATATTTTATTTTATTGATTCAATAATTGTTGCGTTGATATTTTATATTATTGTTGTTTCAATAATTGTTGCTGCACAGTATTTTTCTTTATCAGATCAATAATTCATATTATTTGAATAATATTATTAGATAACATTATTGGCAATGTCTAGAAAGTTCTGTCTAAGGAGAGGTTTGGTCATCTAATTGCGCGCCAGTAAGGAGAAATCCTTATTGGAAAGCCCCCTCTTTCCTGGGAACGGCCTGGTTGTCATAAATGTGATTCTGTAATATTATTTGTGAATAATTAATTATTGATTCATATGATAAGGAAATATTTATTTTATGTGGATATAAATGAGGGATATATTTTTGTGGTTAAAAATGAAGGAGTTAATGTTGAGGTTTTTATCAGTATTTTTGTCGGAATGGAGGTATTAAAAATCAGGGTTTTTGAGATATTTTGCGGGGGTTATAATTTTTAATCCGACCGTTGGATCGTGGTAATTTTTGGATATGTTATACATATATAAGTTGAGTATATGTCCACAAATTTTGAACCGTTAAAAATGAACGTATGATTTATTATGAATTTTACGAGATGACTGGTTCAGAAATTGTTGAATTTTCGGAGTTTATCATTTTGATGGAAAATTCTAGAATTGGTGGGCCCCACTCTTGGTTGGTGAAGAAATGTGCTGAGATTTTTATTCAAATGTGGTGGGTGGGAATAGTAGCAGGTAAAGCCATCAGGTTGCAGGTTAAGTCTGCATCCGTGCTAACATTTTCCTATAAATAGAGGGCTAAGTTAGAATTGAAAATCACACCAGAAACAAGTTTTCTCTCTTTCTCTCTCTAGATTATTGAGTGTATTTTGTGAGTATTTAGATACTTTGAGAGTTTCTATTCATCAGAGCAAGTTTCTTTCAGCCTTATACCGGTATTCCGACCAGAAGTACTGATATTTTGAGGTAAGGGATATTATATTCTTCTTAATGATATTATTTTCTTCAATATCATTATGCTGAAATATTGATATGAGTTTTTATCAAATTTGGAACTTTTTGTGTCGGGGTTACTATTCACGTATACGGTACTATTCACGAATATGGCACTATTCACCGAAAAATAAAAATTTTCCCTTTTTGTCCAAGATGTCTATTATGGTTACTATCTTTGATTGTATCCATGTTTTGATCTTTATTTTTGAATTCTGCTTCACAATTGATTATTATGAAGTATTATTGATCTTGGATAAACTGTTATACGAATCCCTAATATTTGTCCTTCTGTCTCACTGGATTCGTTCTCTTTAAGATATTTTTCATCATCCTCAGTCCTAAATGATGATATTACTGAATATCTTTGGCCTGTAGTGCAAAGATGTATGATTACTTGATGAATATCTTTGGCCTGTAGTGCAAAGATGAACAGGTGTTGAGATGAACATGACTAACAGGTGATACAAATGAATATCTTTGGCCTGTAGTGCAAAGATGAATATTTGGATAAAGATGATTATTAATTGATGTTACAGGGATAAAATATTGATGATGGACTTTTAAATCTTAGAAGATAGTAGAATTCTTTCTCTACTTGACTCTTCTAATGGTTTGCTGTTTCCGCTGCAGTTGTTGATCTAAAACTTGTTGTCGATTATATTCTATCAGATTTTTCCCTGTTGAAGACTAACGATAATTTGTTGTATATTATCTTAGTCATAATATTCTTTACTGGGCTAGTTGAGCTCACCCTTTTCCTTTTTGTTCCATTTTTCTTCTCAGGAGGTGAGAACATAGCAGGATCTAGTCGGGGTATGGAGTGATGGTTCTAGAAAGATGTTTTAGCAGTCCTCACTATTTCTGTAAAATAGTGTTTGAATAATTGTAATGAGGATTTATTTGAGTGTGGATATTGTCCAGAAGACAATATTTGTATTTAAACTCACAGTATGTGTTGTCGTATTTTGCACGACAATTGTATTATTGAAGTTGTAGTTTGCTTTCTGTACCATGTATTTGGCGACTCAGAATGGGTGTTGTATACCTATTTTGGGGGCGTCATAGTTGGTATCAGAGCTTAGGGATATGATCCCTGGCTGAGATGTGAGACAAGAACTAGGAGGGGAGAGACGGGGAATTCTTTCGCTAGTATGACCTGACTAAGTTTATTTGGTGTTTATTTGGTCGGTCAGAGTATAGGGATAATATATGACATGACTATTAACCCTTGTTTTATGGCAGTATTTAAGAATGGCAGCTGAGAACGTTAATAATGGAGTAAATCATTCCGTGGAGACACCTTTGATCACCACCCAGGGGAACGTGCAACAGGAAGGCAATATTCCTCCTGTAAACAACGTTACCGAGCAAACGATGAATGATGGAATGTTTAGGAGCTTTTTGCAGTTCATGCAAAATCAGACGAGGGAGACTCGTGTACAGAATATAGGTGAAAATGATAACAACGCGCGATTTGTCACAACCAAGCAGTTCAAAGAATTGGGACCACCAGAATTTAAGGGAAAGCCAGATCCGATCATGGCGGAAACGTGGGTTAAGAAAATTACCAAGATATTCGATGTCTTGGGATGCACGGAGGAACAGAAGGTTCCATTCGCCACCTTTATGTTCCGCGGTGAGGTAGACTACTGGTTGGAGTCTGTGAAGCGTACCCAGCCTGACGCACTCAACATGTCCTGGGAAACATTTCAAAAACTGTTCAATGACAAGTACTTTCCTGAAAGTATTCGTCATATGAAGGAGGTGGAGTTTATCAGACTGGAAAAAAACAACATGACGGTGTCCCAGTACGAAGCGAAGTTTGCAGAGTTATCCAGGTTTGCACCTCATTTAGTCAAAAATGAGGAACGAATGACAAGGATATTTCTGAGAGGTCTAAAACCCGAGATTCGGTAATATCTTATCTCTTATAAATTTTCTTTATATGTAGATGTTGTAAACAGGGCTCAATTATTAGAGCGAGATAATGAGTATGTGCAACCGAGGGACCACAACCAGGGTCATACCGGTGGCGGCAGTCATCGAAGCAATGAAAACCAGCAGGGAGGAAAATATTCGGACAAAAGTGGTAACCACTCTAGTGGTAATTGTGGTCGTGATAATAGAAGGAGCGAGTCGGGAGGAGATTTCAAGAAGAGAAGGTACAACAATGATAACGTGAAGACGTCAGAACAAACATCAACTGTTTCTAGGGGAGGAGAACGATCACCGGTCGTATGTTACAAATGTGGGAAAGAGGGACATATCAGCCCAAACTGCCCACAACAATCCAAGGTATGTTATAACTGTGGAAAGGAGGGTCATATAGCTCGAGAGTGTTCTGTAGCAAAACCAAGTTCAGCGGGGATGGTGACTCCAAAAGTTGTCCCGGATAAGTCAAAATCAGCGGTTCCTGGAAGGGCGTTTGTCGTGACTGGCCAAAACGCGAGAAACCCGAACGAGGTGATCACGGGTAAGCTAACAATAATCAAAAATCTACTATTGACAAAATTCATGACACATGCTATCATGATAAGATCTAAATCAATACTTCATCTCTCGAGTTCATATAGATTATCACGGTAATTGATGGCCAATCAATTAAACAATTAAGTTCAAATCAAAATAGATAATCCTCACAATAGAACATAATAATTGATAGTGAAGCATATTAAAATAAACTACACAATAAGATCCATTGTAATCTCAAACAAAGAATTAGTTCATTGAATTAAAACTAAGAATCTACAATTGAAATAATATTGAAAGATAAAAATAAGAGTAGAGTAAAGAATAAATCTATTGTCAGTAGATCTCCATCTTCCTCAAGCTCCTGCTCTTGATCTTTAATGATCTCCAAGTCGCTTCAATCTCCAAATCTAATTAGAATTATGATTTTGATCTAATTTACTCTATTCTAATCTAATTAAATCCTCTATCTAGTCTCTAATCTCTCCTAATCCATGTGATTCTCCTCCTTTTATAAGTCTCTTCATATGTCTTTAAGTCCTCTTGGAAGTTCTCTTGGAAGTCCTTGCGTCAATCGGATCGAAACAATCCTTTTCGGACTCAAATTGGACCAAAACTCGCATTTTCGAGCTTTTTCTGGACTACCCCCGCCCCGGCGGGGGTTTATGTTTGATTTGGGCCCGCCACGGCTGGCTAGGGTTCTGACTTGTGGCTGGTACGCCCACCCCGGCGGCGGTTTTGTGAAGGAAAATTTCCTGCTCTAACATCCCTTGGGAAAACGGCCATAACATTTGATCCAGGAAGAGTTACGAGGCCTGCCACTTATCAAATCGATGATATCGACGAGATCTACAACTTTCATTCTTTGCAATTTGAGAAATAACGAACAGATGAAGGTCGAAATTGGGCTGGAAGTGACTGCTGTGCAAATGGCCCTCTAAAACAGTGACGTTCGACGTCCGTTGGTACAAATGTCATAACTCTTGCATCCGAACTCCAATTTGAATGATTCAAGATGTTCCAGAAAGCTAAGAAGAAGCTCTACAATATAATCCAAGTTCCAATCCAAGAACATAAAATGACCATGAAAGCCCAAACGATGTCCGAATTGCTTTTCTTTGCGTTTTCATACCAATTCTTTGCGATTTCAACTCCCAAGCATATAATCTACAAAACGAACACAAAATGCATGAAAAGTAACTAAGAAACATGAGATTAAGCAAATAATTCAAGTAACAGATACCGGATATGTAGGTATAAAACCTACTTATCAATAAGCCCTAGTCGAGAGATTCTCCCCAAATTTGTGAACTGATAGAAGCGATTGAAGCAGAGCCTTCCTTCCGTGTCTGCAAGCCCTAGCCTTCCTTTCGCATCTGCAAGCCCTAGCCTTCCTTCCGCGTCTGCAAGCCCTAGCTTCTCTAAGAATCTCTCACGTATGTGTATGTAATAGATTCCGATTTCTTTTTCCTTTTAATTTTTCTGTGATGTTTTGTTGTGGTTGAAGTCTATTCAACGTTGATGTGAACTATTTTTATGTATTTGGATTATACGGGTATTGATGGGTCAATTCTTGCTTATTAATTTCTGTTGATTTTTTATATGGGTCTATTAATTAGGTGATATGCCCTGTTTTCCTCATTGTCGACCCTCGGTCTTTTGGCTTTCCTACACTGTTTTCCAGCAACACCATCAGATAAACACAAGAACATATGATTTCTTGGAGAGGCAACCAAATAAGCATAAACATGCACAAACATGATCAGATCAAAATGAGTGAGTACCTTATCCAAACAAGAAGACTTAAACCAAGACTCCACAAAATTAGCAATCATCACACAACTGATAAAACCTACTTAATAGACATGCGATGTGATTCTATATATTAAGACGGCACAAAGCTCATACTTCTTTTTATTTTTTATCAGAACTGCTGAGTTAGGAGTTTCTTAATATGTTGTATACATAATGGATGAATTGTTGTATCAACTTTATTGGTTTATGTGACTACTCAAGAGTTTTTAGGGATCATCAAATTCAGTAAGCTGCATTTTTTGTAAGCTGCATTTGTAAACTGCATCAGTAAACCACATCTATTTTGGTAAGCTTCTTTAATAGTTTTTAATCTTCTTTTGTTCCTCACAGTTAAATGTCTGTTTTGGTGAGATGTCTGTTTTTTGGTTACAGTTACAATTATATGTCTGTTTTGGATTTTTTGGTGATGTCTGTTTATGATGTAGGTTTTTTGGTGATTTTTTGTTTTTTGGTTTATGTCAGTTTACATGTCTGTTTTGGTTTATATTTTTTTGGATTATTTGGTCACAGTTTTGTCTGTTTATGGTTTTTTGGTTTAATAGTTTTTGTCTCACCACTTCGCGTATATATCGTCTTATAACCAAAACAGACATAAACACCAAAAAACCATACACAGACAAAACTGTGACCAAATAAACCAAAACAGACATGTAAACTGACATAAAACAAAAAACAAAAAATCAAACCACTTCATAAACAGACATATTTTGCTCACCACTTCGCGTATATATCGTTTTAGCTTTTAGCGACGCATCGAAAGAGTATCAAGTGTATACTCCTTTATTTAACATATATTTTTCTCACCACTTCGCATATATATCGTCTTAGCTTTTAACGACGCATCAAACCGTCGTCGTATATATAAACCGTTTATCTGTTGTATAGTGACAGACCCAACCATATATATATGGATTAAAATTTATCCATTTATAGATATAAAATTTTGGTTAGAAAAGTGTTCCGCTAAATATAACTATGTCGTTTCACTCCTCTTTAATCACCTTTTTTAGCTCAGGAGAACACAGTGCGCTGGAGGGAACACAACGTAATCTGGCGCAATATAGCAGCTCCACCGTTTGTTGTTGCAGAGAATCACCGGCGACCTCCATTACCGGTAAGCTGAAGAAGCAGTCAACAATCTAACTACGTTTATTTCTTTCCCTTTCTCTTAGTTTCATGATTATGCATATACGTATACATAAGCTTATTTGGTGTAGAAACCCTAACTATTTTTATGTTTTTTATTTTAAATCGCAGAAACTTTGTTTTTGGGAGAAACATGAAGTTGATTGTGGTATTCAATGAAAATTTGTTATTGCAGGTTGAGCTCAAAAAATCAAAACAAAAAAATTCATTTTTTTCATAAAGAGTTTAGTGGTTGAATTGGAAATGGAAGGATCTCCAGTGGTAACTCCAGAAGATGTATTGGAGTCGTTGATGAACGACGGTACAATTGATGCAATGAGATTAAAGATTATCACTCAGCTCAAAGCCAATGTAAAATTCTTCTATTCTTACCCCTTTATAATATTCATTAGACATGTATATATATAAATGTATGGCCTCCATTGGGTAATTATTAGGGTTCTAGTTATAGTGATATTGGTTTTGCAAATTGATACTTTGAAAACAGACGATTGCAGGCTCATTAAAAGGAAGGAAAAAGAAATTTGGGAACTTGGTCGAACTTATAGGCCACTCCAATATTAAGTTGCATAAATGCATAATTTTAATATGTCAGCTACTTCTGTGTTTCATGACGTATTATCAATTGATTTGGGCTATACTTTTACGCTTTCATATAGGACTCATTTTCAGCTTACTCCATTTAGTTTGGGATACAGGCGTTGAGTTGAGTTAAGTATGAATTGATTCTGCTTTAATTAATTTTTATGTTAGGGTGTCGAAGTACATCGCCATGTTGGGCTTTTATATCATGTGAAAAAGAGAGTAGAACTTGGATATATTGTTTAATTATCTTATAAGAGAGTTAGTATGTGGGATTCATCTTCTGTCTTTAGTTGTGGAGGCTCAGGCTTTTATATCCTTTATCTTCTTTCTATTGATAAGTGTGACTTTCCTCATTATGTTGAGATGTTATCCTTCTTTCCTCCCTTTTTCCTTTTTAGGTTTATGTTACTCTGTAATTATTTTGTTATCTTTTCCACATATTTCACAAAGCCTCTGGTTTGTGGATTGAAGTGAACATGTTGAAAAGGATAAATGGGAGGGAAACCAAGAGTGAAGCTTATATTTTACATGTCTACAAGCGCCTTGAACTGAGTAGAAATAACATTGAGTGCTTCCATTTTTTATGGTTTCTTCCATTAATACAAATAGAGTGGGATATGCACAGATTCGATGCTGAGAATCATTTTTTTTTCAAAGTAATTACATATAGATTGATTAATTCAAAAGAAAGCAACAACTAGGAATAGATGATTTAATTATCCCTTTCTGCTGTAAGGTAGGACTTTTTTATTGCTTCTGACATTGGTGCCATCAGGGCCATATATGTGTTTGATCTTTGGAGAGATTGGAGAGCTGCAATTTATTGATTGTTCAATTTTTATTTCCACTTATTACAGGGTGGTTGGACTTCTTGTTCCCCCTCTGCTTGTATTCTCTCTCTTCTGTCAATAAAAGTTATTTTCTATCTTAAGAGAGAATGAAGATTGAATGTATATTCGTACATAATACAAGTGTATTTTGATTAATTGATCCCTGAGAATCACATACTTTGTTTACTACAAAATTGGTCTATTAGCATGTGTTCTTTGTTACAGGAAGAGCTGAAGAACAACACCATAAAAATGGTGGAGCAGAGTAAGGTTCTTAATGCTCCTGGGGCAGAGAAACAAACCAAAAGAGAGCTGTTTGATGCTCTTCGACAAGAACTAGAGTAAGTATTAGTTTTTGTCTCACAACGTGGATTGCATGTTCTTAAAATATCATTAGGTGCTTAGGTTCTAGTTAATTCATAACGGTTAGCACTTTTTAGAAACTCGTTAGATTGTATTTCCCAAAATCGGGTTTTAGTTCCGCCTGATAATTTAAATTGATAGAATTTTTGTTCAAGTTATTGAATGAGTGGATCATGTTTTGAGCTGAGTTAATAGAAATAAAGGCACATTAAGCGCCAAAGTCTCCCAAGGCTTGAGTTCAAGGTGAGCACAGCCAGATAATAATAATTATTTTTTGGTAGAAGGCCTGAGTGGTTAACTAGGCAGGCTGCATTGGCTTGATAACCCATTGGGCCTAGAGGTGTGTTTTTGGGCTCAATATGACAGCATGATTGGGCTAAATCAATGATTTTGAGCCCAAAGGAAACTGAGATGGAATGTTGCACTCCTTGAGTCCTTCTCAATGCGGATCAGCGAGGCATGCTGCCAAACACAGTGGATTATGCGTGCAGTATACTTAGCAGGGAAAAATAAGAACATTTTCGATGAGGTTCCATGAGGCACACTGCTACCAGCGGCTTTGGGGAGTACCTTGTGGTGGCATTACTATTTAGCTAGCACTTCACCCTTGAGCCACTGAACCATGCCTTTCACAAAGCTTGCTTGTACGAAACTTTGCCTTGTAAGCAACATGTAAGCAACAAGGGTGAAGTGCTTTGTGAAAGGTATGGTTTCAAGGGTGAAGTGCCTTGCACATTATTTCCACTATCTGCATCTCCATTTTATCTATGTCTTTGGCCTGAAGCTCCGTCAAGCATAGATCTCTGAAGAAATTAGAAAGCTCTGTCAATGCTTCAACCACACGTTTCGATAACAAGTCGATAAATGCCACAGGGATCAACTTCTGCATGAATACGTGACAATCATGACTTTTGAGACCCCGAAACTTCAGCTCTTCGACTTTACAACACCTTGCTATATTCGAAGAATATCCATCTGGGAGCTTTAGTCCATTGATCCAATTACATATCAATATCAACTGTTCCCTGGTCAAAGTATATTCAGCTTTAGGCGTTACCGTCTTACTACCCTCCTGATACAGCCACAGATCTTCCCTAATGTTCATTTCTACCAAATCAAGCCTCGACTTGTTGTTATCCTTTGTTCTACCACTGGCATCTAGGACTGTAAAAAAAATGTTATCAAATACGTTCTTCTCAGTATGCATCGGATCTAAACAATGACAGATGCAGAGTGTAGCCCAATAAGGCAGGTCAAAGAACATGGATCTGTGTGTCCAGTTGTGAACCTTGTCGTAACCATAAGCTCGCTCCAATCTGTGATTCTTCCCTGGAGGTGGAAACTTCAAATGACTAATCCAACTCAACACTGCTGACCCAGAAAGACGGCCAGGTACTTGACGTTTCTCTGTTTTTCGATTGGATTGTCTACTCATCCGTCGATAACGATGTTCAATAGGCAAAAACTGTCTGGATGTTGCAAAGAAACTCATTTTCCCCCCATGTTTGAGCCGCATAGCTTTAACTAACCCCATGCACATGGGACATGACAAGCCCCCGTGAGTCGACCATCCACTGATCATTCCTAACGCCGGGAAGTCATTCATTGTCCATAGTAAAGCTGCCCTCATGTCAAAGTTCTACTTAAGAGATACATCATAAGTTTGAACCCCTTTTCCCACAACATCTTCAACTCATCAACTAACGGCCTGATGTATACATTGATGTCTTTACTCAGACTCTTATCACCCGGAATCAGTAAAGGCATGAACATGTAGGGATCTTTCATGCACATCGAAGGCGGGACGTTATACAAAACAATAATCACCGGCCAAGTTGAGTAGGGTTTTGTGTAAGGCCCGTTAAACGGATTAAACCCATCCGTAGCAAGTCCAAGCCTAACATTACGAACCTCTTCAGCAAACGAGGGGTGCTTGCTATCAAAAATTTTCCACTCAAGCCCATCTACCGGGTGCGTCAATTGACCTTCGACTATGTCCCGTGTAGAGTCCCACCTCATATCCTCGGCAGTATGTGTTGACATGAACAACCGCTGAAGCCTCGGGGCAATGGGAAAGTAACGTAAGATCTTTCTCGGCACGTCTTTTCCCTTTTTCTTGTGTTGTTCACAGTATCTACTTGTACCACAAATATCACATGACCTCTTATCTTTATTGACATCACCGTAATACAACATACAGTCATTCTCACAAGCATCAATCTTTCCATACCCTAGATTGAGCCTTTTGACTATTTTCTTCACATCATAGTACGATTCTGGTAACTTATTTCCTGCAGGTAAGCATTCCTTCACAATGCTTAACAGTTCATTAAAACCTCTCTCGCTACAGTCATGCTCGTTCTTGAAGTGTAAAAACTTAGTCACAACAGATAAGACGGTGTGCTTTTCGTGCCCGTCATACAGTGGCGTCGCTGCTTCATGCAATAACTTATAGAAACCCTTAGCCCCGTCATTCGGCTCTTGCTCGACGCTACTGCCATCCCTGTCTGTATTCCACTGGAAGTATGAACCAGTAGCTTCGACTATCATGTTAGTACAGTCAAAGGTTTCGTCACCTCTGGATTCTGATTCTGATTCATGTTCATCCAACCAAGTTTCCCCATGATAGATCCATGTCGTATAACCCTGTTTGAACCCATACGCAAATAAGTCGCACATGACATCACTCCTTTCCTTCCACACTTCATTCACACACCTCTTACAAGGACATCTGATCTCATCGCCGCTAACTTGCTCAAACGCGAAGTTGAGAAACTGTTCAACCCCACTACGATACTCAGAGCTAAGCCCACTCTTATCAGTGGCTACCCTACGTTCCATCCAACTTCGATCAACAGAAATCTTGGACAATTGTCTGCTATATATATGGAAAATTAGACAAACACAATCAAACTAATGGTTTGGAAAATCTTTAAAATAATGGTTTTCTGTTAGCAATTTGTCGAATAAAACTACTTATTGTATCTTATAAGCAATTTGTCGAATAAAATTTTCTCTATTCAAGATTAAGTAACGGGACATTCTTTGTGAACATTGAGCAAACACATCTTACAGACTTGCACTATAGATGATTGAGCATGTAATAGAAACTAGCTCAATATAATACGCTCCTAACTTGGTCGTCAACTCGTCATCTATAAATGTCATAGGCTTAAAAAACAAGTATTGCTCAGTGCTCACAAACCTTTCCGGACAACTTAGTCTTATAATTGGCACTCGAGTTGAAACAAGCTATAATTGCATAAACATAATATAGTACAATAAGTCTTATAATAGGAGGCTTTGTTTCATTATTTCAAATGTTAATATATGGGTGCCTTTTGTACAAGTATCTTGAATGGTTGTAACACTTGAATAGGTCACAAATGATGTCTGTTAAATG
The DNA here is from genome assembly GCA_016801055.1 of Panax notoginseng. Classification (NCBI taxonomy): domain Eukaryota; kingdom Viridiplantae; phylum Streptophyta; class Magnoliopsida; order Apiales; family Araliaceae; genus Panax; species Panax notoginseng. The sequence goes on from CM029016.1 coordinate 193,228,276, forward strand.
AATGCAATATCACACAAACAGCTATTGGTGAATGACAGGACTCCGATGTGTAAGGTTCAATAAAAGAGCATAAATGACAGATTTTTTCTCCAAGTGATTTCATGATGTCAATAGATAAACACAAGTGAATTGGAACCTCTCACATAAATGACAGATTCTTTCTTCAAGTACTCTGCAATCCAATTTGTCCAAACATAAATGACAGTACTAATGTGTCCTTGTGAGCAAAGTCTGAAATTACAGAGAAATATGCATCTAAACATGCAAAATAGAATGAAGTAATAATACACTGCAACTGGGTATCATGTCATGAAAACTTGCAAACTATAAATTTGCATTACATAGCAACTATGGGACTATGGAGGGAGTAATGTTGATCATTAATTATCGCAGCAACAATGTGACAACCCCAAAACAGGTCCATTCCATCCAACCTATTCTGAGTCGCCAAATACATGGTACAGAAAATAACTACAACTTTATTATAACAATTATCGTGCAAAATACAACAACACATATGCTGTGAGTTTGGATACAAATATATACCAAATGTGACTCATGTCCCAATCGTGGACAGCACCTCACAATGATACCTTACATAAAGGTATAGTCAAAAACTGTTTTAGAAATTAGAATCTTTGGGAAGTGCTCAAGGAAACCTTCGTACATGGGAGCCTATGCGTCTAGGTTATGATAGATATCATATGGCCACATAATTATCCTTGGTTGACCCAATAGACCCCAAAGAAAAACGAGAAGATTACTATCATATTCTTCCCAATGGTGAGTCTTCTCTTGACTTATCATTATCTTCACTGTCTTTAATCGAGAATTATACTTCAAACAAATACCAAGATTATATAGGTAGTGCTCGTATATATACTCAGCAAGTGGATGAGCACATCCCTGTCTTATGATGACACGAGATTGTATGTCATTAGACATCTTGTATGATAGTGGCAAAACACCCTTCCAACGTTGGGTACACCTTACTTTATTGGATTCACCAAATAAAATTACTAAATAAACTTTTCTATACTGCTTCGGGAGAACATCCACAGCTAGAGACCACCGTTCTATTTCGCCGTTACCCTCGCTCGACCCAGCTACACTCTTATTACCTGAAAGGAATTGTGAAGCAAAAGGGTGAGCACAACTAGCTCAGTAAAGAATATCATGACTAAAGATAAATAAATTATCAATAGTCTTCATCAGTAATAAATCAGAGATTTAGAACATATGGTAGATGATAAAAATTTCAACCATAGTTGCAGCGGAACGAGCAATCCATTAAAAGAGTCAAATAGACCATAAAGTCTATTATCTCCTCCATGTTAAAAATCCACCAACAATATTTTATCCATGTAACATCACTCAATAGTTCCTTTCCACAATCATATGAATAACTCGTAATCATAATTGTGACTCTAAATTTTTCTTCGCACCCAGGACGAAGAATATTTTCATCACCTGTCTTTACCTGAAACATCAAAGATCATGGTTATACCAAATCACAGTTCCTGTTCATAATCATACTAATAACTTCATCTTTGCACTACGGCCAAAGATATTCATTTGTACCAGTTGGTCATGTTCATCTCAACACCTGTTCATCTTTGCACTACTGGCCAAAGATATTCAACAACATGTCATCTTTGCACTACAGGCCAAAGATATTCATCTACAATTCATCTTTACACTACAGGCCAAAGATATTCATCAACAGTTCATATTTGCACTACAGGCCAAATATATTCATATCTCAAAGAAATATATAATCATTTCAGAATTTATATAAAAAATAATTATAACCATGTTGATCATTTCACCTTTGCACTTAAGCTAAAGATATTCACTTATAAATTCAATGGTCATGATCATACCAATCAACAATTCAACTTTGCACTACTGGCCAAAGAGAACTCATAGTCATGATCATACCAAAAATCTACCCATCTTTACACTCAAGTCAAAGAGAAATATCATCATTATGGTTATAAAAATAGTATATATAATAATAAAAATAATATGATCAACATATAGTTTTAATCTCAAGAGTAATATTCGTAAATCAACTATAATTTGGTTAGAAAAAGAAACCAATTTTTTCGTGAATAGTAACTCATGAATAGTAACTCGTGAATAGTAACTCGACACAGAAAGGTAGAAATTCCACAATAAAATACATATCAATATTTCGGTATAATGATATTGAAAGAATAATATTTCTTAAGCTTATGAACAATTTATTTTAATTATTTACACTTTACTAAATAATACATTTAATCATCTTAAAATGCCAAACTCATAAGATTTCATCACCAATAACCAAAAACCCTCATCAAAATACCTCATATAGGATTCTCAAGCCATAAAATCCTACTTTCTAATTTTCTTACTTCATAAAACATATTTAATTCATTTTCTCATAACTAGACTATTTTCATGAAAAATATCAAATCAGTTCTAAAAATATTTCTTTTCTGGGATTTAGTAGAATATAGTCCCATAGTGAACATATATTTTTCTCAGAATTTTTAGAAGTCATTTACTATTTTTCATATGGCCAAAACAGTCGAATATTTAGACATTTGTCAAAAATTGTACTTTTATCTAAAAATTCTAAAATTCACAGAGTATACTCCTATCATATACATGTACTTCCAATAAAAATTTCATCAATTTTGGAGTTAACCACAAGAAGTTATAAGCGATTACTTTTAAAATAGTCTTTTCCCGTAAAATTCATAACTCTTAATCTATACATCCAAAAATCACTATTTTTGGACACAATCAAGAAAACTCATCAAAATATCATTTCAAATTTTTCTAGAATTTTTGAAGGTCAGAAAAATTACGAAACTGAAAAACATAACAACCCTTAAAATCTCTTACTATCCCTTACCTCAAAAGAGCAGTATTTCTGACCGGAATGTAAAGCCGAAGGAACCTTGCACTGAATATCAACTCTCAAAGTATCTAAAAACTCACAAAATATGCTTCATAATATAGAGAGAGAAAGAGAGAAAACTTATGTTTCTGGTGTGATTTTCAATTCTAACTTAGCCCTCTATTTATAGGAAAATGTTAGCACGCCGAAGCAGACTTAACCTGCAACCTGATGGCTTTACCTACTACTATTTCCACCCACCACATTTGAATAAAAATCTCAGCACATTTTTTCTCCAACCAAGAGTGGGGCCCACCAATTCTATAATTTTCCACCAAAATGCTAAATTCGGATACTTCAACAATTTCTGAACCAGTCATCTCGTAAAATTCATAACAAATCATACGTTCATTTTTAACGGTTCAAAATTTGTGGACATATACTCAACTTATGTATGTATAACATATCCAAAAATCACAACGATCCAACGGTCGGATTAAAAATTATAACCCTCGCAAAATATCTCAAAAACCCTAATTTAATTTTCAATACCTCCGTTCCGACAAAAAATACAGATAAAGCACCTCAACATTAACTACTTCATTTTTAACCACAAAAATATATCCCTCAATTATATCCACATAAAATAAAAATTTCCTTATCATATGAATCAATAATTAATTATTCATAAATAATATTACAGAATCACATTTATGACAACCAGGCCGTTTCCAGGAAAGAGGGGGCTTTCCAATAAGAATTTCTCCTTACTGGCACGTAATTAGGTGACCAAACCTCTCCTTAGACAGAACTTTCTAGACATTGCCAATAATATTATCTAATAATATTATTCAAATAATATGAATTATTGATCTGATAATGGGAAATACTGTGCAGTAACAATTATTGAACAACAATAATATAAAATTTCAACGTAGCAATTATTGAATCAATAAAATAAAATATTAAACAGTAATTACTGTAACAATTATTGAGTAGTGCCTTCTTACGTAAGAATCAATAATTTCAAAAATACTATGCAATACCGTGTGCTACTGTGCAATAACGAGTATTACTGTATTTTAACCACCAGGTATTCCAACAGTGTTAACGGTAACAACTACGCCGTTATTTGTAAAAACTCAAATTTGTCGTTTTCTTCACCCGACAGTTATTCTGTTATGGGGCCCACAAATGGCTGCGCCGTCGTACGAATATTTCCCGACAGAAAGAATATTCCACGACCAAACGAATATTCCCCGACAACAATGAATATTTTATAACCACTTGTGTATTTTGAAAAAAAATTCATATATCACCCTTAACTTTAACATTTATTAATTTAACCATTTACTAAATAGTAATTATAAGAAAAATTGAATACTTTTATTTCATAAAATTCGGGGTCTTACAATCTCCCCTCCTTATAAAATTTCGTCCCTAAAATTTACGTACCTGGTATTTCAAAGAGTTGAGAATACCTTGCTTTCATTTCAGATTCCATCTTCCCTGTCATCATGATTTCTCCATTGCTCATCTCCTGTATTTTAGATATCATTCTAGAATATAGCTTCAAAACAAGGGTTAATTGAATAAATTAACAAATAACATAATATCCCGATATTATGACTGACCAACAAATAAGCTTAGGTAGGACACACTAGCGAAGGATTTTACTCGTCTCTCCCTTCCTAGTTCTATTCTCCGATCTCCGCTAGAGACCATATCCCTAAGCTCTGATACCAACTGTGACAACCCCAAAACAGGTCCATTCCATCCAACCTATTCTGAGTCACCAAATACATGGTACAGAAAATAACTACAACTTTATTAGAACAATTATCGTGCAAAATACAACAACACATATGCTGTGAGTTTTGATACAAATATATACCAAATGTGACTCATGTCCCAATCGTGGACAACACCTCACAATGATACCTTACATAAAGGTATAGTCAAAAACTATTTTAGAAATTAGAATCTTTGGGAAGTGCTCAAGGAAACCTTCGTACATGGAAGGCCATGCGTCTAGGTTATGATAGATATCATATGCCACAAAATTATCCTTGGTTGACCCAATAGACCCCAAAGAAAAACGAGAAGATTACTATCATATTCTTCCCAATGGTGAGTCTTCTCTTGACTTATCATTATCTTCACTGTCTTTAATCGAGAATTATACTTCAAACAAATACCAAGATTTTATAGGTAGTGCTCGTATATATACTCAGCAAGTGGATGAGCACATCCCTGTCTTATGATGACACGAGGTTGTATGTCGTTAGACATCTTGTATGATAGTGGCAAAAGACCCTTCCAACGTTAGGTACACCTTACCCTATTGGATTCACCAAATAAAACTACTAAATGAACTTTTCTATACTGCTTCGGGAGAACATCCACAGCTAGAGACCACCGTTCTATTTCCCCGTTACCCTCGCTCGACCCAGCTACACTCTTATTACCTGAAAAGAATTGTGAAGCAAAAGGGTGAGCACAACTAGCTCAGTAAAGAATATCATGACTAAAGATAAATAAATTATCAATAGTCTTCATCAGTAATAAATCAGAGATTTAGAACATATGGTAGATGATAAAAATTTCAACCATAGTTGCAGCGGAACGAGCAATCCATTAAAAGAGTCAAATAGACCATAAAGTCTATTATCTCCTCCATGTTAAAAATCCACCAACAATGTTTTATCCATGTAACATCACTCAACAGTTCCTTTCCACAATCATATGAATAACTTATAATCATAATTGTGACTCTAAATTTTTCTTCACACCCAGGACGAAGAATATTTTCATCACCTGTCTTTACCTGAAACATCAAAGATCGTGATTATACCAAATCACAGTTCCTGTTCATAATCATACTAATAACTTCATCTTTGCACTACGGCCAAAGATATTCATTTGTACCAGTTGGTCATGTTCATCTCAACACCTGTTCATCTTTGCACTACTAGCCAAAGATATTCAACAACATGTCATCTTTGCACTACAGGCCAAAGATATTCATCTACAATTCATCTTTGCACTACAGGCCAAAGATATTCATCAACAGTTCATATTTGCACTACAGGCCAAATATATTCATATCTCAAAGAAATATATAATCATTTCAGAATTTATATAAAAAATAATTATAACCATGTTGATCATTTCACCTTTGCACTTAAGCTAAAGATATTCACTTATAAATTCAATGGTCATGATCATATCAATCAACAATTCAACTTTGCACTACTGGCCAAAGAGAACCCATAGTCATGATCATACCAAAAATCTACCCATCTTTACACTCAAGTCAAAAAGAAATATCATTATTAGGATTATAAAAATATTATATATAATAATAAAAATAATATGATCAACATATAATTTTAATCTCAAGAGTAATATTCGTAAATCAACTATAATTTGGTTAGAAAAAGAAACCAATTTTTTCGTGAATAGTAACTCGTGAATAGTAACTCATGAATAGTAACTCGTGAATAGTAACTCGACACAAAAAGGTAGAAATTTTATAATAAAATACATACCAATATTTCGGTATAATGATATTGAAAGAATAATATTTCTTAAGCTTATGAACAATTTATTTTAATTGTTTACACTTTACTAAATAATACATTTAATCATCCTAAAATACCAAATTCATAAGATTTTATCACCAATAACCAAAAATCCTCATCAAAATACCTCAAATAGGATTCTCAAGGCATAAAATCCTACTTTCTAATTTTCTTACTTCATAAAACATATTTAATTTATTTTCTCATAACTAGACCATTTTCATAAAAAATACCAAATCAGTTCCAAAAATATTTCTTTTCTAGAATTTAGCAGAATATAGTCCCATAGTGAACATATATTTTTCTCAGAATTTTTAGAAGTCATTTACTATTTTTCATATGGCCAAAACAGTCGAATATTTAGACATTTGTCAAAAATTGTACTTTTATCTAAAAATTCTAAAATTCACAGAGTATACTCCTATCATATAAATGTACTCCCAATAAAAATTTCATCAATTTTGGAGTTAACAACAAGAAGTTATAAGCGATTACTTTTAAAATAGTCTTTTCCCGTAAAATTCATAACTCTTAATCTATACATCCAAAAATCACCATTTTTGGACACAATCAAGAAAACTCATCAAAATATCATTTCAAATTTTTCCTGAATTTTTGAAGGTCAAAAAAATTACGAAACTGAAAAACATAACAACCCTTAAAATCTATTACTATCCCTTACCTCAAAAGAACAGTATTTCTGACCGGAATGTAAAGCCGAAGGAACCTTGCACTGAATAGCAACTCTCAAAGTATCTAAAAACTCACAAAATATGCTTCATAATATAGAGAGAGAAAGAGAGAAAACTTATGATTCTGGTGTGATTTTCAATTCTAACTTAGCCCTCTATTTATAGGAAAATGTTAGCACGCCGAAGCAGACTTAACATGCAACCTGATGGCTTTACCTGCTACTATTCCCACCCACCACATTTGAATAAAAATTTCAGCACATTTCTTCACCAACCAAGAGTGGGGCCCACCAATTTTATAATTTTCCACCAAAATGCTAAATTCGGATACTTCAACAATTTCTGAATCAGTCATCTCGTAAAATTCATAACAAATCATACGTTCATTTTTAACGGTTCAAAATTTGTTGACATATACTCAACTTATATATGTATAACATATCCAAAAATCACAACGATCCAACGGTCGGATTAAAAATTATAACCCTCGCAAAATATCTCAAAAATCCTAATTTGATTTTCAATACCTCCGTTCCGACAAAAAATACAGATAAAATACCTCAACATTAACTACTTTATTTTTAACCACAAAAATATATCCCTCAATTATATCCACATAAAATAAATATTTCCTTATCATATGAATCAATAATTAATTATTCACAAATAATATTACAGAATCACATTTATGACAACCAGGCCGTTCCCAGGAAAGAGGGGGCTTTCCAATAAAAATTTCTCCTTACTGGCACGCAATTAGGTGACCAAACCTCTCCTTAGACAGAACTTTCTAGACATTGCCAATAATGTTATCTAATAATATTATTTAAATAATATGAATTATTGATCTGATAATGGGAAATATTGTGCAGTAACAATTATTGAACAACAATAATATAAAATTTCAACGTAGCAATTATTGAATCAATAAAATAAAATATTGAACAGTAATTACTGTAACAATTATTCAGTAGTGTCTTCTTACGTAAGAATTAATAATTTCAAAAATACTATGCAATACCGTGTGCTACTGTGCAATAACGAGTATTACTGTATTTTAACCACCGGGTATTCCAACAGTGTTAACGGTAACAACTACGCCGTTATTTGTAAAAACTCAAATTTGTCGTTTTCTTCACCCGACAGTTATTCTGTTATGGGGCTCACAAATAGCTGTGCCGTCGTACGAATATCCCCCGACAGAAAGAATATTCCACGACCAAATGAATATTCCCCGACAACAATGAATATTTTATAACCACTTGTGTATTTTGAAAAAAAATTCATATATCACCCTTAACTTTAACATTTATCAATTTAACCATTTACTGAATAGTAATTATAAGAAAAATTGAATACTTTTATTTCATAAAATTCGGGGTCTTACAAACAAGGTACACTTCAAATATAACTAATTTTTATCGCAGCAAAACTAGAAGTCGCATTATTATCGCAGCAAAACTAGAAGGCTTTGCCCCAAACCACACAAAGATCTCATAACACTCATTTAGTTTGAAGGCATGCAGTTCACTAGCTCAGCACAAAGAATTTCCCAGCCCAAATGATATCTAAGCCTAACCAACCGATATTTTGTTAAACTGACCAAAATAAGTTACATTTGGGGGAAAATTGGATTGGGAGAAACATACCTTGCTTCTCGAGAGACAGAGAGGGACGATGACGGCAAATAGAGGATGGTGGCGACGGCGAGAACCAGCCAGAGGGCGACGGCAAGAAGGAAGAAGGCAACGGCAGAAAGAGAAACCAGAATCGCGAGGGAGGGAAGGAAAAAACGAAGGAGCAGAATGAAAATAATTAAACTGACCAAATTAAATATAAACCTAATCTCGACGGTAAGACCGTCGTTAATACTACCGTCGCTAATAATGACAATCTCGACAGCCTTGCCGTCGCCTATGAAATAAGTATGTCGACCTATATTTTTCGTGCGCCCGGGAAGAAAAAAATTGGGCGCTGAATAGGAATCATTACACATTGGCGACGGGTATCATTCCCGACGGCCATCCCGTCGGCATTATACTCATTAACGACGGCGTTTCAGTCGTCGGTATTACTCCCGTCGGTAATGCCCTATTTTTTTGTAGTGACACACACACACACACACACACACATATATATATATATATATGGAGTTCGAATCTTAAGCTCACCCCTTATCCAACTCACCCGAGTTCACCCCCCTTTAGCGACGGACCCAGCGACGGTTCAGTCATACAACCGTCGTCTATACTTTTAGCGAGTCGCTAAAAGTATAGACGACGGTTGACCGAACCGTCGCCAGGTCCGTCGTTAAAGGGGGGCGAGCTCGGGTGAGTTGGATATTGGATGAACTTAAGATCTGGACCGTGTATATATATATATATATATATATATATATATATATATATATATATATATATTAGATGAGAATAAGACTAGACCTGTAACAATGGCAGTGAGGCCAATTCCATCAATTCCTTGAGTAACTTCCTCAGCTGTGGAGCGAGCAGAAAACCCAGAATTCCCTTTGCATCCAAATATCCACATATTATTTAATTTTCCGGGATTTTTATCAGAACAAGAAATGGCTTAAAACTATTGTATATTAATTATTGCAAATAATGTTGAACTCTGCATCAAATGTAGAAGACATTCCATATATATTTATAGATGCATGTAACAATGTAAAGTTTACTTCATTTATTATGATGTTCTTTTACTTTTTGTATAATTCAAGAATCAATTTGTTATGATTTAGTCGATGGGGCTTGAGAACAATTAAAGAATAAAGATGGTTCAGCAATGGGTCAACCATGGCCATGGAAGAAAAACATTATTCCTCACAATATATAAATAGCAGAATATGTTAAATATAAGGCAAGAAAGGAGGTGAGGACACGGCATATATATCATTTTTTGCTAGTTTTTTCGTGAATTGCTTTTTTGATTAGGTTTTAGAGTAAAAAGCATTTGTGAATATTTTTAATACATGAGTTTTATTGGCATTTAAAAAAAACATTATAGCTTGACAAATTGATTAATAGATTGAAAAAACATGCACAAGTATTTATTTCATTTCAAACGCAAGTGGCTCTCAGTTTGATAGTAAATTATTTTTTTCGGAGTATAGTTGATTCAAAAGAATTTATTAATTTATAGCGAATATGTAATTGGATTTGTAGGTAGTTTTATTTGTAGTGAATTAAAATGAATTGAATGAGATATGAGATTTATGAATAATGAAATATCAAGAGTTAATATTTATATCAATCATTAATTGAGTACATTGTATCTTGGGTCCTTAACACTAATATACAACAATTATAAAGTATTTACAAAAATAAAACATTCACAAAATAATTGCAAAAATAACGCAGTAACACAATATTACGTTGCTAAAATTACGGTTATTAACACCCTACACGTCAGTTACCGACTTTTATATTTTCAACCAACCGATCAACAATTCACGCTAATGAAGAAAACAAGCAACTTTCAGATCCGAAAAAACAGAGCAACGACAGATCGGAGAAGACGACTTCTCCAACGACGATGCAACTCTGAGATCGGATAATATCGAAGAAGATCAACAACAACTTCAGATCAACAGCAACTTCAATATCAGTAACAACTTCAAGATTAGTAACCAGCCTCGATCTGTAACAAATTTGATTGTTGATTGTTGATTGATTCTTTACATAACCAAACTGAAACCTTTTCTTCTTCGACCCAAACTGAAACCCTTTCTTCTTCACATCGACGATAAAAAAAGAAGAAGGAAGCTTTGATGCTATCTCTTTGTCACATTCACTCTGAACTCAGGCATCGGCATCGGCTGCCTAATGAACTCAAGCATCGGCTGCCTGATCAATTTAGCTACTCCTAATGAGCTAATATTGGTTTGCTGGAGGTTTATACTCTACTTTTGCTTCATGTCTAATCTAAATTTGGTTACTGTATAATGTTGTCAAATTTGGAGTGTCAAATTTTGACTTTTTTCGGAGCCTAATTTTATTAGAAACGGGGCAACGATCAAAAATCACTAGCATTGCTGGTGAACTGCATGGTTTTTTGGTCAAATTCCATCATTTAGGCCTTCAAAATTGCATGTAAAAATTTGGTTTATTTTCTGGTTACTAAGATTATGTAATTTGGTTACTGTTTAATATTGATTTGGTTACTTTATAATGTTTATTCAATTGTCAGACAATAGAGACCGACAGTAACCAATACAACAAATTTAATTGTTTACATGAATATATAATTATTTAATGTTAGTAACCATTAACCACATGGTTGGTAACATTTTTTATGGTGTACAGTAACCAAAATTGATGTCGATTAACAAAGGCAGTATACTGAATGTTTTGATAGCAAAATGCATGAAAAAATCTGTTTTATATTCTGGTTACTAAGTACATATAAGTTGGTTACTGTTTATTATTGATTTGGTTACTATATAATGTTTATTTGGTTACCCCGTGGTTACTATATACTCGTATATTGGTTACCTTTCTTAAGTTTTTCGCTCTTTAATTGGTCACAAAGTCAGTATACTAACTGTTTTGATTGCAAAATGCATGTAAAAATATGTTTTATATTCTGGTTACTAAGTACATAGAAATTGGTTACTGTTTATTATTGATTTGGTTACTGTATAATGTTTATTTGGTTGCTGTGTAAAATTATAATGGTTAGTGCATACTATTACTTACTAATGCTGACTTAGTTATTAAAAAATGATGACTTGGTTACTGACTAATGCTGACTTGGTTACTGTTTAACATTATATTGGTTACTGGCTAATGCTGACATGGTTACTATGTAAAATTATAATAGTTACTCATTAGTGCTGACCTGGTTACTGTATTAATCTAATTATACTTATACTTATGTGTTTTATATTAATGGTTACTTGTTAACTACATTGGTTACATTCTTACAATATTTAGCCTTTAGTTGGTAACAATCAAGTTATACTGGTTGATTTTTACTATAAAAATGCAATGGGAAATGTGTTTATCTTGTGGCTACTAAATAAATATGTGTTGGTTACTGTTTAAATTGGATTTGATTACTGTATATGTTGTTATGATTATTACTATATAATATTACGGTGTTTTATATTTGTTTGTTTTATTATGATGGTTACTTATTGGCTACATTTGTTACCTTCATACAACTGTTATAGTTTAATTGGTAATAAATATCAATATACTGATTATTTCTATTGTAAGATGAATGTACAAATGTATTTTATGTACTGGTTACTAACATTATGTAGTTTGGTTACTGGCTAACATTGATTTGGTTACTTTACAGTACTTATTCTGTTATCAGACAATGGAATTGATTCCTGTTGTACTTTATTTCAACGGTACATGGACTGATAGTAACCAATACACCAAATTTGAAGTTATCGGCATACTAGTTCCATCAACTTGTTCGCTTGGAGAAATGCAAAACATGATATGCATTGTTCTATCAAATTTGGAGTGTAGAATTTTGGCGTTTTCATAGCCTAGTTTCATTAGAAACGGGTCAACGATCAAAAGTCACAAGCGTTGCTGGTGAACTGCAGAGTTTTTTGGTCAAATTCCATCATTTAGACCTTCAAAATTGCATGTAAAAATGTAGTTTATATTCTGGTTACTAAGATTATGTAATTTGGTTACTGTCTAATATTAATTTGGTTACTTTACAATGTTTATTCAGTTGTTACATCTCAAACTACTTTTATTTTAATATGAGATCTATAAATGACTATCATATATATAAATGGAAACTCTTAATTGGAGTTTCTTATTCCATCATGATGACAGGGTATAAATAAAATATATACATTTAACACTTTATAACAGCCCTCATACGAACTTATAATTATAATAAAACAGTAACCACATAATTATATGATAGTAACCAGGACAGATTTTAATGGTAACCAAAACATAAACATCATGTAATGAAACCCAATTTAGGCAATTCATGTATACTAAACAATTACATATTAACCAGAATAAAAAATAAAAATAACCAAAATCCCACACTGGGGAAACAATGATAGTAGCCAAACCATAATATAACAGTAACCAAAACATAATAAAGAAGTAACCAAATAGTTATATAAAAGTATCCAGAACATGTTTTAATGGTAAACAAAACAGAAACAACCTGTATATCAAACCCAATTTAGGCAGCCTATGTATACTCTCACATGTACATTTTAACATTTGATATATGTCATGATACGAGCTTGTAACTATCTGGTTACTACCAAAAAATAAAATGGTTACCCTTCTATGCATGTTTGGTTACCAACTGCACCTTTCAAACAATATATCAGACACAACTTAGAAGTAACAAATACGAACCAACAAACAATGTCAAATAATTGATAATATAATCAAATATGAAATCCCATTTACATAAGCTCCAATAAACATTACATATTTACTAACCATAACAAATGGTTATGAATATCCAACAAAAATCAAGGTATGAACAACCGAACTAATCAAAATCTGTTACAAATCTTCCTGAGACTTTAGTTTTTTGGCTGCTGCTACTTTTTCTTCATGACTGCTCTCATTCTCTAGAAAAGACTTCTGCATTATGTATGAACCTGTGGGAGGAAGAGAAATACCTTGGGATTAGTGAATAGAGAATCCATTAATCATAGGTATCATATCATAATATAACATTAACCATACCATAATAAAGCAGTGACAAAAAAATTATATTATATAAACTAATTGTAACCAAAATATAAACAACATGTAGTACAAACCATTTTATGTAATAAACAAACAGTTATATATAATATTAACCAAAACATAATTTAAAGGTCACCAAAACAAAAATATGTATACCAAAAAATATACTAAAGAAGTAACCAAACATTTATATGATAGTAACCAAACCATGTTTTAATGGTAACCAACACATAAACAACATGTAGACCAAGTCCAGTTTAGTCAACCAATGTATACTAAGAAAATACATTGTAACCAAAACAACATATAAAAGTAACCAAAAACCCAATTAAAGGAAAAAGAATGGTATCCAAATCATAAGCTAAAAGTAACAAAAAAATATACTCATGAAGTAACCAAACAGTTATATGCTGGTAACCAAAATATATATTAATGGTAACCAATACATAAACAACATATAGACCAAACACAGTTTAGTCAACCCATATATATTAAGCAAATACATGGTAACCAGAACAACAAAAAATAGTAACCAGAATCCCAACTCAAGGAAACAAAAATGGAATCCAAATTAGAAACTATCAGTAACCAAAAATATACTAAAGAAGTAACCAAATATTTATATGATAGTAACCAAAACATGTAAAAATGGTAACCAATACATAAACAATATGTACACCAAAATCAGTTTAGCCAACCATGTATACTAAGCAAATACATGGTAACCATAACAACATAAAAAAGTAACCAAAATACCAAATCAAGGTAACAAAAATGGTATCCGAATCACAATCTAACAGTAACCAAAACATAATACAGAAGTAACCAAACAGTTATATGATAGTATCTATTTTTTATTGCTTGACGTAGCTACAACGTAAGCATTACATCAAGCCCCCAAAAATTGGTCTTGTGTCAGTATATGATGCAGAAGTAAAATGGCAAAATGGAGATGAGACAATCATGATCATTCAAAAGCAGACTATATATGTTAAGAGCCTAAACAATTTGAAAATAATTATCCACTTTAGCAAATATTATGCTGTTAAATGATGTCTATCACAAATAACCCAGTCATGGAGATAAAGAAAAATTTATTCAATAAAAAAATTAACATAAACAGAATGTGGCCAGAAGTACAGACTCATAGTATGACAACATCACTTCAACCATGTACATACCAAAGCAAGAACTCCATCGTCTGAAGAAATAGATTCAGTCCGCTGACGACGAGTGGCTTCAAGAGGAGAGAAAGAAGTATTAAGGGCGGAGAAAGAAGTAGATTCAGTCCGCTGTCGACGAGTTCAAGAGGAGAGAGAGAACTAGTAAGGGCGGAGAGAGAGAAACCGAACGAAGAGTTAAGGGCGGAGAGAGAGAGACCGAACGAGAATGGAATGTTTGAGGAAGATAGAAACTAAATTACCATATCAACCTATTAATACTAATCCCTTAATTTAAGCACTCCTAATTGTATTAGTATTGTAAATAAATATGATACAATGTCATATTTTTGTAATTATTTTATGGATGTATGATTATTGTAATTATTTTTAAAAATGTACTATAATATGTAATTAACCCTTGTATCTTTAGTAGAAAATATGTGCTACAATTTGTGTTAAAAAAAACTTTTGGGCTGCAAGTCATCAAAGTTGGATTGTCCAGTTGAGTCAGGATCAACCAAAATAACTCGGTATTTGTCTTTAGTGTAGAAGCCAAAAATAATATTAAGTGGGGTCAAATTATTACTAAGCTATAAATAATTTGGCGGGATTTTGGGGGCAGTGCTCCCGAGCCAATTTTTTTAATATTTTTGTACTTTCGGGTCACACACACATATTAAAATGACAATATAATAAGCAATACTAATATATGGTATATATACACTATATTGACTCATAATAGACTTTTTTAATCACAATTGTTCATAATTAATTATTTATTTATTTATTTTTAAAAATAATATAAATTAGATTATTATTTAGTTTAAAATATTATAGAGAGATATACATATATTGAGAGGATACAAGTCACTAAAATTTGATTGACAAAGTTATAAATTTTCAATTTGGCCCTGTATAATAGAAAATTTATAAAATTTTAGTAGGATCAATTTATATATAATAATTAAAATTCATCGTATATTATAAAACAATTATTTTTTTTAATGGGGTCAATTGACCTCACAATGCAACACTTGGCTTCGCCACTGTTTGCCTTGTTATATTTTGGTATTGATTGTACAAAAGAGTTTTATAATTTTTCAAAATACGTACTATTATTACAAGGGGCATCTCATACTATTTTATAAAGTAACGTTGCATACTTTAATCTTCATCACATACACATCAATTCATGCATTACATCATTTAACTTGCTAATTTTTTTGCAAGTCTCAAAATGATGCAATTTTGTAATTTTAGTTAATAAAAATTGTATAGTTTGTGTGACTGAATACACATCCTCCCATGTTATGCTTAAAAAAATATTTTATAATTTTACAAAATATTATTATTATAAGAAACACCTCAGACAAGAATAGATATCCCTCACCTCCCTGCCCTCAAAAATAAAATTATTTTTTTATATTTTTATCTTAGAATAGATAAAATGGAATCATTTCTTTCTCCTCCAATTAGTCATCGAAAAGAAAAAGAAAGGGAGAATAAAATCTTCTTCTTTTTTTTCATTTTTTCCTTTTTATGTCATAATGGAATCATTTTGATGCCTTATTGGACGTGTATATATATATATATATATATATATATATATATATATATATATATATATATATATATACGGTCCGGATTAAGTGGATACCCTTTATTTTACTCACCCGTGCTCACCTCCCTTTAGGCGACAGTTTCGGTCATACAACCGTCGTCTATACTTTTAGCGATGTTATATGTTGTTCGTCGCTAAAAGTATAGACGTCGGTTGTATGACCAAAACCGTCGCCTAAAGGAGGGTAAGCACGAGTGAGTAAGATAAGGGGTATGCACTTGATCCTCTCTCTCTCTCTCTCTCTCTCTATATATATATATATATATATATATATATATATATATATATATATATATATATATATAAAAGTTGAAAGTAGCATGATCGAAGTTTATCACAGCTTTAAATGAGATTAGTGTAACTTTTGATCATCTCTAAAATAATATAATTCTTTATTATATTTATTGAATAATTAAAATTATCTTCCATCTTTATAACAACAAGAATTATTTTTTCTATATTATAGTAAAATGAATGATTTGATCAAATACAACTAACATATATAAATCGTGAGTAAAAGTATCAATACTCCGCTCCACTACAATTAATATAATTTACCCTTATAAACATTATCTTATTTATCTGTGCTCACCCCCTTTTAGACGATAATTTCGGTCATACAACCGTCGTCTATACTTTTAGCGAATATTTTATCCGTCGCTAAAAGTATAAACGACAGTTGTATGACCGAAACAGTCGCCTAAAGGGGGGGTGAGCACGGGTGAGTAAAAAAAGGGATATGTACTTGATCCTTGCTATATATATATATATAATATCTCTATTAAAATTATGTCTGTTAACGCCAAGATCTTTCTTCACGTCCCAATTACGTAAGACGCGTCCGATATCCTGCACAGTAAATACCATCAACACCAAAAGCTTGACGGCCTGACCGTCGAGGAATAGCTCAGGCGTGAGAGTCAGTACAGGCGATCACAAGGTTAATAATGGAGGAAAATATCTAGTGTATAGAGAGAGATAATAAATTGGTTAGGTGTTGTTACCTTTAGATTACGTGATCTTTTTTCCATATACACTAGGTCCGGTTTGTCCTGTATGCAACTGATTTTTCGGGCCCACAGCCTTTAGCCGACTAAGCCCTGTCCAATCCTCAATAAATGTAAAGTAGAGCTGATAGTCAAAGTTCTATCCCATAATTATCACCGGTCAAAACCCAAGTGGAACCATACTCATCTAGTAATTCGGCCCACTGCCTTGGCCCAATAACTCAAGAGGACCTAAATAAAGACATTAAATTCCCAATGGGTCAGCCCAATGAACCGGCCCTATACTTTCAAGACCTACCCAACATGTCTAAAGTATTATGGTCCAACAATGTCGTTTTGGAGATACATTTAGAAAATAAAATAATATTAAAAGAGAGTGATACTTACCTTAACTCTTACATAATATATCATTGCTTAAATAGTTTTAAGGTGTTTTTTTTGTAATTTTATATTAATAAATCCAAAGTAAGTTATAATATTATCAATTAATGCTCAAAAAATAGTTACTAAAAATCTATATATGAAGATAATTTGACTATCTATAATCTCTTTGTGCCTATGTGGTGTGATATCCAGCTGCAGTACACAAAAAATAATACTCCTAATTGTTATTTTGGTTGCTTATTAAAGCTTCATAGCAACAAGCGTGAAGCATGGACTATTAAATTTTACCACAAATGCACATATATAATAACAAAACTAAGTTTTTTGATGCGTTATCTTTGGTATGAGACTAAAATTTAATTATTATTAAAACATTTTTAAAAATTTTCTGATTTTATTTTATTAATTACTACCGAAACACTTTTTAAATCTAGAATTTAATTACAAGTAATACATTAATTATGATCCTGAAAAACTTTAGAGTAATTTATTATTTTATAACAATTTTATTTCTTATAGAAATCCTAAATTATATGCAATTAGTAAGTTAAGTTGTGAATTTATTAACTATTAAAATAATTAATAGTTAATGTTAGAGAATCAAAATTCTTTTTATGGTCCTACAAACTTTAATGATAATTCATTATTCTACAATAATTTTATTCTATAGTTCTTTAATTACTTAGTTATACAATAAATTTAACTTAAAAAATGTTTAGAATTTTATTTACTCAACTTTAGACTCTAAATAACTAAATATTAAAAATGTAGGAAAAATATTATGAATTACATAAAAATTAAAATATATAGGAGGCATTTAGTTAATTAATGTTAAAAATAATTGTGACTATTGTGATTAAAATTTAGTTAATTTTTAAAAGTAAAAGGCATAAGGGTAACTTATTATTTTACAACTTTATTCCTAATTAAATATATTTTAAAAATATAGAAAAATATTATGAGAAAATAATAATTAATATTAAAAAGTGTAATATATATTACAAAATGTATTAATGATTAAACTTTAATTACTAGTTTATTTTAGCGCTCAGGAGCCAAAACGAACACATCTGCTACCTATCGTACTGGTCCCTCGACGGCTCGACCAGGCATTTTACTTTTGTCGAATCGGAACCAATACCATTGCTCTAGATAAGAGATCTTTAGTTAATCAATGTTAGGGGAAAAAAATTCATCTATATATAGTTATTAAAATTTAAGCTACTATTAAAAACAAAAAATTATAAATCATGATGGTAACTTATTAGTTTACAACAATTTTATGTTATATAGAATTCCTTAAATACCAAGTTTAGGCTTTTAGGTTTCACTCATTTTTTAACTCTAAATAACCATGTATAAATTCGAAAGATTGAAAATAAAAACTAAATATTAAATTTAAAAAGTATATAAACTGAATATTAGATTAAAAACAACAACAAAAATAAATATATTATTAACATTCAATTGCAAGTTTTTGATAATTGTTTGTTTGAGCAAAGTTTATTGTCATTATATAATAAGTTAAATTCAAATTCAAATTTTTTTTATAATCATTATATATTCAAAATAAATAGGGAAATAATATTTCCACATGTAATTTTGATATTTTTACATGTGCTCCTCCCACATAAAGTTGGGACCCACCCTACTCTCTTGTGAGTAAAAACCATGTAAAAATATCAAAATTATATATGAAAATTGTGCTCCCGATAAATAAGGAATTAAATATAAACTCGTAATTCGCATAAATTTTGTCAATTCTTTTGTTTGATTTGCGTTTTTGGATATGATTCGCTTCGATATTCAATGTTTGTATTGGAATTTATTTTTGAATAAAGTATGCATTTACTCAACTTATTTCCAAAAAGATTTTCAACTTCTTACTATTCTATTTATGGCTATTATATAATATTATAACAATGTTGGTAAAGAAAAACTAGGAGAGTGCCCCAACAGAAAAGAATATGTCCTCAACCCTTTTTGCCAAGAATCTCCCCATCAGTCTGTTTTGTTTTCTTCGAAAACACACTTTATGTGTAATATCCGGAAAAATTAAAATTAAAGTAATAATAATAAGATAATTAAAATAAAATAAAATAAAATAAATAATCATAGGTCAAACTAATTTCTATGTATTTAAATTTGGGGGTTTTTAACTATTTGAACCCAATTTAAAGTGTTGGGGATAAAAATTAGATTTGAAATAAGAGTAACAATAATATATTAGGTTAAAGTCCTTCCTATTATATGTACGGATATTAATTGACTAAACGAAAGAAGGGGAGGTTAAAACGAATTAACAAAGTAATAATGTTCATTAATTTTTTATTATAAATACATTAATAGATAATATTATATATCAAAACATAATTATTCTATATTAAATAATATTTGTGTACTAATATTGAAATTCTAAAAATTATTATAAGATTATAAAAGCTCACAATTTAGTAATTTAATTAATGGTATTGTATTGATTTGGTAATTATATAGATCGGATTGAGAAGGTCTAGCGGAATGATATTTAGTTTCAGTGAATTATTTTGGTACAATATTAATTAAGGTACAAATTTCGTATTTCATTTATTGATTGTGGTTCTATTCCCTATATCAGTTATGTAATATTTTCGTTATTTGGAAAGCTATGTTTTTGAGACTTTATTTGTTTGTATCTTTCTTCGTATATTTTCATTTACATTCGGTAGTTATTTTGATCATTGGTATCTTCTGATAGTTAAGTATGTTAGAATTTGAAATAATTCGATATCATTTGGAGATGGTCATATAAACCTTGTGATTTGAACCACTTTTGGCTTACATTTTGTAGTTCGATCCTTAAGGTATACTTGAGCTAATCACTTGTGAGGGTACCACATGCATGTTCTCTTGACACCGGAGCATGACACATTTCGTGGCGGTGTGATCAGTTCACATCATATTCCTTTTGTATGCTCTGGGTGTGAGTTTTGGCCATTTGATGTGTTCATGTTTGATTTGCATACATCATGCTACAGATATATTTTGTTAACCTTTGGCTATTTGTTTTTGAGCTCAGTATGAAATTGTTACCTTATAAACATTTGAGTCAGCCATATTTTGTTTGGGATCCTTTTGACTATAGTTGTTCATTCGACAATGTTCATCATTAGTACCTAGTCTCTCTAATTTTGAGATATTCATAATCCGTTCATAGTTTCCATTCGTTCGTTCATTCGACTCTTTTGGTTATATTATATATTGTGGTATATTTGTGCATTTTTATATATGTACTAGGCTATTGGCTCACGTTGTGTTCTTTTTTCAGCAGGTAATCAGGGGTGCTCGGGATTTATGGGATGAGAGCTACCTTTGGTCCAAATAAGTAGATTAATTTTGAGACTATTATTAGACATGATTTTTTTTTCTAATATTTTGTAGAAATTTTTTTTTTTTGCCTACGACATTCATTCTTAGAAGTACAGACTATGTTAATATAGAGTTCGTTCTATTTACATTAGCGTTTATGACCGTTGATATTCAATTTATTTAGAAATATTTTGAGATTTTATATGTGATTGTATTTATTATGTTTTATATGACATCCCTTTTTTTTAGAAAGGGGTTGTTACATTATGAATTCATCTTTTATTTGTACTTTATGCACCTCTCATACTTGTCATTCATGTGAATTTCACTATCTTTCTACAGTTTAATAAAGTGAAATGAAAGTTGTCTAGAAATATATATCACTGCCAAGTTCACATTCCATTGATCTGAAATGACAACTGGTCATAACATCCTTTTCTATTAGATATGGATATAAATAGTTTGGATCCTTTTAATTAAATTAATATTTCCTGATATTTTCAAATGTTATATATATGATACATGAGTCATATCCAACTGTCCATAGCCACCGTTGGCTATAGCTCATGTCCCAACTAACCCATCTTGAGACGTCCATCCCTATCGCCAACGACCCATATTAGATATGCTCAATTACTATTGCAAGAATTTCCGGTGAATAGTATTTACCATCTGCAAGAAGTTCTTGCGGATAGTTATTGGACTTGAAATTTCTCATTTGCCCTTAATTTAATCGGATTTGAATATAATTTAACTATTATATGCAAGAAGTTCTTTCGTATAGTATATAGAAAAAACACTATAAAACCAAGAATTACATATTTGGACAGGAACACAAACTCAATTTCTAACCCTAGCCGCATCCCACGAGTTCAACAGGTAAAATTGAGGAAAAAGTCAAATTTTGGGCCTTTCATCAACATTTCAACTCATTAAACTCTTGGTAAGATTTCTACCATGACCGAGAATATGTTTAATTTGATTTGTGATGTCTTCTTTATTATCTAGTATGCAAACTCAAGATGAAAGTGTTAATGTTCAAGATTCGTTCAATAGTAATAAGATAATTCCTTATGTTGGTAAAATTTTTGCCACACTAGAAGATGTTGAAGATTTTTATAGAAGTTATGCAAAAAATAATTGTTTTGAAATTAAAATTAAGACGACTAGAAAATATGTGGGTTCGAATGATATTTGTTCCAGGTTATATCAATGTCGAAAAGTCGAAAAACTAGAAAATAATATTCATCAGATTGATGATGATGATTGTGACGATAGTAAGGGAAAGAGGCAAAGAAACCATATAGGTTGTACTGTCCATAGTGCATTGATGGACAGTTGTTGGCACGATCATGGCCATTGGTGATAATAATGAATATCCTTGGCCCGTAGTGCATGGATAATTCAGTGATGTGGATTATTTGTTAAGCTGAGTCTCAACGATAAAATTGATGATAAACTTTTAAATCATAGAAGATAGTAGATATAATGCTCTACTTGACTCTTCTAATGGATTGTTTGTTCCGCTGTGGGATTCATGATTGAGATTACCAACTCTCACCAACTCTCTCTTAACCCTTGTGCATTCTTGAAATTCTTTGGTTTGATTTGTGAGTTAATGGCATTATACTAAATGATCCCTGGTCATAATCATACCAATCAACAGTCCATCTATGCACTACGGGCCAAAGATCACTTTCATAACAATATAAACATGAGGATGATGACAATGATATACGAATTCAATTAAATGCAAGCAAAGGATAAATTCTAAAGATTTATAATTTAATTTATTCAGAATTCAATAATGCCTAAATTGTCAACATGATACTGCTTTGTGGAGTAAAATTCAAGAATAATATTGTATCAAAAATGATTTGGACCGAATTTTTTTTATCAT
This sequence comes from Panax notoginseng, assembly GCA_016801055.1. NCBI lineage: Eukaryota > Viridiplantae > Streptophyta > Magnoliopsida > Apiales > Araliaceae > Panax > Panax notoginseng. Next base: position 193,251,578 of record CM029016.1, read on the forward strand.
GAATAGTACCCTGGGTGAATAGTACCCGAGTGAATAGCACCCCGTGAATAGTACTTCGAGAATAGTACCCCGTGAATAGCACTCTGGCATGAAAAGGGTAAACTTATCAAGAATGATCAGAATAATATTTTAATGAAAAGATACTGGATGAAACACAAATATCAAGGTTATTCTACTAATTTCAGGAATTATAGAAGCAATACTTACCATCGTAAGTTTAAATTTAAGAATATGAAATGAAATAATATCCCTTCCATACTATGGAGTATGAAAGAAAATAATATTTCTTACGAGTATTGAAATAAAATAATATCCTTTACCTTAGTAGAAACTGAATTTGACTGGAATATCGAATATTATTCTAAGAAAATCTTGTAGAAAGACTACACTCAAAGTATCCTTATACTAAGAAAAATACTCACAATACTATAGAATAAGAATTTCTGATTTTGAAGGTGTGTTGAGGAAGGAGGGATTGCCCCCTATTTATAGCAACGGAGGACGAAAAGAATTAAGTAGGCTGCCTAATTCTGCCAACCTTTCCTGCCTATTTTTTATTTTCTTACATGCCAAACTTCCTTACCTCTTATTGGTTGAGGGCCCACCCCTTAAGGAAATTGGTTTGCAGGAGAATCATTTATTTGGAAAGTTTGGTCATGAAGGCCACACTTTGAAAACAAGGATTGCAGGCAATTCATTCATTAATGCCTAACTCATATTTTACAATGGTTGGGGCACACACTTATTTGAAAACAAAGGAATGGTTTGCAGGAAACCACATCACTCACCAACCAACTTAGGAAAAATAAGCAGAAGAGAAAATAAACCATCTTTGAAAAAAGGACAACTACATTATTACTTTTGAAAATAAGAATTCGTTTACAATTTGCCCACTAATTATTATGCTCCTTATATCACATGTTTATATATATATATAATAACTTTATTATTTAAACAATTATAATATATTAATAATAATATATTTGAATGAATATTTTACCGGAGAAATAATTGTAATTCCACAAAAAATATGCCAACCTTTCAACAATTATATCATATTAAATTCTTTCATTTATATCCACATAATAAATATTTCTCTGTCCATCATTTATATTCACATAAAATAAATATTTCTTTATCATATATATCAATAATTAATTATTCACAAATAATATTACAGAATCACAATTATGACAACCAGGACGTTCCCAGGAAAGTGAGGGCTTTCCGATAAGGATTTCTCCTTACTGGCGCGTAATTAGGTGACCAGACCCCTTTTCTAGACAGAACTTCCTTAGACATTGCCAATAACGCTATCTAATAATATTATTCAAATAATATGAATTATTGATCTGATAATGGGAAATACTGTGCAGTGATAATTATTGAAACAACAATAATATAAAATATCAACGCAACAATTATTGAATCAATAAAATAACATATTAAACAGTAAATACTGTAAAAATTATTGAGTAGTGCCTTCTTACGTAATAATCAATAATCCAAGATACTGTACAATACAGTGTGCTACTATGCAACCACGCGTATTACTGTACTTTTATCAACGGGTAATTCAACAGTTAACGGTAAAACTTTCACCGTTATTTTTATAAAAAGATAATTTTGTCGTTTTCTAATTACAACAATAATTCTGTTGTGGGGGGTCCACCAATGATTGTGTCATCGTATGAATATTTTTTGACAAAAAGAATATTCTTCGACCAAACGAATATTTTATTACAACTTGCTTACTTTGCAAAATTTATAAATATTACCCACAACTATAACATTATAACAAATTCACACCTTAATATTCAAAAATATAATTTGAGAAAAATTTAATCTTTATTTATGAAAGTTGGGGTCTTACAACTTCCCCTTCTTATGAAATTTCGTCCTCGAAATTAGGGTACATACCTGGTATGTCGAAGAGGTAAGGATACCTTGATTTCATTTCAGATTCTAACTCCCAAGTCATTTCCTCTACATCGTGGTTTCTCCACAAAACTTTAACTTGAGGTATAACCTTGGACCGTAGAATATGTTCCTTCTTATCCAAGATTTTATCAGGTACCTCTTCGTATGTCAAATCTTCCGCTATCTCGTCTGGTTCCAACTCAATAATGTGGTTCGGGTCTTCCACATATTTACGTATCATGAATATGTGAAAAACGTTATGAATACGAGATATACTTGGCGGTAAGGTGAGTCTATAAGCCACAGTTCCTACTCGATCAAGGATTGGGCCAATGAATCGAGGATTGAGATTTCCTCTCTTTCAAAATCTTGTAACTCCTTTCCATGGAGCAACACGTAATAACACATGTTCTCCAACATTGAATTCCACGTCCTTTCGATGAAGATCAGCATAACTCTTTTGTCGATCTTGTGAGGTCTTTATACGTTGCCGGATCATTTGAATCTTTTCCGTAGTCATACGTACCAACTCCGGTCCCAACAACATTACTTCACCTACCTCATCCCAGCATACTGGAGAACGACACTTTCTTCCATACAAGGCCTCGAACGGAGCTATGCCGATACTTGCTTGATAACTGTTGTTGTAGGAGAATTCCACCAATAGTAAGAACTTGACAACAGACCACAAGGGACCCTACCGAGTGACACCGAAAAAAATACAAAGGGAAATCATGAACAGTGTCAGGCAGTCAGTCACCTTGAGGAGTGGAAAATAGTTGGATGGGAAAGATGCAGAAAATTTAGTTGTCTCTGATGATAAGAGTAATGACAACAAGGTGGTTGTAGAAAAACAGGGTGAGAATACGCAATTTGAGAAAACAAAGTTAGATGATAAGCCAGTTGTGTATCCTCCACCACCGTTTCAGCAAAGAGTTCAAAAGCAAAAATTAGACAAGCAATTTGCAAAATTCTTGGAAGTATTTAAGAAATTGCAGATTAACATCCCATTCGCGAATGCTGAGTTATGCAAAATTCATGAAAGGGATTCTGTCCAGAAAGAAGAAGTTAGAAGATTTCGAGACAATGGCACTAACAGAGGAGTGTAGCGCGGTTTTACAGCGAAAGTTACCACCCAAGTTGAAAGATCCAGGGAGTTTCACCATTCCATGCACGATCGGGAATACGGCTTTCAATAAATACTTATGTGATTTAGGGGCGAGTGTAAACCTTATGCCGTTATCAGTTTACACAGAATTGAGGTTGCCAGCTCCAAAGCTTACGAACATCTCATTACAGTTGGTGAATAGGTCAGTCATGTATCCGAGAGGCATTCTGGAAGACATATTGGTAAAAGTTGATAAGTTTAAATTCCCTGCGGACTTTATTATTCTGGATTTTGAGGAGGATAAGAACATCCCAATTATCCTAGGGAGACCTTTCTTGGCGACGGGTAGGACACTTATCGATGTACAAAAAGGTGAACTAACGATGAGGGTCCAAGATCAAGAAGTTAAGTTTAACGTTTTCAAAGCCATAAAATTTCCCACGGATGAAGAAGAATGTTTTCGGATGGAAATCATTGATCAAATAGTCAACGAAGACATGGGGAAGAGTCTGGTCAACGATCTTTTAGAGACAACACTATTGGGGGATGAAGAGTTCGATGACCCAAAATTTGTGGACTACTTACAGATGTTAGATTTATTGCCACGAATAAGTCGATTCAAAACACCATTTGAACTACTACACACGGAGGAGATAGCCATGAGAAAATTGAAACCATCATCGGAGGAGTCACCAACTCTGGAACTTAAGCCACTCCCTAAACATTTCAGGTATGCGTATTTAGGCAATTCAAATTCTTTACCTGTAATTATTTCTGCTGCACTTAACGATTTCAAGGAAGAGAAGTTGTTGAGGGTGCTTAGGGAACATAAAGCAGCGATAGGATGGACGATTGCGGATATCAAGGGAATCAGCCCTTCGTTTTGCATGCACAAGATTCTGATGGAAGATGATGTAAAACCAACGGTGGAGCAACAATGACGACTTAACCCAACTATGAAGGAAGTAGTAAAGAAGGAAATTCTAAAATTATTGGATGCCGGAATCATCTACCCGATTTTCGATAGTAAGTGGGTTAGTCTGGTTCATTGTGTGCCGAAGAAGGGGGAATGACTGTGGTACAAAATGAAGATAACGAGTTAATACCGACAAGAACAGTAACAGGTTGGAGGGTGTGCATCGATTATAGGAAGTTGAATAAGGCAACCCGAAAAGATCATTTTCTGCTACCCTTTATCGACCAAATGTTGGACAGATTGGCGGGTCACGAATTTTACTGTCTATTGGATGGATACTCGGGCTATAACCAGATTACCATCGCTCCTGAGGATCAAGAGAAGACTATATTTACGTGCCCTTACGGCACATTCGTGTTCAGGAGAATGTCATTCGGGTTATGTAATGCACTGGCTACCTTCCAACGGTGTATGGTGGCTGTCGACGTCAGGATTTTTTAGATGTCCATTTCCGTTACTTGTTCTTTCGTGTTCTCATTTTGTGTGAGATTTGTTTGAAAAACTAAGTGAAAAAGTTCCGACATGTATAATGTCGACGATGGGACTATTAAGAGTCGCCAGTTGGTTTTTTAAATGGTTGTATCAACACACCCGAGAAAAGGTTTGCACATTGACCCAGTGATGTGACACTTGTGACGCCCCCAAAATTAGGTATACATCACCCATCTTGGGTCGTCAGATACATAGTACAGAATACAAATACAACTTACTAATACAACTGTCGTGTACAATACGACAAAACATAAACTGTGAGTTTGAATACAAATATTATCTTCTAGAGAGTATTCATACTCAAAAGGAGTCCTCGTTACATTTATTAACACACCATTACATAGAATAGTGAGGACTACTAACTAATACTATCATTCGGACCATCACTCCGTTTCCCGACTTGCCCCAGCTACGTTCTCATTTCCTGAAGAGAACAGTGAAAGAAAGGGTGAGCTCAACTAGCCCAGTAAGAAATATTATGACTAAGATAATGCAGAATAAATTATCATTAGCCTTCAACGATGTTAAACTGATAAAATATAATAGACATCAAGTTTAACTGCAGCGGAACAAGCAATCCATTAAAAGAGTCAAGTAGAAAATAAACTCTACTATCTTTTATGATTTAAAAGATTTTCCAACACTGTGATCGCTGAGACTCAGCTTAATAAAATAATTCACATCATCGAATCACCCCTGCACTACGGCCAAGGATATTCGTATATTCATTAATGGTCATGATCATGCCAACAACAGTCCATCAATGCACTACGGGCCAATGAGGACTTTTACCACATCATTCGTAACATTACGGTCATGATTATACCGAATAATCCCTGGTCATAATCATACCAAGTCCATCTATGCACTACAGGCCACAGATGACTTTCAACAGAATATAAACATGAGGATGATGACAATGATATAAGAATTCAATAAAACAAGTTCAAGAATTAATTTATCCAAGAATTAACAACGTCCAAATTGTCAACATGATACTGCTTTGTGGAGTAAAATTCAAGAATGCTTAGAAGAATATTTTCATGAAAAGATACTGGATGAAACGCAGTTATCAAGGATATTCCACAAATTTCATGGAGTATAGAAGTCAAAACTTAACCAACTGAGTACAATAAAGAATGAAATAACAAAAGAAATCACCATGCATGCGATAGACCGCACAGACAGGTTATTCTAACAGAATAATAAATAATGGAACCAGGTCCGGCGTAAACGCACAGACAGGATATTCCGACAGAATAATAAATAATGGAACCAGGTCCGGCGTAAACGCACAGACAGGATATTCCGACAGAATAATAAAGAACAGTATAATAAATAATGGAACCAGGTCCGGTGTAAAACACACAGACAGGATATTCCGACAGAATAATAATAAAGACGGAACCAGGTCCGGTGTAAAACACACAGACAGTATGTTCCAACAGAATAATAATAAAAACGGAACCAGGTCCGGTGTAAAACACACAGACAGGATGTTCCAACAGAATAATAGAAGAATGTCACCAAGTATAGGGTAGACCGCGTATACAGGTTATTCCAACAGAATAATAAGAAATGGAATAACAGTTCTCTTCATGAATAAGAAAGAATAACACCCCTTACCGTTTTAAAGAAGAGCTGAAATAAGAAAGTAGTTAAGTAGCAGAATACTCTTCTTCTCTCTCTCTATAGTTTCTCTCTATAGTTTCTCTCTCTAGAGTTTATAGAATTCGTAAGAAATAATGAAGGAATGAGCTGCTATTTATAGAAAAATAGAATGCATAGTAACTAATCCATGAACGGTCCAGATTGATTACTTTAATCTGACGGTCCATATTTAAAGAAAAATCTTTTAAATAAAATATAATATATTCTATTTATAGAATAACTTTAATAAAGTATTTTGTTTTATATAAAAAGATGTTTCTGTTTTATTACGTTAATAATACGAATAAAACAAAACGTCATTATCGCTAAATAATTCATATTATTAACTGACAATAATTGAATCAAACTGAGTGACTTCTCACATAAGCATTAATAATCAATACCGTGTGCTACTATGCAACCACACGTATTACTGTACTTTTACTACCGAGTAGTTCAACAGTAACAATGGTAAAACTTTCGCCGTTATTTTTAATAAAATATTTTTGTCGTTTTCTCAATCCGACAATAATTCCGTTGTGGGGTCCACCAATGATTGTGTCGTTGTACGAATATTCCCTGTTAAAACGAATATTCCCCGACCAATCGAATATTATATAACAACTTGCGTACTTTGCAAAATTTATAAATATTACCCACAACTATAACATTATATCAAATTAACTCCATAATATTCAAAAATGATATTTATAGAAAATTCATCTTTATTTATAAAAGTTGGGGTCTTACAACCTCCCCTTCTTATGAAATTTCGCCCTCGAAATTAGGGTACGTACCTGGTATGTCGAAGAGGTAAGGATACCTTGATTTCATTTCAGATTCTAACTCCCAAGTCATTTCCTCAACATCGTGGTTTCTCCACAAAACTTTGACTTGAGGTATAACCTTGGAGCGTAGAATATGTTCCTTCTTATCCAAGATTTGAACAGGAACTTCTTCATACGTCAAATCTCCGCTATTTCGTCCGGTTCTAACTCAATAATGTGGTTCGGGTCTTCCACATATTTGCGTAACATGGATATGTGAAAAACGTTATGAACACGAGACATACTTGGCGGTAAAGCGAGTCTATAAGCCACAGTTCCTACTCGATCGAGGATTAAAAATGGACCGATGAATCGAGGATTGAGCTTTCCTCTCTTTCCAAATCTCGTAACTCCTTTCCATGGAGCAACACGTAAGAACACATGATCTCCTACATCAAATTCCACGTCCTTTCGATGAAGATCAGCATAACTCTTTTGTCGATCTTGTGAGGTTTTTATACGTTGTCGGATCGTTTGAATCTTTTCTGTAGTCATACGTACCAACTCCGGTCCCAACAACGTTGCTTCACCCACCTCATCCCAGCATACTGGAGAACGACATTTTCTTCCATACAATGCTTCGAATGGAGCCATGCCAATACTTGCTTGATAACTGTTGTTGTAGGAAAACTCCACCAATGGTAAGAACTTGTCCCAACTTCCCTTGAAGTCAAAGACACAGAGTCTTAATAAATCTTCAAGAGTTTGAATAGTCCTCTCTGATTGTCCGTCCGTCTGAGGATGATATGCCGAACTAAATCGTAAATCCGTGCCCATAGCTTTTTGTAAACTAACCCAAAATCGTGAAGTGAATCTTGGGTCTCGGTCAGAAACTATGGATACTGGCATACCATGCAGTCTTACAATCTCGTTTATGTACATACGAGCAAGACGTTCAAGTGTATAAGTTTCTCGTATCGGTAAGAAATGAGCAGACTTGGTCAATCTATCAACAATGACCCAAATCGCATCAATACCTTGAGAAACCCTAGGAAGACCGGTAACGAAATCCATGGTAATGTGCTCCCACTTCCATTCTGGAATTTCAAGTGGTTGCAATGGACCTTTTGGTACTTGATGCTCCGCTTTGACTCGTTGACAAGTTAGACACCTTGAGATAAACAACGCTATCTCTCTCTTCATATTGCTCCACCAAAATGTATGACGAAGATCATGATACATTTTGGTACTTCCAGGATGGATTGCAAACGGTGTGTTGTGCGCCTCCATCATGATTTCATACTTTAAATCAGGGTTGTTAGGAACACAAAGTCTGGAGTTGACTCGAAGTATTCCTTCTTCATCGATTCTTGCTTCCGGCATAGCACCTTCTTGCACTTTCTTCCTCATACGCATCAGCTCCAGGTCTGTAGCTTGAGCAGCTTTAACTTTATCGATTAAAGTTGGTTCTACTCGTATATTCGCCATCATCACATGGGTCCCTGGAGTCTTTAACTCTATCTCCATCCTTTGCAAATCACACAAAATGGGCCTTTGTGTTGACAATATCGCACTCGTACTTGCATATGATCTTCTACTCAATGCGTCAGCTACCACGTTCGCTTTTCCAGGATGGTATTGAATGGTATGATCATAATCTTTCAACAGTTCAAGCCAACGTCGTTGTCGCATGTTGAGTTCCTTTTGAGTGAAGAAATATTTGAGGCTTTTATGATCCGTAAAGATCTCCACCTTCTCCCCATACAAGTAATGCCTCCAAATTTTAAGTGCAAAGACAACAGCTGCCAACTCTAGATCATGAGTAGGATAATTCCTCTCATATTCCTTGAGTTGTCTTGATGCATAGGCTATGACTTTTCCATGTTGCATGAGAACGCATCCCAACCCTTTGCTCGAAGCATCACTGTAGATGACAAATCCCTCCGAGCCAGATGGTATTGTTAGAACAGGTGCTGAAATGAGTCTCCTCTTGAGTTCTTGAAAACTCTGCTCACATTCTTCGCTCCAACCGAACTTTGTATCTTTCCGAGTCAGCTGAGTTAATGGAGTAGCGATTCGAGAAAATCCTTCCACGAATCTCCGATAATAACCAGCTAAACCAAGAAAGCTACGTACTTCGGTCACTGATTTAGGTTGCTCCCAGCTTTGAATAGCTTCAATCTTTGCCGGGTCAACCGATATTCCACGACTTGATACTACGTGCCCAAGGAATGCTACCTCTTCCAGCCAGAACTCGCATTTCTTCAACTTGGCATAAAGTTTGTATTCACGAAGCTTTTGGAGTACCAACCTCAAGTGTTGCTCATGATCTTCACGGCTTTTGGAATAAACAAGGATGTCATCGATAAAGACGACCACAAAGTGATCCAAATATTCCTTGAATACCCTGTTCATCATATCCATGAAGGCAGCAGGAGCATTAGTCAATCCAAAAGACATAACTAAGAATTCATAATGCCCATACCGAGTTCTGAAGGCAGTCTTTGGAATATCCTCAGTTCTAACCTTCAGCTGATGATATCCAGAACGAAGATCGATCTTTGAAAAGAATTGTGCTCCTTGCAACTGGTCAAACAGGTCATCAATACGTGGCAATGGGTACCTATTTTTGATGGTGACATGATTCAACTCCCGATAATCAATACAAAGTCGCATACTCCCATCTTTCTTCTTCACGAACAGAACAGGAGCACCCCAAGGAGAAGTACTAGGACGAATAAAACCAATGTCTAACAATTCCTGCAGTTGGGTCTTTAACTCCTGAAGTTCAATAGGAGCCATTCGATATGGGGCTTTGGAAATGGGTTTTGTACCGGGTTCAAGGTCGATACAAAATTCAATTTCACGCTCTGGGGGTAGGCCAGGAAGTTCTTCGGGAAATACGTCAGGAAATTTATTAACAACAGAAATATCATTCAAAGCTGACGTATTTTTGTTTAGATCTGTGACATGAGCTAAGAAAGCTTGACATCCGTTTTTCAATAAACGAATAGCTTTATGGCTTGAGATGACAGCGATTGATTTTAATGGTTTGGTTGCTTGAATTCGCATAATAGGTCGATTAGGAATATGAAAGCTAACAACCTTACGAAAACAATCAATTTTTGCATGATGAGTAGTTAACCAATCAATCCCTAGAATCACGTCAAATGCAAGTATTTTTAATGAAATAAGATCGACAGGTAATGTGTGGGTACCAACTTGAACCAAACAAGACTTATAAACCGTGGATGTAATGAAGGTTTCTCCCAATGGAGTTTCAACTGCTAAGTCAAAGTCTAATTTCTCCGGAATCAAATTTAATCGATGAGCGCAAGTAGGAGAAATAAAAGAATGGGTAGAACCGGTATCAAATAAAGTATAGACTTCGTTAGAGTTTATGATAAGCTTACCCGTGATGACCTCATTCGGGTTCCTTGCTCTCTGGGAGTTCACAACAAACGCTCTCCCTTGCACAACCGGTTTTGACTTTTCTGGGACGGCCTTTGGTGCCTCCATCCTAGCTGAATTTGTCTTCGGTAAACGACAAAATCGGGCTAAATGACCTTCTCTTCCACAATTATAACATGCTTTGGACGGCATCGCGCAGTTTGGACTGATGTGCCCCTCCCCTCCGCATTTGAAACATATGATAGGTGGTCGTTCTCCTTCCTTAACGACAGGTGCTGGTGCTGACGTCTTTCCATCATTGTTGAATCTCCTCTTCTTGAAATGCCCATTCTTATTGTTTTGGCCCTGATTACCACCGAAGTGGTTACCATTTCTGGCCTGTTGATTCCCTCCACGCTTGTTGTCACCGCTTCGATGACTGCTCTCACTGGTATTATCATTTTGCCGGCTGCTCTCTTTTGGTTGCGTTGTCTCGTTATCGCGCTCCACCAACTGAGCCCTATTTACAACATCTGAATACAAACACAGTTTATGAGAAACAAGATGTTGACGTATCTCCGGCTTCAAACCTCTTAAAAACATCCGCGTCATTCTTTCTTCATTATCCACCAGGTGGGACGCAAACCGGGATAACTCCGCAAATTTTGCCTCGTACTGCGACACGGTCATATTATTCTGCTCCAATTTGATGAACTCCACCTCCTTCATGTGACGAATACTCTCGGGAAAGTATTTGTCGTTAAACAGCTCTTGGAACTTCTCCCAAGACATCTTCAGTGCGGCAGGTTGAGTACGCTTTATCGATTCCCACCAGTAATCTGCCTCTCCTCGCAACATAAAGGCGGCAAAGGGAACCTTTTGCTCCTCGGAGCAACCCAAGACATCAAATATCTTGGTGATCTGCTTTATCCATGTTTCAGCTACAAGTGGTTTGGGTTCTCCCTTAAACTCCGGTGGTCCCAGCTCCTTAAACTGTTTAGCGGTGACCGCCTGAGAGTTTCCAGTATTTCCACCTACGTTGTGGACAGGAGCCGCTTTCACCTGTTGTTGCATGAATTGCATAAAACCTCTGAACATTCCATCATTCATCATCTGGTCAGTGTTGTTGTTTGCATGAGGATTGTCACCTTCCTGATGAACATTATCCTGATTATTGATATGTGGTGAATCAATAATCGCCTGTGCTCCATTGCTATTCTCAACATTCTCAGATGCCATTTTCAGATACTGCCACAAAATAAAAGTTAATTGATATGTCATATATTATCCTTATATTATGACCGACCAATTAAATACCATGCAAATAAACTTAGGTAGGTCATACTAGCGAAGGAATTCCCCGTCTCTCCCCTCCTAGTTCTATTCTCACATCTTAGCCAGGGATCATATCCCTAAGCTCTGATACCAACTGTGACGCCCCCAAAATTAGGTATACATCACCCATCTTGGGTCGTCAGATACATAGTACAGAATACAAATACAACTTACTAATACAACTGTCGTGTACAATACGACAAAACATAAACTGTGAGTTTGAATACAAATATTATCTTCTAGAGAGTATTCATACTCAAAAGGAGTCCTCATTACATTTATTAACACACCATTACATAGAATAGTGAGGACTACTAACTAATACTATCATTCGGACCATCACTCCGTTTCCCGACTTGCCCCAGCTACGTTCTCATTTCCTGAAGAGAACAGTGAAAGAAAGGGTGAGCTCAACTAGCCCAGTAAGAAATATTATGACTAAGATAATGCAGAATAAATTATCATTAGCCTTCAACAATGTTAAACTGATAAAATATAATAGACATCAAGTTTAACTGCAGCGGAACAAGCAATCCATTAAAAGAGTCAAGTAGAAAATAAACTCTACTATCTTTTATGATTTAAAAGATTTTCCAACACTGTGATCGCTGAGACTCAGCTTAATAAAATAATTCACATCATCGAATCACCCCTGCACTACGGCCAAGGATATTCGTATATTCATTAATGGTCATGATCATGCCAACAACTGTCCATCAATGCACTACGGGCCAATGAGGACTTTTACCACATCATTTGTAACATTACGGTCATGATTATACCGAATAATCCCTGGTCATAATCATACCAAGTCCATCTATGCACTACAGGCCACAGATGACTTTCAACATTTTATAAACATGAGGATGATGACAATGATATAAGAATTCAATAAAACAAGTTCAAGAATTAATTTATCCAAGAATTAACAACGTCCAAATTGTCAACATGATACTGCTTTGTGGAGTAAAATTCAAGAATGCTTAGAAGAATATTTTCATGAAAAGATACTGGATGAAACGCAATTATCAAGGATATTCCACAAATTTCATGGAGTATAGAAGTCAAAACTTAACCAACTGAGTACAATAAAGAATGGAATAACAAAAGAAATCACCATGCATGCGATAGACCGCACAGACAGGTTATTCCAACAGAATAATAAATAATGGAACCAGGTCCGGCGTAAACGCACAGACAGGATATTCCGACAGAATAATAAATAATGGAACCAGGTCCGGCGTAAACGCACAGACAGGATATTCCGACAGAATAATAAAGAACAGTATAATAAATAATGGAACCAGGTCCGGTGTAAAACACACAGACAGGATATTCCAACAGAATAATAATAAAGACGGAACCAGGTCCGGTGTAAAACACACAGACAGGATGTTCCAACAGAATAATAATAAAAACGGAACCAGGTCCGGTGTAAAACACACAGACAGGATGTTCCAACAGAATAATAGAAGAATGTCACCAAGTATAGGGTAGACCGCGTATACAGGTTATTCCAACAGAATAATAAGAAATGGAATAATAGTTCTCTTCATGAATAAGAAAGAATAACACCCCTTACCGTTTTAAAGACGAGCTGAAATAAGGAAGTAGTTAAGTAGCAGAATACTTTTCTTCTCTCTCTCTATAGTTTCTCTCTATAGTTTCTCTCTCTAGAGTTTATAGAATTCGTAAGAAATAATGAAGGAATGAGCTGCTATTTATAGAAAAATAGAATGCATAGTAACTAATCCATGAACGGTCCAGATTGATTACTTTAATCTGACGGTCCATATTTAAAGAAAAATCTTTTAAATAAAATATAATATATTCTATTTATAGAATAACTTTAATAAAGTATTTTGTTTTATATAAAAAGATGTTTCTGTTTTATTACGTTAATAATACGAATAAAACAAAACGTCATTATTGCTAAATAATTCATATTATTAACTGACAATAATGGAATCAAACTGAGTGACTTCTCACATAAGCATTAATAATCAATACTGTGTGCTACTATGCAACCACACGTATTACTGTACTTTTACTATCGAGTAGTTCAACAGTAACAATGGTAAAACTTTCGCCGTTATTTTTAATAAAATATTTTTGTCGTTTTCTCAATCCGACAATAATTCTGTTGTGGGGTCCCCCAATGATTGTGTCGTTGTACGAATATTCCTTGTTAAAACGAATATTCCCCGACCAATCGAATATTATATAACAACTTGCGTACTTTGCAAAATTTATAAATATTACCCACAACTATAACCTTATATCAAATTAACTCCATAATATTCAAAAATGATATTTATAAAAAATTCTTCTTTATTTATAAAAGTTGGGGTCTTACAACACTGCTAAACAGGTCTGTGAAACCGAGATTCATTAGGGTCTGGGGACTTGGTTATGCGAGGGGAATGTGTTAGGCACCCCCTGACATCCGTGTTACCACGGTGACCGCCTCTTTTCAAGAAACTATTATCTGAATGTGTGTGTGTGGGTCAATGTGCTATTATTTGGAAGTGGTGCGAGGCCTCGTTCGCACCTATATACACAGGGTTTGAATTTATGTAAAAATTCAATTTTAAGCAAGATATGACAGTGACGTTTTATAAAAGAGGTTTTTCAAACCCTGATGCTCAATAGTAATTGAGACCTTTTACACTCCCATTTTATCAAGTGTTCGGCTTGGTTGATTTTATTTAACAGATGCGAGGCATCCGTACGAAAATAATGTACAAAATAATGCCGACTTCCTCGTGGGTATGGAAACCATCTGAGGAAATTCAGACATCGCAGAATAATTTACAAGCTGCTCACAGCTGAAAACATCCATCACGGGAACCGAATCCAGATCCAATAGGTTGAATCTGTGATCACATGATTCCTAGGCTCACATGATACTGTAATTTGTATGAAAGCTGTAAGCAGGTATATATATAAAAGCTGTAAATATATATATACAAACATGATCACCAATCACGAAGCACCTCCATGGGGGATCAGAAATGTAAATAAAACTATAAAAGCTATCAACCGCCACGGAGGAAACTCCAGGCGAGACGAAATGTAAATAAAGCTGTAAATACGGTCAACCGCCACGAAGGAAACTCCAGGCGGGATGAAATGTAAAGAAAGTTGTACAAAGCGATCAACTGCCACGAAGTAAACTCTAGGCAGGGCGAATATATATATATATATATATATATATATATATATATGTATATATATATATAAGCAATAAATGCACCGGATGTAAAATCCAGGCTCATCGAACAGAGTCCGACAACAGTTCATATATATATAAGTATATATATATAGAAAAGCAAGTAAACGCACCGGATATAAAATTCAGGCTCATCGAACAGAGTCCGATAACAGTTTATATATATAAGTATATATATATAAAAGCGAATAAACGCACCAGACCGAAATCTATGCTCATCGAACAAAGTTCGACACACAGTTAATATATATATATATATATATATATATATATATATATATATATATATATATATATATATATATATATATAGAAAAGCAAATAAACGCTCCAGACTGAAGTCTAGGCTCAATCGAGGCATAACTCGATAATGTTAGTCAATATATATATATATATATATATATATACACACACACACACACACGTATATATACAGACTGAAATGAAACCACGGACCGAAGCCCGGGCAAAAGCAAGCAACACGACTCTCAACGTGTAGAAGGGTGTGTGCAGAGATGAAGAGACAGACTCTAAAATGTGTGAGAAGGCTTACAGCTGACTGCCAAAGAAGACTTCTATATCTTTAGAGTGGGTAAACACTGGCTTTTGTAGGTACAAAAGAGGCTATATATGAGCTCACATGTGTTTAAAATGGGAAAGTACACTGCATGGGGTAAGTGCAGAGCAAATTGGGCAGGGCTTCCTCGCCATTTTCTCTTGCAAAATGGGCAGCCCAAGCCCTCTATTTATAGACGATTTAGCCATAGGTGTACCCGCGGCTGAGCTGCAGGTGTACCAGAGGCAACCCGGATGGGCCCAGGTTTTTTGGGTCGAGTCGTCTCGAAGTACGTGTACTGGGACACTGTAATGTCCACTCAAACTTTCAGAAGTGCAATCCGGACATCCGTTTGAGGTATACAGGACCTATTTCGGACCGCCGTTGTCGATACGATGGCATGGGATTAGAGTTTGTATGAAGTCATTGAATATGGGACGATGCCCTCCGGTCTTCAAGCTTCAACTTTCATCCGTTACCCCGCACAATAGTCACTCGGGATTGGTTAGTCTTGTGGGACATCGTTGTGTAGAAACGTTGAGACGACGTGGCGTGGCATCGCGTTGGCGAGATGACGATTTTGCCCCTTACCGGTGTTATCGCCGGATTGGGCTGATAAAGCAGATGTTGCTCAGAGCTTCGCTGAGATTGGACTGCCGCATTTGTCGAGGGTCCTCATTGTCATCTTGGAGGTGTGCCTGTCTTCCCGATGTTATCGCCGGGTTGGTACAGTGTATCTTGTTGTGAGCACAGAGATTGAAGCTGGTCGCATTTGAAACAAGCATTTTCGGGGTTATCGCCGAAACTGCATTCCTTGGGGTTATCACCAAGGTTGGTGGCTATTCCCATAGTTAGGACTGAGACTGGATACCTCGAGGTTATCTCCGAGATTAATCGGTCTTCTCTGGTGTGTGTTCCGGTGTTGGATCTGCATGCCTCGGGGTTATATCCGAGGTTAGAATGGTTATTCCCAGTGTGCTGGGGTTAAACTTCCGGTAGTATCCGGCATGGATATGGACTGTCTTTCAGGGTTCCCTCTTAAAAGATGAATCTGTCCTCCTACAATGTTAGTGACAGGTATACAGAAAATTTTGAGTGTCTACAGATGCCCCTCTTTATCATACTCATGCATGGCGATGCATGGGCAGGATAAAGAATCCTAGACACTTGAAACTCAACAAGACAAACATGGTACTATATGTAGCAACATGATGCAAATGTATGATGCATGTGTACTGGATTGTAGCCCACCATGCTGGGGATGATTGCTGGCTCCCTATTGCTTCAACTGGGGATTGGCAATGATGACTAGATTTGATGTGTAATCCAAATCTGTTAGGATGTTGATGTTGGAGTTATCACCAAATTCCTGGGTCTTTGATAACGACTTGATCCTGAAGATGTAACTCTTATATGTAAGAGATCTGTTACGATAAAGCTTAATCTGTTTGAGGATGTGTATAACATATTCCACCATCAATCCTCCTTGATAACGTTGACCTTTTCTGGTTAGTATCGCCAGAATATGTTAAGATTTTGTTGGATTTACTGCCAACAACAAATGATGTCAAGGATGCCTGACCTTCGTTGATGTGTACTTCACCGACATATGAATCAACGGCTGAAAAATCCTGAGAGATATACTATCAAGGCTGCTTGACCTTCGCTGACGTGTGAATCAACGACTGATACTCTATGGGTATATTGTCAAGGTTGCTTGACCTTCACTAACGTGTGGATCAATGGAACATTACATTGTGAACCCCGTCGAGGATCTGCTGGGGAATATGAGTAATCGAGCATAAAATCCTAGAATAGCTCTAGAGCTCTGATAGGTTTAATCGCTATCAGCTGAGATGACGTCAAGGTTGCTTGACCTTCATTGATATATGTGTCAATGGCTTGAATGCACGTCTTAATCCCCTGCCGGGGCTTCATGTTGTAACCCCCGTCGGGGACTCACGTTGTAACCCCCGTCAAGGATTCACGTTGTAACCCCCATCGGGGACTCTTTTAGGTAACGACCCGGAGTTGGCGGCATCAGACCTGTACAAGGTATTTCCGGATGTGATTTGTAACAAATAAGATCATAATTGGATTCGGCTTTCTCGTAAATTTTGGTGGTCCCAACTCCTTGAACTGCTTGGCTGTAACAAGCCGCACATTGCTATCATTTCCACCCGTATTTTGTGCACGAGTCTCCCTCGTTTGATTTTGCATGAACTGCAAAAAGCTTCTAATCATCCCATCATTCATCATTTGTTCGATAGTGTTGTTTACAAGAAGAATATTGCCTTCCTGTTGCACGTTCCCCTGGGTGGTGATTAAAGGTGTCTCCATGGTCTCATTCACTCCATTATTAACGTTCTTAGCTGCCATTCTCAAATACTGCCACAAAACAAGGGTTAATTGGCATGCCACATATTATCCCTATACTCTGACCGACCAAATAAATACTAAATAAACTTAGTCAGGTCATACTAGCGAAGGAATTCCCCGTCTCTCCCCTCCTAGTTCGTGTCTCACATCTCAGCTAGGGATCATATCCCTAAGCTTTGATACCAACTGTGACGCCCCCAAAATAGGTATACATAACCCATTCTAAGTCGCCAAATACATGGTACATAAACAAATACAACCTCAGTAATACAATTGTCGTACAAAATATGACAACACATATACTATGAGTTTGAATATAAATATTGTCTAATAGACATTATACAAACTGAAAAGGAGTCCTCATTACAATTATTGGTATACTATTTTACAAAATAGTGAGGACTACTAAAACAACTATCCTGAACCTTCACTAAATACCCCGGCTAGTTCCTGCTATGTTCTCACCTCCTGAGAAGAAAAATGGAACAAAAAGGAAAAGGGTGAGCTCAACTAGCCCAATAAAGAATATTATGACTAAGATAATATACAACAAATTATCATTAGTCTTCAACATGGTAAAATCTGATAAAATATAATAGACAACAAGTTTTAGATCAACAACTGCAGCGGAAACAACAATCCATTAGAAGAGTCAAGTAGAGAATGAATTCTACTATCTTCTAAGATTTAAAAGTCCATCATCAATATGTTATCCCTATAACATCAATCAATATACATCTTGAATCAAATATTCATCTTTGCACAACAGGCCAAAGATATTCATTTATATCACCAGTTGGTCATGTTCATCTCAACACCTGCTCATCTTTGCACTACGGGCCAAAGATATTCATTAGGTAATCATTCATCTTTGCACTACAGGCCAAAGATATTCATTAGGTAATCATTCATCTTTGCACTACAGGCCAAAGATATTCATCATTCATCTTTGCACTACAGGCCAAAGATATTCATCAGTTAATCATTCATCTTTGCACTACAGGCCAAAGATATTCATTTGTATCATCATTTAGGACTGAGGATGATGAAAAATATCTTTAAAAAAATGAATCTAGTGATATAAAAGAACAAATATTAGGGATTTGTACTTTAGTTTATCCAAGTTCAATAATACTCCATAATAACCAATTGTGAAGCATAATTCAAAAAATAAAGATCAAAACATGGATACAATCAAAGATAGTAACCATAATAGACATCTTGGATAAAAAGAAGAAAATTTTATTTTTCGGTGAATAGTGATGTATTCGTGAATAGTGTCATATACGTGAATAGTAACCCCGACACAAAAAGGTAGAAATTCTGCAATAAAATCCATACCAATATTTAGATATAATGATATTGAAAGAACAACATCATTATGAAGAAAATAACATCCCTTACAATCCCTTAAAATCCCCTACAATCCCATACTATCCCTTCAATCCTTTACGAATATTAAATGAAAATAATATTCATTACGAATATTAAACGAAAATAATATTCATTACGAATATTAAATGAAAATGAGATTCCTTACGAATATTGAACGAAAATAATATTCACACGAATACGAAAAATAATATCTCTTCATATTATGAAATAAATAATACCCCTTACCTCAAAATATCAGTACTTCTGATCGAAATATTGGTATAAGGCTGAAGAAAACTTGCAATGATGAATAACAACTCACAAAGTATCTAAATACTCACAAAATACGCTCGATAATATAGAGAGAGAGAAAGAGAGAAAACTTATTTCTGGTGTGATTTACAATTCTAACTGAGCACCCTATTTATAGAAAAACGCTTAGAACAGCATAGCAGACTAACCTCCTACCTGATGGCTTTACCTACTACTATTCAAGCCCACCACTTTTGAAAATAAATTTTAGCACATTTTATTACTCACCAACCAAAAGTGGAGGCCCACCATGTTTTAATAAAAATATTTATTTTCCGAAACTTCAATAATTCATAATAAATAGCCCTTTTATCAGAAAAATTTGAATCTCATGTCTATTCCATAGGAAATTAAATTCTCTATAACTTTGTAAAAGAAAGTTTTTCCAAATTCCAATCAGAAAATATCCGAAATCCACATATGGATGATAAAACAATAATATAAAATATTAAACAATTATTGAAACAACAATAATATAAAATATCAACGCAGCAATTATTGAATCAATAAAATAAAATATTGAACAATAGTAAGTGTAACAATTATTGAGTATTGTCTTCTTACGTAAGAATCAATAATTCAACAATACTGTGCAATACCGTGTGCTACTGTGTATCCACGCATATTACTGTATTTTAACCACCGGGTATTCCAACAGTGTTAACGGTAACCATTACGCCGTTATTTATAACAACCCAAACTTATCATTTTCTTCATCCGACAGTTATCCGTTATGGGGCCCACAAATGGCTGCGCCGTCGTACTAATATTCTCCGACAGAAAGAATATCTCACGACCAAACGAATATTTCCCGACATAATGGATATTTTATAACCACTTACTTATTTTGTAAAATTTTTACATTTCACCCATAATCAAAGTATTGTATCAAATTAATACCTTATTATTCACAATAATAATAGAGGAAAATCGATTTTATTAATAATAAGTTGGGGTCTTACAAAGTGCAGCTGGGATGGAGGCATCAAAGGCCGTCCCAGACAAGACAAAACTGGTAGTTTAAGGGAGAGCATTTGTCGTAATCTCCCAAAAAGAAAGGAATCCAAACGAGGTGATCACGAGTAAGCTAATCATAAACTCTAGCGAAGTATATACCTTATTTGATACCGGTTCTATCCATTCTTTTATTTCTCCTACTTGCGCTCAACGTTTAAATTTGACTCCGGAGAAATTAGACTTTGACTTATCTGTTGAAACTCCGTTGGGAGAAACCTTAATTACATCCACTGTTTATAAGTCTTGTTTGATTCAAATCAATAACCGCACGTTACCTGTCGATCTTATCTCCTTAAAAATACTTGCATTTGATGTGATTTTAGGGATTGATTGGTTAACTACTTATAATGCAAAAATTGATTATTTTTGTAAGGTTGTTAGCTTTCATATTCTTAACCAACCTATTATGCGAATTCAAGCAACTAAATCACTAAAGTCAATCACTATCATATCAAGCCATAAAGCTATTCGTTTATTGAAAAACGGATGTCAAGTTTTCTTAGCCCATGTCATAGATTTAAACAAAAATACGTTAGATTTGAATAATATTTCTATTGTTAATAAATTTCCTGACGTATTCTCCGAAGAACTTCCTGGCCTACCCCCGGAGCGTGAAATCGAGTTTGGTATAGACCTTGAACCCGGTATAAAACCCATTTTCAAAACCCCATATCGAATGGCTCCTATTGAACTTCAGGAGTTAAAGACCCAACTGCAGGAATTATTAAACATCGGTTTCATTCGTCTTAGTACGTCTCATTGGGGTGCTCCTGTTCTATTCGTGAAGAAGAAAGATGGAAGTATGCGTCTTTGTATTGATTATCGGGAGTTGAAGCATGTCACCATAAAAAATAAGTACCCGTTGCCTCACATTGATGACCTATTTGACTAGTTGCAAGGTGCCAAATTCTTTTCAAAGATTGATCTTCGTTCCGGATATCATCAATTAAAGATTCAAACTGATGACATTCCAAAGACTGCTTTCAGAACTCGGTACGGGCATTACGAATTCCTATTGATGTCTTTTGGATTGACTAATGCTCCTGCTACCTTCATGGATATGATGAACCGAGTATTCAAGGAATATTTGGATCACTTTGTGGTCGTCTTTATTGATGACATCCTCATATATTCCAAAAGCTATGAAGATCATGAACAACACTTGAGGCTGATACTCTAAAAGCTTCGTGAAAATAAGTTATATGCCAAGTTGAAGATATGTGAGTTCTGACTTGAGGACGTAGTATTCCTTGGGCACGTGATATCAAATCACCGAATATCTGTTGACCTGACAAAGATTGAAGCAATTCAAAGCTGGGAGCAACCTAAGTCAGTGACCAAAGTACGTAGCTTTTGGGGCTTAGCTGGTTATTATCGGAGGTTCGTGGAAGGATTTTCTCGAATCGCTACTCCATTAACTCAGCTGACTCAAAAATATACAAAATTCAGTTGGAGCGAGGAATGTGAGAAGAGTTTTCAAGAACTCAGGAGGAGGCTCATTTCAGCACCTGTTCTGACAATACCAGCTGGTTTGGAGGGATTTGTCATATACAGCGATGCTTCAGGCAAATGTTTAGGATGTGTTCTCATGCAATGGGAAAGTCATAGCCTGTGCCTCATGACAACTCAAAGAATATGAGAGGAATTATCCTACTCATGATTTAGAGTTGGCAGCTATTGTTTTTGCTCTTAAGATTTGGAGGCATTACCTGTATGGAGAGAAGGTGTAGATCTATACGGATCATAAAAGCCTCAAATATTTCTTCACTCAAAAGGAAATCAACATGCGACAATGATGATAGCTTGAGCTATTGAAAGATTACAATCATACCATTCAATACCATCCTGGAAAAGCGAACGTCGTAGCTGACACATTGAGTAGAAGATCATATGCGGGCACGAGTGCGATATTGTCAACACAAAGGCCCATTTTATATGACTTACAAATGATGAAGATAGAGTTAAAGACTCCAAGGACCCATGTGATGATGGAAAATATACGAGAAGAACCGACTTTAATCGATAAAGTTAAAGCTGCTCGAGCTACATACCTGGAGCTGATGCGTATGAGGAAGAAAGTGCAAGAAGGTACTATTCCGGAAGAAAGAATCGATGAAGAAGGAATACTTCGAGTCAACTCCAGACTTTGTGTTCCTAATGATTCTGACTTGAAGTATAAAATCATGATGGAGGCGCACAAAACACCGTTCGCAATCCATCCTGGGAGTACCAAAATGTATCGTGATCTTCGACATGCATTTTGGTGTAGCAATATGAAGAGAGAGATAGCGGGGTTTATCTTAAGGTGTCTAACTTGTCAACGAGTCAAGGCGGAGCATCAAGTGCAAAAAAGTCCTTTGTAACTACTTGAAATTCTAGAATGGAAATGGGAGCACATTACCATGGATTTCGTTACTGGTCTTCCCAAGGTTTCTCAAGGCATAGATGTGATTTGGGTCACTGTTGATAGATTGACCAAGTCTGCTCATTTCTTACCGATACGAGAAACTTATACACTTGAACGTCTTACTCGTATGTACATAAACGCGATTGTAAGATTGCATAGTATGCCAGTATCCATAGTTTCTGATCGAGACCCAAGATTCACTTCACGATTTTGGGTTGGTTTGGAAAAAGCTATGGGCACGGATTTATGATTTAGTTTGGCATATCATCCTCAAACGGATGGGCAGTCGGAGAGGACTATTCAAACTCTTGAAGATTTATTAGGACTCTGTGTCCTTAACTTCAAAGGAAGTTGGGACAAGTTTTTACCATTGATGAATACGAAATAATATGGCAAAAGGAGGAGATCCGGGTAGATACTCATAGCCATGAGATATTATTCTCATCTCTAAAACTTTTGACAAATTATTATCAGTTAAAGCTTTAACTACTTTAAATCCTTATATCCGAATACAAAGCCAACAAGGACATACTGTCCTTATAGACACTAATCTTTTTAGTAGTCAAGTGGCTATTCCCAGAATGATCCCTTGGGAAGAAATAACATTCCCAAAGCAATGGCAGATTACTAACGTTGTTCCTACCAGGTCTATAATCAGACAACCCATTGAGGATGTTGTCCAAACCAGTAACGAAAATGTTTACTTAAAATTCCAAATACCTTTTACCAGCAGTCGATCTATTAATAATGTCCCTTATAATATTGACTTTCCCGAATCATCTAGACAATCTGTATCAGATCCCATAGAATCTGCTTACCAAGAGTGAATACGATTTTGTAATTCTACATTTTGATCAATAAGTTCTTCTAATAAATCCTCCTCAGGTTCCTCTTCTTCCTCACTCTCAGTTGCTACCTTTGCGACTAGCTTGAGTGCAACTTTTAATTCCTCAATCACCATATGGATATCTCTAATCACATTATCTTGGTTGGTGATTAGAGGTGTCTCCACGGTCTCATGTGCTCCATTGCTATTCTCAACATTTTCAGATGCCATTTTTAAATACTGCCACAAAACAAGGGTTAATTAACATATCACATATTATCTCTATATTATGACCGACCAATTAAATACCAAATAAACTTAGGTAGGTCATACTAGCGAAGGAATTCCCCGTCTCTCCCCTCCTAGATCTTGTCTCACATCTCAGCCAAGGATCATATCCCTAAGCTTTGATACCAACTGTGACGCCCCCAAAACAGGTATACATCACCCATCTTGAGTCGCCAGATACATGGTACATAAATTCAAATACAACTTAATTATACAACAGTCGTGTAAAATACGACAAAACATAGCTGAAAGTTTAAACAAGAATATTGTCATCTAGACAATATACAAACTCAAAAAATTTATTAACACACTATTTCACAGAATAGTGAGGACTACTAAAACAACCATCTAGACCGTCAATCCGTTCCCCGACTCGTCCCAGCTATATTCTCATTTCCTGAAGAGAACAATGAAAGCAAAAGGGTGAGCTCAACTAGGCCAGTAAGAAATATTATGACTAAGATAATGCAGAATAAATTATCGTTAGCCTTCAACAGTGTTAAACTGATACAATATAACAAACATCAAGTTTAACTGCAGCGGAACAAGCAATCCATTAGAAAAGGCAAGTAGAGAATAAAATCTACTATCTTCTATGATTTAAAAGGTTTTTCCATCACTTTTATCGCTGAGACTCAGCTTAATAAATAATCCACATCATTAAACCATCCCTGCACTACAGGCCAAGGATATTCTTTAGTATCACGACCACGAATTATCCATGCTCTACGGCCAAAGATAATCGTGTTTTCATCAACGGTCCTGATCATGCCATAAAATAATTCATCTTTGTACCCTTGGCCGAAGAGAATCCATAGCCATAATCATACCAAAAACTGTCCATCAATGCACTACGCACCAATGAGGATTTTTACCACATCATTTGTAACATTACGGTCATGAGTATACCGAATAATCCCTGGTCATAATCATACCAAGTCCATCTATGCACTACGGCCACAGATGTGACACCCCCAAATCCAGGTTCTCTAACCTCAGATTTGGTGCTCACGATCTATCATCATCATAAGTATTCTATAACTATTATGAAATAATAAACATACATTGTTCATTATAATAAAGTCTCATAACACGGTCCCAAGGTCTCCATAATCTTGACTTTAAATACACCATTTATCATACAAATAGTTTACTTAAGAAATTTCATCAGATAATAACTAAATTGACATTCATTCTAAATTACTCCTAGATCTTGCCCTTGCCCTTGTCCTTCGTGTTGGATCCTTCGGGCTTAACTGAAATAGATGTCATGATATAGCAAGAGTAAGCAACTAATTTGCTTCGCAAGTTTATATACAAGAGAGATATATCATGACTTAGAAAGAAATATTGCGTTCAATGTTCAACAATAGTATAAGATTGTGAAGGAACATGAATTAATAATCAACAATTGAATATTCTATAATTGAATAACATGAACTGAGTGGTTTTGAATAACCATGAACATTTACCAAGGTGCTCAGTGATTTAAACTGGACCTCTTAATAAGTTTTGGTATTCAAGGGGATCAGCCTTTCATACCTCGTGATTTATGCATAAACACTTAATATTCCGGCATTGATATCATGCCTTAATCAAATTCGTCCTTTTCTCAGTCAAGAGTTCTTACTATATCAATTTTTATATAAAACACATTTGATTTAACAAATTTAGAAATGCTTGATCTAGCTGATACAATTAGCATAGATCTATTTCATAAACAGTTCATAAATGAAGAACTTTAATTTAATTCACAGTTCAATAGCAGTAGGACGGAATTCAATTGCACAAAGTGCGAATCTCAATAATCAATATAGACGTGAATAATCATCAATAATTATTCACTAACATGCTTTGAAAATAATAACTCGAGCTTGAGTTAGGAAACTTGCCTCGATCGTAGGTTACGGCTACGAAATTAAATTTCTATCCACTATGCAGTTAAATTATCTTCCTTTGAGAGACCTATAAATTAATCTTTCAATTAGTCAAAGCATAACATTAGATTATGTAATCACATAGATATTATACATTACATTTAGTTCTTATAAACATTATCATGTCTAGATAGTGTTACTATTAATTAACGACTACCTTTAATTCACATAATATTATTAACTTAGATAATATTTAATTCACCTTCTAGTATTATTAGTTTACTAATAATACTTTCATTCACTTACTAATATTATTATTATCTTAGTAATATTTCAATACCTTACTAATAATATTAATCCTCTTAATAATATTTTAATCATGCATTAATATTATTACCATAATAATATCTTACTTATGCTTTAACATCATTAATAAATTAATAATGCTTTCAATCATTTACTAATATTTTATTCACGTACTAATATTATTAATCATTTAATAATATTTTATTCCTTCACTAATGTTATTATATTTAATAACATTTTATTTAATCTCGAATATTATTATTTAATAATATTTTAATCATTTAATAATAATACTTTAATCTAATATTATTAATCTTTTAATAATATTTTAATCTAGGATTAATATCTTAATATAATATTATTAATTATTTAATAATATTTTAATAAAATTTTAATCTTAATATTTTTATTTACTTAACAACATCATATTATAATATTATTAATATTATAATAATATTCCAATGATTTACTAAATTAATAAATAATTTATTCTAATTGTTCATCCTTTATTAACCCCTTATTTAATATCCACAAAAGGTCATAAATAATATTTATTATTATATATTACCAACATGCCCTAAGATAGTTATGATATAATATATTATGAGCATTCAAGCATAAAAATCACATTTTTCTCATTAAAGACATCATTTAACTATTTATTTCTTTTTATTTATAATTTAACCATTTTTAGGAAAAATTGCAAACTGATTCCAAAAATTCTCAACTTCTGGATTTTGACAGAATATAAACCCACAATGATCTCCTAATTTTTCTGGAATTTTAGAAAATGATTTACTATTTTTAAAGTGTATAAAACACTCGAATCTTGCCCCATTTTTCATAAATTGAGTTTTGCTCAGAAAACTCTGAAATTTTTAGGGTATGCTCTCGTAACATATATGAAGCTACTGTAAAAATTTTGGAATTTTCCAGTGTATACACAGTGAGACATTCGAAGGTTAATATTTCGGAGTCCTTTACGGAAATAGTCATTACGCACAATATATAACTCGAAACGTGTCCGTTCTTTTTCCTGCATGTACATAACTTCTCAAGGTACCTCTGTTATTTTTTCCAAATTTTTAAAAGACAAGCAACTGACCGAAACAGCCTCATGAAAAATGGATCAGTAGCTAATTTAGGGTTTTCAAAGCCTCAACATGCAAAGCGGACTGTTTTGGGAAAAATAGTCTCAAAAGTTTCAAAATTTGCTAGATTTGTGTTCTACCACTTGGGTTTACTACATAACTCATGTATCTAGTAACCCCCTTCGACGGATTATAATTCCAAGTTGTAAAACTTGAGTTACTCAAGATTTAGTGGAAGAAAAACAAGAGTTTTCACCCTTGGAGAACATATGCTCATTTTCTTCCTCTAAGTCTTTGATCTAACACTCAAGTTACTTAGTTCCATACATGATGATATGTAGAACTAGTGTATCTTGAGTATTTGTACATAACCCCATCAAAACTCAAGCTAGCAAAACAAAGTAAAAGAAGAAGATGAAGGTAAGTTATACGTTGACTTAGTTGCTACCTTTCTTGATTTTCCAAAGTAAGTAATATACTTAGGAGGTATGAACAACTAGCACTCTTATCTCTTCTCTCTATAACCAAAACCCTCTCTCTCTTTTCTCTTTATAAAGTTGGCTAGCTTGGGAACAAAAGATAGAAGAAGAAGATGGAGAGAAAATGAGATATTGGAAGAATGAAATGTGATTACAAAATGAAATGGGCAATTCACTAATAATCCTCCCATAACTATTTTGTTGTCCATTGGGTAAAAACTTTGTATTATTATTTCCATTAGGCTAGACATGATTAAATGTGCATAATGGAGTGACAACCAATGGTAGCTTGACAACATTGTCCTTGTGTTTAATAATTTTTATTAATGGACAAGTTAGCTTAATTATTCCACTTAGGATCCTCTAGCCCATAATATCCTCCATTTAGCTTTTATTTTAAATGCCCAATTTTGATTAATCAAATGTCTAGAATACCCCTAATCAAGTGGGCTAAGTATTGGATTGTGTTTTATTTCTTTTGGGCTTCTCCTTTAATTGTTTTGGGCTATATACTAAACATAGTCTAGCAATTTTAATAATGTTACCCAATTTGATTATTTAGGGCTTCCATTTCCAATCATATGAAGTTTAATTACTTATACATGTGACTTTATCTCATAACCTAATTAGATTTACAAGAATTAGGTTTAAAATTATTAGTCACTTGAAATACTATGTTTACCCACTTAAGTTAGTATACATATTAAATACTAACTTTTCCGTATTACCATAACCCTTAGGTTATTTAATAGCCTTACCTAATGTATAATTAGGTTACAAAGCTTTCATTTTTAATGAAATCTATAAATGTATGTATCCATAAGTATAGTATATATGTTAATTGCCACATGCACCACTTCACATATGTGGTCACATATTAAATCCTTATATAACACAAAGTTTTAAAAAAAAAATCGATAATGTACATACATATATGGTGACTTAAAGTTCACGGTTATTACATCCTCCCACCCTTATAAGAATTCCGTCCCCGGAATTTCATATTAGGTTACTCAAAAAGGTGTGAATAATTTTCTCTTATCTTTTCTTCGAGTTCCCACGTGGCTTCTTCAGCATTGTGGTTCCTCCAAAGAACTTTTACAGAATGTATAACCTTATTTCGCAATTTCTATTCCTTTCTATCTAAAATTTTGATAGAAATTTCCTCGTACGACAAATCCCTTTCGACCTGAATTGGCTCGTACGATATCACGTGCTTGTAATCAGGCTTATATGGTCGTAGCACTGACACATGAAACACATTATAAATATGTTCCAGTTTAGGAGGTAGAGCTACCTCGTACGCCACTTCGCCTATCTTCATCAAGATCTCGAAAGGTCCAATAAATCTCGGACTTAGTTTACCTTTCTTTCCAAACCTTATCTTCCCTTTCCAGGGAGATACTTTCAAAAATGCATAGCTTCCCACCTCAAAATCTCTCTTCTAGAGATGTAAGTCTGCATACTTCTTCTGGCGATTTTGAGCTGCTACCAGTCGGGATCTAATCACCTTGATGGTCTCTACGGTCTGCTGCACCAGTTTTGGTCCCAACATTCTATGTTCACCTACTTCATCCCAGCATAAAGGCGTTCTATTTTTCCTTCCATACAGTGCTTCGTACGGCGGCATCCTGATGCTGGCGTGATAGCTATTGTTGTATGTGAACTCTACTAATGGAAGATGATCCTCCCAGCTACCCTTGAAGTCCATCACACAAGCTCTGAGCATGTCTTCAAGTGTTTGAATCGTTCTCTCGCTTTGCCCATCGGTCTGCGGATGATACGCGGTGCTCATCCGTAGCTGCGTCCCCATTCTTTCTTGAAGTCTCTTCTAGAAGTTTGACGTGAAACGCGGATCCCTATCCGACACAATAGATGCTGGTACGCCATGTCTCGAGATAATTTCCTTGATATATACTTTGGCTAGCTGGTCCAGACTATACCTGATCTTGATCGGCAAAAAGTGAGCCGACTTCGTAAGACGATCTACGATCACCCATATGGCGTCGTGTCCCTTTTGCGTTGCTGGAAGTCCCACCACAAAATCTATCGTGATGTGCTCCCACTTCCACTCTGAAATCTCTAAAGGCTGTAGTAATCCACTCGATCGTTGATGCTCTGCCTTGACTCTCTGACAAGTTAGACACCTACTGACGCATTCTGCAACCTCTCTCTTCATGTTTGGTCACCAAAAGTGTTGACGTAAGTCTTGATACATCTTTGTGCTTCCTAGGTGTATCGAGTACCTCGTACTATGCGCTTCTTGCAGAATCTCTTCTCTTAGTTCTGGTACTAACGGTACTCAAATTCGTCCTTCAAATCTCAGCAGTCCGGTGCCATCAATCTTGTATTTCAATTCATCCCCTTCAGCTAACCACTTCTTGATGTTGTCGCAATCCTCGTCCTTCTCTTGAGCGTCTTTAATCTTATCTAGTAAAGTTGGGCTCGTTGTCACTGTAAATAATTTCTCGTTGGTCTCTATCGGATACTTAACCTCTAAGTTAAGTCGTTCGAAATCTTTCACCAATTCTACTTGAATGGTCAACTTCAGTAATTTCTCTCTGTCTTTTCTGCTCAGGGCATCTGCCACTACATTTGCTTTGCCTGGATGGTACAGAATCTCACAATCATAATCCTTGATCAATTCTAGCCATCGGCGCTGCCTCATATTTAGCTCTTTCTGTGTGAAGATATACTTCAGACTCTTGTGATCCGTATATATCTCACACTTCTCACCATACAAATAGTGCCTCCAAATCTTCAAGGCAAAAACTACTGCTGCTAATTCCAGGTCATGAGTCGGATAACCCTTCTCATAGTCCTTCAGCTGACGTGAAGCGTACGCAATGACCTTGCCATGCTGCATCAGTACACAGCCAAGACCCTTGTGTGACGCATCACTATACACTACAAATCCTCCCGTGTTGTCCGGTAAAGCCAACACATGTGCTTGACTGAGCCTCTTCTTCAATTCCATGAAACTATGTTCACATTTTTCCGTCCAAACGAACTTCACTGTCTTTCTAGTAAGGTTGGTCAACGGAGATGCTATCTTTGAAAAATCTTGGATGAATCTTCGATAGTATCCTGCTAATCCCAAGAAACTCCTAATTTCTGTCGGTGTCTTTGGTTGTTCCCAGTTGATAACCGCTTCTACTTTTGCTGGATCTACCGAAACACCATCCTTGTCGATAACGTGACCCAAAAACTGCACTCTCCGTAACCAAAATTCACACTTGGAGAACTTTGCATACAACTTCTCCCTCCTTAACGTCTCCAACACTTTCCTTAGATGTTCAACGTGATCTTCCTCTGTCTCTGAATATACCAGGATGTCATCTATGAACACGACAACAAACTTATCCAAATACTATTTAAACACTCTGTTCATCAAGTCCATGAATGCTGCTGGTGCATTCGTCAATCCAAAAGACATTACCAGAAACTCAAAGTGTCCATACCGAGTTCTGAATGCCGTCTTTGGAACATCCTCCTGTCTCACCTTCAGTTGGTGATAACCAGTCCTCAAGTCGATTTTTGAAAAGTATTTTGCCCCCTTCAACTGATCAAACAAATCATCGATCCTGGGCAATGGGTACTTGTTCTTAATGGTGACCTTGTTCAACTCCCGGTAGTCGATACAAAGCCTTAATGACCCATCCTTCTTCTTTACGAATAAGACTGGTGTTCCCCACGGTGATACGCTTGGTCGAATGTATCCTTTATCTAACAACTCTTGTAGTTGAACCATCAATTCCTTCATTTCTACCGAAGCCATACGATACAGCGCTTTGGATACCGGTGATGTTCCTGGTGCCAAATCGATAACAAACTCTATCTCTCTATCTGGTGGTAATCCCGAAATCTCATCTGGGAAAACGTCAACGAATTCTCTTACAATAGGTATCTGACCCAGTTCACCCTCGACTCGGTGGGTATCCACAACGTGAGCCAAATAACCTATACAACCCTTCCTAAGTAACTTACTTGCTTGCATCATCGTCAGACAACAAGATTATCTGGGTGATTTACTGCCATGAAATACTACCTTTGACTTATTCGGAGTCTTTAGGTGAACGCACTTTTTTATACAGTTAATGACCGCTCCATGACTTGATAACCAATCCATCCTGAGGATTACATCAAACTCTCCAAGATGAATCGGTATCAAATCCACGTTAAGCTTAAACCCTCTTACATTAGCACAACAGTTCCTATAGATGCAGTCTACAGGGATAATTTCTTTGTTTGCTACTTCTACATTCATTGGGCGTTCTAATAGTTCATGAGGAAACTTAATCTTTGAGCAAATTCATCAGATACGAAAGAACATGACGCTCCCGAATCGAATAACACATAGGCATTTATATCATTGATCGGAATTATACCTGACACCACCTCCCTGGATGCCATGACATCTTGCACTGTCATATTGAATGTTCGTGCTGTAGGCTTGTTTGGCTGGGCTGGTCCTCCACTGGTTGTCTTAGTGTTATTGCCCCTGTTGCTATTTTCGCCATCCGTGCTTTTCTTCTTCGGGCAATCCTTGATTCGATGTCCCACGTCACCACAGTTAAAGCAACCTCCCTTCTTCACCTTAGGACAATTGGGTGAGGTATGCCCTTCTTGCCCACATGTATAACATACCGTTTTTCCTTTCAAGCACTCCCCCGAGTGACCCTTTCCACAGTTCCCACACACCGACTTCTTTTGTTGCACACTTCCGTGCTGCATCTCCAGATTACTACCCCCACTGCTCTATTTCCGCTTCTTGTTGTTGCTACCGCCACTACTAATATTCTGATTCCCACCTTCTGCTTTCTTCTTGTTCTTCTCCCGATTGTATTTTGAGACAGCTTCGCTTCCTCCTTCCGCTATAAGAGTTTTCTCCAACAGAGTTGAGAATGATGTTATTTGTAAAACCGCTACCTTACTATAAATCCATGGCTTTAGTCCATTTTCAAACCTTCTCGCTTTCCTCACCTCTGTGTCCACCTGATGTGGAGCGAATCTGGCCAATTCATTGAACTTCGCAGCATACTCTGATACTGACATATTCTCCTGTTTCAGTTCCAAAAACTTGATCTCCATTCTTGCTTGAGTACTCTTAGGGAAGTAGTTCTCAAAGAACAACTTCTTGAATGCTTCCCAAGTCACGATTCTAGTTCCGGCTTTGTTCTGGTTGGCCTCCCACCAATAGTTAGCCTCATCCTTCATTAAGTAGGTAGAAAAAATTGTCTTCTGCTCTTCTGCTACTCTAGCAATAACGAAGGCCTTCTCGATCTCCTTTACCCACGTCTGGGCCTCTATCGGGTCTGTTGTTCCTCTAAACTCTGGCGGTCCTACTGCCTTGAAGTCCTTAAAGTTGACTAGTTGGTTGCCCGCCTGATTTCCTACAGGTTGACCTTGATTCCTCATGGCTTCAGCCATCATGTTAATAAAATCTTGCATTGGGTTTTGTTGAGCTCCCGCTGCATTATTAACTGACTCTTCAATCTCTTGGTTCCTCAGTCCACGTCTGGGCGGCATTATCTAGTGAAACAAAATTCTAACACGTTACTCGGGTTTATTATCATATGATTACTTAGCATGTAACACGCTGTTTTATTTAAACAATCAGATGATCATTATGTGAGAGTTTTAAATTACCAAGATTTGGAAGTCTTTCTCCCTGATTAGTGGGTTAAGTTTGTTTTTTAAAGAATATTTTCCCAAATCAATCTACTGGATTCACATAACATTAAATAGACAATTTACTATTTAAAATTTTCCAACACATATCATAATAATACTGCATTTATATTCATACACCAATCTTCAGTGACTTACATGATTAGTATAGGTATATTTTATAAATGCTACTATCCCATTTTAAACACAAAAGATGGGATTAACTCATAATGATACCTCCCTACAACACAAATAGGGATAGTACCTAACTACTTACTACCTCACACCTGCTGAGGTTTACATCATCATAAAACCTTATTACATAAAAAGAAAGGTAGTAATACATCTATTTACAACTGGGTCATCACATCATCACCACTGGTGGCCCTGCCGGGTCACCTGCACAGGCTCCTAGGGAAGCAACTGCTCCAGAACTCTACGTCGAACGGATCGACTAGACTCTCCTATCTCAGAGTGGACCCTCCTAGCCCCATTGCGCTGGCCCTCATACGCTGCGTCTAATGCCAGTCCTAAAGTCTCTACCCTGACCTTCATGGCATCCAGTGCTGTAAGACCCCAAATTTTATGAAATAAAAGTATTCAATTTTTTTATTCAGTAAATGGTTAAATTGATAAAAGTTTAAAGTTATGGGTGAAATATGAATTTTTTTTCAAAATAAGCAAGTGGTTATAAAATAATCATTGTTGTCGGGGAATATTCGTTTGGTCGTGGAATATTCTTTCTGTCGGAGAATATTCGTACGACGGCGCAGCTATTTGTGGGCCCCATAACAAATAACTGTCGATGAAGAAAACGACAAATTTGAGTTTTTTACAAATAACGACGTAGTTGTTACCGTTAACACTGTTGGAATACCCGGTGGTTAAAATACAGTAATACGCGTTATTGCACAGTAGCACACGGTATTGCATAGTATTTTTGAAATTATTGATTCTTACGTAAGAAGGTACTACTCAATAATTGTTACAGTAATTACTGTTCAATATTTTATTTTAATGATTCAATAATTGCTACGTTGGAATTTTGTATTATTGTTGTTCAATAATTGTTGCTGCACAATATTTCCCATTATCAGATCAATAATTCATATTATTTGAATAGTATTATTAGATAGCATTATTGATAATGTCTAGAAAGTTCTGTCTAAGGAGAGGTTTGGTCATTTAATTACGCGCCAGTAAGGAGAAATTCTTATTGGAAAGCCCCCTCTTTCCTGGGAACGGCCTGGTTGTCATAAATGTGATTTTGTAATATTATTTGTGAATAATTAATTATTGATTCATATGATAAGAAAATATTTATTTTATGTGGATATAAATGAGGGATATATTTTTGTGGTTAAAAATGAAGGAGTTAATGTTGAGGTTTTTATCAGTATTTTTGTCGGAATGGAGGTATTAAAAATCAGGGTTTTTGAGATATTTTGCGGGGGTTATAATTTTTAATCCGACCGTTGGATCGTGGTAATTTTTGGATATGTTATACATATATAAGTTGAGTATATGTCCATAAATTTTGAACCGTTAAAAATGAACGTATGATTTGTTATGAATTTTAAGAACGGTGGTCTGTAGCTGTGGATGTTCTCCCGAAGCAGTATAGAAAAGTTCATTTAGTAGTTATATTTGGTGAATCCAATAGGGTAAGGTGTACCCAACGTTGGAAGGGTGGTTTGCCACTATCATACAAGATGTCTAATGACATACAACCTCGTGTCATCATAAGACATGGATGTGCTCATCCACTTGCTGAGTTTATATACGAGCACTACCTATATAATCTTGGTATTTGTTTGAAGTATAATTCTCAATTAGAGATAGTAGAGATAATGATATGTCAAGAGAAGACTCACCATTGGGAAGAATATGATAGTAATCTTCTCGTTTTTCTTTGGGGTCTATTGGGTCAACCAAGGATAATTCTGTGGCCATATGATATCTATCATAACCTAGACGCGTGGCCTCCCATGTACGAAGGTTTCCTTGAGCACTTCCCAAATATTCTAATTTCTAAAACAGTTTTTGACTATACCTTTCTGTAAGGTGTTATTGTGAGGTGATGTCCACGGTTGGAACATGAGTCACATTTGGTATATATTTGTATCCGAACTCACAGCATATGTGTTGTTGTATTTTGCACGACAATTGTTGTAATAAAGTTGTAGTTATTTTCTGTACCATGTATTTGACGACTCAGAATGGGTTGGGTGGAATGAACCTATTTTGGGGTCGTTACATTTGGTATCAGAGCTTAGGGATATGATCTCTGGCGGAGATCGGGGAATAAAACTAGGAGGGGAGAGATGAGTAAATCCTTCGCTAGTGTGTCCTACCTAAGCTTATTTGTTGGTCAGTCATAATATCGGGATATTATGTGATATGTTAATTTGTTCAATTAACCCTTGTTTTGAAGCTGTATTCTAGAATGATATTTGAAATACAGAAGACTAGCAATGGAGAAATTATGATGACAGGGAAGATGGAATCTGAAATGAAAGCAAGGTATTCTCAACTCTTCGAAATACCAGGTACGCAAATTTTGAGGACGAAATTTCATAAGGAGGGGAGATTGTAAGACCCCAAATTTTATGAAATAAAAGTATTCAATTTTTCTATTCAGTAAATGGTTAAATTGATAAAAGTTTAAAGTTATGGGTGAAATATGAATTTTTTTTCAAAATAAGCAAGTGGTTATAAAATAATCATTGTTGTCGGGGAATATTCGTTTGGTCGTGGAATATTCTTTCTGTCGGAGAATATTCGTACGACGGCGCAGCTATTTGTGGGCCCCATAACGAATAACTGTCGATGAAGAAAACGACAAATTTGAGTTTTTTACAAATAACGACGTAGTTGTTACCGTTAACACTGTTGGAATACCCGGTGGTTAAAATACAGTAATACGCGTTATTGCACAGTAGCACATGGTATTGCATAGTATTTTTAAAATTAATGATTCTTACGTAAGAAGACACTACTCAATAATTGTTACAGTAATTACTGTTCAATATTTTATTTTAATGATTCAATATTTGCTACGTTGGAATTTTGTATTATTGTTGTTCAATAATTGTTGCTGCACAGTATTTCCCATTATCAGATCAATAATTCATATTATTTGAATAGTATTATTAGATAGCATTATTGACAATGTCTAGAAAGTTCTGTCTAAGGAGAGGTTTGGTCATTTAATTGCGCGCCAGTAAGGAGAAATTCTTATTAGAAAGCCCCCTCTTTCCTGGGAACGGCCTGGTTGTCATAAATGTGATTCTGTAATATTATTTGTGAATAATTAATTATTGATTCATATGATAAGAAAATATTTATTTTATGTGGATATAAATGAGGGATATATTTTTGTGGTTAAAAATGAAGGAGTTAATGTTGAAGTTTTTATCAGTATTTTTGTCGGAATGGAGGTATTAAAAATCAGGGTTTTTGAGATATTTTGCGGGGGTTATAATTTTTAATCCGACCGTTGGATCGTGGTAATTTTTGGATATGTTATACATATATAAGTTGAGTATATGTCCATAAATTTTGAACCGTTAAAAATAAACGTATGATTTGTTATGAATTTTAAGAACGGTGGTCTCTAGCTGTGGATGTTCTCCCGAAGCAGTATAGAAAAGTTCATTTAGTAGTTATATTTGGTGAATCCAATAGGGTAAGGTGTACCCAACGTTGGAAGGGTGGTTTGCCACTATCATACAAGATGTCTAATGACATACAACCTTGTGTCATCATAAGACAGGGATGTGCTCATCCACTTGCTGAGTTTATATACGAGCACTACCTATATAATCTTGGTGTTTGTTTGAAGTATAATTCTCAATTAGAGATAGTAGAGATAATGATATGTCAAGAGAAGACTCACCATTTGGAAGAATATGATAGTAATCTTCTCGTTTTTCTTTGGGGTCTATTGGGTCAATCAAGGATAATTCTGTGGCCATATGATATCTATCATAACCTAGACGCGTGGCCTCCCATGTACGAAGGTTTCCTTGAGCACTTCCCAAATATTCTAATTTCTAAAACAGTTTTTGACTATACCTTTATGTAAGGTGTTATTGTGAGGTGATGTCCACGGTTGGAACATGAGTCACATTTGGTATATATTTGTATCCAAACTCACAGCATATGTGTTGTTGTATTTTGCACGACAATTGTTGTAATAAAGTTGTAGTTATTTTCTGTACCATGTATTTGACGACTCAGAATGGGTTGGGTGGAATGAACCTATTTTGGGGTCGTTACAAGTGCAATCTCTAATAGGTCCACCCTCTTGGCCGACTCATGAAATGCCTCCTCCACCCGTATCTTATCGGTAATCTCCACGTCAAACTCACTTCGCATTGCCAGATGCTCTACGCTCAGTGCTGCGAACTTTGCCTTCTCATGCTCTAGCTGGACTCGCATCTCTGCTAACTCCATCAGTGCCTGTAGCATCCCCAAATCCCGGTCCTAATCACCAAGGATCTGGTATACTATTTCTATAACTATTGCGGAAGATATAAACATAAATTGTTTATACATTAAACTTTTACAACATAAACCCCAAGGTCTACAACCTTAACTTAATACATACCTTCAATATCTTAGAAGATTTACATTAATATTTGCATTAGCAAATTTAATAGTTCTAACTGCATAATAGCTTAATCTTGGACTTTGCCTTTGCCTTTATCTTTACTCGAGCTTTCATCTTAATCTGAAAATTTTATCATGATACAGCAAGGGTGAGCATCAAATTTGCCCAGCAAGTTTAAATTCAATAAAGATATATCTGTATTGAAAGAATTGAACAATAAGCTAGCTAACTTTCAACAATATAAACATTGTGAAATAGCATGAACAAATTTTCTTAGCTGAACGACCAAGTCAATAAAAATGAATGGTCAATAATGAACATGAACAGATTAACTGAACCAAATGGTAATGAAGGTGATCAGCCTTTCATACCTGATGAACATTTACAATATGCACAACGTGCGAATCAATAATCAATATAGACGTGAATAATTAACAACAATTATTCATTAACATGCTTTGAACATACAACTCAAGTTTGAGTTAAGGAAAAACTTAAAAACTTGCCTGATTCGTTGACTACTGCTACGCAGTTTAAGTTAACTTCTTTTGGTAAGACCTATCATTAATAATAAGATTGGTCTTTCAATCAGCATATTCTACTTTGTATCATAATACAATTACTTTGTCAATAGATTATCTAACACTTAATCAAATATTAGATAACATCGTAACACATCGGTATTATTATCATTCTTGGATAATTCTTCAATCACTGTATCATATTCATTATGATTAAACACTTAATCTTTCATATTATAAACTCTTTTCTATAATCCAGCAAAATGTTTATAATTCAGCAAACTGTTTTCTCTAATTCAGTAAGCTGTTTTCTCTAATACTTCAATCCAGCTAGCTGGATTCATAATTCCTTCAACCTAATGACCAATCCAGCAGACTGGATACATAATTCCTTTAATCCAGCAAGTCAAACTGCAATCCAGCAAACTAGATTACAAATCCAGCAACTAGATTGCAATCCAGCAAGTTGGATTCAACATATTTTCAATTCAGTAAACTTCTTTTCAATCCAGCAAACTGGATTCATCAGATTTTCTACTCCAGTAAGCTGGATGCTACTTCTTTCACACATATTAAATAACATTAAATTCATTCACTAATATTATAAATCCTCAAATAATATTTTAAATCAATAATTTAATAACACTTTAATACCAATGCTATCAATCACTTAAAAATATCATAATCTCATATTATTAATATTTTAATAATATTTAAATCATTTACTAAACTTATAAACAATTTATTATAATTGTTTACACATTACCAAATAATGTATTAAATCATTCTAAAATGCCATAAACATCACAATACTTCACACCCGACCCAAAACTTCATCAAAATCTTTATAAACCATGCTCAAGGGTCTCAAGTCGTAAAATCGTATTTTTCATATTTTTGGACATCATATATTTAATTAAATCCATTTATCCATTTCTCATCATTTAGATGAAAAATATCAAATTAGTTCCAAAAATATTTCTTTTCTGGGATTTGACATAATATAGTTCCATATTGAACATATATTTTTCCCGGAATTTTTAAAATAGATTTACTATATTTAAATAGTCCATAATAGCCAAATCTTCTCCGATTTTTCATAAATCGAGATTAGCTCCAAAAATTCTGAAATTTTTACAGTATGCTCCTACTATACCCATGTACTTCCAGTAAAAATTTTGTAATTTTTGGACTTATACACAGAGAGTTATTCGGGTAGTTTCACAAAAATAGTCCTCCACCGTAAAATCCATAACTCTCAAACCGTATGGCCAAAAATTCCCAAATTTTTACACAACCTGCATATCAACTGATATTATATCTCCAAATTTTCCCAGAATTTTTCAAGCCTAAAAACTGGACGAAATTGCCCCCGTTTTTGACTGGTCCAAAACAGTCATGTTTTCTTCCAAAAAATTCGGGACTGTTTTGGCTTTCACAGCCAATACACCATGAAAACTCAACATTTTTGAGTCCTACCACTTGGGTTAACTAGTAAACACATATATCTAGCACTCCTCTTTGACGGATCGCAAAAAGGAGCTATAGATTTAAAACGGTGGATTTTCAAACTAAATAGAAATTTTAAATTTTCAAAACTAGAAAAAATTAATTTTTCTTTTCTTTTGGTTTCCAACCAAATCAACACCCAAAATAGGTAGATCCATACTTGAATCCATGGAAAATACATAGATCTTAGGGATTTGAACATCCAAATCAAAACCCCTTTCCATCAAATTACAAAAAAAATAAAGGAAGAAATTATACCTTTGTTTTTCTTCTTCTTTTTCCTTCTTCCATGGAGAACCTTCTCACTCCTCTTCTTCTCCCTCATGGGCTACCGCCCCTCCTCTCTTACCCCTCCATGGCTTCGGCCACTTCTCTCTCTTTTCTCTTTCCCGCTTCTTTCTTTTCTTTCTTCTTTTTCTCTTTCTCTCTCTTTCCTTCTCTTATCCGTTCCTTCTCCTTTTTTTTTTAATTGCCAAACATTGGCTTTCTTTTGGCCATATAATTATTATTTCTAATATAGCAATTGTCCAATATGCCCCTCTTTAATTGGGATACTAGTTTAATCTTTTGGGCTTTCAAATTAATCATTTGGGCTATGTAATATTTACATAGTCCACTCCTTTCCATCTTACCCCACCAAAAATAATTTAATTAGGGTATCCATTCCATATATTTAGAATTTAAATCATCACTCTTGTACCTTAAATTCTATAACCCAACTAAACTTGTTTTAATTAAGTTATAAAATTAATAACTTGAGGTAATAAAAATATATCTCTTAACTTAATAATATTTCTCCCACATGTTCCTTAACAATTGGCTCGCTTGAGCTTAAAACTTAATGGGTTAATTACATATTATAGTACATTTTTAAAAGTAATTACAAAAATCATACATTCATAAAATAATTACAAAAATATGACATTTTATCGTATATATTTACAATACTAATACAATTAAAAGTCCTTAATTTAAGGGATTAATATTAATGGGGCAAATGTCTATTTTTTAAAACGCGTGATAACCGCCATCTATTATCTGTGCAGGACTCTTCCGCCCTAACTACTTCCCTCTCTCCGCTCAAAACCACTCATCGTCTTTCTCTTCTGCCGCCGCAACACCACAGAGCATCGACAAGAGTGGTGACATATGATTGTTGCCACGGATCCTTAAAAAGCTGTTATTCTTTTTCACTAATAATTGAGCAATTTTTGTTTTGTTATATGGTAGATCTTCAAAGTTTCTGCAATTGATGTTGAAGCTCTGAAATCTCCATTGATGGGACTATTTGAAAAGCGTCTTGCCAGAAAGTTCTTTATCTATGTCCAGGACTATGAGGAAGATGATCCCAAATCTCATGAAGTACTGGATTTGAACAAAATAACAGCACGTGATCTTATTACGTACGTCTCCAGTCTTTTGCTATTAAATTGTCTGCCCAAAGGAACATGCAAAGGCTGTATCTTCGTGTGAAGTTGGAAGTTTTCTCCACTTTTGTCGCTCCTAACTAAACTGGTTTTGGTGTACATGTTGTTTATGTATCGGTTACCATTAAAACATATTTTGGTTACTATCATATAAATATTTGGTTACTTCTTTAGTATGTTTTTGGTTACTGTTAGTTTCTGATTTGGATTCTATTTTTATTTCATTGAGTTGGGATTTTGGTTACTATTTTTTGTTGTTTTGGTTACCATGTATTTGCTTAGTATATATGGGTTGACTAAACCGTGTTTGGTCTATATGTTGTTAATGTATTGGTTACCATTAATATATATTTTGGTTACTAACATATAACTGTTTGGTTACTTCATTAGTATATTTTTTGTTACTGTTGGCTTATGATCTGGATACCATTCTTTTTTTCTCAATTAAAATTTTGGTTATTTTTATATGTTGTTTTGGTTCCAATATATTTACTTAGTATACATTGGTTGACTAAACTGGGTTTGGTATACATGTTGTTTATGTGTTGGTTACCATTAAAACATGATTTGGTTACTATTATATAACTGTTTGGTTACTATCATATAATTCATTGGTTACTATTATGCTCTTCTAGAAAATTCATTGGAAAGGTTATGGTTAAATGTACATGTGAGAGTATACATGGGTTGCCTAAACTTGGTTAGATATACAAGTTGTTTCTGTTTCGGTTACCATTAAAACATGTTCTGGTTACTTTCATATAACTATTTGGTTACTTCATTAGTATATTTTTTTGTTACTGTTGGCTTATGGTTTGGCTACTATTATTGTGTCCTCAATGTGGGATTTTAGATACTTTTATTTTTTATTCTGGTTAATATGTAATTGTTTAGTATTCATGAATTGCCTAAACTGGATTTTATTATATGATATTTATGTTTTGGTCACCATTAATATATGTTTTGGTTAGTAACATATAACTGTTTGGTTACTTCATTAGTATATTTTTTCTTACTGTTAACTTATGATCTGGATACCATTCT
Organism: Panax notoginseng; assembly: GCA_016801055.1. Taxonomy (NCBI): domain Eukaryota; kingdom Viridiplantae; phylum Streptophyta; class Magnoliopsida; order Apiales; family Araliaceae; genus Panax; species Panax notoginseng. The sequence continues at coordinate 193,294,146 of CM029016.1, forward strand.
TTTTTCCTCAATTGAGATTTTGGTTACTTTTATATGTTGTTTTGGTTACAATGTATTTGTTTGGTAAACTGTTTATGATATAAATATTATTTATATCTGGTTACTAATGACTGTGTAAATCTAATTTTTTTTTATTTGCAGTTATGGAATCTTTACTATGAGGAATACAATAGAAAAGTCATTGGAATATATATTGGTGTGACATGGAAGTCCCCGATATTATTACCAAGAAATTGAACCCAAGACAGTTGAAGAAGTTTAAGACATCATTAGTTTGTGGATGTATTATTTTTGTAAATAATAAATCCAAGTCATAATAAATCATGTATTTGCTTAGTATACATTGATGTATTATTTTTGTAAATTCCTTCAAATATATTCTACAAGGTTTATGTTGTTCTATTTCTACTTCCATTTCCACAAACACATCTTACATGTTCTGGTTACTTTCATATAATTATTTGGTTACTTTTTTATTATGTTTTGGTTACTGTTACCTTATGGTTTGGCTACTATTATTGTGTCCTCAATGTGGGATTTCAGATACTTTCATTTTTTTTATTCTGGTTAATATGTAATTGTTTAGTATACATGGATTGCCTAAACTGGGTTTCATTACATGATGTTTCTGTTTCGGTTACCATTAAAACCTGTTTTGGTTACTATCATATAATTATATGTTTACTGTTTTATTATGTTACATTATGGTTACTGTTATTAGTAACCAGATAATTACAAGCTTGTATCAGGACAAACATCAATTGTTAAATGTACATGTGTGAGTGTCCTATTTATCTACAAACTTGTTAGTAACCAGATAATTATCATAAATAGTTACAAGCTTGTTAGTAACCAGATAATTACAAGCTTTTATCAAGACTGTTATAAGCTTGTAACAAGACTGTTATAAAGCTTGTATATGTTTACTTTATATTGATAAGTCATGATGGAGTCAAAAATTAAAATATTAATCAACATCAATTTTGGTTACTGTACACCATCAAAAATGTTACCAACCATGTGGTTAATGGTTACTAAGAGTAAACAATTATATATTCCTGTAAACAATTAAATTTATTGTATTGGTTACTGTCAGTCTCCATTGTCTAACAACTGAATAAACATTGTAAAGTAACCAAATCAATATTAGACAGTAACCAAATTACATAACCTTAGTAACCAGAAAATAAACCAAATTTTTACATGCAAATTTGAAGGCCTAAATGATGGAATTTGGCCAAAAAACCATGCAGTTCACCAGCAAAGCTGGTGATTTTTGATCGTTGACCCGTTTCCAATGAAATTAGGCTCCGAAAATACCAAAATCTGACACTCTAAACTTGACAAAAATTATCAAATTTTCACTGGATCAAATCTTTACATAAACTGACACGCCTGCTCTTCAACCGCATCAGTTTGTTACCACCTAAAGAATAACAGTTGTACGGCGTTAAGCAATGTAGTCAATAAGGAATCATTAATATAAAACAAACCAGTATAAAACACATTAATATTATTCAATAATCATAACAACGTTATACAGTAACCAAATTTAGATTAGACAGTAACCAACATTTGTTTATTTAGTAACCAGAACATAAACACATTTTCATTGCATTTTATAGTAAAAAACAACCAGTATAATTTATTCGTTACCAACTGAAGGCAGACTTTTATAAGAATGTAACCAATTTGACTAACAAGTAACCATTAATACAAAAAAAATAAGTAGAAGTGTACATTAATATGCTTCAGCAACCAATAATACAGTAACCAAATTAATCACTGCAGTAATTAAGTTTACATTAGTCAGTAACCAAGTCAACATGAGTCATTAAATAATATTTTTACACAGTAACCAAGTCAGCATTATAATTTTATATAGTAACCAAATCAGAATTAGTCAATAACAATTATAGTGTTACACAGTAAGCAAGTCAGCATTAGTCAGTAACCAATATAATATTACATAGTAACCAATTCAGCAATAGTTAGTAACCAAGTCAGCAATAGTTAGTAACCAAGTCAGTATTAATTAGTAATATTATGTAGTAACCAATTCAGCATTAGTCAGTAACCAAGTCAGCATTAATTAGCAATATTATGCAGTAACCAAGACAACATTAGACAGTATAATGTTACACAGTAACCAATACAAAATAATCAGTAACCAAGCCAACATTAGACAGTAACCAATTTATATAACCTTAGTAACCATAATATAAAACATGTTTTTAAATACATTTTGCAAGCACAACATTTAGCATTCAAACTTTGTGACAATTTTAAGTTCGAAAAACTTAAGAAAGGTAATCAATTTAGTAATTCGTAATAACCATAGGTATATATATGCTTATAAAGTTTAAACTCACATACCACAATATTTGTATCGAAGCTGATGTTGATTTTGTATTCAACAATCACTGCAGTAATGTGTTTGGTTACTTAACTTGAAGGTGTTGTTGATTTTGTATGCTATTTTCGATCTTACAGATTCGTCGCGACAACAGGTTTCTTCTTCTCTGATTGCGAGTTGCGTCGCGACAAGATGCTTCGTCTTCTTTTGTGTCGCGACAGAAGATTTTCTCTTCTCCGATTGATTTGGCGTTGATCTGTTACTGAGGTATTATATGTCGTCTTCTCCGATCGATTTTTTGTTGCTCTGTTTTTTCTGATCTTCAAGTTGCCTTTTCTTCATTAGCGTGAATATAGGATCGGTCAGTTGAAAATATGAAACTCGGTAACTGACGTGTAGGAACTTAATGACGTGCAAAGGTAATATTGAGTTGTTTTATTTTTGTAATTATGTTGTGTGTGTTTTATTTTTGTAATTATTTTCTAATTGTTGTATATTAGTGTTAAGGACCCAAACTTAATTCCTTTGGCTTTTCCAAATAAAATATTTGGACTTCCTAGCTAAAATGTTTGGGCCATAAAATTAATATGATCTATTACATTTAATTATATCTTACCCTAATCATTTAGTTAGGGTTTCCATGCACTCAATTTAAATACAAATTCTTACCCTACTTATTTCATTAGGGTTTCTATGTACTCAATATAAATTCTTACCCAAGTACATTTAATTTCTTAACCCAATTAAACTTACATGCCCTTAATTTCTTAACCCAATTAGACTTGCTATAATTAGGTTATAAAATTAATTAACCGAGATGTATAAAATAAATCTCTTAAAATTAGTATATATTTTATATACCGTAATTCTCTAATCCCATAACCCTTAAGTTATTTAATTCTTCATTTCTAATATATAATTAGGATCATGCTAATTTCTTTTATTTGTCATCACATAATATTCGTATTCACTTACTCACATAATCATTAAATAAATTATGACATGCTCCACAATTCTCTTAGATTAGGTCACTAGTATATATTTTATTACAAGGACCACTAAATAACAATAACCATTTAGGTTATTTAATTCTCATACATAATTTAAATAACTTATTTAAGTTATACAATTCATATTGTATACTTAAATTTAATTTCCTCCTCCTCTCCATAAATTGTTTTCAAACAATCTATTTATATATTAAATATATAATTTAATATATTCAATCACTTATTCAAATATGAATTTAATTTACTGACTGCTTGATACCAATATACATATTTACATATTGAATCTCCTCTCATATTTTAGCTCTACATCATTTGGTATAATATTAAATATTATATCATTATTCATATAACATCTTTCACTTCTCACACTAATTTTGACTTTTCTCCATAAAAAGTCAACTGTTGACTTTGAACAAAAGTCAACCTTTACACACTTTGTGTTTACTGCCCACTTTGACTAATCTTGACGTTCCGGTCGCAACCGAGCAGTCCATGCTTCAAAATTCTATCTCTAACTCAAATTTTGAGTTTTAAATTACTCCTTTCTTATTGTTAATCGTAATAACTAACGACTTTAAACTTATTTATCTTCTTATTTGTCATTCAAGGCCAACGTTCAAGCTATGTTAAGTACTAACATAGTTTTATCTTGATCCTTATATCAATAACTTAATTCATCACTCCTCTTGCTAAAATATTTATAGCACCTTACTAAGTATATATATTTCTATACATATACTCATCTTCATTTAACCTTATAACATCTCTTCATGTGAAATCTTATCTCCTTACTAAAATTTCTATATGTACTTATATAACATTTCTTAGACTATTCAGTTCACACCGAATTTACAGGTATCGTAATACCTTATTCTCGATATTTCTTCAAGTACATATTAATTCATTTCTAGGGTTTTGAAATTTTGTAACCCATATTTCTTTATTCTCATTCAATTAAGAAACCATATAGGTTCTTCTTAAAAATTTTGAAATCTTTAAAATTTCTTCACAGAAACGGCAATTCCATACACTTATTTTCTGTCTAGGTTCATCTTATAACCTTTAATCCGTCATTTTAGGATTTTATTAATTATCTAAATTCTCGGGTTGTCACAGTGCCTGATGAGCAGCATCCTTATACTGCTAATCCATGTGCTGATGGTTCATATTCTCCGCCTCCAACTGCAAAATCCTTTGCTCCTGAGCATGGTTTTTCTCTAACAGGTTACTGATCATCACATCCTTCGAGGTGTTCGACACCTCCTCTGGAACGACCTCCTCCTGGTTTACAGAATGGCTCCCCTGACTATCATCTGGCATCCTATAAAACAAGGATACAACATCAGTACTACAATAAAATATATTCATTGATGAAATGAAACAATATTTTATTAAGTACAACATATACTCGATGAATTTTCATAATCCATCTCCTAACATACTCTATAAGATTTTTCTACTAAGGTTATAACCTAGGTTTCGTATTCCTAATGTTTATAACCTATAGCTCTGATACCAACCTGTGACACCCCCAAATCCAGGTTCTCTAACCTCAGATTTGGTGCTCACGGTCTATCATCATCATAAGTATTCTATAACTATTACGAAATAATAAACATACATTGTTCATTATAATAAAGTCTCATAACACGGTCCCAAGGTCTCCATAACCTTGACTTTAAATACACCATTTATCATACAAATAGTTTACTTAAGAAATTTCATCAGATAATAACTAAATTGACATTCATTCTAAATTACTCCTGGATCTTGCCCTAGCCCTTGTCCTTCGTGTTGGATCCTTCGGGCTTAACTGAAATAGATGTCATGATATAGCAAGAGTAAGCAACTAATTTGCTTCGCAAGTTTATATACAAGAGAGATATATCATGACTTAGAAAGAAATATTGCGTTCAATGTTCAACAATAGTATAAGATTGTGAAGGAACATGAATTAATAATCAACAATTGAATATTCTATAATTGAATAACATGAACTGAGTGGTTTTGAATAACCATGAACATTTTCCAAGGTGCTCAGTGATTTAAACAGGACCTCTTAATAAGTTTTGGTATTCAAGGGGATCAGCCTTTCATACCTCGTGATTTATGCATAAACACTTAATAATCCGGCATTGATATCATGCCTTAATCAAATTCGTCCTTTTCTCAGTCAAGAGTTCTTACTATATCAATTCAATAAGAACAGTTATTTAAAACACATTTGATTTAACAAGTTTAGATATGCTTGATCTAGCTGATACAATTAGCATAGATCTATTTCATAAACAGTTCATAAATGAAGAACTTTAATTTAATTCACAGTTCAATAGCAGTAGGACGGAATTCAATTGCACAAAGTGTGACAACCCCAAAATAGATCCATTCCATCCAACCTATTCTGAGTCGCCAAATACATGGTACAGAAAACAACTATAACTTTATTACAACAATTGTCGTGTAAAATACAACAACACATATGTTGTGAGTTTGGATACAAATATATACCAAATGTGACTCATGTTCCAACCGTGGACATCACCTCACAATGACACCTTACATAAATGTATAGTCAAAAACTGTTTTAGAAATTAGAATCTTTGGGAAGTGCTCAAGGAAACCTTCGTACATGGGAGGCCATGCGTCTAGGTTATGATAGATATCATATGGCCACAGAATTATTCTTGGTTGACCCAATAGACCCCAAAGAAAAATGAGAAGATTACTATCATATTCTTCCCAATGGTGAGTCTTCTCTTGACATATCATTATCTCTACTGTCTCTAATTGAGAATTATACTTCAAACAAACACTAAGATTATATAGGTAGTGCTCGTATATATACTCAGCAAGTGGATGAGCACATCCCTGTCTTATGATGACACGAGGTTGCATGTCGTTAGACATCTTGTATGATAGTGACAAAACACCCTTCCAACGTTGGGTTCGCCTCACCCTATTTTCTTCACCAAATATAACTACTAAATGATGACCACCGTTCTATTCCCTTGTTACCCCCGCTCGACCAGCTACACTCTTATTACCTGAAAGGAATTGTGAAGCAAAAGGGTGAGCACAACTAGCTCAGTAAAGAATATCATGACTAAAGATAATTCAATTATCAATAGCCTTCATCAACAATAAATCAGAGATTTAGAACATATGGTAAATGATAAAAATTTCAACCATAGTTGCAGCGGAACGAGCAATCCATTAGAAGAGTCAAATAGACCATAAAGTCTATTATCTCCTCCATGTTAAAAATCCACCAACAATGTTTTATCCCTGTAACATCAATCAACCATTCTGGTCCACAATCATATGAATAACTCATAATCATAACTGTAGTTCTAAATTCCTCTTCTCATCCAGGACGAAGATAATTTTCATCACCTATATTTACCTGAAACATCAAAGATCATGGTTACACCAAATCACATTTCCTGTTCATAATCATACTAATAACTTCATCTTTGCACTACGGCCAAAGATATTCATTTGTATCACCAGTTGGTCATGTTTATCTCAACATCTGTTCATCTTTGCACTACTGGCCAAAGATATTCAACAACATGTCATCTTTGCACTACGGGCCAAAGATATTCATCAACAATTCATCTTTGCACTACGGGCCAAAGATATTCATCAATATTTCAACTTTGCACTACAGGCCAAAGATATTAATATCTCAAAGAAATATATAATCATTTCAGAATTTATATAAACAATAATTATAACCATGTTGATCAATTCACCTTTGCACTTAAGCTAAAGATATTCACTTATAAATTCAATGGTCATGATCATACCAGTCACAATTCAACTTTGCACTACAGGCCAAAGAGAACCCATAGTCATGATCATACCAGAAATTTACCCATCTTTACACTCAAGTCAAAGAGAAATATCATCATTAGGGTTATAAAAACGCTATATATAATAATAAAAATAATATGATCAACATCTAGTTTTAATCTCAAGAGTAATATTCGTAAATCAACTATAATTTGGTTAGAAAAAGAAACTAATTTTTATCGTGAATAGTAACTTGTGAATAGTAACTCATAAATAATAACTCGTGAATAGTAACTCATGAATAGTAACTCATGAATAGTAACTCGTGAATAGTAACCTCGACTCAAAAAGGTAGAAATTCCACAATAAAATCTATACCAATATTTCGGTATAATGATATTGAAAGAATAACATTTCTTAAGCTTATAAATAATTTATTTAAATTGTTTACACTTTACTAATTAATGCATTTAATCATCATAAAATGCCAACTCTTAAGATTTCATCATCAATAGCCAAAACCCTCATCAAAAATCTGCATATACCTCATATAGGATTCTCAAGCCATAAAATCCTATTTTCCAATTTTCTTACTTCACATAACATATTTAATTTATTTTCTCATAACTTGTTCATTTTCATGAAAAATACCAAATCAGTTCCAAAAATATTTCTTTTTTGGGATTTATCAGAATATATTCCCATATTGAACATATATTTTTCTCAGAATTTTTAAAAGTCATTTACTATTTTTCATATGGCCAAAACAGCCGAATATTTAGACATTTATCAAAAATTGTACTTTTGTCTAAAAATTCTGAAATTAACAGAGTATACTTCCATCATATACATGTACTCCCAATAAAAATTTCATCAATTTTGGAGTTAACCACAAGAAATTATAAGCAGTTACTTTTAAAATAGTCTTTTCTCATAAAATTCATAACTCTCAATCTATACATCCAAAAATCACCATTTTTGGACACAATCAATAAAACTCATCAAAATATCATTTCAAATTTTTCTAGAATTTTTGAAGATCAGAAAAATTACGAAACTGAAAATCATAACAACCCTTAAAATCCCTTAATATCCCTTACAATCCCTTACCTCAAAAGTGCAGTATTTCTGACTGGAATGCAAAGCCGAAGGAAACTTGCACTGAATAGCAACTCTCAAAGTATCTAAATACTCACAAAATATGCTTCATAATATAGAGAGAGAAAGAGAGAAAGCTTATGTTTTTGGTGTGATTTTCAATTCTAACTTAGCCCTCTATTTATAGGAAAATTTTGGTAGGTTTGACCTGCAACCTGATGGCTTTACCTGCTACTATTCCCACCCACCACATTAGAAATATAATTCAGCATATTTCTTCACCAACCACAAGTGGGGCCCACCAATTCTAGAATTTTCCACCAAAATGATAAACTCCAAAAATTCAACAATTTCTGAACCAGTCATCTTGTAAAATTCATAATAAATCATACGTTCATTTTTAACGGTTCAAAATTTGTGGACATATACTCAACTTATATATGTATAACATATCCAAAAATTATCACGATCCAACGGTCGGATTAAAAATTATAACCCCCGCAAAATATCTCAAAAACTCTAATTTTTAATACCTCCATTCCGACAAAAATACGGATAAAAACATCAACATTAACTCCTTCATTTTTAACCACAAAAATATATCCCTCGTTTATATCCACATAAAATAAATATTTTCTTATCATATGAATCAATAATTAATTATTCACAAATAATATTACAGAATCACATTTATGACAACCAGGCCGTTCCCAGGAAAGAGGGGGCTTTTCAATAAGGATTTCTCCTTACTGGCGCGCAATTAGATGACCAAACCTCTCCTTAGACAGAACTTTCTAGACATTGCCAATAATGCTATCTAATAATACTATTCAAATAATATGAATTATTGATCTGATAATGGGAAATACTGTGCAGCAACAATTATTGAACAACAATAATACAAAATTTCAACGTAGCAATTATTGAATCAATAAAATAAAATATTGAACAGTAATTACTGTAACAATTATTGAGTATTGCCTTCTTACGTAAGAATCAATAATTTCAAAAATACTATGCAATACCGTGTGCTACTGTGCAATAACGCGTATTACTGTATTTTAACCACCGGGTATTCCAACAGTGTTAACGGTAACAACTACGCCGTTATTTGTAAAAACTCAAATTTGTCGTTTTCTTCACCCGACAGTTATTCTGTTATGGGGCCCACAAATGGCTGCGCCGTCGTACGAATATTCCCTGACAGAAAGAATATTTCACGACCAAACAAATATTCCCCGACAACAATGATTATTTTATAACCACTTGCTTATTTTGAAAAAAAAAATCATATTTCACTCATAACTTTAAACTTTTATCAATTTAACCATTTACTGAATAGTAATTATAAGAAAAATTGAATACTTTTATTTTATAAAATTCGGGGTCTTACAATCTCCCCTCCTTATGAAATTTCGTCCCCGAAATTTACGTACCTGGTATTTCGAAGAGTTGAGAATACATTGCTTCTATTTCAGATTCTATCTCTCAGATCATCATGATTTCTCCATTGCTCATCTCCCATGATAACTTCATTTGGGTTCCTCATTTGTTGGGAAGTCATGACAACCGCCATCCCTCGAACTACTCGGCTTTGACTTGTCTGGAGCAGCATTTGGCGTCATCATTACCGTTGGAATATACCTTTCTAAAGGACATATTCCTCCCTCAACTGCCTCTTCGTACTCCTCATTCATGATCTGAATCATCAATCTTCGATCCATATCGGATTCAGGTTGACCGCTATGTACAGGGTAATTCAAAACTCGATGTTGGATTCTCCCAATTGCTTTCCAAAAAGAGAAATTCATATCATCTATTTTAGCCTTCTTAGATCGAACATCTCTTTCCACAATATCCATGTGTCGTGCGACTTTTGCCCATGCATCACTTATTCTCACTCGTTCAGTTTTTTCTTCTCTCAGCTCAGATTCTATTTTTATCATCTTATACTCTGCCAAAGAATGCTTCTGTTCAAGCATCACATATCGGGTAACACAAGCTTGAATTGTTGCATCCTTTTGTTCCACGACCGCCTGTCGTTCTTCTGCCTGCTCTTCTAACTCATGAATACGATTTTGAAATTCTACATTTTGATCATATAATACCTCTAATAAACTTTCATCTGGTACTTCTTCTTCCTCTTCTTCCTCAGTCTCAGCTGTTACCTCTGCGACTATCTCGGGTGTAACTATCAATTCTTCACTCACCACATGGATATCTCTAATTCCTTATTCGTCTGACATCACATTATCACGGTTAGTGATTAGAGGTATCCCCACAGTCTCATTCACTCCATTATTAGCATTCTCAGCTGCCATTCTCAAATACTGCCATAAAACAAGGGTTAATTAAACAAATTAAAATATCACATAATATCCCAATATTATGACTGACCAACAAATAAGCTTAGGTAGGACACACTAGCGAAGGATTTACTCATCTCTCCCCTCCTAGTTGTATTCCCCGATCTCCGCCAGAGATCATATCCCTAAGCTCTGATACCACCTGTGACAACCCCAAAATAAATCCATTCCATCCAACCTATTCTGAGTCGCCAAATACATGGTACAGAAAACAACTATAACTTTATTACAACAATTGTCGTGCAAAATACAACAACACATATGCTGTGAGTTTGGATACAAATATATACCAAATGTGACTCATGTTCCAACCGTGGACATCACCTCACAATGACACCTTACATAAAGGTATAGTCAAAAACTGTTTTAGAAATTAGAATCTTTGGGAAGTGCTCAAGGAAACCTTCGTACATGGGAGGCCATGCGTCTAGGTTATGATAGATATCATATGGCCACAGAATTATTCTTGGTTGACCCAATAGACCCCAAAGAAAAATGAGAAGATTACTATCATATTCTTCCCAATGGTGAGTCTTCTCTTGACATATCATTATCTCTACTGTCTCTAATTGAGAATTATACTTCAAACAAACACCAAGATTATATAGGTAGTGCTCGTATATATACTCAGCAAGTGGATGAGCACATCCCTATCTTATGATGACACGAGGTTGTATGTCGTTAGACATCTTGTATGATAGTGACAAAACACCCTTCCAACGTTGGGTTCGCCTCACCCTATTTTCTTCACCAAATATAACTACTAAATGATGACCACCGTTCTATTCCCTTGTTACCCCCGCTCGACCCAGCTACACTCTTATTACCTGAAAGGAATTGTGAAGCAAAAGGGTGAGCACAACTAGCTCAGTAAAGAATATTGTAACAACCCCAAAATAGGTCCATTCCATCCAACCTATTCTGAGTCGCCAAATACATGGTACAGAAAATAACTACAACTTTATTACAACAATTGTCGTGCAAAATACAACAACACATATGCTGTGAGTTTGGATACAAATATATACCAACTGTGACGTTGGACACCATCATGTCACATCACCTCACAAAGGTACCTTACATAAAGGTACAGTCAAAAACTGTTTTAGAAACTAGAATCTTTGGGAAGTGCTCAAGGAAACCTTCGTACATGGGAGGCCACGCGTCTAGGTTATGATAGATATCATATGGCCACAGAATTATCCTTGGTTGACCCAATAGACCCCAAAGAAAAACGAGAAGATTACTATCATATTCTTCCCAATGGTGAGTCTTCTCTTGACATATCATTATCTCTACTGTCTCTAATTGAGAATTATACTTTAAACAAACACCAAGATTATATAGGTAGTGCTCGTATATATACTCAGCAAGTGGATGAGCACATCCCTGTCTTATGATGACACGAGGTTGTATGTCGTTAGACATCTTGTATGATAGTGGCAAACCACCCTTCCAACGTTGGGTACACCTTACCCTATTGGATTCACCAAATATAACTACTAAATAAACTTTTCTATACTGCTTCGGGAGAACATCCACAGCTAGAGACCACTGTTCTATTTCCCCGTTACCCTCGCTCGACCCAGCTACACTCTTATTACCTGAAAGGAATTGTGAAGCAAAAGGGTGAGCACAACTAGCTCAGTAAAGAATATCATGACTAAAGATAATTCAATTATCAATAGCCTTCATCAACAATAAATCAGAGATTTAGAACATATGGTAAATGATAAAAATTTCAACCATAGTTGCAGCGGAACGAGCAATCCATTAGAAGAGTCAAATAGACTATAAAGTCTATTATCTTCTCCATGTTAAAAATCCACCAACAATGTTTTATCCCTGTAACATCAATCAACATTCTGGTCCACAATCATATGAATAACTCATAATCATAATTGTGTTCTATAAATTTTTCTTCGCACCCAGGACGAAGAATATTTTCATCACCTGTCTTTACCTGAAACATCAAAGATCATGGTTATACCAACTCACAGTTCCTGTTTATAATCATACTAACAAATCCATCTTTGCACTACGGGCCAAAGATATTCATCAACAAACCATCTTTGCACTACGGGCCAAAGATATTCAACAACAGTTCATCTTTGCACTACAGGCCAAAGATATTCAACAACAGTTCATCTTTGCACTACAGACCAAAGATATTAATCAACAAACCATCTTTGCACTACGGGCCAAAGATATTCAACAACAGTTCATCTTTGCACTACATGCCAAAGATATTCAACAACAGTTCATCTTTGCACTACAGGCCAAAGATATTCATCAACAATTCATATTTGCACTACAGGCCAAATATATTCATATCTCAAAGAAATATATAATCATTTCAGAATTTATATAAACAATAATTATAACCATGTTGATCAATTCACCTTTGCACTTAAGCTTAAGATATTCAATTATAAATTCAATGGTCATGATCATACCAGTCACAATTCAACTTTGCACTACAGGCCAAAGAGAACCCTAGTCATGATCATACCAATAATCTACCCATCTTTACACTCCAGTGAAAGAGAATTTCAACATCAGGGTTATAAAAATGTTATATATGATGATAAAAATAATATGATCAACATATAGTTTTAATCTCAAGAGTAATATTCGTAACTCATGAATAGTAATCCCGACACAAAAGATAGAAATTCTACAATAAAATTCATACCAATATTTCGGTATAATGATATTGAAAGAATAACATTACTTAAATTTATAAACATTTATTTTAATTGTTTACACTTTACTAATTAATGCATTTAATCATCATAAAATGCCAACTCTTACAATTTCATCATCAATAACCAAAACCCTCATCAAAAATCTGCATATACCTCATATAGGATTCTCAAGCCATAAAATCCTATTTTCCAATTTTCTTTCTTCACAAAACATATTTAATTCATTTACTCATAACTAGACCATTTTCATGAAAAATACCAAATCAGTTCCAAAAATATTTCTTTTCTGGGATTTAGCATAATATAGTCCCATAGTGAACATATATTTTTCTCAGAATTTTTAAAAGTCATTTACTATTTTTCATATGGCCAAAACCACCGAATATTTAGACATTTATCAAAAATTATACTTTTGTCCAAAAATTCTGAAATTTACAGAGTATACTTCTATCATATACATGTACTCCCAATAAAAATTTCATCAATTTTGGAGTTAACCACAAGGAATTATAAGCGTTACTTTTAAAATAGTCTTTTCTCATAAAATTCATAACTCTCAATCTATACATCCAAAAATCACCATTTTTGGACACAATCAAGAAAACTCATCAAAATATCATTTCAAATTTTTCCAGAATTTTTGAAGGTCAGAAAAATTACGAAACTAAAAATCATAACAACCCTTAAAATCCCTTACTATCCCTTACTATCCCTTACCTCAAAAGAGCAGTACTTCTGACTGGATATCGGATATGATGCTGAAGGAAACTTGCACTGATGAATAGCAACTCACCAAGTATCTAAAAACTCACAAAATATACTTCATAATATAGAGAGAGAAAGAGAGAAAGCTTATGTTTCTGGTGTGATTTTCAATTCTAACTTAGCCCTCTATTTATAGGAAAATTTTGGTAGGTTTGACCTGCAACCTGATGGCTTTACCTGCTACTATTCCCACCCACCACATTTGAAATATAATTCAGCACATTTCTTCACCAACCACAAGTGGGGCCCACCAATTCTAGAATTTTCCACCAAAAATGATTTATAACCTGATTTCTGAATCAGTCATCTCTTAAAATTCATAACAAATCATACGTTCATTTTTAACGGTTCAAAATTTGTGGGCATATACTCAACTTATATATGTATAACATATCCAAAAATTACCACGATCCAACGGTCGGATTAAAAATTATAACCCCCGCAAAATATCTCAAAAATCCTGATTTTTAATACCTCCATTCCGACAAAAATACGGATAAAAATCTCAACATTAACTCCTTCATTTTTAACCACAAAAATATATCCCTCATTTATATCCACATAAAATAAATATTACCTTATCATATGAATCAATAATTAATTATTCACAAATAATATTACAGAATCACATTTATGACAACCAGGCCGTTCCCAGGAAAGAGGGGGCTTTCCAATAAGGATTTCTCCTTACTAGCGCGCAATTAGATGACCAAACCTCTCCTTAGACAGAACTTTCTAGACATTGCCAATAATGTTATCTAATAATATTATTCAAATAATATGAATTATTGATCTGATAATAGAAAATACTGTGCAGCAACAATTATTGAAACAACAATAATATAAAATATCAACGCAGCAATTATTGAATCAATAAAATAAAATATTGAACAGTAATTACTGTAACAATTATTGAGTAGTGCCTTCTTACGTAAGAATCAATAATTTCAAAAATACTATGCAATACCGTGTGCTACTGTGCAATAACGCGTATTACTGTATTTTAACCACCGGGTATTCCAACAGTGTTAACGGTAACAACTACGCCGTTATTTGTAAAAACTCAAATTTGTCGTTTTCCTTCACCCGACAATTATTCGTTATGGGGCCCACAAATAGCTGCGCCGTCGTACGAATATTCTCCGACAGAAAGAATATTCCACGACCAAACGAATATTCCCCGACAACAATGATTATTTTATAACCACTTGTTTATTTTGAAAAAAAATTCATATATCACCCTTAACTTTAACATTTATCAATTTAACCATTTACTGAATAGTAATTATAAGAAAAATTGAATACTTTTATTTCATAAAATTCGGGGTCTTACAATCTCCCCTCCTTATGAAATTTCGTCCCCGAAATTTACGTACCTGGTATTTCAAAAGTTGAGAATACCTTCCTTTCATTTCAGATTTCATCTTCCCTGTCATCATAATTTCTCCATTGCTCATCTCCTGTATTTCAAATATCATTCTAGAATACAGCTTCAAAACAAGGGTTAATTTAACAAATTAACATATCACATAATATCCCAATATTATGACTGACCAACAAATAAGCTTAGGTAGGACACACTAGCGAAGGATTTACTCATCTCTCCCCTCCTAGTTGTATTCCCCGATCTCCGCCAGAGATCATATCCCTAAGCTCTGATACCAAATGTAACAACCCCAAAATAGGTCCATTCCATCCAACCTATTCTGAGTCGCCAAATACATGGTACAGAAAATAACTACAACTTTATTACAACAATTGTCGTGCAAAATACAACAACACATATGCTGTGAGTTTGGATACAAATATATACCAACTGTGACGTTGGACACCATCATGTCACAGCACCTCACAAAGGTACCTTACATAAAGGTACAGTCAAAAACTGTTTTAGAAACTAGAATCTTTGGGAAGTGCTCAAGGAAACCTTCGTACATGGGAGGCCACGCGTCTAGGTTATGATAGATATCATATGGCCACATAATTATCCTTGGTTGACCCAATAGACCCCAAAGAAAAACGAGAAGATTACTATCATATTCTTCCCAATGGTGAGTCTTCTCTTGACTTATCATTATCTCCACTATCTCAAATTGAGAATTATACTTCAAATAAACACCAAGATTATATAGGTAGTGCTCGTATATATACTCAGCAAGTGGATGAGCACATCCCTGTCTTATGATGACACGAGGTTGTATGTCGTTAGACATCTTGTATGATAGTGGCAAACCACCCTTCCAACGTTGGGTACACCTTACCCTATTGGATTCACCAAATATAACTACTAAATGAACTTTTCTATACTGCTTCGGGAGAACATCCACAGCTAGAGACCACTGTTCTATTTCCCCGTTACCCTCGCTCGACCCAGCTACACTCTTATTACCTGAAAGGAATTGTGAAGCAAAAGGGTGAGCACAACTAGCTCAGTAAAGAATATCATGACTAAAGATAATTCAATTATCAATAGCCTTCATCAACAATAAATCAGAGATTTAGAACATATGGTAAATGATAAAAATTTCAACCATAGTTGCAGCGGAACGAGCAATCCATTAGAAGAGTCAAATAGACTATAAAGTCTATTATCTTCTCCATGTTAAAAATCCACCAACAATGTTTTATCCCTGTAACATCAATCAACATTCTGGTCCACAATCATATGAATAACTCATAATCATAATTGTGTTCTATAAATTTTTCTTCGCACCCAGGACGAAGAATATTTTCATCACCTGTCTTTACCTGAAACATCAAAGATCATGGTTATACCAAATCACAGTTCCTGTTTATAATCATACTAACAAATCCATCTTTGCACTACGGGCCAAAGATATTCATCAACAAACCATCTTTGCACTACGGGCCAAAGATATTCAACAACAGTTCATCTTTGCACTACAGGCCAAAGATATTCAACAACAGTTCATCTTTGCACTACAGGCCAAAGATATTAATCAACAAACCATCTTTGCACTACGGGCCAAAGATATTCAACAACAGTTCATCTTTGCACTACATGCCAAAGATATTCAACAACAGTTCATCTTTACACTACAGGCCAAAGATATTCATCAACAATTCATATTTGCACTACAGGCCAAATATATTCATATCTCAAAGAAATATATAATCATTTCAGAATTTATATAAACAATAATTATAACCATGTTGATCAATTCACCTTTGCACTTAAGCTTAAGATATTCAATTATAAATTCAATGGTCATGATCATACCAGTCACAATTCAACTTTGCACTACAGGCCAAAGAGAACCCTAGTCATGATCATACCAATAATCTACCCATCTTTACACTCCAGTGAAAGAGAATTTCAACATCAGGGTTATAAAAATGTTATATATGATGATAAAAATAATATGATCAACATATAGTTTTAATCTCAAGAGTAATATTCGTAACTCATGAATAGTAACCCCGACACAAAAGATAGAAATTCTACAATAAAATTCATACCAATATTTCGGTATAATGATATTGAAAGAATAACATTACTTAAATTTATAAACAATTTATTTTAATTGTTTACACTTTACTAATTAATGCATTTAATCATCATAAAATGCCAACTCTTACAATTTCATCATCAATAACCAAAACCCTCATCAAAAATCTGCATATACCTCATATAGGATTCTCAAGCCATAAAATCCTATTTTTCCAATTTTCTTTCTTCACAAAACATATTTAATTCATTTACTCATAACTAGACCATTTTCATGAAAAATACCAAATCAGTTCCAAAAATATTTCTTTTCTGGGATTTAGCATAATATAGTCCCATAGTGAACATATATTTTTCTCAGAATTTTTAAAAGTCATTTACTATTTTTCATATGGCCAAAATACCGAATATTTAGACATTTATCAAAAATTATACTTTTGTCCAAAAATTCTGAAATTTACAGAGTATACTTCTATCATATACATGTACTCCCAATAAAAATTTCATCAATTTTGGAGTTAACCACAAGGAATTATAAGCGGTTACTTTTAAAATAGTCTTTTCTCATAAAATTCATAACTCTTAATCTATAGATCCAAAAATCACCATTTTTGGACACAATCAAGAAAACTCATCAAAATATCATTTCAAATTTTTCCAGAATTTTTAAAGGTCAAAAAAATTACGAAACTGAAAATCATAACAACCCTTAAAATCCCTTACTATCCCTTACTATCCCTTACCTCAAAAGAGCAGTACTTCTGACTGGATATCGGATATGATGCTGAAGGAAACTTGCACTGATGAATAGCAACTCACCAAGTATCTAAAAACTCACAAAATATACTTCATAATATAGAGAGAGAAAGAGAGAAAGCTTATGTTTCTGGTGTGATTTTCAATTCTAACTTAGCCCTCTATTTATAGGAAAATTTTGGTAGGTTTGACCTGCAACCTGATGGCTTTACCTGCTACTATTCCCACCCACCACATTTGAAATATAATTCAGCACATTTCTTCACCAACCACAAGTGGGGCCCACCAATTCTAGAATTTTCCACCAAAATGATTTATAACCTGATTTCTGAATCAGTCATCTCTTAAAATTCATAACAAATCATACGTTCATTTTTAACGGTTCAAAATTTGTGGGCATATACTCAACTTATATATGTATAACATATCCAAAAATTACCACGATCCAACGGTCGGATTAAAAATTATAACCCCCGCAAAATATCTCAAAAATCCTGATTTTTAATACCTCCATTCCGACAAAAATACGGATAAAAATCTCAACATTAACTCCTTCATTTTTAACCACAAAAATATATCCCTCATTTATATCCACATAAAATAAATATTTCCTTATCATATGAATCAATAATTAATTATTCACAAATAATATTACAGAATCACATTTATGACAACCAGGCCGTTCCCAGGAAAGAGGGGGCTTTCCAATAAGGATTTCTCCTTACTAGCGCGCAATTAGATGACCAAACCTCTCCTTAGACAGAACTTTCTAGACATTGCCAATAATGTTATCTAATAATATTATTCAAATAATATGAATTATTGATCTGATAATAGAAAATACTGTGCAACAACAATTATTGAAACAACAATAATATAAAATATCAACGCAGCAATTATTGAATCAATAAAATAAAATATTGAACAGTAACTACTGTAACAATTATTGAGTAGTGCCTTCTTACGTAAGAATCAATAATTTCAAAAATACTATGCAATACCGTGTGCTACTGTGCAATAACGCGTATTACTGTATTTTAACCTCCGGGTATTCCAACAGTGTTAACGGTAACAACTACGCCGTTATTTGTAAAAACTAAAAATTTGTCGTTTTCCTTCACCCGACAGTTATTCGTTATGGGACCCACAAATAGCTGCGCCGTCGTACGAATATTCTCCGACAGAAAGAATATTCCACGACCAAACGAATATTCCCCGACAACAATGAATATTTTATAACCACTTGTTTATTTTGAAAAAAAATTCATATATCACCCTTAATTTTAACATTTATCAATTTCACCATTTACTGAATAGTAATTATAAGAAAAATTGAATACTTTTATTTCATAAAATTCGGGGTCTTACAAATATCATGACTAAAGATAATTCAATTATCAATAGCCTTCATCAACAATAAATCAGAGATTTAGAACATATGGTAAATGATAAAAATTTCAACCATAGTTGCAGCGGAACGAGCAATCCATTAGAAGAGTCAAATAGACCATAAAGTCTATTATCTCCTCCATGTTAAAAATCCACCAACAATGTTTTATCCCTGTAACATCAATCAACCATTCTGGTCCACAATCATATGAATAACTCATAATCATAACTGTAGTTCTAAATTCCTCTTCTCATCCAGGACGAAGATAATTTTCATCACCTATCTTTACCTGAAACATCAAAGATCATGGTTACACCAAATCACATTTCCTATTCATAATCATACTAATAACTTCATCTTTGCACTACGGCCAAAGATATTCATTTGTATCACCAGTTGGTCATGTTTATCTCAACATCTGTTCATCTTTGCACTACTGGCCAAAGATATTCAACAACATGTCATCTTTGCACTACGGGCCAAAGATATTCATCAACAATTCATCTTTGCACTACAGGCCAAAGATATTCATCAATATTTCATCTTTGCACTACAGGCCAAAGATATTAATATCTCAAAGAAATATATAATCATTTCAGAATTTATATAAACAATAATTATAACCATGTTGATCAATTCACATTTGCACTTAAGCTAAAGATATTCACTTATAAATTCAATGGTCATGATCATACCAGTCACAATTCAACTTTGCACTACAGGCCAAAGAGAACCCATAGTCATGATCATACCAGAAATTTACCCATCTTTACACTCAAGTCAAAGAGAAATATCATCATTAGGGTTATAAAAACGCTATATATAATAATAAAAATAATATGATCAACATCTAGTTTTAATCTCAAGAGTAATATTCGTAAATCAACTATAATTTGGTTAGAAAAAGAAACTAATTTTTATCGTGAATAGTAACTTGTGAATAGTAACTCATGAATAGTAACTCGTGAATAGTAACTCGTGAATAGTAACTCGTGAATAGTAACCTCGACTCAAAAAGGTAGAAATTCCACAATAAAATCTATACCAATATTTCGGTATAATGATATTGAAAGAATAACATTTCTTAAGCTTATAAACAATTTATTTAAATTGTTTACACTTTACTAATTAATGCATTTAATCATCATAAAATGCCAACTCTTAAGATTTCATCATCAATAGCCAAAACCCTCATCAAAAATCTGCATATACCTCATATAGGATTCTCAAGCCATAAAATCCTATTTTCTAATTTTCTTACTTTACATAACATATTTAATTTATTTTCTCATAACTTGTCCATTTTCATGAAAAATACCAAATCAGTTCCAAAAATATTTCTTTTTTGGGATTTATCAGAATATATTCCCATATTGAACATATATTTTTCTCAGAATTTTTAAAAGTCATTTACTATTTTTCATATGGCCAAAACAGCCGAATATTTAGACATTTATCAAAAATTGTACTTTTGTCCAAAAATTTTGAAATTAACAGAGTATACTTCCATCATATACATGTACTCCCAATAAAAATTTCATCAATTTTGGAGTTAACCACAAGAAATTATAAGCAGTTACTTTTAAAATAGTCTTTTCTCATAAAATTCATAACTCTCAATCTATACATCCAAAAATCACCATTTTTGGACACAATCAATAAAACTCATCAAAATATCATTTCAAATTTTTCCAGAATTTTTGAAGATCAGAAAAATTACGAAACTGAAAATCATAACAACCCTTAAAATCCCTTAATATCCCTTACAATCCCTTACCTCAAAGTGCAGTATTTCTGACTGGAATGCAAAGTCGAAGGAAACTTGCACTGAATAGCAACTCTCAAAGTATCTAAATACTCACAAAATATGCTTCATAATATAGAGAGAGAAAGAGAGAAAGCTTATGTTTTTGGTGTGATTTTCAATTCTAACTTAGCCCTCTATTTATAGGAAAATTTTGGTAGGTTTGACCTGCAACCTGATGGCTTTACCTGCTACTATTCCCACCCACCACATTTGAAATATAATTCAGCATATTTCTTCACCAACCACAAGTGGGGCCCACCAATTCTAGAATTTTCCACCAAAATGATAAACTCCAAAAATTCAACAATTTCTGAACCAGTCATCTTGTAAAATTCATAATAAATCGTACGTTCATTTTTAACGGTTCAAAATTTGTAGACATATACTCAACTTATATATGTATAACATATCCAAAAATTATCACGATCCAACGGTCGGATTAAAAATTATAACCCCCGAAAAATATCTCAAAAACCCTGATTTTTAATACCTCCATTCCGATAAAAATACGGATAAAAACCTCAACATTAACTCCTTCATTTTTAACCACAAAAATATATCCCTCGTTTATATCCACATAAAATAAATATTTTCTTATCATATGAATCAATAATTAATTATTCACAAATAATATTACAGAATCACATTTATGACAACCAGGCCGTTCCCAGGAAAGAGGAGGCTTTCCAATAAGGATTTCTCCTTACTGGCGCGCAATTAGATGACCAAACCTCTCCTTAGACAGAACTTTCTAGACATTGCCAATAATGCTATCTAATAATACTATTCAAATAATATGAATTATTGATCTGATAATGGGAAATACTGTGCAGCAACAATTATTGAACAACAATAATACAAAATTTCAACGTAGCAATTATTGAATCAATAAAATAAAATATTGAACAGTAATTACTGTAACAATTATTGAGTATTGCCTTCTTACGTAAGAATCAATAATTTCAAAAATACTATGCAATACCGTGTGCTACTGTGCAATAACGCGTATTACTGTATTTTAACCACCGGGTATTCCAACAGTGTTAACGGTAACAACTACGCCGTTATTTGTAAAAACTCAAATTTGTCGTTTTCTTCACCCGACAGTTATTCTGTTATGGGGCCCACAAATGGCTGCGCCGTCGTACGAATATTCCCCGACAGAAAGAATATTTCACGACCAAACAAATATTCCCCGACAACAATGATTATTTTATAACCACTTGCTTATTTTGAAAAAAAAATCATATTTCACTCATAACTTTAAACTTTTATCAATTTAACCATTTACTGAATAGTAATTATAAGAAAAATTGAATACTTTTATTATATAAAATTCGGGGTCTTACACAAAGTGCGAATCTCAATAATCAATATAGACGTAAATAATCATAAATAATTATTCACTAACATGCTTTGAAAATAATAACTCGAGCTTGAGTTAGGAAACTTGCCTCGATCGTAGGTTACGGCTACGAAATTAAATTTCTATCCACTATGCAGTTAAATTATCTTCCTTTGAGAGACCTATAAATTAATCTTTCAATTAGTCAAAGCATAACATTAGATTATGTAATCACATAGATATTATACATTAAATTTAGTTCTTATAAACATTATCATGTCTAGATAGTGTTACTATTAATTAACGACTACCTTTAATTCACATAATATTATTAACTTAGATAATATTTAATTCACCTTCTAGTATTATTGGTTTACTAATAATACTTTCATTCACTTACTAATATTATTATTATCTTAGTAATATTTCAATACCTTACTAATAATATTAATCCTCTTAATAATATTTTAATCATGCATTAATATTATTACCATAATAATATCTTACTTATGCTTTAACATCATTAATAAATTAATAATACTTTCAATCATTTACTAATATTTTATTCACGTACTAATATTATTAATCATTTAATAATATTTTATTCCTTCACTAATGTTATTATATTTAATAACATTTTATTTAATCTCGAATATTATTATTTAATAATATTTTAATCATTTAATAATAATACTTTAATCTAATATTATTAATCTTTTAATAATATTTTAATCTAGGATTAATATCTTAATATAATATTATTAATTATTTAATAATATTTTAATAAAATTTTAATCTTAATATTTTTATTTACTTAACAACATCATATTATAATATTATTAATATTATAATAATATTCCAATAATTTACTAAATTAATAAATAATTTATTCTAATTGTTCATCCTTTATTAACCCCTTATTTAATATCCACAAAAGATCATAAATAATATTTATTATTATATATTACCAACATGCCCTCAGATAGTCATGATATAATATATTATGAGCATTCAAGCATAAAAATCACATTTTTCTCATTAAAGACATCATTTAACTATTTATTTCTTTTTATTTATAATTTAACCATTTTTAGGAAAAATAGCAAACTGATTCCAAAAATTCTCAACTTCTGGATTTTGACAGAATATAAACCCACAATGATTTCCTAATTTTTCTGGAATTTTAGAAAATGATTTACTATTTTTAAAGTGTCTAAAACACTCGAATCTTGCCCCATTTTTCATAAATTGGGTTTTGCTCAGAAAACTCTAAAATTTTCAGGGTATGCTCTCGTAACATATATGAAGCTACTGTAAAAATTTCGGAATTTTCCAGTGTATACACAGTGAGACATTCGAAGGTTAATATTTCGGAGTCCTTTACGGAAATAGTCATTACGCACAATATATAACTCGAAACGTGTCCGTTCTTTTTCCTGCATGTACATAACTTCTCAAGGTACCTCTGTTATTTTTTCCAAATTTTTAAAAGACAAGCAACTGACCGAAACAGCCTCATGAAAAACGGATCAGTAGCTAATTTAGGGTTTTCAAAGCCTCAACATGCAAAGCGGACTGTTTTGGGAAAAATAGTCTCAAAAGTTTCAAAATTTGCTAGATTTGTGTTCTACCACTTGGGTTTACTACATAACTCATGTATCTAGTACCCCCCTTCGACGGATCATAATTCCAAGTTGTAAAACTTGAGTTACTCAAGATTTAGTGGAAGAAAAACAAGAGTTTTCACCCTTGGAGAACATATGCTCATTTTCTTCCTCTAAGTCTTTGATCTAACACTCAAGTTACTTAGTTCTATACATGATGATATGTAGAACTAGTGTATCTTGAGTATTTGTACATAACCCCATCAAAACTCTAGCTAGCAAAACAAAGTAAAAGAAGAAGATGAAGGTAAGTTATACCTTGACTTAGTTGCTATCTTTCTTGATTTTCCAAAGTAAGTAATATACTTAGGAGGCATGAACAACTAGCACTCTTATCTCTTCTCTCTATAACCAAAACCCTATCTCTCTTTTCTCTCTATAAAGTTGGCTAGCTTGGGAGCAAAAGATAGAAGAAGAAGATGGAGAGAAAATGAGATGTTGGAAGAATGAAATATGATTACAAAATGAAATGGGCAATTCACTAATAATCCTCCCATAACTATTTTGTTGTCCATTGGGTAAAAACTTTGTATTATTAATTCCATTAGGCTAGACATGATTAAATGTGCATAATGGAGTGGCAACCAATGGGAGCTTGACAACATTGTCCTTGTGTTTAATAATTTCTACTAATGGACAAGTTAACTTAATTATTACACTTAGGATCCTCTAGCCCATAATATCCTCCATTTAGCTTTTATATTAAATACCCAATTTTGATTAATCAAATGTCTAGAATACCCCTAATCAAGTGGGCTAAGTATTGGATTGTGTTTTATTTCTTTTGGGCTTCTCCTTTAATTGTTTTGGGCTATATACTAAACATAGTCTAGCAATTTTAATAATGTTACCCAATTTGATTATTTAGGGCTTCCATTTCCAATCATATGAAGTTTAATTACTTATACATGTGACTTTATCTCATAACCTAATTAGATTTACAAGAATTAGGTTTAAAATTATTAGTCACTTGAAATACTATGTTTACCCACTTAAGTTAGTATACATATTAAATACTAACTTTTCCGTATTACCATAACCCTTAGGTTATTTAATAGCCTTACCTAATGTATAATTAGGTTACAAAGCTTTCATTTTTAATAAAATCTATAAATGTATGTATCCATAAGTATAGTATATATGTTAATTGCCACATGCACCACTTCACATATGTGGTCACATATAAAATCCTTATATAACACAAAGTTTTAAAAAAAAATCGATAATGTACATACATATATGGTGACTTAAAGTTCACGGTTATTACAACAGATGACTTTCAACATAATATAAACATGAGGATGATGATAATGACATAATAATTCAATAAAACAAGTTCAAGAATTAATTTATCCAGGAACTAACAACGTCCAAATTGTCAACATGATACTTCTTTGTAGAGAAAAATTCAAGAATGCTCAGAAGAATATTTCCATAAAAAGATATTGGATGAAGCACAAATATCAAGGATATTCTACTAATTTCATGGAGTATAGAAGTCAAAACTTTAACCAACTGAGTATAACAAGGAATGGAATAACAAAAGAAATCACCAGGCATGTGATAGACCGCACATGCAGGTTATTCTAACAGAATAATAAATAACGGAACCAGGTCCGGCGTAAAACGCATAGACAGGATATTCCAACAGAATAATAAAGACGGAATCAGGTCTAGCATAAAACGCACAGACAGGATATTCCAACAGAATAATAAAGACGAAACCAGGTCTGGAGTAGAATGCACAGACATGATATTCCAACAGAATAATAAAGACAGAACCAGGTCCGGCGTAGAACGCACAGACATGATATTCCAACAGAATAATAAAGATGGAACCAGGTCCGGCGTAGAACGCACATACAGGATATTCCCACATAATAATAAAGAACAGAATATTAGAAGAATTTCACCAAGTATAGGGTAGCCTGTGTATACAGGTTATTCCAACAGAATAATAAAGAATGGAATAACAGAAGTTCTCTTCATGAACAAGAAAGAAATAATGCTCCCTACCTTAGAAGAAAACTGGATACTTGAATAGTGAGGTAACAGACTTCTCTTCTTCTTTCTCTCTATAATTTCTCTCTATAATAAGTGCTGTATAGCTTTAGTGAATTGGTGAGAAATGAAGGAAGAATGAGCTTCTATTTATAGAAAAATATAGTTTCGATAATTGCACGTTTTGGGACTCGAAATATTACAATATACTACCTTCCTCTTTTTCTTCAATTTTAATTTAGTCCTGCAAGTATTATCAAACTTGCACCACCTCTCCTAATAGTAAATCATGTGACTCAATAGTATAATCGTGTGATAAAAATAATTACAGTATAGTACCTCCATCTATACCTCCATTTTTAACTTAGTCATGCAAGTATTATCAATCTTGCACCAACTTCCCTAATAGTAAATTATGCGAATCAATAGTACCTCGTGAATAGTAACTCGTGAATAGTACTCCGACACGAAAAGTGCCCCGAATACCTGAGTGAATAATATAACCTCCAGATATCACTTATCATCAAAATAAATGTCGATTTTCACTAACACTAATAATCTCAACATAATGAAACTATCAATTTCATCTTTAATCAACACAACTTATTCATCATTAATATTATAACTCACAATATTTAACAACCGGGCCGTTCTTAGAAAAGAGGGGGCTTTCCGATAAGGATTTCTCCTTATTGGCGCGCAATTAGGTGACCAAATCTCTCATTGACAGAACTTTTAGACATTATCAATATTGCAAATAATAATATGAATAACTTTGTTGTCTCAATTATTGATTTAATAATAATAAATATTATGCAGATGATACTGTGACAATAATTGAATCAATAATATGAGAGATATGATGCAGCAATTACTGTAGCAATAATTGAGTATAACTGAGTGACTTCTTACGTAAGCATCAATAATCAATACCGTGTGCTACTATGCAACCACGCGTATTACTGTACTTTTACTACTGAGTAGTTCAACAGTTTTAACGGTAACACTTTCGCCTTTACTCTTATAAAAAGATAATTTTGTCGTTTTTTAACTACGACAATACTTCCGTTGTGGGGTCCACCAATGATTGTGTCGTCGTACGGATATTTCCCGACAAAAAGAATATTCCCCGACCAAATGAATATTTTATAACAACTTGCATACTTTACAAAATTTATAAATATTACCCACAACTATAACATTATATCAAATCCACACCATAATATTTTAAAAAAATATTTTGAGAAATTTAAATCTTTATTAATAAAATTTGGAGTTTCACAATCTCCCCTCCTTATAAAATTTTGCCCTCGAAATTTACGTACGTACCTGGAATGTCGAAGAGATGAGGATACCTTGACTTCATTTCAGATTCTAACTCTTGAGGTATAACTTTTGAGTGTTGAATACGATCCTTCTTATCCAAGATTTTAAAATGTATCTCATCATACGTTAAATCTTCTGTTATATCGTCTAGTTCTAATTTAATAATGTGGTTCGGGTCGTCCACATAATTACGTAACATCGATACATGAAAAACGTTATGAACACGCGACATACTTGACGGTAAAACGAGTCTATAGGCCACAGTTCCTACTCGATCGAGGATTTCAAATGGGCCAATTAAATCGAGGGTTGAGATCGACTCTTGCTTCTATAATAACGCCCTCTTGAACCTTCTTCCTCGTATTCATCAGCTCCGGGTGTATAACTTGAGCGACT
The DNA here is from genome assembly GCA_016801055.1 of Panax notoginseng. Taxonomy (NCBI): domain Eukaryota; kingdom Viridiplantae; phylum Streptophyta; class Magnoliopsida; order Apiales; family Araliaceae; genus Panax; species Panax notoginseng. The sequence goes on from CM029016.1 coordinate 193,322,398, forward strand.
TTATCTTTATCGATTTAAAGTCGGTTCAAATCGTATATTCGCTATCTTCACGTGGGTCCCTAGAGTCTTTAACTCTATCTTTATCATTTGTAAGTTATACGAAATAGGTTTTTGTGTTAACAACATCGCACTCGTAAACGCATACGATCTTCAACTCAACGCGTTAGCTACCACGTTCACTTTCCCACGATGGCATTGAATGGTATGATCGTAATCTTTAACAGCTCGAGCCAACGTCTTTGGCACATGTTACGTTCGCTTTAGTTGAAGAAATATTTAAGGGTTTTAGAAATGGGTTTTGTACTGGGGTCAATACAAAATTCGATTTCACGCTCTAAGGGTAGGCTAAGAAGTCTTCAAGAATACGTCAAAAAATTTATTAACAATAGAAATATCCTTCAAAACTGTGACTCTCATCCCAAGACTTGGATGTGTACATCACATTATTAACTTGCCATCGTCATTCACGACGTCGCCTACGGAAAGTCTGGCTTTGGTGCATTCCACTCAAGGAAGTCAATATCGAAAGGACCGAGGCTTTTTACTTATGGCTTGATATGACAATGATTGACTTTAGTGGTTTAGTTGCTTGAATTCGCATAACAGGTTGGTTAGAAATATGAAAGCTAACAACCTTACAAAAAGTATGATGAGTAGTTAACCAATCGATTCCTAAAATCACATCAAAGGCAAGTATTTTCAAAGAGATAAGATCGACAGGTAATGTGAAAGTGTCGATTTGAATCAACAAGATTTATAAATAGTGAAGGTAACGAAGGTTTCTACTATCGAAGTTTCAACCAATAAGTCAAAGTCTAATTTCTTCGAAGTTAAGTTTAAACGTTGAGCGCAAGCAAGAGAGATAAAAGAATAGGTAGAACCAGTATCGAATAAGGTATAGACTTCGCAAGAATTTATAATTAACAAACCCGTGATAACTTCGTTCGATTCCTCATCACGAAAAATGCTCTCTCTTAAACTACCGAATTTTACTTGTTCGGGATAGTCTTTGGTGTCATCATTACCACTGGAATTTACTTTCGCTATAGGGCATATTCCACCCTCAACTGCTTCGTCGTACTCCTGCTCCATGATCTGAATCATTAACCTTCGATCCATATTGAATTGGGGTTGACCGCAATGTATAGGGTAATTCAAAACTTGATGCTGGGTTATCCCAATTGTTGTCGAAAAAGAGAAATACATATCATCTATTTTAGCTTTCTTGGATCAGACTTCTCTTTTCACAATATCAACGCGTCGTGTGGCTTTTACCCATGCATCTTTCATTCTCACTCGTTCAATTGTTCCTTCTTTCAGCTGCTCCTTGACATTTGAATTCTCAGATTTCAGCTTTAATATCATATACTCTGCCAAAGAGCGCTCCTGTTCAGCTATTTCACATCGGGTAATACAATTTTGATTTGTTACATTCCTTTGCTCCACGACCGCCTTTCGTTCTTCAGCCTGCTCTTCTAACTCATGAATACGATTTTGCAATTCTATATTTTGATCAATATGTTCTTCTAATAAATCTTCCTCAGGTTCCTCTTCTTCCTCACTCTCAGTTGCCACCTTTGCGACTAGCTTGAGTGCAACTTTTAATTCCTCAATCACCACATGAATATCTCTAATCACATTATCTTGGTTAGTGATTAGAGGTGTCTCCACGGTTGTGACGAACGAGATTTTGTAAATTAATTTTTAATATTTATTGAATTAAATAAATATTTTTTGATGATTTAATTATTGGATTAAATAATTATTTGATGCAATTGTGATAGGTTAATTTAATTATGTGTTACATTTATTAAATTAATGTAGAGAATATTTATTATTCAAGTATGTATTTATGTGAGCTTATTGAATTAAATGAAATAATTAATTAAGCATGATGTTATTTTAATTAATTTAATTATTAATTAGAGAGTTAATAATTTGACATTATTAATTAATGAGAAAATTAATTATATGATTATGTGAATTTATGATAGATTATTATATTTATTTTATATTAAATTAAATAAGATATTTGAATTGGGTGTGACATGAATTAAACTATATGATATAGCTTTATTAAATTAAATGGTTTTTGAAAACTATTCTAACTAGACAAACATGGTTTTAAAGGGAGTTATGGCCAGTTAACCCATGATGGGTAACTGACCATAATGCGCATCGGTCAATTTGACTACGACGTCTTATTTTTTCTTCATTTTCTAAGTGTGATAAAACTAACCAGAGAGAATTTGGGAGAGAATTCAGAGGAGTTGTGAGAATCTCTGTGCTGAAGAAGCTTGAAAAAGAGTTTTATCTCTACTCATTAACACTCTGGGTAATCTTTCCTTCCCAAGTTCTAAATTTCACGTATTCAAGTTTTGAAAAAAAAATGGCTTTCACAATTTTCTGTAAAGTCTATATGATGGGAAATTGTAAGGCTTATGTGCATATATAGGTTAAGATGTTATCAAATTGTATTTGATTATATATATTATGTAAACCATATCATCAAATTCATGAAAAACATGTCGTATATGATTTCTGCAAAATTACAGAGTTTGGGTTTTGGCCTTATGGCCTTATACGTGATATTTTATGTATTGATCGTATATTATCCCTAAATTTTACACTCGTATGTTGTTATGCATATTGATACGAAGAGACCAAAGTTTAAATGAACGGATTCGGTGTTATAACGAATCCGTAGGGACAATTTTCATGTTTTATTTTCAAAACCTCCATGAACAGCAAAGTCAGTGAAATTATAGATTTAATTTTGTGGTTCAGTGTTTAAATTGGCTAAAGTCATTCTATAAATGTTGGGTTATGTTTATGCATGAATTATATCATATGGGTATGTCTAATTTAGGGTAGAAATTAAGAAATTCGGAGAAATTGGCATGTTCTGCGATTTTTCGCGAACTGCCATTTCTACAACAGGTACGCCGCACCGCAGCACCGGCTGTTTACCTTTTTCCCGCGCCGCAGTGCCAAGACGCAAGCCGCAGCATCATGCGCCGCAGCGCCGCAGCGCCGCAGCGCCGCAGCGCCGCAGCGCCGCAGCGCCGCAGCGCCGCAGCGCCAAGTGTCCAGTCACAGCACCACGGCGCTGCAGCGCGAAGACTCAGTACAAAAGTGGCGCCGCAGCGCCACTCTCCAGAAAGTTCAGAAATGTAATTTTTAAAATGTTTAAGTTTAACAATGTGTTAGTATATTAATGTAATGAACATGTAAACATGTTAGAAGTAAAATATGATGATAAAATAGTTGTTTAACATGTAAATAACATTATTGCATGTGAATTGAATTATTAAATACATAATTAAATTATTATTCATGAAGTACAAATTATGTGACAAAGTTGTAATTTGACTAAATATAGTAAATAATCAAAGTAGATAAAGAGAATAAGTTTATGATAATTAGTTAAGTTATAATTAACTGGTATTGTGAATGTGAATGGTATGTAGGATTAAATTCAAAGAACGTGCTTAATTAAAGTATAATCTAGGCACAAGGCAAGTTTCCTAACCCTACTTGTCATTATTGTTCAAGATTATTATTTACCTCGAGTAAATTATCATTACTATTATTCAAGTTCAAATGTTATATTAAAGATTGATTATCTTTTCAAAGCATGATTCAGTTATACAATAATCGTTCTATTCATGTATACTTCTTGAGATTATTATTCAAATTGAATATCATTATTGTTGAACCTTATTAGACTAGTGAACTTTATTGATTCAACTAATCCTTAGTTGATGAGCGTTCTAAATTTCAGAACCCTTATTGAATTATCCAAACCAAACTTCCTTTGGTGCGGACTCGAATGTCAAACTGAGATGAACGACCCTGTAAAGGGATTTACTTATGCGTTAGCGTTAAGATATTATGCACAGTATGGTACTAAGGGCTGATCCCCCTAAGTACGAGAAGAAAGGCCCATAGTCTTATGACTGTTAAAGGTTTCAAGTATAACCCTTGATAACCTAGGACACAGTTCAAGGTCTTATGACCCTCAGAATTCTTTTGATTCTTGTTATTCATTATTGATTCAAAAGTTGAGCTTTTATTCAGATGTCTTTGATTCACTCGCATGTTATTATACTGTTATTTTGTTATTATACTTATGGGAAATATTGCTCACTCTTGCTTATTAATAACATTGCAGTTAAGAACGAAAGAACCAATGAACCCTCCACTAGTAAAGGCAAGGGCAAAGTTAGCAAATGTTGAAGACTTATTATTTTATTTGATGATGTATTTATGTTAGACTTGAGTTAATGATGTTGTTTAAGACTTATTATTTTTATTTTCGCACAGATGTTTAAGGTTAATTCAACCTGGGATTATGTTTATGATTCAGATGTTGTAACCCTATAAGGGGAAGATTTTATTTCTATCTATTGCATGGTTTGCATTTATTATGGGTAGATAGATAGATGATATTTGTACAGTAAACACCAAATCACGTGGAATCGAAGTACCCGAATTTGGGAGTGTCACAAGCTGGTATCAAAGTTGTAGGTTATGAACCTTAGGTGGGGGAACATCCTTAGGTAGTAGCCTTATAGAAGAAGATAGTAATGGAAAACTCTTATCGAGTTCTAAGAAATGAATTTTTGTAATTCATTGATGATAATAAAATACATTATGTGTTTATATGTTTAAGTATGCGTTAGATGATGCGACTTAGTAACTAAAACTTAAAATTTTGTTGTCAAGATGTCTGACATTAGAGGAACTAGTCGAGCAGGGGAGGAGGAACCCCGAGTACCTACAGTACCGACAGAGGAGGAGCCCCGAGACATTCATGTCGTTAGGGAACAGTTGGTACAGAGGGAATCATCTCCCTTGATCACCGTTGTTGGTCAGGAGCATGAACCTGAGACTGATCCTGAGGAGGATCCTGAGGAGGAATTTGATGAGGAATAGGAAGAAGAGGAGTTACCACGGTACACCGTTGATGCTGAGATGTATGACACGTTATACGACCGTAACGTAGAATTACAAGACGAGGTTCAGGAATTGACTGAGCGAGCGACTGTTCAGCAGTGTACTCTCGAGCAGAAGGAGAGGGAGATTTCGACTCTTCACTCACGACTGAGAAATGTAGAATGGGATTTGGTCCATGAGAAGGGTCAAACTGAAGATAAGACTGAGGAGATAGAGAAGCTGAAGAAGGAACTGAAGGAAACCTCTGGAAGACTGAAAATAACAGAGGAAGGATGGGTAAGAGAATCACGTCGAGCTGATCGTGCAGAAGATGATAGTCATGCAAAGAAGGCGTAGATTGGAGAGACATACTCTACACTTAACAAGGCAATGAATGAGACCCAAGATCGAGTTTTGAGGTACCCAATCCAGTTCGAAGGACTACCATTGTACATCATGGATCGCAGGACGATGTATCGTATCTTAGAAGAGGAGCGTAGCAAAGCTATTCAGCACCTTAACCGGCAGTGATATGATTTGCTTAATTATGTAAAGAACTTAATTAGTTTTTAGATGTAAATTCTGACGTGTTTATGAACGAAAGAATATTTTAATGTTTTAAATCCTGTGGATTCTTTATTCCAGGATAGTGGATGTAAATAGCAGTGATGCTATAGTTTGATGTTAAAACTTTTAGTTTGAATGAATATATATCAAGTTGTTTGAGATAATGTGTTAAGTGATATATTAAATTGTTGAGTAATGCCTTAACTATTTAGAGAAATGAATAAAGTTCTAATAAGCGTTTATTTAACAGAAATATGCTGCCAAGGAGAAGACAACAGCGTCAACCGGCTCAAGAAGAGTCTACCAATAATAACAATAACGTCAATGCTAATCCCGTTCAGCAGTTGGTGAACTTACTGACTGGAGCCATAAATAATCAACCTCAAGCTCTACTAAATACTACGTTTAAAGATTTCAAGGCGGTGGGACCGCCAGAGTTTAAAGGTTCCAGGAACCCGATCGAGGCTCAAACGTGGGTTATGGAGATGGAGAAGGTTTTCGACGTTGCTAGGGTTAGAGAAGACCAGAAGGCCGCTTTTGCAACGTTTATGCTAAAGTTTGAGGCTAGCTACTGGTGGCAGGAAAACAAAGTGCGAGGAGGTGAAATTGTAATTACGTGGGAGAGATTTAAAGAGATATTCTTCGAAATGTATTTCCCGACCAGTTCACAGAACCAGATGGAGGTTCAATTTCTAGAGTTGAAGCAGGGAAACATGAGCGTACCTGACTACGCGGCTAAATTCGCGAGTTGGCAAGGTTCGCCCCGTACCAAGTTCACACTGACGAGAGAAAGGCCAGAAGATTCGAACAAGGATTAAAGCCTTGAGTATATAGTAAGGTATCAATGTTTCAACTAAACACGTTTGCCGGAGTACTGGAAAAGGCCATCCTCACTGAAGGAGGAAGCGATGCAGTGACCAAGTACAATCAAGAGCAGAAGAAGAAGAAGAGTGAGAATGAAGGTAATAACAAGACTGGTGGAAATAGCAGTGGGGGTAGTCATAATCAGAAGAGGAAGTGGACGGATAACTCATTATCGGGAAATTAACAAGATAATCAGAAGAAAAGAATCGAAGCATGCCCGACCTACGGGAAAGCTCATCTGGGAGTTTGCATGAAAGGGAAGCGAGTGTGCTACAATTGTGGTCAGGAAGGCCACATAGCACCAAACTGTCCAAACCCAAAGAAGGGTGTTTGTTTCAACTGTGGTTCGAAGGATCATCTAGCAAGAGATTGCCCTAAGAAGGGATCAGGAGGAGCAGTACCAGGAGGTAACCGTGGAAATAACAGTGGAAATACCTTAACCATCACCAGACCACCTCCAACAACCCGACCGACCGCCAGAACTTTCAATATGACGGTGCAGTATGCAATCCAGTCTCGTGATGTGGTGTCAGGTATCATTCCGATCAATGAAATTAATGCTTATGTTTTATTTGATTCGGGTGCTACTTGTTCCTTTATATCCGAGGACTTTGTTAATAGTTTAGATTTGCTTATGGATGAGTTGGAATATCCCATGAATATAGAAATTACGAATAGAGAGATAATTCCCGTTAAATACGTGTATAAGAACTGTAGAGTGGATATTAAGGGTAATATCATGAACGTAGATCTTATTCCTATTCGACTTGGAGAATTTGACGTTATCATAAGAATGGACTGGTTATTCAAGTACGGAGCTGTAATTGATTGCCAAAAGAAGCGTATTAACCTTATGACTCCGTCAAAGGTTGTGTTTTGTGGTAGCAAGTTGCCTAGACAAGCGAGTTGTCTGACGATGATGCAGGCCAGGAAGTTATTAAGACAAGGCTGTGTAGGATACTTAGCTTACATAGTCGACAGTCGAAAAGAGAACCCGAAAGTAGAAGAAATACCGATTGTGAGGGACTTCGTCGACGTATCTCCAGACGATTTGCCAGGACTTCCACCAGATAGAGAGGTAGATTTCGTGATAGATTTGGCGCCCGGAATCGCTCCAATATCGAAGGCACCATACCGAATGACACTAGTAGAGATAAAAGAACTAATGGTACAACTACAAGAATTGTTGGATAAGAAGCACATTCAACCGAGCGTATCGCTGTGGGGAGCGCCGATGTTATTTGTGAAAAAGAAGGACGGATCGATGCGGCTCTGCATCGACTACAGAGAGCTGAACAAGGTCACGATTAAGAACAGATATCCATTACCGAGGATCGACGATCTGTTTGATCAATTAAAGGGAGCAAGATGCTTTTCCAAGATAGACTTGAGGAGTGGTTATTACCAACTGAAGGTGAGGCCAGAGGATGTACAGAAGACAGCGTTCAAAACGCGATACGGTCACTATGAATTTTTAGTGATGTCGTTTGGTCTTACGAATGCTCCTGCAGCATTTATGGGACTAATGAATGGTGTGTTCAAGTCATTTTTGGACAAATTCGTGGTGGTATTTATAGACGACATTTTGGTTTATTCCAAAACCAAAGAAGAACACAAAGAACATTTTAGGTTAACGTTGGAAGTATTAAGAAGGGAGAAGTTGTACGCTAAATTTTTGAAATGCGAATTCTGGATCGAGCGAGTACAATTTCTTGGTCACGTGATCGATAAAAACGGAATTTCGGTAGATCCATCCAAAGTAGAAGTCGTGATTAACTGGGATCAGCCGAGGACACCGTTGAAAGTAAGAAGTTTCCTTGGATTAGCAGGATATTATAGAAGATTCATTCAAGATTTTTCCAAGATCGCAACTCCGTTAATAAATTTAACTCGAAAAGCTGTGAAATTTGTTTGGACGGAGAAGTGTGACGAGAGCTTTCAAGAATTAAAGAAGAGGTTGAGTACGTCACCTGTGTTATCTCTTCCAGATGATACAATCAATTTTATTGTTTTTAGTGATGCGTCGCATAAAGGACTTGGCTATGTGCTGATGCAAAATGGCAAAGCCATTGCGTATGCATCACGACAATTGAAGGATTACGAGAAAGGGTATCCGACCCATGACTTGGAGTTAGCTGCAGTTATTTTTGCTTTGAAAATTTGGAGGCACTATCTCTATAGGGAGAAGTGTGAAATATATCCAGACCACAAGAGTTTGAAATATGTTTTTACACAAAAGGATTTGAATATGCGTCAAAGAAAATGGTTGGAATTAATTAAGGATTACGACTGTGAGATTTTATACCATCCGCGTAAAGCAAATGTGGTTGCCGACACCTTAAGTAGAAAGGGTCGTGAGAAATTGATGATGTTGACTGCTCAGGAGGAGCTAATTACAGAAATGGAGAAACTGGAGTTGGAAGTGAAGTATCCTATGGAGATTGATGAGAAGCTATTTCAGATGTAATCTGGTACAACTCTACTAGATAAAGTAAAGGAGGCTCAACTTTAGGACGACGAATGCAAAAAGGTGACAAAGAAGATATCTAAAGGAACTGAACCGAGGTTCAAGATGGATAAGGAAGGAATACTGAGATTTGAGAGCAGAATTTGGGTACCGCCGGTACCAGAAATTAAGGAAGACATTTTGAGTGAGGCTCATAATTCACGATATTCGATTCACCCTGGTAGTACAAAGATGTATCAAGATCTTCGACAACATTTCTGGTGGCCGAATTTGAAAAGTGATGTCGCAGAATGTGTTGCCAAGTGTCTGACCTATCAGAAAGTGAAAATAGAACATCAGATACCAAGTGGATTGCTTCTACCGTTAGAAATCCTAGAATGGAAATGGGAACATATTACAATGGACTTCGTGGTTGGCCTTCCGACGACTCAGAAAGGCTACGACGCAGTATGGGTTATCGTTGACCGACTGACGAAATCCGCACACTTCCTTTCGATCAAAATGAGATTCAACTTAGATCAGTTGGCAAGGTTATATGTGAAAGAGATTGTTTCAAGGCACGGAGTGCCAGTGTCAATTGTTTCTGATAGAGATCCGCGCTTCACATCGAATTTTTGGAAATGTCTTCAGGAATGCATGGGTACACAATTGCGAATGAGTACAGCTTACCACCCTCAAATAGACGGGCAGAGCGAGAGAACGATTCAAACATTAGAAGATATGCTGAGAGCCTATGTGATTGACTTTACAGGAAATTGGGATGATCACCTACCGTTAGTAGAGTTCGACTACAACAACAGTTACCACGCTAGTATTGGCATGCCGCCTTACGAAGCGTTATACGGCAGAAAGTGCAAAACTCGGCTTTACTAGGATGAAGTTGGTGAGAGACAATTGCTAGGGCCAGAATTGGTATAGCAGACGGCAGAAATAGTCAAAGTGATCCGAGCACGATTGGTAGCAGCTCAAGATCGACAGAAGAAATACGTTGATCCACATCGTAAAAATATCGAGTTTGAATCAGGTAGTTATGTTTTCTTGAAGGTCTCTCCCTGAAAGGGAAAGATCAAGTTCGGAAAGAAAGGGAAATTGAGCCCAAGATTCATTGGACCCTTTGAAGTACTTCGAAGAATCGGAGAAGTCGCGTATGAGGTAGCTTTACCTCCAGCACTCGAGAATGTCCACAACGTCTTCCATGTCTCTGTGTTACGACCCTACAAAGCCGATTACAAGCATGTAATTGAATACGAACCCCTATATTTTGAAAAAGACTTATCTTACGAAGAAATTCCTGTTCAAATTGTTGACAGAAAAGAACAAGTTCTCAGAAATAAAGTTATACCTTCTGGTAAGGTAATTTGGAGGAACCACAACACTGAAGAAGCTACGTGGGAACTCGAAGAGAATATGATGAAGAATTACCCTAATTTATTTACTTAATTAGGTGTAAGCGATTCTGGGGACAGAATCTTTGTAAGGGGGGAGAATGTAACGGGTCGAATTTATTGAGTCGTGATTCTGGGGACAGAATCCTTTTAAGGGGGGAAAGATGTGACGAACGAGATTTTGTAAATTAATTTTTAATATTTATTGAATTAAATAAATTTTTTTCGATGATTTAATTATTGGATTAAATAATTATTTGATGCAATTGTGGTAGATTAATTTAATTATGTGTTACATTTATTAAATTAATGTAGAGAATATTTATTATTCAAGTATGTATTTATGTGAGCTTATTGAATTAAATGAAATAATTAATTAAGCATGATGTTATTTTAATTTATTTAATTATTAATTAGAGAGTTAATAATTTGATATTATTAATTAATGAGAAATTAATTATATGATTATGTGAATTTATGATAGATTATTATATTTATTTTATATTAAATTAAATAAGATATTTGAATTGGGTGTGACATGAATTAAACTATATGATATAGCTTTATTAAATTAAATGGTTTTTGAAAACTATTCTAACTAAACAAACATGGTTTTAAAGGGAGTTATGGCCAGTTAACCCATGATGGGTAACTGACCATAATGCGCATCGGTCTATTTGAATACGACGTCTTATTTTTCCTTCATTTTCGAAGTCTGATAAAACTAACCAGAGAGAATTTGAGAGAGAATTCAGAGGAATTGTGAGAATCTCTATGCTGAAGAAGCTTGAAAAAGGGTTTTATCTCTACTCATTAACACTCTGGGTAATCTCTCTTTCCCAAGTTCTAAATTTCACGTATTCAAGTTTTGAAAAAAAATTGGCTTTCATAATTTTCTGTAAAGTCTATATGATGGGAAATTGTAAGGCTTATGTGCATATATAGGTTAAGATGTTATCAAATTGTATTTGATTATATATATTATGTAAACCATATCATCAAATTCATGAAAAACATGTCGTATATGATTTCTGCAAAATTACAGAGTTTGGGTTTTGGCCTTATGGCCTTATACGTGATATTTTATGTATTCATCGTATATTATTCCTAAATTTTACACTCGTATGTTGTTATGCATGTTGATACGAAGAGACCAAAGTTTAAATGAACGGATTCGGTGTTATAACGAATCCGTAGGGACAATTTTTATGTTTTATTTTCAAAACCTCCATGAACAGCAAAGTCAGTGAAATTATAGATTTTAATTTTGTGGTTAAGTGTTTAAATTGGCTAAAGTCATTCTATAAATGTTGGGTTATGTTTATGCATGAATTATATCATATGGGTATGTCTAATTTAGGGTAGAAATTAAGAAATTTGGAGAAATTGGCATGTTTTGCGATTTTTCGCGAACTGCCATTTCTGCAACAGGTACGCCGCGCCGCAGCGCCGACTACTTACCTTTTTCCCGCGCCGCAGCCCCAAGACTCAAGCCACAGCGCCAAGTGTCCAGTCGCAGCGCCACGGCGCCGCAGCGCGTAGACTCAGTACAAAAGTGGCGCCGCAGCGCCACTCTCCAGAAAGTTCAGAAATGTAATTTTCAAAATGTTTAAGTTTAACAATGTGTTAGTATATTAATGTAATGAACATGTAAACTTGTTAGAAGTATAATGTGATGATAAAATAGCTGTTTAACATGTAAATAACATTATTGCATGTGAATTGAATTATTAAATACATAATTAAATTATTATTTTCGAAGTACAAATTATGTGACAAAGTTGTAATTTGACTAAATATAGTCAATAATCAAAGTAGATAAAGAGAATGAGTTTTTGATTGTTAGTTAAGTTATAATTAACTGGTATTGTGAATGTGAATGGTATGTAGGATTAAATTCAAAGAACGTACTTAGTTAAAGTGTAATCTACGCACAAGGCAAGTTTCCTAACCCTACTTGTCATTATTGTTCAAGATTATTATTTATCTCGAGTAAATTATCATTACTATTATTCAAGTTCAAATGTTATATTAAAGATTGATTATCTTTTCAAAGCTTGATTCAGTTATACAATAATCGTTCTATTGTATATTTCTTGAGATTATTATTCAAATTGAATATCATTATTGTTGAACCTTATTAGACTAGTGAACTTTATTGATTCAACTAATCCTTAGTTGATGAGCGTTCTAAATTTCAGAACCCTTATTGAATTATCCAAACCAAACTTCCTTTGGTGCGGACTCGAATGTCAAACTGAGATGAACAACCCTGTAAAGGGATTTACTTATGCGTTAGCGTTAAGATATTGTGCACAGTATGGTACTAAGGGCTGATCCCCCTAAGTACGAGAAGAAAGGCCCATAGTCTTATGACTGTTAAAGGTTTCAAGTATAACCCTTGATAACCTAGGACATAGTTCAAGGTCTTATGACCCTCAGAATTCTTTTGATTCTTGTTATTCATTCTTGATTCAAAAGTTGAGCTTTTATTTAGATGTCTTTGATTCACTCGCATGTTATTATACTGTTATTTCGTTATTATACTTGTGGGAAATATTGCTCACTCTTGCTTATTAATAACATTGCAGTTAAGAACGAAAGAACCAATGAACCCTCCACTAGTAAAGGCAAGGGCAAAGTTAGCAAATGTTGAAGGCTTGTTATTTTATTTGATGATGTATTTATGTTAGACTTGAGTTAATGATGTTGTTTAAGACTTATTATTTTTATTTTCACACAGATGTTTAAGGTTAGTTCAACCTGGGATTATGTTTATGATTCAGATGTTGTAACCCTATAAGGGGAAGATTTTATTTCTATCTATTGCATGGTTTGCATTTATTATGGGTAGATAGATAGATGATATTTGTACAGTGAACACCAAATCCCGTGGAATCGAAGTACCCGAATTTGGGGGTGTCACAACGGTCTCACGTGCTCCATTGCTATTCTCAACATTTTTAGATGCCATTTTCAAATACTGACACAAAATAAGGGTTAATTAACATATCACATATTATATCTATATTCTGACCGACCAATTAAATACCAAATAAACTTAGGTAGGTCATACTAGCGAAGGAATTCCCCGTCTTTCCCCTCCTAGTTCTTGTCTCATATCTCAGCCAGGGATCATATCCCTAAGCTTTGATACCAACTGTGACGCCCCCAAAACAGGTATACATCACCCATCTTGAATCGCCAGATACATGGTACATAAATTCAAATACAACTTAATTATACAACAGTCGTGTAAAATACGACAAAACGTAGCTGAGAGTTTAAACAAGAATATTGTAATCTAGACAATATACAAACTCAAAATAAGTCCTCAATAAATTTATTAACACACTATTTCACAGAATAGTGAGGACTACTAAAACAACCATCTAGACCGTCAATCCGTTCCCCGACTCATCCCAGCTATATTCTTATTTCCTGAAGAGAACAATGAAAGCAAAAGGGTGAGCTCAACTAGGCCAGTAAGAAATAATATGACTAAGATAATGCAGAATAAATTATCGTTAGCCTTCAACAGTGTTAAACTGATACAATATAACAAACATCAAGTTTAACTGTAGCGGAACAAGCAATCCATTAGAAGAGTCAAGTAGAGAATAAAATCTACTATCTTCTATGATTTAAAAGGTTTTTCATCACTTTTATCGCTGAGACTCAGCTTAATAAATAATCCACATCATTAAATCATCCCTGCACTACATGCCAAGGATATTCTTTAGTATCACGACCACAAATTATTCATGCTCTACGGCCAAATATAATCGTGTTTTCATCAACGGTCCTGATCATGCCATAAAATAATTCATCTTTGCACCCTTGGCCGAAGAGAATCCATAGCCATAATCATACCAAAAAATATCCATCAATACACTACGGGCCAATGAGGATTTTTACCACATCATTTGTAACATTACGGTCATGATTATACCGAATAATCCCTGGTCATAATCATACCAAGTCCATCTATGCACTACGGCCACAAATGACTTTCAACATAATATAAACATGAGGATGATGACAATGACATAATAATTCAATAAAACAAGTTCAAGAATTAATTTATCCAGGAACTAACAACGTCCAAATTGTCAACATGATACTGCTTTGTAGAGAAAAATTCAAGAATGCTCAGAAGAATATTTCCATAAAAAGATACTGGATGAAGCGCAAATATCAAGGATATTCCACTAATTTCATGGAGTATAGAAGTCAAAACTTTAACCAACTGAGTATAACAAGGAATAGAATAACAAAAGAAATCACCAGGCATGCGATAGACCGCACATGCATGTTATTTCAATAGAATAATAAATAACGGAACCAGGTCCGGCGTAAAACGCACAGACAGGATATTCCAACAGAATTATAAAGACGGAATCAGGTCCGACGTAAAACGCACAGACAGGATATTCCAACAGAATAATAAAGATGAAACCAGGTCTGGCGTAGAATGCACAGACATGATATTCCAACAGAATAATAAAGACAGAACCAGGTCCGGCGTAGAACGCACAGACAGGATATTCCAACAGAATAATAAAGAACGGAATATTAGAAGAATTTCACCAAGTATAGGGTAGCCCGTGTATACAGGTTATTCCAACAGAATAATAAAGAATGGAATAACAGAAGTTCTCTTCATGAATAAGAAAGAAATAATGCTCCCTACCTTAGAAGAAAACTGGATACTTGAATAGTGAGGTAGCAGACTTCTCTTCTTCTTTCTCTCTATAATTTCTCTCTATAATAAGTGCTGTATAGCTTTAGTGAATTGGTGAGAAATGAAGGAAGAATGAGCTTCTATTTATAGGAAAATATAGTTTCGATAATTGCACGTTTTGGGACTCGAAATATTACAGTATACTGCCTTCCTCTTTTTCTTCAATTTTAATTTAGTCCTGCAAGTATTATCAAACTTGCACCACCTCTCTTAATAGTAAATCATGTGAATCAATAGTAAAATCATGTGACTCAATAGTATAATCATGTGATAAAATAATTACAGTATAATACCTCCATCTATACCTCCATTTTTAACTTATTCATGCAAGTATTATCAATGTTGCACCAACTTTCCTAATAGTAAATCATGTGAATCAATAGTACCTCGTGAATAGTAACTCGTGAATAGTACTCCGACACGAAAAGTGCCCCTAATACCCGAGTGAACAATATAACCTCCAGACATCACTTATCATCGAAATAAATGTCGATTTCCACTAACACTAATAATCTCAACACAATGAAACTATCAATTTCATCTTTAATCAACACAACTTATTCATTATTAATATTATAACTCACAATATTTAACAACCAGGCCGTTCTGAGGAAAGAGGGGGCTTTCCGATAAGGATTTCTCCTTATTGGCGCACAATTAGGTGACCAAACCTCTCCTTGACAGAATTTCTAGACATTGTCAATATTGCAAATAATAATATGAATAACTTTGTTGTCTCAATTATTGATTTAATAATAATAAATATTATGCAGATGATACTATGACAATAATTGAATCAATAATATGAGAGATATGATGCAGCAATTACTGTAGCAATAATTGAGTATAACTGAGTTACTTCTTACGTAAGCATCAATAATCAATACCGTGTGCTACTATGCAACCACGTGTATTACTGTACTTTTACTACCGAGTAGTTCAACAGTTTTAACGGTAACACTTTCGCTGTTACTCTTATAAAAAGATAATTCTGTCGTTTTCTAACTACGACAATACTTCCGTTGTGGGGTCCACCAATGATTGTGCCGTCATACGGATATTCCCCGATAAAAAGAATATTCTCCGACCAAACGAATATTTTATAACAACTTGCATACTTTGTAAAATTTATAAATATTACCCACAACTATAACATTATATTAAATCCACACCATAATATTTAAAAAAAATATTTCGAGAAATTTAAATCTTTATTCATAAAATTTGGGGTTTCACAACCTTATAGTCCAACTGCCAGTGATATGAATTTTGAATGTTAATGGATTTTTCTCCAAATAGTAAAATTCGTCAATGTTTAAATTAGGAATTCATGCAGGAAAAATACCAGAATTTTAGAAATTGGTATTTGAAAAATCATGATAATAAAAAATTAGCAGATATTAAAACTAATTATTATGCTTATCTGAATAAAAACTAGTGTATTTTGTCCTTTACTAAATGGTATTATGATTTTGTTTCAAAGTCAGAATTTTACACTGAAAGTCAACTGAATGTGTTAACGGGAATTCAAAAAGACTGGATTACCAAAAATGGTAACATAATACAATCTATCCATCCGCCTCCTAAGTCTCTTGAACTTAGCTCAGGAAATGAAAATTTAAAACCCTTAGTTATCAATCCGTATGTTGATATTTCTGAAACACCCCGCCAGAATGAAGAGGTAAAAATAAAAGATATTTTACCCTTATCTAAATAGAATAATTATACTAATTTATTCCTTAAAACTGTAGGAAAACAGTTAACCAGGATAGAAGAACAAATTAATCATATTAATGATAATTGTCAAGTCACTCCTCAAAAGCTTGACCTTCAACCTGTAACCATTAAACCACCCTTGGAAGTTAGTAATTTTAAAATGAAATCTTCTAAGTCTGATAATGAGTTTATTGATAATCTTTTAAATAAAATGAAAGATTTAAACCTTAAAACTGCATCCACGTCTCAGATTAACATGATGTCTGGACAGCCTTCTTCACACACCAGTAATAATAATACTAATAATGATGGAGAAGATTCCGATTTTATTTCTCTTATTCATATTTTTGAAATCCAGAATAACTTTTAGGAAATGCAAAATATTAATAAAACTACTTACAGTCACAAACCCATAAATCGTATGGCTTTATCTGGACCCAGTAGGTATTATTACCCCAGACCTACTCCTCAAGATATTCTGTATGAAGAAGACTTTTTTCATTCTCAAAAATCTTACCATGGTAAAATCATTTATGAATGGAATATTGATGGTAAGACAGAATATCAAAATTTTGAAACCATTCATCATATCATGATGTATGCAACAGTCTATAAACATAATGATAATACTAACCATCAAATCTGTCGTTTCTTAGTAAATGGATTTACCGGTATTCTTAGAGGATGGTGGGATAATGTACTTTGTGAAAGATAGAGAACTAAAATTCTTCAATCCTATAAGAATGAAACTGACCCTATTACTAAAACTGAAACTAAAAGAGAAGATGCTTGTAACACCTTAGTCCAAGTTGTTCTTCATCATTTTGTTGGACCAAGACTTATGAATACCGATAAATGTAGAGAACTCTTACAGAATCTTCGTTGCCCATCCTTAACCCATTTTAGATGGTACGAGGATGTCTTTCTCATGAAATTCATGCAAAGGTCAGATGCCAACAGTGAACATTGGAAGGCCAAATTTATTGACGGTCTCCCTACTTTCTTTGCTGAAAAAGTCCGTAAAAAGTTAAGAGATAAACATGACCATATGAGTATCCCTTATGACCAGTATTCTTATGGCCATCTTATTTCCGTAATTATTGAAGAAGGATTATCGTTATGCAATGATATGAAACTCCAGTAATTAATGAAAAAACAAAATCTCACCAAAAGACATGAGATAGGAGAATTTTGCGATCAATTCTCTTATGATACAAAATTACAGTATCCCCAAAAGACCAAGAAACAACAAAGCTCTAAACCTTCTAGATCTTACCGAAAACGTTCTTCTAAGAAATCTTCTAAAAACAAAACCCCTAAAAAATCTACTAAGAAAAGAAAGAACAGTAGTAAAAATGATAAATCTAAAATTCAATGTTATAAATGTGGTAAAACAGGACACTTTGCTAATAAATGTAAATCAAAATTGAAACAGAAACTTAATGAAATGTCCCTTGAGGAGGACATTCAACAACAAATTCGTAATTGTATATCTAGCAGTGATTCAGAACCTAGCTCAGATGAAGATTTGGCAGAAATCTATTCAGATTCTGACAATGATTCTGGTAAAGATCAATGTCAAGCCTATACTATTCAAAATAACTGTAATACTACTACTGAAGCTGACTATTGGAAAGCTATCATCGAAATGAATGGTTTAGATATTGGAGGACCCAATATCAATGTCTTAACAGACACCCAAAAGTCCCTTCTCGACTTAGCAAACCAGATTAAAGATCCAGAAGTTAAATTAAAATTTTTGGAAGCCTGTTACAAAAATTAAAAAACAGAAGAAATTCTTCCCATAGAACAATACAGCATGAGAGAAGTCATAAAACGTTTGCAAAGTGTTTCTACTACTGAAAAGCCCACTACTATCCAGGACCTAAAAAGTGAAATAAATATTTTAAAATCTGAAATAAAACAGTTACATAATACTAATGATATTATTTTTCAGGATTTAAAAAATATTAAGCAACAACTAAACCATAAACAGAATAATCAAGTAGAAACCTCTAAAACTGAATCTTCTGATAAACCAGAATCTTCTGAACATTATTTAATACTTATGAATCAAGTAGTCTTTTAGAAATAGTATATCAGAATTACTTTTGTCATTAAATCGGATTTTATTATTAAAGATGCCATTGCCCTAGTTGATAGTGGTGCTGACATGAACTGTATTCAGGAAGGATTAATTCCTACCAGATACTTTCCAAAAACCACTCAATCTTTAACCAGTGCAAGTGGGAATACTATAAATATTAAATATAAAATTCCTGAAGCCTTAATCTGTAACCAAGGTTTATGTTTACCTACTTCTTTTGTCCTTATCCGTAATATGAATCAAAGTATCATATTAGGCACCCCTTTCTTGTGTCTTTTAATGCCTATTTCAAAAATTGATACTTTAGGTATTCACACTACTCTTAACAACAGTTATATTATTTTTGAATTTATAACAGAACCTTCTACTAAGGAATTAAATCAAATTAAACACATGATTTATTCTAAAGAAAAACAGATTAATTTTATTCAAAAAGAATAAAAATTTCTTACTACAGAACAGAGAATTCTTCATCCTTCCTTACATGAAAAGATAAATTTAATTCACAAGACTCTTCAAGTTGAAATCTGTAGTGATGTCTCTAATTCTTTCTGGAATAGGAAGAAGCATATTATTTCTCTTCCTTATATCCCTAATTTTAACGAAAAAAATATTCCTACTAAGTCTCGACCTAGTCAAATGAAAAAGGAATATTTTGTGCAGCCTAAGCACGTCTGTCAACGATTTATAAGGGGGAAAAGCCACAACGCCATAACACGGCTAAAGGCAAAGTCCTAAACGCGACTTGGATGACGTTCCATCTAATTAAACACTAATCCCATTCTGTCTTGTTTAATAAAATGGCATGAATATTTTAAAGGCATATTAAATATATATCAACAAATAATTATTACATATATGATCTCATAAACTTACTGTTGATTTGGGGATCTCCCAAAAACTATAAGCCGACAGGTTTTTTCCTGTATAGCTTCTTTAGTTAAAACAAGTAATTGTTCTGATTTATTAAACTGTTCTAAAAAATAAGAACGATTATGATCGTTCATTGCAGTCTGATATGTTATTTTATAACGATTACTGTTTTCAGTGTGATAATCTAAAAGCTCAAGTAAAGAGACATAATAATTAACAGAAGCAATAATAAAACTTACAAGAGAGCCTTGATATCTTCAAAGTTAAGACTTTATATTTAGAGAGAGAGAGAGGGAGAGAATACAACGGGGAAATCCAAAGAAAAGTTCTACCTCAACAAGGGTGAGGGCATCCCAATTTATACAAGAAAGAAGATAAGAAAGGATCTGGCGTGTCCTGGGTAGTGGAGTCGATCAGTAATCCTTATCTTTTCTTCTTTAACTCTCAACCGTAGGCGAGACAGGTTATCAGTTGAGTGGAGCATTATTGAGGACAACTGGTGTCGTCTTCTGATAATTGGGGGATAGCTGGTTATGCTTTTCTGCTGGTGGAGACACTATGGTTGTTCTTTTTTGATTATTGATGCTATAGTGAAGGATAACTTTATGCTTTTCCTTTTTCTTTTTTGTCTTGTTTCATCTTTTTGAAAATTATGGAGGTGAGAGAATCCCAGAAATCTCCCATAGTGGGTTCTGGTTCTTGACTTTCTCTGGCTAAGATGCTGAATTGATTATCATCCTGATCAAACTCTTCATCGCTAACTTTTTCATCGAAACATCATCCTGGACTAGGGATTGTAGGAATTGGGTTTTCATATAATCCATAGTCTTAACTATAAGTTCAGTTTTAGTTAGATTTGGAAATTTCAGTTTTAAATCTGCTTGGATCCTGACAAAAGGATTGGCTGGTGTTGGTGCTGGAAGGCTTTGAGGGATAATATCTAGACATGCCTAAGTATGATTCTTTATGGTTTTGAGAAGTTCTGGTAGAGTGGGATTAAGTCCTTTATCCCACCATTTGGTAAAAAACACCCTTTTAAGACGAGAAATCTTATTCTGATAGTCGCATTGGAAATCCCATTTCCATATCTAAGGGATACTAAAACGGATTATGAAATGGGCAAGTATTTTAAGCATAGATAAATCTTTGTTTACTGGTATATGGGCATAAGAAACTTGCCACTCTTTGAATGCTGTTTGGACTGATTCTGGTAAAGTTTCAATAGTAATACCGAATTTATCCCACCAAACGAAAAACCAGTTGGGAATTTCATTTTTAAAAACATCGGGACAGATACGGATAAACCAACTATGGTTATGGATGAGATTCTGGTAATAAAATACCTGTGTAAAGGAATCAATATAATCCCAATAGCTGTATCTAGTTTCTTTTGCATGACTAGATTTAACAGTACGGGTAGTATGAGGATTAATACCCCAATTAGCAAGAGGCATGATGCTCTTGATAGTTATTTTACTGTATTCGATTGGACTGGTTGTCTTAGTAGGATCATGAAGCGTATGCTTAATGTCCATAGATGTTGTTTCAATGATAATTTGCTCATAAACATAGCGATACTAGTTAAAACGAGGAGGAGACTGTTGAGTCGTTAAATAACGTCTCTTTATCTCCCATGGATCATTCATCCATTTCTCATCATTCTATTCAATGATCAATACTGTTTCTTCCATATATTTGTTTAGAATGTACTGTTCGGGTAAAAGGAGAACATCCTTTACTGTAGGTTGGCTAGAAGAAGCCGAGGAATTACTAGGTTGAGTATTCAGACTCGGGAATTCTGTACAATAGAGATTAGCTCTGCCTCGGCCTCGCTGACCGCGGCTACGACCTTTACTGGTCATTCTTGCAAATATTCTCTGGTTAGAAAATTTGGTAAAGAATTATGTTTTCCTTTGATATATTCAATATCAAAGTCAAATACGGATAAAGTACTTTGCCAAGTAGCAAATATCTGTTTAGAGGCTAAATTCTGAACATCCTTCTTAAATATTTGTTTTGCAGCTGAGCAATCAACTCGGATTAAAAAGTGCTGATTTAAAAGATCATCCTGAAATTTTAAAACACATTTAACAATTGAAAGACATTCTTTTTTAATTGTGGGATAGTTTGAAAAAGGCCCTTTCCAAGTTCCGGAAATAAAACGAATACGATCTTCTTTTTTACTATAAGGATTAAATTGTTTTAGAATACCACCATATCTTGTATTAGAAGCATCAGTTTGAACGACCTTCTTCCATTCAGGATTAGGTAGAGATAAACAAGGTAACTGTTTAACACGGGTTTTGATCCTTTTTACTGCATCAGTATGCTCAGTAGTCCAAGGTAAAGGATTTTTTCGTAATCGAGTATACAAAATAGCAGCATCCTGGGAAAGATTCGGGTAGTAATCTCAAATGTAATTAAGGCTACCTAAAAACCTTTGCAATTGATTTGTATCCTTAATTTCATCCGAAAATTTAGATGCAAATTCAATACATCTATCGATTGGAATAATAGTTTAGTTAGAAATATTATGTCCAAGAAATCTGATTTTAGTATGGAAAAGTTTCATTTTAGGGGCAGAAACTACCAAACCATTTTTTATGATAACATTTTTAAAAATATTTAAATGTTTAATATGCTGGTCAATGGATGAAGAGAAAATTAAGACATCATCAATATAACAGATAATGAATTCAGTAAAAGGATTAAAGATATCATTCAGGATATGTTGAAATTTTGATTGTCCGTTTTTGACACCAAATGGTAGAACATTCCATTCATAATGGCCAAAGGGTACTATAAAAGCAGTTTTATAAGTATCCTGTTCTTTAATTTGTATTTGCCAAAATCCTGATTTCATGTCAAATTTAGAGAAAATAGTGGCATCATGAAGTCTGTCAAGAAGGTCTTTCTTGATCGGAATTGGATATCTAATCCATTGAAGGGCTTCATTAAGAGGTTTATAATTGATGACAAGTCTAGGAGTGCCTCGTTCAATTTTTGAATTCTTATTATCATAGAAGGTTGTACAACTCCAGGGAGAAGTACTAGGTTTTATTAATTTTTTTTGTTTAAGAGACTCAATTTTAGTTTTACAAAGAAGTAAATATTCCTTTTTCATTTGACTAGGTCGAGACTTAGTAGGAATATTTTTCTCGTTAAAATTAGGGATATAAGGAAGAGAAATAATATGCTTCTTCCTATTCCGGAAAGCATTAGGGACATCACTACATATTTCAACACGAAGAGGCTTGTGAATTAATTTTATCTTTTTCCTGTAAGGAAGGCTGAAGAATTCTCTATTCTGTAGTAAGAAATTTTATTTCTTTTTGAATAAAATTAATCTGTTTTTCTTTAGAATAAATCATGTGTTTAATTTGATTTAATTCCTTAGTATAAGGTTCTGTTATAAATTCAAAAACAATATGTCTGTTGTTAAGAGTAGTGTGAATACCTAAAGTATCAACTTTTGAAATAGGCATTAAAAGACACAAGAATGGGGTGCCTAATATGATACTTTGATTCATATTACGGATAAGGACAAAAGAAGTAGGGAAACATAAACCTTGGTTACAAATTAAGGCTTCAGGTGTGACGCCCCCAAAATTAGGTATACATCACCCATCTTGAGTCGCCAGATACATGGTACAGAATTCAAATACAACTTAATAATACAACTGTCGTGTACAATACGACAAAACATAAACTGTGAGTTTGAATACAAATATTGTAGAGAGTATAAAAACTCAAAAGGAGTCCTCATTACAATTATTATCACACTATTTCACAGAATAGTGAGGACTACTAATACACCATCTAGGATCATCACTCTGTTCCCCGACTAGTCCCCGCTACGTTCTCATTTCCTGAAGAGAACAGTGAAAGAAAGGGTGAGCTCAACTAGCCCAGTAAGAAATATTATGACTAAGATAATGCAGAATAAATTACCATTAGCCTTAAACAGTGTTAAACTGATACAATATAACAAACATCAAGTTTAACTGCAGCGGAACAAGCAATCCATTAAAAGAGTCAAGTAGAGAATAAAATCTACTATCTTTTATGATTTAAAAAGTTTTTCATCACTTTTATCGCTGGGACTCAGCTTAATAAATAAACCACATCATCGAATCACCCCTGCACTACGACCAAGGATATTCTTTAATATCACGACCACGAATTATCCATGCACTACGGCTAAAGATAATCATATTTTCATCAACAGTCCTGATCATGCCATAAAACAATTCATCTTTGCACTACGGCCAAAGAGAATCCATAGCCATAATCATACCAAAAACTGTCCATCAATGCACTACGGGCCAATGAAGACTTTTTTCACATCATTTGTAACATTACGATCATGATTACACTGAATAATCCCTGGTCATAATCATACCAAGTCCATCTATGCACTACAGGCCACAAATGACTTTTAACAAAATATAAACATGAGGATGATGACAATAATATAAGAATTCAATAAAACAAGTTCAAGAATTAATTTATCTAGGAACTGATAACGTCCAAATTGTCAACATGATACTGCTTTGTAGAGTAAAATTCAAGAATGCTCAGAAGAATATTTCCATAAAAAGATATTGGATGAAGCGCAAATATCAAGGATATTCCAATAATTTCATGGAGTATAGAAGTCAAAACTTTAACCAACTGAGTATAATAACGAATGGAATAACAAAAGAAATCACCATGCATACGGTACTTCGCATAGACAGGTTATTCTAATAGAATAATAAATAACGGAACCAGGTCATGCGTAAAGCACAGACAGGATGTTCTAACAGAATAATAAAGAACGGAATAATAACAGAAATCACCATGCATGCGGTACTTCGCATAGACAGGTTATTCCAACAGAATACTAAATAACGGAACCAGGTCCGGCGTAAAACGCACAGACAGGATATTCTAACAGAAGAATAATAAAGACGGAACCAGGTCCGGCGTAAAACACACAGACAGGATATTCCAACAGAATAATAATAAAAATGGAATAATAGAAGAATGTCACCAAGTATAGGGTAGTCCGCGTATACTGGTTATTCCAGCAGAATAATAAAGAATGGAATAACCAAAGTTCTCTTCATGAATACAAAAGAAATAATAACCCTTACGGGTACAACAAATAATATTTTATGCCTTAAGAAGAAAAGTACTGGATATATGAGTAGTGAAGTAGCAGAATACTTTTCTTCTTTCTCTCTATAGTTTATCTCTCTAGAGTTTCAGTGAATTTGTAAGAAATAATGAAGGAATGAGCTTCTATTTATAAAAAAATAGACTGCATAGTAACTAACTCATGAACGGTCCATATTGATTTACTTTAATATGACAGTCCATATATAAAGCAAAATCTTTTAAATAAAATATAATATATTCTATTTATAATCTAATAAAACGAATAACTTTATAAAAAATTTTACTATGCAAATACTATGCAGACACTATGCAAACACTATGCATAATAAAATATAATATATTCTATTTATAGAATAACTTTATAAAAGTATTCTGTTTTATATAAAAAGATTTTACTATGCAAAATACTATGCATAATAGAATATAATATATTCTATTTATAGAATAACTTTATAAAAGTATTCTGTTTTATTACATTAATAATACCAATAAAACAAAACTGGGTGACTTCTCACATAAGTATCAATAATCAATATCATGTGCTACTGTGCAACTACGCGTATTACTGTACTTTTAACACCGGATGTTTCAACAGTTAACGGTAAAACTTCCGCCGTTATTTTCAAAAAGTATTTTTGTCGTTTTCTCAATCCGACAATAATTTCGTTGCGGGGTCCACCAATGATTGTACCGTCGTACGGATATTCCCCGATAAAAAGAATATTCTCCGACCAATCAAATATTATATAACCACTTGCTTACTTTTCAAAATTTATAAATATTACCCACAACTATAACATTATATCATATCCACACCATAATATTCAAAAAATTTATTTCGAGAAAATTAAATATTTATTCATAAAATCTGGGGTCTCACATTAGAACTTTTATATTTAATATTCATAGTATTCTCACTTGCACTGGTTAAAGATTGAGTGGTTTTTGGAAGTATGTGGTAGGAATTAATCCTTCCTGAATATAGTTCATGTCAGCACCACTATCAACTAGGGCAATGACATCTTTAATAATAAAATCCGGTTTAATGACAAAAGTAATTCTGATATACCATTTCTGAAGGACTACTTGATTCATAAGCATTAAATAATGTTCAGAAGATTCTAGTTTATCAGAAGATTCAGTTTTAGAGGTTTCTACTTGATTATCCTGTTTATGGTTTAGTTGTTGCTTAATATTTATTAAATCCTGAAAAATAATATCATTAGTATTATGTAACTGTTTTATTTCAGATTTTAAAATATTTATTTCACTTTTGAGGTCCTGGATGTAAAACCTCGAATTTTATGAAATGAAAGTATTCAATTTTTTTATAATTATTATTTTATTTCGTAAATGGTTAAATTGATAAAAGGTAAAAGTTAAGGGTGATATGTGAAATTTTTTGCAAAGTAAGCAAGTTGTTATAAAATATTCAGGGAATATTCTTTTTGTCGGGGAATATTCGTACGACGACACAATCATTGGTGGACCCCACAACGGAAGTATTGTCGTAGTTAGAAAACGACATAATTATCTTTTTATAAAAATAACAGCGAAAGTGTTACCGTAAAAACTGTTAAACTACCCGGTAGTAAAATAACAGTAATACGCGTGGTTGCATAATAGCACACGATATTGATTATTATTGCTTACGTAAGAAGTCCCTCAGTTATACTCAATTATTGCTACAATAATTGCTACATCATATCTCTCATATTATTGATTCAATTATTGTCACAATATCATCTGTATAATTTGTTATATTATTAAATCAATAATTGAGACGACAAAGTTATTCATATTATTATTTGCAATATTGACAATGTCTAGAAGTTCTGACAAGGAGAGGTTAGATAATCTAATTGCGCACTAATTGGGAGAAATCCTTATCGAAAAGCCCCCTCTTTCATGGGAACGACCTGGTTGTTAAATATTGTGAGTTATAATAATAATGATGAATAAGTTCGTGTTGATTAAAGATGAAATTGATATTTCCATTGTGTTGGGATTATTAGTGTTAGTGGAAATCGATATCTATTTCGATAATAATGGATGTCTGGAGATTATATTGACCAATCGGGTATTAAACTGGATAAATGAGCAATTGATTGTTATTAATTCACATGCTTATAACAATGTATTCACATGTGTGTACTATTGATTCACATGATTTACTATTAGGAGAGTTGGTGTAAGATTGATAATACTTGCGTGGCTAAATTAGAAATTGAGGTATAGTTGAAGGTACTATACTGTAATTTTTTTTTCACATGATTAGAACTATTGAGTCACATGATTTACTATTAGGGGAAGTGGTGCAAGTTTGATAACACTTGTAGGACTAAATTAAAAATGAAAAAAGAGAGGAAGGTATTATACTGTAATATTTCGAGCCCCAAAACGTGCAATTATTGAAACTATAGTTTTCTATAAATAGAAGCTCATTCTTCCTTCATTTCTCACCAATTCACTAAGTCTCACAAAAGCAATTATTATAGAGAAATTATAGAGAGAAAGAAGAAGAGAAGTCTGCTACCTCACTATTTCAGTATCTAGTTTCTTCTGAGGGAAGAGGTATTATTTCTTTCGTATTCATGAAGAGAGCTTCTGTTATTCCATTCTTTATTATTATGTTAGAATAACCTGTCTATGCGAAGTACCGCATACATGGTGAAATTCTTCTGTTATTCCATTCTTTATTATTCTGTTGGAATATCCTATTTGTGCAGATTACGCATGACCTGGTTCCATTCTTTATTATTCCGTTGAAATATCCTGTCTGTGCGTATTACGCATGATCTGGTTCCATTATTTATTATTCTGTTGGAATAACCTGTCTGTGCGGTCTATCGAATGCCTGGTGAATTCTTCTGTTATTTAATTCTTTATTATTCTGTTGGAATAACCTATCTATGTGGACTACCGTATGCATGGTGAATGATCCTTCGTATTCATTCCTTATTAAATTGTGGAAATGATATGTCTACGTGGATTACCGCATGGCGGACAAAAATCTATTTGCAGTTTCATATATTCTATTATACTTAGTTGATTAAAGTTTTGGCTTCTATACTCCATAAAATTAGTAGAATATCCTAGATATTTGCGCTTCATCTAGTATCTTTTCATAAAAATATTCTTCTAAGCATTCTTGAATTTTACTCCACAAAGAAGTATCATGTTGACAATTTGGACGTTATTGATTTCTGGATAAATTAAATTATAAATCTTTAAAAATTTATCCTTGAACTTGTTTTATTGAATTCTTATATTATTGTCATCATCCTCATGATTATATTATTTTGAAAGTCATCTGTGGCCTGTAGAGCATAGATGGACTTGGTATGATTATGACCAAGGATTATTCGGTATAATTATGAGTGTAATGTTACAAATGATGTGGTAAAATTCCTCATTGGCCCGTAGTGCATTGATGGACAGTTGTTGGCATGATCATGACCATTGATGAATACGCAAATATCGTTGGCCCATAGTGCATGGATAATTTGTGGTCATCATACTAATGAATATCCTTGGCTGTAGTGCAGGGATGATGTGGTTTATTTATTAAGCTGAGTCTCAGCGATAAAAGTGATGAAAAACCTTTTAAATCATAGAAGATAGTAGATTTTATTCTCTACTTGACTCTTCTAATGGATTGCTTGTTCCGCTGCAGTTAAACTTGATGTTTATTATATTTTATCAGTTTAACACTATTGAAGGCTAATGATAAATTATTTTGCATTATCTTAGTCATAATATTTCTTACTGGGCTAGTTGAGCTCACCCTTCCTTTCACTGTTCTCTTCAGGAAATGAGAACGTAGCCGGGACTAGTCGGGGAACGGAGTGACGGTCTAGATGATAGCATTAGTAGTCTTCACTATTCTGTTAAATAGTGTGACAATAAATGTAATGAGGACTCCATTGAGTGTGGATATTAACTAGATGATAATATTCTTATTAAAACTCTTAGATTATGTTTTATCGTATTTTACATGACTGTTGTATAATTAAGTTGTATTTGAATATTTTACCATGTATTTGGCGACTCATGCTGGGTGGTGTATACCTATTTTGGGGGCATCACAGTTGGTATCAAAGCTTAGGGATATGATCCCTGGCTAAGATGTGAGACTAGAACTAGGAGGGGAGAGACGTGAAATTCCTTCGCTAGTATGACCTACCTAAGTTTATTTGGTATTTAATTGGTCGATCAGAGAATAGGAATAATATGTGATATGTTAATTAACCATTATTTTGTGGCAATGTTTGAAAATGGCATATGAAAATGTTGAGATCAGCAATGAAGTACATGAGACCGTTGAGTCAACAACGATCAATACCTAGGATAAGGTGCAACAGGAAGATAATAATCCTCAGGTAAACAATAACACCGATCAGATGATGAACGATGGGATGATTAGAGGCTTTATGCAATTTATGCAACATCAGGCGAGAGAGACTCCTGTTCAAAATGCAGGTGGAAACAATGGCAACCCACGGCTGGTCACTGCTAAGCAGTTCAAGGAGATGGGACCGCCGGAGTTTTTGGGAAAGTCAGAACCACTTAAGGCAAAGACGTGGTTAAAGTAGATCACCAATATATTTGATGTCTTGGGATGCTTCGAGGAGCAAAAGGTTCCATTTGCCACCTTTATGTTGCGTGAAGAGGCAGATTACTGGTGGGAATCTGTGAAACGTACCCAGCCTGACGCACTCAAGATGTCTTGGGAGAAGTTCCAAGAGCTGTTCAACGACAAGTACTTTTCCAAAAGTATTCATCATATGATAGAGGTAGAGTTCATCAAGTTGGAGCAGAATAATATGACCATGTCGCAGTACGAAGCTAAGTTTGTCGAGTTGTCCCGGTTTGCATCCCACTTGGTTGATAATGAGGAGAGAATGACGCGGATGTTTTTAAGTGGTTTGAAACCGGAGATACGTCAATATCTTATTTCTCATAAACTTTGTTTATATTCAGATGTTGTGAATAGGGCTCAGTTATTGGAGCGCGATAATGAGTCAGCACAACCAAAAGGTAACGAGCAACAACACGATAATAATCATACCGGTAGCAACGGCCATCGGAACAATGATAACCATCGTGGGGGAAATTATCATGCCAAGAATGGTAACCACTTTGGTGGTAATCATGGCCAAAATAATAGAGGTGGAAATTTCAAGAAGGGGAGATTCAATAATGATGGAAGGACGTCATCACCAACACCTGTTGTTAAGGAAGGAGAACGACCGCCGGTCGTATGCTTCAAATTCGGAGGGGAGGGACATATCAGTCCAAACTGCATGATGCAGTCCAAAGCATGTTATAATTATGGAAAAGAAGGTCACCTAGCCCAATTTTGTCATGTACCAAAGTCAAGTCCACCTGGGACGGTGGCACCAAAGGCAGATACGAACAAAACAAAGTCGGTGGTTTCAGGAAGAGCGTTTTTTGTGACTTCTCAAAAAGCGAGTAACCCAAACAAAGTTAGCACGGGTTAGTTAATTATAAATTCTTGCGAAGTCTATACCTTATTAGATATCGGTTCTACCCATTTTTTATCTCTCTTGCTTGCGCTCAACGTTTAAATTTGACTCCGGAGAAATTAGACTTTGACTTATCGGTTGAAACTCCGTTAGGAGAAACCTTCATTACATGTGCTATCTAAGTCGTGGATGAGAGTCACAGTTTTGAATGATATTTCTATTATTAATAAATTTCCTGACGTATTCTTGAGGACTTCCTAGTCTACCCCTATAGCGTGCAATCAAATTTTGAATTGACCCCAGTACAAAACCCATTTCTAAAACCCTTAAATATTTCTTCAACCAAAACGAAGGTATCATGCGCCAAGGACGTTGACTCGAGTTGTTGAAGATTACGACTATACCATTCAATATCATCGTGAAAGAGCGAACGTAGTAGCTGACGCGTTAAGTAGAAGATCGTATGCGTTTACGAGTGCGACGTTGTTAATACAAAAACCCATTTCGTATAAATGATGAAGATAGAGTTAAAGACTCTAGGGACCCACGTGAAGATAACGAATATACGATTAGAATCAACTTTAATCGATAAAGTTAAAGTGTAAGACCCCGAATTTTATGAAATAAAAGTATTCAATTTTTCTTATAATTACATTTTAGTAAATGATTAAATTGATAAAAGTTTAAAGTTAAGGGTGAGATATGAATTTTTTTTTTCAAAATAAGCAAGTGGTTATAAAATATTCAATTGTCGGGGAATATTCGTTTGGTCGTGGAATATTCTTTCTGTTGGAGAATATTCGTACGACGGCGCAGCCATTTGTGGGCCCCATAACGAATAACTGTCGGATGAAGAAAACGATAAAAATTGAGTTTTTATAAATAACGACGTAATCGTTACCGTTAACACTGTTGAAATACCCAGTGGTTAAAATACAGTAATACGCGTCTTTGCACAGTAGCACACGGTTTTACACAGTATTTTTGAATTATTGATTCTTACATAAGAAGGCACTACTCAATAATTGTTATAGTAATTACTGTTCAATATTTTATTTTATTGATTCAATAATTGTTGCGTTGATATTTTATATTATTGTTGCTCAATAATTGTCACTGCACAATGTTTTTCATTATCAGATCAATAATTCATATTATTTGAATAATATTTTTAGATAGCATTATTGGCAATGTCTAGAAAGTTCTGTCAAGGAGAGGTTTGGTCACCTAAATGCGTGCCAGTAAGGAGAAATTCTTATTGGAAAGCCCCCTCTTTTCTGGAAACGGCTTGTTGTCATAATTGTGATTCTGTAATATTATTTGTGAATAATTAATTATTGATTTATATGATAAGAAAATATTTATTTGATGTGGATATAAATGATGGATTTATTTATGTGGTTATAAATGAAGGAATTAATGTTGAGGTGTTTTATCAGTATTTTGTCGGATTGGAGGTATTAAAATATCAAATCGGTGTTCTTAAAGCTCTATTTCGTGAGTTATAATTTTGATCTGACCGTTGGATCGTTGTGGTTTTTGGATATGTTATACACATATAAGTTGAGTATATATCCACAAATTTTGAACCGTTAAAAATTAACGAATGATTTGTTATGAATTTTAAAAGGTGTTGAAATAATGTTTAAAATCATCCGTTTGTGGATTTCAGATATTTTCGGTCTGGAATTTGGAAAAACTCAAAGCTACAAAGTTGTAGAGAATTTGATTTTAGGAAGAATGGACATAAAATTCGTATTTTTCTGATAAACAATTTATTTTCTATGAATTATTGAAGTTTCAGAAAATAAAATAATTTTTATTAAATTATGGGTGGGACCCACTTATATTATAAGCATGTGGGCTGCTAAATTTTCTTCCATGAGGGCTGCTGGTGGCTTGGTTGGTGAAGGTGGCGTAGAAGGAAGAAAGGAAATAATATTATTATATTATTTTAGTCTCCTATGGCGTTCTAGCATTTTCCTATAAATAGGTGCTTATGTTAGAATTGAAAATCACACCAGAAACAAGTTTTCTTTCTCTCTATATTATCAAGCATATTTTTGAGAGTATTTAGATACTTTGAGAGTTTCTATTTAGATATCTTTGGCCCGTAGTGCAAAGATAACCGATTGTTGAATATCTTTGGCCTGTAGTGCAAAGATGAAATGATAATGAATATCTTTGGCACGTAGTGCAAAGATGAATTTATAAGTATGATTATGAACAGGAACTGTGATTTGGTATAACCATGATCTTTGATGTTTCAGGTAAAGACATGTGATGAAAATTATCTTCGTCCTGGAGGCGAAGAGGAATTTAGAATCACAAATATAATTATGAGTTATTCATATGATTGTGGACCAGAACTGTTGATTGATGTTACAGGGATAAAACATTGTTGGTGGATTTTTAACATGGAGAAGATAATAGACTTTATGGTCTATTTGACTCTTCTAATGGATTGCTCGTTCCGCTGCAACTATAGTTAAAATTTTTATCATCTACCATATGTTCTAAATCTCTAATTTATTATTGATGAAGGCTATTGATAATTTAATTATCTTTAGTCATGATATTCTTTACTGAGCTAGTTATGTTCACCCTTTTGCTTCACAATTTCTTTCAGGTAATAAGAGTGTAGCTGGGTCGAGCGGGGGTAACAGGGAAATAGAACGGTGGTCATCATTTAGTAGTTATATTTGGTGAATCAAATAGGGTGAGGCGAACCCAACGTTGGAAGGGTATTTTGCCACCATCAAACAAGATGTCTAATGACATACAACCTCGTGTCATCATAAGACAGGGTTGTGCACATCCACTTGCTGAGTATATCTATGAGCACTACCTATATAATCTTGGTGTTTGTTTGAAGTATAATTCTCAGTTAGAGACAGTGGAGATAATGATATGTCAAGAGAAGACTCACCATTGGGAAGAATATGATAGTAATCTTCTCGTTTTTCTTTAGGGTCTATTGGGTCAACCAAGGATAATTCTGTGGCTATATGATATCTATCATAACCTAAAAGCATGGCCTTCCATGTACGAAGGTTTCCTTGAGCACTTCCCAAAAATTCTAATTTCTAAAACAGCTTTTGACTATATCTTTATGTAAGGTGTCATTGTGACGTGTTATCCCAAGTTGGTGTCAAGAGTCACAATTGGTATATATTTGTATCCAAACTCACAGCATATGTGTTGTTGTATTTTGCACGACAATTACTGTAATAAAATTGTAGTTGTTTTCTGTACCATGTATTTGGTGACTCGGAATAGGTTGGATGGAATGGACCTATTTTGGGGTTGTCACATTTGGTATCAGAGCTTAGGGATATGATCTCTGGCGGAGATCGGGGAATATAACTAGGCGTGGAGAGATGAGTAAATCCTTCGCTAGTGTGTCCTACCTAAGCTTAATTGTTGGTTGGTCATAATATATGGATATTATGTGATACGTAAATTTGTTTAATTAACCCTTTTTTTTATAATAGTATTTGAGAATGGCAGCTGAGAATGCTAACAATGGAGTGAATGAGACTGTGGGGATACCTCTAATCACTAACCATGATAATGTGATGTCAGACGAAGAAGAAATTAGAGATATTCTTGTGGTGGGTGAAGAATTAATAGTTGCACCCGAGATAGTCGCAGAGGTAACAGCTGAGAATGAGGAAGAAGAGGAAGAAGAGGTACCTGAGAAGAATTTATTAGAGGTATTATATGATCAAAATGTAGAATTGCAAAATCGTGTTCATGAGTTAGAAGAGCAGGCTGAAGAACGGCAGGCGGTCGTGGAACAAAAGTGTGACGACCCCAAAACAGGTCCATTCCATCCAACCTATTCTGAGTCGTCAAATACATGATACAGAAAATAACTACAACTTTATTACAATAATTATCGTGCAAAATACAACAACACATATGCTGTGAGTTTGGATACAAATATATACCAAATGTGACTTATGTCCCAATCGTGGACAGCACCTCACAATGATACCTTACATAAAGGTATAGTCAAAAACTGTTTTAGAAATTAGAATCTTTGGAAAGTGATCAAGAAAACTTTCGTACATGGGAGGCCATGCATCTAGGTTATGATAGATATCATATGGCCACAGAATTATCTTGGTTGACCCAATAGACCCCAAAGAAAAATGAGAAGTTTACTATCATATTCTTCCCAATGGTGAGTCTTCTCTTGACATATCATTATCTCCACTGTCTCTAATTAAAAATTATACTTCAAACAAACACCAAGTTTATATAGGTATTGCTCGTAAATATACTCAGCAAGTGGATGAGCACATCTCTGTATTATGATGACACGAGGTTGTATATCATTAGACATCTTGTATGATAGTGGCAAAATATCCTTCCAACGTTGGGTTAGCCTCACCTTATTTGATTCACTAAATATAACTATTAAATGATGTATACAACACTTTTCTATACTGCTTAGGGGAAACCTCCACAGCTAGAGACCACCGTTCTATTTTTCCGTTACCCTCGCTCGACCCAGCTACACTCTTATTACCTGAAAGGAATTGTGAAACAAAAGGGTGAGCACAACTAGCCCAGTAAAGAATATCATGACTAAAGATAAATAATTTATCAATAGCCTTTAATAGTAATAAATCAGAGATTTAGAACATATGGTAGATGATAAAAATTTTCAACCATAGTTGCAGCGGAACGAGCAATCCATTAGAAGAGTCAAATAGACCATAAAGTCTATTATCTTCTCCATGTTAAAAATTCACCAACAATATTTTATCCCTGTAACATCACTCAACAGTTCCTTTTCACAATCATATGAATAACTCATAATCATAATTGTGATTCTAAATTTTTCTTCGCACCCAGGACGGAGAATATTTTCATCACCTGTCTTTACCTGAAACATCAAAGATCATGGTTATACCAAATCACAGTTCCTGTTTATAATCATACTAACAATTTCATCTTTGCACTACGGGCCAAAGATATTCCTCAACAGACCATCTTTGCACTACAGGCCAAAGATATTCATCAATAATTCATCTTTGCACTACAGGCCAAAGATATTCCTCAACAGTTCATATTTGCACTACAGGCCAAATATATTCATCAACAATTCATCTTTGCACTACAGGCCAAAGATATTCCTCAACAGTTCATATTTGCACTACAGGCCAAATATATTAATATCTCAAAGAAATATATAATCATTTCAGCATTTATATAAACAATTATAACCATGTTGATCATTTCACCTTTGCACTTAAGCTAAAGATATTCAATTATGAATTCAATGGCCATGATCATACCAATCAACAATTCAACTTTGCACTACTGGCCAAAGAGAACCCATAGTCATGATCATACCAAAAATCTACCCATCTTTACACTCAAGTCAAAGAGAAATATCATCATTAGGGTTATAAAAATGTTATATATGATACTAAAAATAATATAATCAACATATAGTTTTAATCTCAAGAGTAATATTCATAAATCAACTATAATTTGATCAGAAAAAGAAATCAATTTTTCTGTGAATAGTAACTCGTGAATAGTAACTCATGAATAGTAACTCGTGAATAGTAACTCATGAATAGTAAACTCGACACAAAAAGGTAGAAATTCCACAATAAAATACATACCAATATTTCAGTATAATGATATTGAAAGAATAATATTTCTTAATCTTATAAATAATTTATTTTAATTGTTTACACGTTACTAAATAATGCATTTAATCATCCTAAAATGCCAAACTCATAATATTTCATTACCAATAACCAAAACCCTCATCAAAAATCTGCATATACCTCATATAGGATTCTCAAGCCATAAAATCCTATTTTTTAATTTTCTTACTTCACATAACATATTTAATTCATTTACTCATAACTAGTCCATTTTCATAAAAAAAATACCAAATTAGTTCCAAAAATACCACTAGAATGGTTACCGTTCTTGTCATTGTTGAATCTCCTCTTTTTAAAATCTCCTCCCGACTCGCTTCTTCTATTTTCATAGCCACGATTACCACCAGAGTGGTTGCCGTTCTTGTCTGTATTTTTCTTTCTCCGCTGGTTATCATTGTTCTGATGACTGCTGTCACCGATATGATCCTGGTTGTGGTCCTTCGGTTGACCGTACTCGTTATCTCGCTCTAATAATTGAGCCCTGTTGACAACATCTGAATAGAGAGATAATTTATGAGAAATGAGATATTGACGTATGCCGGGTTTCAAACCTCTCAGAAACATCCGCGTCATACGTTCATCATTCTCCACCAAATAACCTGGACAACTCTGCAAACTTCGCCTCATACTGGGACACCGTCATGTTATTCTACTCCAATCTAATAAACTTTACCTCCTTCATATGACGAATACTTTCAGGGAAGTACTTGTCATTGAACAATTTCTGAAATGTCTCCCAAGACATGCTGAGTGCGGCTGGATGGGTACACTTCACAGACTCCCACCAGTAGTCTGCCTCGCCACAGAACATAAAGGTGGCGAATGGAACCTTCTGTTCCTCCGTGTATCCTAAGACATCGAATATCTTGGTAATTTGCTTGACCCATGTCTCCGCCTTAATCGGATCCGGCTTTTCCCAGAATTCTGGTGGTCCCAACTCTTTGAACTGCTTGGCTGTAACCAGCTGTGCATTGCCATTGTTTCTTCCTATATTTTGAACAGGAATCTCCTTCGTCTGGTTTTGCATGAATCGCAAAAAGCTTCTAAAAATCTCATCGTTCATCGTCTGCTCAGTGGTGTTGTTCACAGGAGGAACATTGCCAGCCTGTTGCACGTTCTCCTCGTTGGTGAGTAAAGGCATCTCCACAGTCTCATTTACTCCATTGTTAACATTCTCAGTCGACATTCTCAAATACTGCCATAAAACAAGGGTTAATTTAACAAATTAATATATCACATAATATCCCTATATTATGACCGACCAACAAATAAGCTTAGGTAGGACACACTAGCGAAGGATTTACTCGTCTCTGCCCTCCTAGTTCTATTCCCCGATCTCCGCCAGAGATCATATCCCTAAGCTCTGATACCAACTGTGACGCCCCCAAAATAGGTATACAACACCCATTCTGAGTCGCCAAAATATATGGTACAGAAACAACTACCACGTTTGCATATGATCTTCTACTCAACGCGTCAGCTACCACGTTTGCTTTTCCAAGATGGTATTGAATAGTGTGGCCGTAATCTGTCAACAGTTCGAGCCAACGTCGTTGCCGCATGTTGAGTTCTTTTTGAGTGAAGAAATATTTGAGGCTTTTATGGTCTGAATATATCTCGACTTTCTCCCCATATAGATAATGCCTCCAGATCTTTAGTGCGAAAATGACTGCTGCCAACTCTAGATCATGAGTAGGATAATTCCTCTCATATTCTTTAAGTTATCGCGAGGCATAGGCTATAACTTTCCCACGTTGCATGAGAACACATCCTAGCCCTTTGTCTGAAGCATCGCTGTAGATAACAAATCCATCCAAACCAGATGGTATGGTCAAAACAGGTGCCGAAATGAGTCTCCTCTTAAGCTCTCGAAAACTCTTCTCCCATTCCTCGCTCCATACGAATTTGATATCTTTCCGAGTCAGCTGAGTTAACGGGGTAGCGATTCGAGAAAACCCTTCCACGAATCTCCGATAATAACTAGCTAAGCCCAGAAAGCTACGTACTTCGGTCACCGTCTTTGGTTGCTCCCAACTTTGTATTGCTTCAATCTTCGCCGGGTCAACAGATACTCCATGTTTTGACACCACGTGCCCTAGGAATGCTGCTTCCTCAAGCCAGAACTCGCATTTCTTCAACTTAGCATATAGCTTACTATCACGAAGCTTTTGCAGTACCAGCTTCAAATGGTGCTCATAATCTTCACGGCTTTTGGAATATATGAGGATGTCATCAATAAAGACAACAACGAATTGATCCAAATAATCCTTGAATACTTGGTTCATCATATCCATGAAAGCCGCATGAGCATTAGTCAATCCAAAAGACATAACTAGGAATTCATAATACCCGTACCGAGTTCTGATGGCAGTCTTCAGAATATCCTCAGTTTTAACCTTCAGCTGATGATATCCAGAACGAAGATCGATCTTTGAAAAGAATTGTGCTCCTTGTAACTGGTCAAACAGGTCATCAATACGAGGTAGCGGATACCTATTCTTGATAGTGACATGGTTTAATTCCCGATAATCAATACAAAGTCGCATACTCCCGTCTTTCTTTTTTACAAATAAAATAGGAGCACCCCAAGGAGATGTACTAGGACGAATAAAACCGATGTCCAACAATTCTTGTAGTTGGACCTTTAACTCCTGAAGTTCAATAGGAGCCATTCGGTATGGGGTTTTAGAAATGGGCTTTGTACCAGGTTCAAGATCAATAAAGAATTCAACTTCACGTTCCGGGGGTAAACCGGGAAGTTCTTCAGGAAATACGTCAGGAAAGTCAATAACAACAGGAATATTATTCAAATTTGACGTGTCTTTATTCAAATCCATAACATGGGCTAAAAAAGATTGAGATCCATTTTTTAATAAATGAATGGCTTTATGGCTTGATATAACAGTGATTGATTTTAATGGCTTAGTTGCTTGAATTCGTACAACAGGTTGGTTAGGAATATGAAAACTAACAACCTTACGAAAACAATCAATTTTGGCATGATGAGTAGTTAACCAATCAATCCCTAAAATCACATCAAAAGCAAGTATCTTTAAAGAGATAAGGTCAACAGGTAAGGTGATGGTGCCAACTTGGATCACACAAGATTTATAAACAGTGGATGTGATGAAAGTTTCTCCTAACGGAGTCTCCACAGATAAATCAAAATCTAACTTCTCCAGAGTCAAGTTTAAACGTTGAGCACAAGCAGGAGAAATAAATGAATGGGTAGCACCAGTATCTAGCAAGGTATAAACTTCGCATGAATTTATGATTAGCTTACCCGTGATCACCTCGTTTGGGTTCCTCGCATGTTGACCAGTCACGAAAAATGCTCTTCCAGGAACCGTTGACTTTGTCTTTTCTGGGACAGCTTTTTGAGTCACCATCCCCGCTGGACTTGGTTTCGCTACAGTGCAATCTCGAGCAATATGTCCTTCCTTTCCACAATTATAACATACCTTAAACTGTTGTGGGCAGTTTGGGCTGATATGTCCTTCTTTTCCGCACTTATAGCATATAACCGGTGGTTGTTCTCCTCCCTTGGAACCAGTTGCTGCTGGTGCTGACGTCTTCGTATTATCATTGTTGAATCTCCTCTTTTTAAAATCTCCTCCCGACTCGCTTCTTCTATTTTTATAGCCACGATTACCACCAGAGTGGTTGCCGTTCTTGTCTGTATTTTTCTTTCTCAGCTGGTTATCATTGTTCTGATGACTGCTGTCACCGATATGATCCTGGTTGTGGTCCCTCGGTTGACCGTACTCGTTATCTCGCTCTAATAATTGAGCCCTGTTGACAACATCTGAAGAGAGAGAAAATTTATGAGAAATGAGATATTGACGTATGCCGGGTTTCAAACCTCTCAGAAACATCCGCGTCATACGTTTCTCATTCTCCACCAAATGAGGTGCAAACCTGGACAACTCTGCAAACTTCGCCTCGTACTGGGACACCGTCATGTTATTCTGGTCCAGTCTAATAAACTCTACCTCCTTCATATGACGAATACTTTCAGGGAAGTACTTGTCATTGAACAGTTTCTGAAATGTCTCCCAAGACATGCTGAGTGCGGTTGGATGGGTACGCTTCACAGACTCCCACCAGTAGTCTACCTCACCACAAAACATAAAGGTGGCGAATGGAACCTTCTGTTCCTCCGTGCATCCCAAGACATCGAATATCTTGGTAATTTGCTTGACCCATGTCTCCGCCTAAATCGGATCCAGCTTTCCCCAGAATTCTGGTGGTCCCAACTCTTTGAACTACTTGGCTGTAACCAGCTGTGCGTTGCCATTGTTTCTTCCTATATTTTGAACTGGAATCTCCTTCGTCTGGTTTTGCATAAATCGCAAAAAGCTTCTAAAAATCTCATCGTTCATCGTCTGCTCAGTGGTGTTGTTCACAGGAGGAACATTGCCAGCCTGTTGCACGTTCTCCTCGTTGGTGAGTATAGGCATCTCCACCGTCTCATTTACTCCACTGTTAACATTCTCAGTCGACATTCTCAAATACTGCCATAAAACAAGGGTTAATTTAACAAATTAATATATCACATAATATCCCTATATTATGACCGACCAACAAATAAGCTTAGATAGGACACACTAGCGAAGGATTTACTCGTCTCTCCCCTCCTAGTTCTATTCCCCGATCTCCGCCAGAGATCATATCCCTAAGCTCTGATACCAACTGTGACGCCCCCAAAATAGGTATACAACACCCATTCCGAGTCGCCAAAATACATGGTACAGAAACAACTACATCTTTATTATTACAACACAAGAACTGTGAGTTTAAATACAAATATTGTCATCTAGACAATATCCACACTCAAATAAGTCCTCATTACAATTATTGATACATTATTTCAAAAAAATGGTGAGGACTACTAAAATAACTTCTAGAACCATCATTCCATACCCCGACTAGTACTCGCTACATTCTCGCCTCCTGAGAAAAATGGAACAAAAAGGAAAAGGGTGAGCTCAACTAGCCCAGTAAAGAATATTATGACTAAGATAATACAGAACAAATTATCGTTAGTCTTCAACGGGGAAAAATCTAATAGAATACAATAGACAACAAGTTTTAAATCAATATTCGCAGCGGAAAATAATAATTCATAGAAGAGTTACGTAGAGAATGAAATCTACTATTGTCTATGAATTTAAAAGTCCATCATCAATATTTTATCCCCGTAACATCAATCAATAATTATCTTTGCACTACAAGCCAAAGATATTCATCGGTTGGTCATGTTCATCTCAACACATGTTCATCTTTGCACTACGGGTCAAAGATATTCATCAGAAATCATTCATCTTTGCACTACAGGTCAAAGATATTCATTAATATCATCATTTAGGACTGATGATGATGAAAAATATTTTAAAGAAAACGAATCAAGTGAAGCAAGAGAACAAATATTAGGGATTCGTATTACAGTTTATCCATGTCCAAAAACACCTCATAAATAATCATAGTGAAGTAAAATTCAAGAATGATCAAAACATAGATACAATCAAAGCTAGTATCCAGAATAGATATTTTGGACAAAAAGAAAAAAATTTCATTTTTCGGTGAATAGTGACGTATTCGCGAATAGTACCGTATACGTGAATAGTGCCGTATACGTGAATAGTAACTCTGACACTAAAAGATAGAAATTTTACAAAAATATCATCATGTTTCGTGAATAGTACTCGTGAATAGTAACTCGTGAATAGTAACTCGTGAATTGTAACTCATGAATAGTAACCCCGACATGAAAAAGTTCCAAATTTGATAAAAAGTTTTAACAAATATTTTGGCATAATGATATTGAAGAAATAATATCACTTATGAAGAAAATAACATCCCTTACCTCGTAAAGACAATACTTCTAGTTAAAAAATCGGATATAGGCTATGACTTGAACTTGCACCGTATAGCAACACTCAAAGTATTAAAATACTCACAAGAATACGCTCAATATAACGAGAGAGACAGAGAGAGAAATGTTTAGTTTCTGGTGTGATTTTCAATTCTAACCTAAGCACCCTATTTATAGGAAAATGCTTAGAACACCAAAGTAGAAAATTTAATAAAATATTAATATATAAATAAAATTTTCTATGCCAACCTTAGACTTCTGAATTCAGCAACTTAGCATGTGATTAATGAGGCTCATAACATATAAAAAACGTTTTTCTTTATTAAAATAATTAAAACTTCCAAAAATCAATTATTTTAGAATTTCAGAACTTTAATAATTCATAATAAATAGTCATTTTATCAGAAAATTCGAATCTCGCTACTTTTTATAGGAAATTCAATTCTCTACAACTTTACAGAAAAAAGTGTTTCCAAATTCCAAACAGAAATTGACCGAAATCCATAAACGGACGATTGTACAGTCTATAATTAAATTTCAGTCAAGAAATGGGCCCACAGACATGTTTAACATGTTTTAAACAACTTTTGTAACAAAAATACTCTTTCTCCTCATATACTCATATATCCCACATTCATTGTAAAAATATCATCATTATTATATTATAATAATATAATAAAATATTATTTTATCAGAAAAGATAAAATATTGATTTTTAACAATTGTCACATTAAAAATTTTCTCCATCTATATCCACATAAAATGAATATTTTTCTCATCATATAAATCAATAATTAATTATTCACAAATAATATTACAGAATCTAGACATTGCCAATAATGTTATCTAATAATATTATTCAGATAATATGAATTATTGCTCCGATAATAGAAAATACTGTGTAGTGACAATTATTAAAACAACAGTAATATAAAATATCAACGCAACAATTATTGAATCAATAAAATAAAATACTGAACAGTAATTACTGTAACAATTATTGAGTAATGCCTTCTTACGTAAAAATCAATAATTTATGCAATACCGTGTGCTACTGTGCAACAA
The DNA here is from genome assembly GCA_016801055.1 of Panax notoginseng. NCBI lineage: Eukaryota > Viridiplantae > Streptophyta > Magnoliopsida > Apiales > Araliaceae > Panax > Panax notoginseng. The sequence continues at coordinate 193,365,344 of CM029016.1, forward strand.
CGCGTATTACTGTGTTTTAACCACCGGGTATTCCAACAGTGTTAACGGTAACAACTACGCCGTTATTAATAAACAACTTGTTTTAGTCATTTTCTTCATCCAATCGCTTTCCGTTATGGGGCCTACACAAGGCTGCGCCGTCGTACGAATATTCCCCGACAACAAGAATATTCCACGACCAAACGAATATTCCCCGACAACAATGAATATTTTATAACCACTTGCTTATTTGAAATATTTACGCATTTTACCCATAACTAATCTCATTAATCAATTTAACCCTTACTATTTCAAAATAATAAATAGAGGAAATTCCTCAACAGTTCATATTTGCACTACAGGCCAAATATGCACTACGGGCCAAAGATATTCATCAACAATTTATTTTACACTACATGCCAAAGATATTCCTCAACAGTTCATATTTGCACTACAGGCCAAATATATTAATATCTCAAAGAAATATATAATCATTTCAGAATTTATATAAACAATTATAACCATGTTGATCATTTCACCTTTGCACTTAAGCTAAAGATATTCAATTATAAATTCAATGGTCATGATCATACTAATCAACAATTCAACTTTACACTACTGGCCAAAGAGAACCCATAGTCATGATTATACCAAAAATCTACCCATCTTTACACTCAAGTCAAAGAGAAATATCATCATTAGGGTTATAAAAATGTTATATATGATAATAAAAATAATATAATCAACATATAGTTTTAATCTCAAGAGTAATATTCATAAATCAACTATAATTTGATCAGAAAAAGAAATCAATTTTTCTGTGAATAGTAACTCGTGAATAGTAACTCATGAATAGTAACTCATGAATAGTAAACCCGACATATTTCATTCATTTACTCATAACTAGTCTATTTTTATAAAAAATACCAAATCAGTTCCAAAAATATTTCTTTTTTGGAATTTAGCATAATATAACCTCATATTGAACATATATTTTTCTCAGAATTTTTAAAACTCATTTACTATTTTTCATATGGCCAAAACTGTCGAATATTTAGACATTTATCATAAATTGTACTTTTATCTAAAAATTCTGAAATTCACAAAGTACACTAATATTATATAGATGTACTCCCAATAAAAATTTTATCAATTTTGGAGTTAACTACAAGGAGTTATAAGCGGTTACTTTTAAAATAGTCTTTTCTCAAAAAATTCATAACTCTTAATCTATACATCCAAAAATCACCATTTTTGGACACAATCAATAAAACTCATCAAAATATCATTTCAAATTATTCCAAAATTTTATGAAGGTCGGAAGAAGTACGAAACATGAAAAACATAATAACCTATTAAAATCTCTTACTATCCCTTACCTCAAAAGAGCAGCACTTCTGACTGAATATCAGATATGACGCTGAAGAAAACTTGCACTGATGAATATCAACTCACCAAGTATCTAAATACTCACAAAATATACTCAATAAACTAGAGAGAAAAAGAGAGAAAATTTATAAATTCTGGTGTGATTTTCAATTATAACTTAGCCCTCTATTTATAGGAAAATGTTAGCACGCCGAAGCAGACTTAACCTGCAACCTGATGGCTTTACCTGCTACTATTCCCACCCACCACATTTGAATAAAAATCTCAGCACATTTCTTCACCAACCAAGAGTGGGGCCCACCAATTCTAGAATTTTTCACCAAAATGATTAACTCCGAAAATTCAACAATTTCTGAACCAGTCATCTCGTAAAATTCATAACAAATCATACGTTCATTATTAACGGTTCAAAATTTATGGACATATACTCAACTTATATATGTATAACATATCCAAATATTACCATGATCCAACGGTCGGATTAAAAATTATAACCCTCGCAAAATATCTCAAAAATTCTAATTTAATTTTCAAGACCTCCGTTCCGACAAAAATGCAGATAAAACACCTCAACATTAACTCCTTCATTTTTAACTACAAAAATATATCCCTCATTTATATCCACATAAAATAAATATTTTCTTATCATATGAATCAATAATTAATTATTCACAAATAATATTACAGAATCACGTTTATGACAACCAGGCCGTTCCTAGGAAAGAGGGGGCTTTCCAATAAGACTTTCTCCTTACTGGCGCGCAATTAGGTGACCAAACCTCTCCTTAGAAAGAACTTTCTAGACATTGCCAATAATGTTATCTAATAATATTATTCAAATAATATGAATTATTGATCTGATAATGGAAAATACTGTGCAGTGACAATTATTGAACAACAATAATATAAAATTTTAACGTAGTAATTATTGAATCAATAAAATAAAATATTGAACAGTAACTACTGCAACAATTATTGAGTAGTGCCTTCCTCCGTAAGAATCAATAATTCAAAAATACTGTGCAATCCGTGTGCTACTGTGTAACAATGCATATTACTGTATTTTAACCACCCTGTATTTCAACAGTGTTAACGGTAACAACTACGCCGTTAATTATAAAAACTCAATTTTTGTCGTTATCTTCATCCGACAGTTATTTGTTATGGGGCCCACAAATAGCTGCGCCGTCGTACGAATATTTCCTGACAGAAAGAATATTCCACAACCAAATAAATATTCCCCGACAACAATGATTATTTTATAACCACTTACTTATTTTGAAAAAAATTTCACGTTTCACCCGTAACTTTAAACTTTTTATCAATTTAACCATTTGCTGAATAGTAATTATAAGAAAAATTGAATACTTTTATTTCATAAAATTCGGGATCTTACAAAAAGGATGCAACAATTCAAGCTTGTGTTACCCGATATGTGATGCTTGAACAAAAGCATTCTTTGGCAGAGTATAAAATGATAAAGATGGAATCTGAGCTGAAAGAAGAAAAAACTGAACGAGTGAGAATAAGTGATGCATGGGCAAAAGCCGCACGACACGTGGATATTGTGGAAAGAGATGTCCGATCTAAGAAGGCTAAAATAGATGATATAAATTTCTCTTTTTGGAAAGCAATTGGGAGAGCCCAACATCGAGTTTTGAATTACCCTGTACAGGGCGGTCAACCTGAATTCGATATGGATTGAAGATTGATGATTCGGATCATGAATCAAGAGTACGACGAGGCAGTTGAGGGAGGAATATGCCCTATAGAAAAGTATATTTCAATGGTAGTGATGATGCAAAATACTGCCCCAGACAAGTCAAAGCCGGGTAGTTCAAGGGAGAGCAGTTGTCATGACTTCCCAACAAGTGAAGAACCCAAATGAAGTTATCACGGGAGATGAACAATGGAGAAATCATGATGACCCAGGAGATAGAATTTGAAATGAAAGCAAGGTATTCTCAACTTTTCAAAATACTAAGTACGTAAATTTCGAGGACGAAATTTCATAAGAAGGGGAGATTGTAAGACCCCGAATTTTATGAAATAAAAGTATTCAATTTTTCTTATAATTACAATTCAGTAAATGATTAAATTGATAAAAGTTTAAAGTTAAGGGTGAGATATGAATTTTTTTTCAAAATACACAAGTGGTTATAAAATATTCAATTGTCGGGGAATATTCGTTTGGTCGTGGAATATTCTTTCTGTCGGAGAATATTCGTACGATGGCGCAACCATTTGTGGGCCCTATAACGAATAACTGTCGGATGAAGAAAATGACAAAAATTGAGTTTTTATAAATAACGGCGTAATCGTTACCGTTAACACTGTTGGAATACCCGGTGGTTAAAATACAGTAATACGCGTGTTTGCACAGCAGCACACGGTTTTACACAATATTTTTGAATTATTGATTCTTACGTAAGAATGCACTATTCAATAATTATTGTAGTAATTACTATTCAATATTTTATTTTATTGATTCAATAATTACTGCATTGATATTTTATATTATTGTTGCTCAATAATTATCACTGCACAATATTTTCTATTATCAGATCAATAATTCATATTATTTGAATAATATTATTAGATAGAATTATTGATAATGTCTAGAAAGTTCTGTCAAGGAAAGGTTTGGTCACCTAATTGTGCGCCAGTAAGGAAAATTCTAATTGGAAAACCCCCTCTTTCTTGGAAACGGCCTGGTTGTCATAATTGTGATTCTGTAATATTATTTGTGAATAATTAATCATTGATTTATATGATAAGAAAATATTTATTTGATGTGGATATAAATAATAGATTTATTTATGTAGTTATAAATGAAGGAATTAATGTTGAGGTGTTTTATCAGTATTTTGTCGGATTGGAGGTATTAAAATATCAAATCGGTGTTCTTAAAGCTCTATTTCGTGAGTTATAATTTTGATCTGACCGTTGGATCGTTGTGGTTTTTGGATATGTTATACACATATAAGTTGAGTATATATCCACAAATTTTGAACCGTTAAAAATGAACGAATGATTTGTTATGAATTTTAAAAGGTGTTGAAATAGTGTTTAAAATCATCCGTTTGTGAATTTCAGATATTTTCGGTCTGGAATTTGGAAAAACTCAAAGCTACAAAGTTGTAGAGAATTTGATTTTAGGAAGAATGGACATAAAATTCGTATTTTTCTGATAAACAATTTATTTTTTATGAATTATTGAAGTTTCAGAAAATAAAATAATTTTTATTAAATTATGGGTGGGACCCACTTATATTATAAGCATGTGGGCTGCTAAATTTTCTTCTATGAGGGCTAGTGGTGGCTTGGTTGGTGAAGGTGGCGTAGAAGGAAGAAAGAAAATAATATTATTATATTATTTTAGTCTCCTATGGCGTTCTAGCATTTTCCTATAAATAGGTGCTTATGTTAGAATTGAAAATTACACCAGAAACAAGTTTTCTTTCTCTCTATATTATCAAGCATATTTTTGAGAGTATTTAGATACTTTGAGAGTTGCTATTTAGTAAAAATTTCCTTTGGTTTTTCATCCGATATTCAAGTCAGAAGTACTACTCTTTTGAGATAAGGGATTTTATTCAGTTCGTACTTCTTCCAACCTTCAAAAAATTCTAGAAAAATTTGAAATGATAATTTGATGTGTTTTATTGATTGTGTCTAAAAATGACGATTTTTGGATGTATAGATTAAGAGTTATGAATTTAACGGGAAAAGACTATTTTAAAAGTAACCGCTTATAACTCCTTGTGGTTAACTCCAAAATTGATGAAATTTTTATTAAAAGTATATCTATATTATATCAGTATACTCTGTGAATTTCGTAATTTTTAGATAAAAGTACAATTTATGATAAATATCTAAATATTCGGATATTTTGGTCATATGAAAAATAGTAAATTAATTTTAAAAATTCTGAGAATAATATATATTCAATATGGGACTATATTCTGCTAAATCCCAAAAAAAAAATATTTTTGGAACTGATTTGATATATTTCATGAAAATAGACTAGTTATGAGTAAATGAATTAAATATGTTATGTGAAGTAAGAAAAGTGAAAAAAATAGGATTTTATGGCTTGAAAATCCTATATAATGTATATGCAGATTTTTGATGAGGGTTTTGGTTATTGGTGATGAAATCTTATGCGTTTGACATTTTAGGATGATTAAATGCATTATTTAGTAAAGTGCAAATAATTAAAATAAATTGTTTATAAGTTTAAGAAATGTTATTTCAATATCATTATACGGAAATATTGATATAGATTTTATTGTGAAATTTCTACCTTTTTGTGTCGAGTTTACTATTCATGAGTTACTATTCACGAGTTACTATTCATGACAAAATTGGTTTCTTTTTCTAACCAAATTATAGTTGATTTATGAATATTACTCTTGAGATTAAATCTAGATGTTTTGATTATATTGATTTTACTATTATATATAACATTTTTATAACCCTAATGATGATATTTCTCTTTGACTTGAGTGTAAAGATGGGTAGATTTTTGGTATGATCATGACTATGGGTTCCCTTTGGCCAGTAGTGCAAAGTTGAATTGTTGACTGGTATGATCATGACCATTAAATTTATAATTGAATATCTTTAGCTTAAGTGCAAAGGTGAAATGATTAACATGGTTATAATTATTGTTTATATAAATTCTGAAATGATTATATATTTCTTTGAGATATTAATATATTTGGCCTGTAGTGCAAATATGAACTGTTGATGAATATATTTGGCCTGTAGTGCAAATATGAACTGCTGAGGAATATCTTTGGCCTGTAGTGCAAAGACGAATTGTTGATGAATATCTTTGGCCTGTAGTGCAAAGATGATCGATTGTTGAATATCTTTGGCCTGTAGTGCAAAGATGAAATGATAATGCATATCTTTGGCTCGTAGTGCAAAGATGAATTTATAAGTATGATTATGAATATGAACTGTGATTTGGTATAAATCATGATCTTTGATGTTTCAAGTAAAGACATGTGATGAAAATTATCTTCGTCCTGGAGGCGAAGAGGAATTTAGAATCATAAATATAATTATGAGTTATTCATATGATTGTGGACCAGAACTGTTGATTGATGTTACAGGGATAAAATATTGTTGGTGGATTTTTAACATGGAGAAGATAAATAAACTTTATGGCCTATTTGACTCTTCTAATGGATTGCTCGTTCCGCTGCAACTATGGTTGAAATTTTTATCATCTACCATATGTTCTAAATCTTTGATTTATTATTGATGAAGGCTATTGATAATTTAATTATCTTTAGTCATGATATTCTTTATTGAGCTAGTTATGCTTACCCTTTTGCTTCACAATTTCTTTCAGGTAATAGGAGTGTAGCTGGGTCGAGCGGGGTAACAGGGAAATAGAACGGTGGTCATCAGTTAGTAGTTATATTTGGTGAATCAAATAGGGTAAGGCGAACCCAACGTTGGAAGGGTGTTTTGCCACCATCAAACAAGATGTCTAATGACATACAACCTCGTGTCATCATAAGACAGGGTTGTGCACATCCACTTGCTGAGTATATCTACGAGCACTACCTATATAATCTTGGTGTTTGTTTGAAGTATAATTCTCAGTTAGAGACACTGGAGATAATGACATGTCAGGAGAAGACTAATCATTGGGAAGAATGTGATAGTAATCTTCTCGTTTTTCTTTGGGGTCTATTGGGTCAACCAAGGATAATTATGTGGCCATATGATATCTATCACAACCTAGAAGCATGGCCTCCCATGTACGAAGGTTTCCTTGAGCACTTCCCAAAGATTCTAATTTCTAAAACAGTTTTTGACTATACCTTTATGTAAGGTGTCATTGTGACGTGCTATCCCAAGTTGGTGTCAAGAGTCACAGTTGGTATATATTTGTATCCAAACTCACAACATATGTGTTGTTGTATTTTGCACGACAATTGCTGTAATAAAATTGTAGTTGTTTTCTGTACCATGTATTTGGCGACTCAGAATAGGTTAGATGAAATGGACCTATTTTGGGGTTGTCACATAAAGCATCTCAAACTACACACTTGGAGCTGATGAATATGAAAAAGAAGGTTCAAGAAGGTGTTATTCGATGAATAGAGGAAATCTCAACCCTCGATTTAATTGGCCCATTTGAAATCCTCGATCGAATAGGAACTGTGGCCTATAGACTCGTTTTACCGCCAAGTATGTTGCGTGTTCATAAAGTTTTTTTTACGTATCAATGTTACGTAAATATGTGGACGACCCAAACCATATTATGGAATTGGAATTAGATGAGATAGTAGAAGATTTAACGTATGAGGAGATATGTGTTAAAATCTTGGATAAGAAGGATCATATTCGACACTCAAAGGTTATACCTCAAGAGTTGGAATATGAAATGAAGTCAAGATATCCTCACCTCTTCGGCATACCAGGTACGTACGTAAATTTTGAGAACAAAATTTCATAAGGAGGGGAGGTTGTAAGACCCCGAATTTTATGAAATGAAAGTATTCAATTTTCTTATAATTATTATTTTATTTCGTAAATGGTTAAATTGATAAAAGGTTAAAGTTAAGGGTGATATGTGAACTTTTTTACAAAATAAGCAAGTTGTTATAAAATATTCAGGGAATATTTTTTTTGTCAAGGAATATCCGTACTACGGCACAATCATTGGTGGACCCTACAACAGAAGTATTGTCGTAGTTAGAAAATGACAGAATTATCTTTTTATAAAAATAACGACGAAAGTGTTACCGTAAAAACTGTTGAACTACCCGGTAGTAAAAGTACAGTAATACGTGTGGTTGCATAATAGCACACGGTATTGATTATTGATGCTTATGTAAAAAGTCACTCAGTTATACTCAATTATTACTACAGTAATTGCTGCATCATAGCTCTCATATTATTGATTCAATTATTGTCACAATATCATCTGTATAATTTGTTATATTATTAAATCAATAATTGAGACGACAAAGTTATTCATATTATTATTTGTAATATTAACAATGTCTAGAAGTTCTGACAAGGAGAGGTTAGATAATCTAATTGCGCGTCAATAGGGAGAAATCCTTATCGAAAAGCCCCCTCTTTCATGGAAACGACCTGGTTGTTAAATATTGTGAGTTATAATATTAATGATAAATAAGTTCGTGTTGATTAAAGATAAAATTGATATTTTTATTGTGTTGGGATTATTAATGTTAGTGGAAATCGACATCTTTTTCGATAATAATGGATGTTTGGAGGTTATATTGACCAATCGGGTAATAAACCGGATAAATAATCAATTAATTGCTATTAATTCACATGCTTATAACTATGTGTTCACATGTGTCTACTATTGATTCACATGATTTACTATTAGGGGAGTTAGTGCAAGATTGATAATACTTGCATGACTAAATTAGAAATTAAGGTATAGTTGAAGGTACTATACTGTAATTATTTTTTTCACATGATTATAACTATTGAGTCACATGATTTATTATTGATTCACATGATTTACTATTAGGGGAGGTGGTGCAAGTTTTATAATACTTGCAGGACTAAATTAAAAATGAAGAAAAAGAGGAAGGTATTATACTGTAATATTTTTAGCCCCAAAACGTGCAATTATTGAAACTATATTTTTCTATAAATAGAAGCTCATTCTTCCTTCATTTCTCATCAATTCACTAAGTCTCACAAGAGCAATTATTATAGAGAAATTATAGAGAAAAAGAAGAAGAGAAGTCTGCTACCTCACTATTCCAGTATCCAGTTTCTTCTAAGGTAAGGGGTATTATTTCTTTCGTATTCATGAAGAGAGCTTCTGTTATTCCATTCTTTATTATTATGTTAGAATAACCTGTCTATACGAAGTACCGCATACATGGTGAAATTCTTCTGTTATTCCATTCTTTATTATTTTGTTGGAATATCCTGTCTGTGCGGATTACGCATGACCTGGTTCCACTCTTTATTATTTTGTTGAAATATCCTGTCTGTGCGTATTACGCATGACCTGGTTCCATTATTTATTATTCTGTTGGAATAACCTGTCTGTGCGGTCTATCGCATGCCTAGTGAATTCTTCTGTTATTCAATTCTTTATTATTCTGTTGGAATAACCTGTCTATGTGGACTACCGCATGCATGGTGAATGATCATTCGTATTTATTTCTTATTAAATTTTGAAAATGATCTGTCTACGTGGATTACTGCATGGCGGACAAAAATCCATTTGCAATTTCATATATTCTATTATACTTAGTTGGTTAAAGTTTTGGCTTCTATACTCCATAAAATTAATAGAATATCCTGGATATTTGCGCTTCATCTAGTATCTTTTCATGGAAATATTCTTCTGAGCATTCTTGAATTTTACTCCACAAAGAAGTATTATGTTGACAATTTGGACGTTATTGATTTCTGGATAAATTAAATTATAAATCTTTAAGAATTTATCCTTGAACTTGTTTTATTGAATTCTTATATCATTGTCATCATCCTCATGATTATATTATTTTGAAAGTCATCTATAGCCTGTAGAGCATAGATGGACTTGGTATAATTATGACCAGGGATTATTCGGTATAATCATGACCGTAATATTACAAATGATGTGGTAAAAGTCCTCATTGGCCCATAGTGCATTGATGGACAGTTGTTGTTATGATCATGACCATTGATGAATACACAAATATCCTTGGCCCGTAGTGCATGGATAATTTGTGGTCGTCATACTAATGAATATCCTTAGCCGTAGTGTAGGGATGATGTGGTTTATTTATTAAGTTGAGTCTCAGCGATAAAAGTGATGAAAAACCTTTTAAATCATAGAAGATAGTAGATTTTATTCTCTACTTGACTCTTCTAATGGATTACTTATTCCGCTGCAGTTAAACTTGATATTTGTTATATTTTATCAGTTTAACATTGTTGAAGGCTAACGATAAATTATTTTGCATTATCTTAGTCATAATATTTCTTACTGGGCCAGTTGAGCTCACCCTTCCTTTCACTGTTCTCTTCAGAAAATGAGAACATAGCCGGGACTAGTGGGGGAACGGAGTGACGGTCCAGATGATAGCATTAGTTGTCCTCACTATTCTGTTAAATAGTGTGACAATAAATGTAATAAGGACTCCATTGAGTGTGGATATTGTCTAGATGACAATATTCTTATTAAAACTCTTAGATTATATTTTGTCGTATTTTACACGACTGTTGTATAATTAAGTTGTATTTGAATTTTGTACCATGTATTTGGTGACTCAAGATGGGTGATGTATACCTATTTTGGGGGCGTCACAGTTGGTATCAAAGCTTAGGAATATGATCCCTGGCTAAGATGTGAGACTAGAACTAGGAGGGGAGAGACGGAGAATTCCTTCGCTAGTATAACCTACCTAAGTTTATTTGGTATTTAATTGGTCGGTCAGAGTATAGGAATAATATGTGATATGTTAATTAACCCTTGTTGTGAGACCCCGAATTTTATGAAATAAATGTATTCAATTTTTCTATTTTGGTAAACAGTTAAATTGATAAAAGTTTAAAGTTAAGGGTAATATGTGAATTTTTTTTTCAAAGTAAGCAAGTTGATATAAAATATTCGTTGTGTTGGGGAATATTCTTTTTGTCGGGAAATATCCGTACGACGGTACAATCATTGGTAGACCCCACAACAGAATTATTGTCGGATTGAGAAAACGACAAAAATATTTTAGGAGAATAACGGCGGAAGTTTTACCGTTAACTGTTGAAACACCCGGTGTTAAAAGTACAGTAATATGCGTGGTTGCATAGTAGCACACGGTATTGATTATTGATGCTTATGTGATAAGTCACTCAGTTTTGTTTTATTAGTATTATTAATGTAATAAAACAGAAAAGCTTTTTATATAAAACAAAATACTTTTATAAAGTTATTCGTTTTATTAGGCTAATAGTAAAATCTTTTTATATAAAACAGAATATTTTTATAAAGTTATCTGTTTTATTAGATAATAATTAAAATATATTATATTTTATTATGCATAGTGTTTGCATAGTGCCTGCATAGTATTTGCATAGTAAAATCTTTTATAAAATTATTCGTTTTATTAGATTATAAATAGAATATATTATATTTTATTTAAAAGATTTTGTTTTAAATATGGACCGTCAGATTAAAGTAAATCAATCTGGACCGTTCATGAGTTAGTTACTATGCAGTTCATTTTTCTATAAATAGAAGCTCATTCCTTCATAATTTCTTACAAATTCACTGAAACTCTAGAGAGATAAACTATAGAGAGAAAGAAGAAAAGTATTCTGCTACTTCACTACTCATATATCCAGTACTCTTCTTCTTAAGGTAGGGAATATTATTTGTTGTACCCGTAAGGGTTATTATTTCTTTTGTATTCATGAAGAGAACTTTGGTTATTCCATTCTTTATTATTCTGCTAGAATAACCAGTATACGCGGACTACCCTATACTTGGTGACATTCTTCTATTGTTCCGTCTTTATTATTATTTTGTCGGAATATCCTGTCTGTGCGTTTACGCCGGACCTGGTTCCATTCTTTATTATTCTGTTGGAATATCATGTCTGTGCGTTTTACGCCATACCTGAATGGCCATATGCACGTAATTGGACATTTATGCTCCGGCTCAGCCACTTTCAAAGGATTGTTAACTCCTTTTAGTTGAATTGCTTGTATTGTGAATTATTTGTGAGTCCCATCAGCCTCAACGGATATAACTGCTACCAGTTCCTTCCATTTAGTAGGACAAGTATTTTCACTCTCAAATAGCATTGTATCGTTGTCTGCCAGTTGCAGGACACCGCTATCAATTAAATTCTGAATAAGGTGGCGGAGTGCCCATCATTCTTCCGTGCTGTGACTGCGAAAATGGGAGTGATATTGACATACACCATCAGGATTGAACCGTACTGATCGGGGATTAACTGGAGGTAGAAGGGATGTGATTCTTCCTTCATTGATTAGCATCTGAAGTATCTCTTCCATAGGTTGGCCCAGGTATGTAAATTCCCTTTTATTGGCAAAATCCCGACGGGCTTTTGTAGTTGCTCTCTTCATCATTTTATCCTCCAATGTTTCATATTTTGAAGGTGACGAGGGAGTATTCATAACAAAGGGAAGGAGACTAGCATGCTCTTGTTTAATTATTTGGCGTGTGACTTGATGTAGATAGGTCACCAGTTCTGCCAATTACTCAATCTGTTTACACAGAGTTTTAATCTTTCATTCCATCATAAACTGGAACTTTGCATAATCCCATTTGTCAACACTGTCTTTGATGATCTGCGATGATTCACAGTTAAATTCGAAATTCTGTCCATTGCTCCAATTAATCATGTTGACCTCTTCCTCTTTGTGGGGAGGAAGAGGGTTATCTTGTACGTGAGGTTGATCTGGTTTGGTGACCACGATCTCACCGTTGGCTATTAAATCTTAGATCTTGTGTTTCAAGGCCCAATAATCTTGAGTATCATGTCCAGGTGCCCAGGCATGATAAGCACATTTCCGAGCAGCATTGAAACCCCTCCCATTAGGGTTGGCTGGTGGAAGAAGATGCGTAATTTTCTTCTGAGTGGTCAAAAGATTGAGAATATTCTCAAGTGAGTATCCTAGGGGTGTGAACACTCGAGGGCATTTGGCTTCTCCACCTTTACTCAATGGAGGGTTTGAAGACTGTGCATGAAAGGGAGTGTAATTTCTCCTCTGAATAGGCATATTCTGATTACCCTTTTGACCTTGTAGTATTAAGGAAACATCCTCCTCCTTCTCTGAATAGGTAATTCCGGATTGGATGTACTCACCAACAGCCTTAAGAGCGATTAGGTCTTGAATCTTTCGTGACTTCAATCCCATCTCAACCATCTCTCCATGTTTAATCATTTTAGAAAATGGTTTACCAATGCCAGCTAAAACTCTCTCATAGAAAGGAACTTCTTGTATGTCGATAAAGGTCATAACCATTTCTGGCTTTGTCATAGCAGGAATCAATTGAGCAGCAAGGCGCCTCCACCTTTGAGCATACTCTCTGAAAGACTCATTAGACTATTTCTTGACCTTTGTAATCTGATGCCGGTCAGGAGCCATCTGAGACTGGAAGCTGTATTATGTAAGGAAGGCATGAGCTAACTCTTCCCAGCTATAGATCTTTAAGTTGTCTAATCTAGTATACCATGAACGGGCTTCTCTAGTTAGACTCTTTTGGAACAGCTGCATTCTAAGATCTTAACAGGTACCTCCTCGTACGTTAAATCTTCAGCTATCTCGTCTGGTTCTAACTCAATAATGTGGTTCGGGTCTTTCACATATTTACGAAGCACATATATATGAAAAACATTATGAACACGAGACATTCTTGGAGGTAACGCGAGTCTATAGGCCACATTTCTTACTCGGTCAAGAATCTGAAATGGACCAATAAATCGTGGATTGAGCTTTCCTCTCTTCCCAAATCTTGTAACTCCTTTCCATGGAGCTACACGTAATAATACATGATCCCCAATGTCAAATTTCACGTCCTTTCAATGAAGATCCACATAACTCTTTTGTCGATCCGGTGCCGTTTGTATACGTTGTCGAATCGTTTGGATCTTCTCTGTAGTCATTCGTACCAACTCTGGTCCCAACAACGTTGCTTCTCCCACCTCATCCCAACATACTGGAGAGCGACACTTTCGTCCATACAATGCTTCAAAGGGAGCCACACCTATGCTCGCCCGATAACTGTTGTTGTAGGAGAATTCCACCAATGGTAGGTACTTATCCCAACTCCTTTTGAGATCTAGGACACAAAGTCTTAATAGATCTTCAAGAGTTTGAATAGTCCTCTCTGATTGTCCGTCCATTTGAGGATGGTAAGCTGAACTAAATCGTAAATTCGTGCCTATAGCTTTTTGCAAGCTAACCCAAAATCTTGAAATGAATCTTGGGTCACGATCCGAAACTATGGATACTGGCATGCCATGCAACCTTACAATCTCATTCACGTACATACTAGCAAGACGTTAAAGGGAATAAGTATCACGTATCGGCAAGAAATGAGCGGACTTGGTTAATCTATCAACAAATATTTTATTAAAAATAGCATGAGCCGGCAGTTCATGAGCATGTCCAGGTAAAACAAGAGGGAGTTAAGAAGCCAGCAGTACAGTGTAAGAATTGTGGAAAGAACTACTCAGGGGAGTGTTTGAAAGGGAAGTTTGTTTGCTACAAGTGCAGGTAGGAGGGCCATATCTCTCCCAACTGCCCCAATCCTAGGATGAATAGTGGATGTTTTATATGCGGATCGACTGAGCACAGGGTGAAAGATTGTTCGAAGAGGAGGGTGGAGGCAGGTAGTGCGAACATAGGTACTGGCAGCGGGACGTTAGCAATCATCGGACCGACTTCATCAAACAAACCAACAAAATCAACAACAAGGGTCTTCAACATGACAGTCCAGGATACGGCAGCAGCTGGCAATAGAACTTCAGGTATTATTCGTATAACTTTTATTTTCTTATACATGATTTTCCTATAAAATAATAAATTATTTTATAAAGAAATTTTGAGGAGGAATTTGAGTTCTTTTAGAAACCAATTTTTCTGTTTAATCAGAAAGACAAGCTTGATGTGAATAGTTAAAGATCAGTTCGATCAAAGTTGATCAAGATCTACTTGCGATGATTGTGTATGCTATGTAACCGTGTATGTATAGGTTTTAAAACGGTGATTCCGGGGACAGAATCTTTATAAGGGAGGGTAAATGTAACAACCCGATATTTTCTATATAAATAAATAAGAAATTTTGCGTATAAATTTTTTTTATATATTAAGGATGAGGATTTGTACAAGATTATGTATATATGTATTTATGTGGTAAATAAAAATATATTTATTACATAAATGCTTACAAGTAAATTTATTTTAGAATTATTGATTATTATAGAGTATATTCTAATAATAATTAAATTATGATAGAAATGTTTTATTAATTATTTTCCAAAAAAATATAATCATATATTATTTAAATAATATATGAAGTGATTTTTAGAATAATTATAATAATTATTTTATTATATGAATTTTAGTACATGCTATTAAGTTAATTATTTTACCTTAATTATTAAGGTTAAATAGGAAGAATAAATTAGATATGGAATCCAAACCCTAATTTTGAATTATTATCAAGGTATAAGAATAATAATATAATATTAATTATATTTTGATTTTTCAGTGTTATAAATATGTACTGTATGCACGTATTGATGATGATTGGTCAATTAAGGTGTTTAATTTTAAAACCCTAATATTAATTGGTTAAACCCTAATTTTGCTAGGGAAACCCCTAATTTGAAATTCAATTGTGGGTTTAAGACGGTTATTTAACTGGGTTATATGTTTTATGTTAAGTGATTAATTAGGTAAACCCTAATTATAATTTAGAAACCCTAATTAATTTTTAGAAAACCTTAAGATATTTTAAAACCATAAATTTCTATTAAAAACCCTAATTTTAATTAGTAAGTTATAATTAAAATTTTATTGAACTTTAAATATAATTGTTCAAACCCTAGAAATTATTTGGGATACCTTAAGGATTAAAATCTAGTGATTAAAACCTAGATTCAAGCACCATGGACAAGAATACCCTTAAATTATTTTATTAGTTTGCTACAATACCCTTTTTGGATTTATTTTTATTAGATTTCTTGCAAATCTTTCCATATCTTGCAAGTCATCATCCTAAGATTATAGCACATGCCTAAAAATCCAGCCAACCCTTATCATTATTGCCACGCAAGCCTAGATGCATTGCATCTAAGTATATATAAATAGATTAGGAGAGAGAAAAAAACTCATTTGTTAGATTATTTTTGTAAACACTCAACCTTGAGCCTCTCTCTCTAAAACCCACGAAAATATCAAGACAAATCAGTCACAAACTGAGCCCCACGAAATCCAACAACAAATCAGTAGCCTAAGATCAAGATTGTTCAAAGAAAAGGTATAAACCCTACTCAAAAATCTGTCTAATTTTCGGTTGTTAGATGTTATGTTTTAGTGTTAGAATATGTTGTTTATGATGTAAATAGATGATCTGGGTACTTTCAACCCACATATATGGTGCTACACGGTACTCATAACTATACATTCATTCTATCGAAACAACATAAAAATGATTGTATTTACTACATTCTTATTACAATAGTAATGAATCCTTTCCTAGGTTCTGTAACAAAATAAATTCTTTGTTTATTATAGTATAATTCATACAAATATACTAATCTATTACAGGATAAACTACTTATCCATCTTAGCTTTGCCTTTATCTTTAATAGAACCCTCGGTTCGTTCGGCCTTAGCTGCAATCATATAATTCAAGCAAGAAGTGACCATAACTAGCTCAACAAGTCTAGCAATATATAATGCAAGTACAACATCGAGAATTATATGATTATTCTTCATCAACTGAACAAATAGCTATGAAGTACTATGAAACATTGAATAACACTTTTCATTCTCATAAAACTATTCTAAAGTACATACGGTAACTTAGAAATTCTGAGTAGGTCAAAAGACCATGAACATTCTCTTTTGATTTTCATTCATGAAAAAGGACAACCCGACACTAAGTCCGCAAGTCCGATATATCTTACGAGCACTTCTAGGTGATCAGCCTATAGTACTCTATATTGATCAACACTCTTCCGTTAAATGTATCTACGTTTAAGTTTTGGCAACCTCACGTGCCCATCGAATAATCGATGTAAAATACTTTTGTTTATTCATACTCAGGCTTACCTTTGAATCCGTACTAAATAATTGGCATATGATAGCGTTATCAATACTATATCGAAAGACTTGTAAACAAATCAATCAAACTCTTAAGATTGGTCTAGTCGAGTTAAAACTGGCATCGACTCTTTCGTAAAATAATTCATGCATATTATAATATGAATCACAGAAACTTGGGTAAGACCCCAGGTTTTATGAATAAAGATGAATTTTTCTTGAATATTATGCTATGAATTTGATATAATGTTATAGTTGTGGGTAATATTTATAAATTTTGCTAAGTATGCAAGTTGTTATAAAATATTCGATTGGTCGGGGAATATTCATTTTAACAGGAAATATTCGTACGACGGCACAATCATTGGTGGACCCCATAACAAAATTATTGTCGGAGTGAGAAAACGACAGAAATATCTTTTTATAAAAATAACGGCGGAAGTTTTACCGTTAACTGTTGAAATACCCAGTGATAAAAGTACAGTAATGGTTGCATAGTAGCACACGGTATTGATTATTGATGCTTACGTGAGAAGTCACTCAGTTTTATTCAATTATTGCTACAGTAATTGTTGCATAGTATCTCACGTTATCTGATTCAATTATTATTAATATTTTATATTATTAAATCAATAATTGAGATGACAAGTTATTCATATTATTATTTGCAATATTGACGATGTCCAGAAAGTTCTGTCGAGGAGAGGTTTGGTCACCTAATTGAGCACCAATAGGGAGAAATCCTTATCGGAAAGCCCCCTCTTTCCTGGGAACGATCTGGTTGTTAAATATTGCGAATTATAATAATGATGATAACTGTTGTTAAAAATATTCAGGGGATTTTTTATGAGGTATTTGTTGAAAATTTTGTTATTATATGGACCCCCCATTTACCTATTTTTTAAAATAATCATTAGACAGTTACCCAGTATATACATATATATATTTAATAAAAGGTGGGGCCCACATGTGATGATAACACATGGGTTGGGCCCACGTGTGATGAAAATTGGATTGTCAGGAAAAAGGAATGGTCACGGGTGGAGTATATTTATATATATATATAATGGTAATGGAAATTGGGGGGGGGGGAAGGTTGCCCGGGAATGGAGGGAGTTAGAATTATTATTATTACTATATATATTTATTATATATATTTATTATATATATATATATATATATATATATATATATATTATAATTAGTTTTGTTTTTTATGAAAAAAATAGAATATATTATACTTTATTTGCATAGTATTTTACTATGCAGTGCACAGTAAATCTTGTGAAAACTGAATTCAGCGTCCGTGATTCTAAATACTGTTCACCCGTGATTTTATTCAAATAGTATCCTTTCCATTCTCCTATAACTAGGATGCTTAGTTAGAATTGAAAATCACACCAGAATTAGAGAATTCTTCTTCTATAATCTTGAGCGTATTTCTTTAGAGTTTAAGGAAGCTTTGAGCGTAGTAAACAGTTCAAGTTTTCTTCAAGAATATCCCCGCTATACCAGTTGGAATACTCTCCTTTTTAAGGTAAGGGATATTATTTTTGTTCAGTATTCGTATGAAATAATATTTTCTTGTATACTCTGTAGTATGTAAGTAATATTATTTCGTTTCATATTTCGAATTCTATACTCATTTTGTTAAGTTTTGGCTTCTATACTCCATGAAATTAGTAGAATATCTTTGATATTTGCGCTTCATCCAGTATCTTTTTCATGAAAATATTATTCTGAGCATTCTTGATAAGTTTTAAGCTTTTTATGCTGGAGTACTATTCACAGGGTACTATTCCTGAATTAGTATTTATGGAGTACTATTCACTCAGTTACTATTCACCCGGGATACTATTTATAACAAAAATTAATTTCTTTTCTGTCCAAATTATTTTTGATACAATATTATTCTTGAATTTTACTCCACAAAGCAGTATATGTTAACAATTTGGATATTTTTGAATCCTGGATAAATTAAATTATAAATCTTTAAAAATTTATCCTTTGCTTTCATTTAATTGAATTCTTATATTATTGTCATCATCCTCATGCTTATATTGTTATGAAAGTCATCTTTGGCTTACGTGCATAGATGAACTGTTGATTGGTATGATTATGACCACGAATTTTTGGTATAATTATGACCGTAAAATTACAAATAATGTGGTAAAAGTCCTCATTGACCCGTAGTGCATTGATGGACAGTTGTTGGCATGATCATGACCATTGGTGAAAACACGAATATCCTTGGCCCGTAGTGCATGGATAATTCGTGGTTGTGATACTAATGAATATCCTTGGCCCATAGTGCAGGGATGATTTGATGATGTGGATTATTTTTTAAGCTGAGTCTCAGCGATAAAATTGATGATAAACTTTTTAAATCATAGAAGATAGTAGATATCATGCTCTACTTGACTCTTCTAATGGATTGATTGTTCCGCTGCAGTTAAACTTGATGTTTATTATATTTTATCAGTTTAACACTGTTGAAGGCTAACGATAATTTATTCTGCATTATCTTAGTCATAATATTTCTTACTGGGCTAGTTGAGCTCACCCCATGCTTTCATTGTTCTTTTCAGAAAATGAGAATATAGTTGGGACGAGTCGGGGAATGGAGTGATGGTCCGAGATGGTTGTTTTAGTAGTACTCACTATTTAGTTTGATAATAAATGTAGTGAAGATTGAATTTGAGTTTGGATATTGTCTAGAAGACAATATTCGTGTAAAAACTCTCAGCTACGCTTTTGTCGTATTGTATAATTAAGTTTGTATTTGAAATTTTGTACCATGTATTTGGTGACTCAGAATGGGTGATGTATACCTATTTTGCGGGCATCACAGTTGGTATCAAAGCTTAGGGATATGATCCCTGGCTGAGATGTGAGACTCGAACTAGGAGGGGAGAGATGGATAATTCCTTTGCTAGTATGACGTACCTAAGTTTATTTGTTATTTAATTGGTCGGTCAGAATATAGGGATAATATGTGGCATGTCAATTAACCCTTGTTTTGTGGCAGTGTTTGAAAATGACATCCGAGAATGTTGAGATAAGTAATGGAGCACATGAGACAGTTGAGTCACCAACGATTAATACCTAGGATAATGTGCATCAGGAAGGCAATAATCCTCATGAAAACAACAACACTGACCAAATGATGAACGATGGGATGTTCAGAGACTTTATGCAATTCATGCAACATTAGGCGAGAGCAACTCCTGTTCAAAATGCAGGTGGAAATAATGGCAACTCTCGGATGGTCACCACCAAGCAGTTCAAGGAGCTGGGACCACCGGAGTTTTTGGGAGAGCCAAAACCACTTAAGGCGGAGGCGTGAATAAAGTAGATCACCAAGATATTTGATGTCTTGGGATGCTCCGAGGAGAAAAAGGTTCCCTTTGCCACCTTCATGTTGCGAGGAGAGGCAGATTACTGGTGGGAATCTGTAAAGCGTACCCAACCTGCTGCACTGAAGATGTCCTGGGAGAAGTTCCATGAACTGTTCAACGACAACTACTTTCCCAAAAGTATTCGTCACATGAAAGAGGTGGAGTTTATCAAACTGGAGCAAAATAATATGACCGTGTCGCAGTACGAGGCTAAATTTGCTGAGTTGTCCCAGTTTGTAGGGGTGTTCATTGGTAAAAAACCGGACCGAACCGAACTGAATACCGAAAGTCTTCAATTTCATGTACCGATACCGGTACCGATTAAACTAGTATACTGAACTGATTACCCGGTTCGGTACCGGTTTGGTACCGATTTATACATGGATTGTACCGATTATATGTAAGAAAAAAATAACACATTCATGTATAAACACCCTCAAACTCAATTGACCCATTCATGATTCATGTACCTGTTATGTTCATGTATAAAACACCCTCAATTTATGTATGTACCTGTTCATGTACCTGGGCAGTGAATAATGGACCCATTCATGACACCATAGTGATTAAACATAAAGTGATCATGATGTAACTTGCATTCTTGCAAGGCAGTGACCAGTGAGTGTGAGCCTGTTAAGTCTTAACCATAGTATCAATATAGCTACATGATAAAACAACTTCTCCAAAATAGGACATAACATCTAAACAAAATAATAAAACATCAATATTGTAGTAGTATTAAAACAACCAGCACTCAGCAATTCAGCAACAACGTGTCAGTGTTATTGTGTCAGCAACAAAACATTTTAGAGCCACCATTCAGATGTTAAGGGAAGCATGATCCACCATTACTGTAAAGCATAAATCCCAAATGTTAGCTTTGCAAACAAACATACATGACCAGTTCTATTGCAAACAAACTAATCTTTACAGTCAATTAAACTCCAACAGTAATTAAAAAGATAATTTAGGAATAAAGACTCTAACTGAAAATTTGATCTCTCTTTCTGTTTCAAACACATTTCAACATCATACAGAGAAAGAACTAGCCAGTTCTATTGCAAGTCAGGACTACTGACTCAAGAAAACAAACAGTGACAGAAGTTTAATTCAACCGTATAGTAAATTCATAGAATCGTAGAAAGGACTGACCAATTCTATTTCCAATAATTTTCACTAAGATCAGAATCGGATATGTAAGTAATATCTAAGTGAATGAATAGAGGAAGAGCTATGCATTTGAAAATAAAATTTTGGCAACAGAACTTTAGAGATTTCATTACAAATAAACAATTTTTTATGTGATACATACTTTTTTAATGTGATCTATCATATACTAGAACAATCACATGATATAAACTTTTTAATGTGAAATTTAATTCAATCAGTCATCCATATTCTTACCCGTGCCAACTGCCATATCTCCATTAAATTCTGCCATCCATATCTAAAACTTCCGCAAATTCTAAGAAGATCAAAATAAAATAAAATTAGTTAAAGAAAGTCATTAATATATAAACATTATAGATGAAAGCTATATAATTTAAAATTAAGGATTACCTTTCTCAATTGTTTCAAGTGAATCTAAGTTCTCCTCTACGGACATTGGTTGTTTTCTTGAACAAAGCCAATCTTGAGCATAAATAAGAGCTTGTACCATTCTAGGAGTTAAAGAACTCCTAAATGGATCAAGTACACGACCACCGGTGCTAAATGTCAACTCGGAAGCAACGGTTGACATAGGAGCCGCCAATACATCCCTAGCCATTTGAGAGAGAATGGGAAATCTAGGAGAATTATTTTTCCACCAACTCAAAACATTATATTTTGAAGTTGTTTGATCAACATGCTCACTTAAATACTTATCTAATTCGGTATTATCCCCTCCTTGAACATCCGTAATGTGTTCTACAAAATTTTCCATCCTCCTCCTCCTTGCCCATTCTCGACTATGCCCATCAAAACCATCACTAGACATATTAGATTGCACACTTTGGGATGATTATGCATTTTGGGATGCATATTTGAGACTATAACATCTAAACAATTCTTCAATGGCATCACACACAGATTTTATCATTTTATTTTCCATTTCAGTCCCATTCATTAAAACTAAATTCCACAAATCCAAATTTATGTCTAGGATCTAAAACAACCGCAATGTACAATAATTTATTCATCTTCTCAACATTCCCCCAATATTTCTCTAATTTTGCTCTCATCCTCAAAGCCATTTGTCTCATGCCAATGTCACCCCCATATAACAATTCATTTAAACCATCATCAAGATCAAGAAATTCATGAAAAAAAAGTATTCGATGTAACATAAGTTGTACCCGAAACCTTCACCGTAATGTCGAAGAAATACTTTAAGAATACCACTAATTGTCTCACAACTCCCAAATCTTCTACGCTAGGCCACCCATCACCCGATTCCATTTCCAATTTGAATAAAGGGTCTTTGCTTACAAGCCTATTAAAAGCACGATCGAAGTCTATGGCCACATTCAACATAGAATAAGTGGAGTTCCATCTAGTGGACACATATAGGATCAACGAAGTTCTTTTTTCAATTTTCTTAATTTCAACACATTCTTTGAATTTTTTTAATCCTAGAAGGAGATTGTCGCACCCACCTAACCAAAGATCGAACACAAGATATTGAAGAACTCGCATCTTTCAACCCATTGCATACAACCAAATTAACAATATGAGCAACACACATCACATGGAGAAATTTACTATCACAAATGCTATGACCCCAAACATTCAATTGATTTTTCAAATAAGAAATTGCAACATCATTGGAACTAGCATTATCAACTGTGATTGTGAAAAATTTATCAATGCTCCATTCACTCAAACAATTTTCAACCGACATACCTATGTCTTCCCCTTTATGACTAGTAATTGGGACAAAGTTGATAATTTGTTTTTGCAAATTCCACTTATCATCAACATAATGAGCAGTCAACACCATGTAATTAATTCGTTGTATGGAAGTCCATGTATCGGTAGTAAGACAAACCCTTTGTGATGTATTTTTGAAGTAAGCTTTCAATTTCAATTTCTCCTATAAAAAATGCTTCAAACAATCTCTAGTTATGGTGGCACGTGAAGGCACATTCAATTTTCGACATGCAACTGACATCAAGTATTTAAAGTCCACATTCTCCACATGGCTAAAAGGAAGTTCATCTACAATTATCATAAAAGAAATTGCCCTCCTAATTAACTCTTGATCAAATTTCCTTAAACAAACACTATTGGTTGATTCCCGTTCCAACTCTTGACCTCCTTCACTAATATTTGATGGTGGAAAATTTAATAGTGCTTGTTTTCTTTCCTTTAATTGAATATTAGGAGGGTACAATTTACATCTTGCATTATGATTCCTTAAACCACTTGTCCCATTCTTTTCTGAGTTGGCTTTTAAAACTTGACCACAATACTTGCACTTTGCCTTTATTTCATCATTTTGCTTAAATCTTATATAATGTTCCCATATAATAGCACGAGTCTTACCGATTATTTGCTCGATCTCTTCAACTTCCTTTGGATTTTGCATCTCGTATCTCTCGCCTCCTCCATTGTCTCCTCTATTATTTGGGACTTGGCTTGGATTTGCATTGGATGATATTGGTAAATCATTATCCATATTATCCATCAAACTGTTAAAAACACAAACATATTATTTTAGACACTAAATGAATCAAAACACTGAATTATGATGAGAACACAAGTTTATTTTAATCTACTGATCCATCTTCAAGCAATATAATCACTCAATAGGAAGTGTTTGCTACAAGTGCAGGTAGGAGGGCCATATCTCTCCCAACTGCCCCAATCCTAGGATGAATAGTGGATGTTTTATATGCGGATCGACTGAGCACAGGGTGAAAGATTGTTCGAAGAGGAGGGTGGAGGCAGGTAGTGCGAACATAGGTACTGGCAGCGGGACGTTAGCAATCACCGGACCGACTTCATCAAACAAACCAACAAAATCAACAGCAAGGGTCTTCAACATGACAGTACAGGATACGGCAGCAGCTGGCAATAGAACTTCAGGTATTATTCGTATAACTTTTATTTTCTTATACATGATTTTCCTATAAAATAATAAATTATTTTATAAAGAAATTTTGAGGAGGAATTTGAGTTCTTTTAGAAACCAATTTTTCCGTTTAATCAGAAAGACAAGCTTGATGTGAATAGTTAAAGATCAGTTCGATCAAAGTTGATCAAGATCTACTTGCGATGATTGTGTATGCTATGTAACCGTGTATGTATAGGTTTTAAAACGGTGATTCCGGAGACAGAATCTTTATAAGGGAGGGTAAATGTAACAACCCGATATTTTCTATATAAATAAATAAGAAATTTTGCGTATAAATTTTTTTTAATATATTAAGGATGAGGATTTGTACAAGATTATGTATATATGTATTTATGTGGTAAATAAAAATATATTTATTACATAAATGCTTACAAGTAAATTTATTTTAGAATTATTGATTATTATAGAGTATATTCTAATAATAATTAAATTATGATAGAAATGTTTTATTAATTATTTTCCAAAAAAATATAATCATATATTATTTAAATAATATATGAAGTGATTTTTAGAATAATTATAATAATTATTTTATTATATGAATTTTAGTACAGGCTATTAAGTTAATTATTTTACCTTAATTATTAAGGTTAAATGTTGATTGTGCGTTTGATTTTCTAAATTCTAACCTTCTATAGTTATGAGTACCGTGTAGAGCATCAGCGACCGAGTGGGTTGCTACAACCGTAGAAATACCAGAGTGGAAATGGGAGCATATTACGATGGATTTCGTGGTAGGGCTTCCGGTCACGCAGAAAGGATTAGATGCCATTTGGGTTATCGTGGATCGACTTACAAAGACCGCACCTTTTCTACCAATTAAGATCCGTTACAGTTTGAATCAGTTAGCAAGCCTGTACGTAAAGAAAATTGTTTCACGACATGGGGTGCCGGTATCGATTGTTTGTGACCGAG
This sequence comes from Panax notoginseng, assembly GCA_016801055.1. Lineage (NCBI taxonomy): Eukaryota > Viridiplantae > Streptophyta > Magnoliopsida > Apiales > Araliaceae > Panax > Panax notoginseng. The sequence goes on from CM029016.1 coordinate 193,390,949, forward strand.
ACCCGCATTTCACGTCAAAATTCTGGAAAAGCTTGCAAGAGAGGATGGGAACACAGTTGAGGTTGAGTACTGCTTATCATCCTCAGACGGACGGACAAAGTGAGCGAACAATACAAACGCTAGAGGACATGCTTAGAACTTGCGTGATGGACTTCAAGGGGAATTGGGACGATCACCTACCCTTAGTCGAATTTGCGTATAATAATAGTTACCATGCGAGTATCGGCATGTCACACTTGAGACCAATTGGCACTTTTCGACGACATGGGTACTGCTTTACCCGTGATATAGCTATGTCTTACTCCTTTCAGCCATCGGAGTGTATAGACGCTATGTCTTGGTCGGTAATCTTAGCAGGGATCAGAGATCCGTTTGGCATCCTGCCGTGTTCAGGGCTCAGCTCACCCTACAACTTCATTACTCACACTCCTGGCATGGATCATCTCCATATGGCTGGTTTGAGGGGCATGACTACCTACCACCCATTGGCTGCGATGTCACAGTTTGACCAGTTTCAGGACTTTCATCCTTTTGAGGGGCCTAGGTCAGTGTTTAGCTTCTCGCCACTTATCAGCAGAGAACTGATTCCGGGTTTATGCCTGTTAGGATCAGCGTGAGCGTGCTGAGTTTTGTGTTAGCCATCCGAGCTGATCGTCAGAGTATTCTGCGTGGACGGAGACAGAGACTTCATCGGCTGCGGTAGTATCCACAGTGTTGGGTATTGATTCAGATGGTGGAGAGCCCATAGAGGACATTGATTCCCAAGCAGAGGAGGAGCCATTCATTGGGTTTCCAGTAGCTCTTGTAGATTCTCCCAGTACTAGTACGGTCCAGATCTAGCATTCAGCACAGTATTTCGAACAGAGCCTCCATCTGATGACCTTCGAGAGAGATCAGGCTAGAGCCTTGACGTTGACAGCTCTTGATGGGAGAGATGCCACTCTATTAGAGAGGGACGAGGCATTATCTCGTAGAGATGCCATTACTGAGGAGTGGGATGAGGCCAGATCAGCCAGAGATGCAGTGATAGTTGAGCGGGATAACGCCATATCTGCACGGGATGTAGCCGTTACAAATAGTACCACATTGAGGTCTCTTACTACTGGCATCATTGTAGAGATGAATGCATATATTGATGAGCACAGTGTCACCATGTAGATGGCTATAGATCTGTTATCTCGTGTGGATACCCTTGTGCAGGAGACCACAACATTACCTCCTTCTTTTGAGAGAAATGTCATGTTGGGTATCTAAGCCCCACATTAAAGATAAGTACTCTTTACTTCTTTCAATAATATGTTTAGACACTTATTATAAATTGTACATTTGTCCAAAAATTTTGAAATTTACAGGGTATACTCCTGTTATATGCATGTACTCCTAATAAAATTTTCATAAATTTTGGAGTTAACCACAAGAAGTTATAAGGGTTTACTTTTAAAATAGTATTTTCCCATAAAATCCATAACTCTTAATCTATACATCCAAAAATCGCCATTTTTGGACACAATCTAGAAAACTCATCAAACTATCATTTCAAATTTTTTTAAAATTTTTGAGGGTCAGAAAAATTACGAAACTGCCCCTGGCAGAAACCCCTTTTTAACGAAAATACTATTCGTATGAGTACGAAAGATCATTTACAATGCATGCGGTAATCCACATAGACAGGTTATTTCAACAGAATAATAAATAATGAAATAACAGAAGAATTCACCAGGTATGCGATAGACCGCACATACAGGTTATTCCAACATAATAATAAATAATGGAACCAGGTCATAACAAGTGAAGAACCCAAATGAAGTTATCACGGGAGATGAGCAATGGAGAAATCACGATGACCCAGGAGATAGAATTTGAAATGAAAGCAAGGTATTCTCAACTTTTCAAAATACTAAGTACGTAAATTTCGAGGATGAAATTTCATAAGAAGGGGAGATTGTAAGACCCCGAATTTTATGAAATAAAAGTATTCAATTTTTCTTATAATTACAATTCAGTAAATGATTAAATTGAAAAAAGTTTAAAGTTAAGGGTGAGATATGAATTTTTTTTCAAAATACACAAGTGGTTATAAAATATTCAATTGTCGGGGAATATTCGTTTGGTCGTGGAATATTCTTTCTGTCGGAGAATATTCGTACGATGGCGCAACCATTTGTGGGCCCTATAACGAATAATTGTCGGATGAAGAAAATGACAAAAATTGAGTTTTTATAAATAACGGCGTAATCATTACCGTTAACACTGTTGGAATACCCGGTGGTTAAAATACAGTAATACGCGTGTTTGCACAGCAGCACACGGTTTTACACAGTATTTTTGAATTATTGATTCTTACGTAAGAATGCACTATTCAATAATTATTGTAGTAATTACTATTTAATATTTTATTTTATTGATTCAATAATTACTGCATTGATATTTTATATTATTGTTGCTCAATAATTATCACTGCACAATATTTTCTATTATCAGATCAATAATTCATATTATTTGAATAATATTATTAGATAGAATTATTGATAATGTCTAGAAAGTTCTGTCAAGGAGAGGTTTGGTCACCTAATTGCGCGCCAGTAAGGAAAAATTCTTATTAGAAAACCCCCTCTTTCTTGGAAACGGCCTGGTTGTCATAATTGTGATTCTGTAATATTATTTGTGAATAATTAATCATTGATTTATATGATAAGAAAATATTTATTTGATGTGGATATAAATAATGGATTTATTTATGTAGTTATAAATAAAGGAATTAATGTTGAGGTATTTTATCAGTATTTTGTCGGATTGGAGGTATTAAAATATCAAATCGGTGTTCTTAAAGCTCTATTTCGTGAGTTATAATTTTGATCTGACCGTTGGATCGTTGTGGTTTTTTGATATGTTATACACATATAAGTTGAGTATATATCCACAAATTTTGAACCGTTAAAAATGAACGAATGATTTGTTATGAATTTTAAAAGGTGTTGAAATAGTGTTTAAAATCATCCGTTTGTGAATTTCAGATATTTTTGGTCTGGAATTTGGAAAAACTCAAAGCTAGAAAGTTGTAGAGAATTTGATTTTAGGAAGAATGGATATAAAATTAGTATTTTTCTGATAAACAATTTATTTTTTATGAATTATTGAAGTTTTAGAAAATAAAATAATTTTTATTAAATTATGGGTGGGACCCACTTATATTATAAGCATGTGGGCTGCTAAATTTTCTTCCATGAGGGCTGCTGGTGGCTTGGTTGGTGAAGGTGGCGTAGAAGGAAGAAAGAAAATAATATTATTATATTATTTTAGTCTCCTATGGCGTTCTAGCATTTTCCTATAAATAGGTGCTTATGTTAGAATTGAAAATTACACCAGAAACAAGTTTTCTTTCTCTCTATATTATCAAGCATATTTTTGAGAGTATTTAGATACTTTGAGAGTTGCTATTTAGTAGAAATTTCCTTTGGTTTTTCATCCGATATTATTCAAGTCAGAAGTACTACTCTTTTGAGATAAGGGATTTTATTCAGTTCGTACTTCTTCCAACCTTCAGAAAATTCTAGAAAAATTTGAAATGATAATTTAATGAGTTTTATTGATTGTGTCTACAAATGACGATTTTTGGATGTATAGATTAAGAGTTATGAATTTAACGGGAAAAGACTATTTTAAAAGTAACCGCTTATAACTCCTTGTGGTTAACTCCAAAATTGATGAAATTTTTATTGGAAGTATATCTATATTATATCAGTATACTCTGTGAATTTCGTAATTTTTAGATAAAAGTACAATTTATGATAAATATCTAAATATTCGGATATTTTGGTCATATGAAAAATAGTAAATTAATTTTAAAAATTCTGAGAATAATATATATTCAATATGGGACTATATTCTGCTAAATCCCAAAAAAAAATATTTTTGGAACTGATTTGGTATATTTCATGAAAATGGACTAGTTGTGAGTAAATGAATTAAATATGTTATGTGAAGTAAGAAAAGTGAAAAAATAGGATTTTATGGCTTGAAAATCCTATATAATGTATATGCAGATTTTTGATGAGGGTTTTGATTATTGGTGATGAAATCTTATGCGTTTGACATTTTAGGATGATTAAATGCATTATTTAGTAAAGTGCAAACAATTAAAATAAATTGTTTATAAGTTTAAGAAATGTTATTTCAATATCATTATACCGAAATATTGATATAGATTTTATTGTGAAATTTCTACCTTTTTGTGTCGAGTTTACTATTCATGAGTTACTATTCACGAGTTACTATTCATGACAAAATTGGTTTCTTTTTCTAACCAAATTATAGTTGATTTATGAATATTACTCTTGAGATTAAATCTAGATGTTTTGATTATATTGATTTTACTATTATATATAACATTTTTATAACCCTAATGATGATATTTCTCTTTGACTTGAGTGTAAAGATGGGTAGATTTTTGGTATGATCATGACTATGGGTTCCCTTTGGCCAGTAGTGCAAAGTTGAATTGTTGACTGGTATGATCATGACCATTAAATTTATAATTGAATATCTTTAGCTTAAGTGCAAAGGTGAAATGATTAACATGGTTATAATTATTGTTTATATAAATTCTGAAATGATTATATATTTCTTTGAGATATTAATATATTTGGCCTGTAGTGCAAATATGAACTGTTGATGAATATATTTGGCCTGTAGTGCAAATATGAACTGCTGAGGAATATCTTTGGTCTGTAGTGTAAAGATGAATTGTTGATGAATATCTTTGGCCTGTAGTGCAAAGATGACCGATTGTTGAATATCTTTGGCCTGTAGTGCAAAGATGAAATGATAATGCATATCTTTGGCTCGCAGTGCAAAGATGAATTTATAAGTATGATTATGAATAGGAACTGTGATTTGGTATAATCATGATCTTTGATGTTTCAAGTAAAGACATGTGATGAAAATTATCTTCGTCCTGGAGGCGAAGAGGAATTTAGAATCATAAATATAATTATGAGTTATTCATATGATTGTGGACCAGAACTGTTGATTGATGTTACAGGGATAAAATATTGTTGGTGGATTTTTAACATGGAGAAGATAAATAAACTTTATGGCCTATTTGACTCTTCTAATGGATTGCTCGTTCCGCTGCAACTATGGTTGAAATTTTTATCATCTACCATATGTTCTAAATCTTTGATTTATTATTGATGAAGGCTATTGATAATATAATTATCTTTAGTCATGATATTCTTTATTGAGCTAGTTATGCTTACCCTTTTGCTTCACAATTTCTTTCAGGTAATAGGAGTGTAGCTGGGTCGAGCGGGGGTAACAGGGAAATAGAACGGTGGTCATCAGTTAGTAGTTATATTTGGTGAATCAAATAGGGTAAGGCGAACCCAACGTTGGAAGGGTGTTTTGCCACCATCAAACAAGATGTCTAATGACATACAATCTCGTGTCATCATAAGACAGGGTTGTGCACATCCACTTGCTTAGTATATCTACGAGCACTACCTATATAATCTTGGTGTTTGTTTGAAGTATAATTCTCAGTTAGAGACACTGGAGATAATGACATGTCAGGAGAAGACTCACCATTGGGAAGAATGTGATAGTAATCTTCTCGTTTTTCTTTGGGGTCTATTGGGTCAACCAAGGATAATTATGTGGCCATATGATATCTATCACAACCTAGAAGCATGGCCTCCCATGTACGAAGGTTTCCTTGAGCACTTCCCAAAGATTCTAATTTCTAAAACAGTTTTTGACTATACCTTTATGTAAGGTGTCATTGTGACGTGCTATCCCAAGTTGGTGTCAAGAGTCACAGTTGGTATATATTTGTATCCAAACTCACAACATATGTGTTGTTGTATTTTGCACGACAATTGCTGTAATAAAATTGTAGTTGTTTTCTGTACCATGTATTTGGCGACTCAGAATAGGTTGGATGAAATGGACCTATTTTGGGGTTGTCACATAAAGCATCTCAAACTACACACTTGGAGCTGATGAATATGAAAAAGAAGGTTCAAGAAGGTGTTATTCGATGAATAGAGGAAATCTCAACCCTCGATTTAATTGGCCCATTTGAAATCTTCGATCGAATAGGAACTGTGGCCTATAGACTCGTTTTACCGCCAAGTATGTTGCGTGTTCATAAAGTTTTTTTTACGTATCAATGTTACGTAAATATGTGGACGACCCAAACCATATTATGGAATTGGAATTAGATGAGATAGTAGAAGATTTAACGTATGAGGAGATATGTGTTAAAATCTTGGATAAGAAGGATCATATTCGACACTCAAAGGTTATACCTCAAGAGTTGGAATATGAAATGAAGTCAAGATATCCTCACCTCTTCGGCATACCAGGTACGTACGTAAATTTTGAGAACAAAATTTCATAAGGAGGGGAGGTTGTAAGACCCCGAATTTTATGAAATGAAAGTATTCAATTTTCTTATAATTATTATTTTATTTCGTAAATGGTTAAATTGATAAAAAGTTAAAGTTAAGGGTGATATGTGAACTTTTTTACAAAATAAGCAAGTTGTTATAAAATATTCAGGGAATATTCTTTTTGTCAAGGAATATCCGTACTACGGCACAATCATTGGTGGACCCTACAACAGAAGTATTGTCGTAGTTAGAAAATGACAGAATTATCTTTTTATAAAAATAACGACGAAAGTGTTACCGTAAAAACTGTTGAACTATCCGGTAGTAAAAGTACAGTAATACGTGTGGTTGCATAATAGCACACGGTATTGATTATTGATGCTTACGTAAAAAGTCACTCAGTTATACTCAATTATTACTACAGTAATTGCTGCATCATAGCTCTCATATTATTGATTCAATTATTGTCACAATATCATCTGTATAATTTGTTATATTATTAAATCAATAATTGAGACGACAAAGTTATTCATATTATTATTTGTAATATTAACAATGTCTAGAAGTTCTGACAAGGAGAGGTTAGATAATCTAATTGCGCGTTAATAGGGAGAAATCCTTATCGAAAAGCCCCCTCTTTCATGAAAACGACCTGGTTGTTAAATATTGTGAGTTATAATATTAATGATGAATAAGTTCGTGTCGATTAAAGATAAAATTGATATTTTTATTATGTTGGGATTATTAATGTTAGTGGAAATCGACATCTTTTTCGATAATAATGGATGTTTGGAGGTTATATTGACCAATCGGGTAATAAACCGGATAAATGATCAATTAATTGCTATTAATTCACATGCTTATAACTATGTGTTCACATGTGTCTACTATTGATTCACATAATTTACTATTAGGGGAGTTAGTGCAAGATTGATAATACTTGCATGACTAAATTAGAAATTAAGGTATAGTTGAAGGTACTATACTGTAATTATTTTTTTCACATGATTATAACTATTGAGTCACATGATTTATTATTGATTCACATGATTTACTATTAGGGGAGGTGGTGCAAGTTTTATAATACTTGCAGGACTAAATTAAAAATGAAGAAAAAGAGGAAGGTATTATACTGTAATATTTTTAGCCCCAAAACGTGCAATTATTGAAACTATATTTTTCTATAAATAGAAGCTCATTCTTCCTTCATTTCTCATCAATTCACTAAGTCTCACAAGAGCAATTATTATAGAGAAATTATAGAGAGAAAGAAGAAGAGAAGTCTGCTACCTCACTATTCCAGTATCCAGTTTCTTCTGAGGTAAGGGGTATTATTTCTTTCGTATTCATGAAGAGAGCTTCTGTTATTCCATTCTTTATTATTATGTTAGAATAACCTGTCTATACGAAGTACCGCATACATGGTGAAATTCTTCTGTTATTCCATTCTTTATTATTTTGTTGGAATATCCTGTCTGTACGGATTACGCATGACCTGGTTCCACTCTTTATTATTCTGTTGAAATATCCTGTCTGTGCGTATTACGCATGACCTGGTTCCATTATTTATTATTCTGTTGGAATAACCTGTCTGTGCGGTCTATCGCATGTCTAGTGAATTCTTCTGTTATTCAATTCTTTATTATTCTGTTGGAATAACCTGTCTATGTGGACTACCGCATGCATGGTGAATGATCATTCGTATTTATTTCTTATTAAATTTTGAAAATGATCTGTCTACGTGGATTACTGCATGGCGGACAAAAATCCATTTGCAATTTCATATATTCTATTATACTTAGTTGGTTAAAGTTTTGGCTTCTATACTCCATAAAATTAATAGAATATCCTGGATATTTGCGCTTCATCTAGTATCTTTTCATGGAAATATTCTTCTGAGCATTCTTGAATTTTACTCCACAAAGAAGTATTATGTTGACAATTTGGACGTTATTGATTTCTGGATAAATTAAATTATAAATCTTTAAGAATTTATCCTTGAACTTGTTTTATTGAATTCTTATATCATTGTCATCATCCTCATGATTATATTATTTTGAAAGTCATCTATAGCCTGTAGAGCATAGATGGACTTGGTATAATTATGACCAGGGATTATTCGGTATAATCATGACCGTAATATTACAAATGATGTGGTAAAAGTCCTCATTGGCCCATAGTGCATTGATGGACAGTTGTTGTTATGATCATGACCATTGATGAATACACAAATATCCTTGGCCCGTAGTGCATGGATAATTTGTGGTCGTCATACTAATGAATATCCTTAGCCGTAGTGTAGGGATGATGTGGTTTATTTATTAAGTTGAGTCTCAGCGATAAAAGTGATGAAAAACCTTTTAAATCATAGAAGATAGTAGATTTTATTCTCTACTTGACTCTTCTAATGGATTACTTATTCCGCTGCAGTTAAACTTGATATTTGTTATATTTTATCAGTTTAACATTGTTGAAGGCTAACGATAAATTATTTTGCATTATCTTAGTCATAATATTTCTTACTGGGCCAGTTGAGCTCACCCTTCCTTTCACTGTTCTCTTCAGAAAATGAGAACATAGCCGGGACTAGTGGGGGAACAGAGTGACGGTCCAGATGATAGCATTAGTTGTCCTCACTATTCTGTTAAATAGTGTGACAATAAATGTAATAAGGACTCCATTGAGTGTGGATATTGTCTAGATGACAATATTCTTATTAAAACTCTTAGATTATATTTTGTCGTATTTTACACGACTGTTGTATAATTAAGTTGTATTTGAATTTTGTACCATGTATTTGGTGACTCAAGATGGGTGATGTATACCTATTTTGGGGGCGTCACAGTTGGTATCAAAGCTTAGGAATATGATCCCTGGCTAAGATGTGAGACTAGAACTAGGAGGGGAGAGACGGAGAATTCCTTCGCTAGTATAACCTACCTAAGTTTATTTGGTATTTAATTGGTCGGTCAGAGTATAGGAATAATATGTGATATGTTAATTAACCCTTGTTGTGAGACCCCGAATTTTATGAAATAAATGTATTCAATTTTTCTATTTTGGTAAACAGTTAAATTGATAAAAGTTTAAAGTTAAGGGTAATATGTGAATTTTTTTTTCAAAGTAAGCAAGTTGATATAAAATATTCGTTGTGTTGGGGAATATTCTTTTTGTCGGGAAATATCCGTACGACGGTACAATCATTGGTAGACCCCACAACAGAATTATTGTCGGATTGAGAAAACGACAAAAATATTTTAGGAGAATAACGGCGGAAGTTTTACCGTTAACTGTTGAAACACCCGGTGTTAAAAGTACAGTAATATGCGTGGTTGCATAGTAGCACACGGTATTGATTATTGATGCTTATGTGATAAGTCACTCAGTTTTGTTTTATTAGTATTATTAATGTAATAAAACAGAAAAGCTTTTTATATAAAACAAAATACTTTTATAAAGTTATTCGTTTTATTAGGCTAATAGTAAAATCTTTTTATATAAAACAGAATATTTTTATAAAGTTATCTGTTTTATTAGATAATAATTAAAATATATTATATTTTATTATGCATAGTGTTTGCATAGTGCCTGCATAGTATTTGCATAGTAAAATCTTTTATAAAATTATTCGTTTTATTAGATTATAAATAGAATATATTATATTTTATTTAAAAGATTTTGTTTTAAATATGGACCGTCAGATTAAAGTAAATCAATCTGGACCGTTCATGAGTTAGTTACTATGCAGTTCATTTTTCTATAAATAGAAGCTCATTCCTTCATAATTTCTTACAAATTCACTGAAACTCTAGAGAGATAAACTATAGAGAGAAAGAAGAAAAGTATTCTGCTACTTCACTACTCATATATCCAGTACTCTTCTTCTTAAGGTAGGGAATATTATTTGTTGTACCCGTAAGGGTTATTATTTCTTTTGTATTCATGAAGAGAACTTTGGTTATTCCATTCTTTATTATTCTGCTAGAATAACCAGTATACGCGGACTACCCTATACTTGGTGACATTCTTCTATTGTTCCGTCTTTATTATTATTTTGTCAGAATATCCTGTCTGTGCGTTTACGCCGGACCTGGTTCCATTCTTTATTATTCTGTTGGAATATCATGTCTGTGCGTTTTACGCCAGACCTGGTTCCGTCTTTATTATTATTCTGTTGGAATATCCTGTCTGTGCGTCTTACGTCAGACCTAGTTTCGTCTGTATTATTCTGTTAGAATATCGTGTCGGTGCGAATTTCGCCTGACCTGGTTCCGTTACTTATTATTCTGTTGAAATAACCTGTCTGTGTCGTCTATCGCATGCCTGGTGACTTCCTTTGTTATTCCATTCTTTATTATACTCAGTTGGTTAAAGTTTTGACTTCTATACTTCATGAAATTAGTAAAATATCCTTGATGTTTGCGCTTCATCCAGTATCTTTTCATGGAAATATTTTTTTGAGCATTCTTGAATTTTACTCTACAAAGAAGTATCATGTTGTCAATTTGGACGTTATGGGTTCCTAGATAAATTAATTCTTGAACTTGTTTTATTAAATTCATATATCATTGTCATCATCCTCATGTTTATATTATGTTGAAAGTCATCTTTGGCCGTAGTGCATAGATGGACTTGGTATGATTATGACTAAGGATTATTCGGTATAATCATGACCGTAATGTTACAAATGATCGATGTGAAAAAAGTCCTCATTGGCCCGTGGTGCATTGATGGACAGTTTTTCATATGATTATGGCTATGGATTCTCTTCGGCCAAGGGTGCAAAGATGAATTGTTTTATGGCATGATTAGGACCGTTGATGAAAACATGATTATCTTTGGCCCGTAGTGCATGGATAATTCGTGGCCGTGATATTAAAGAATATCCTTGGCCTGTAGTGCAGGGATGATTCGATGACGTGGATTAATTATTGAGCTGAGTCTCAGTGATGAAATATTAATTCATGGATGTGATAATAAAGAATATCCTTGGCCTGTAGTGCAGGGATGATTCGATGACGTGGATTAATTATTGAGCTGAGTCTCAGCGATGAAATATTAATTCATGAATGTGATAATAAAGAATATCCTTGGCCTGTAGTGCATGGATGATTCGATGACGTGGATTAATTATTGAGCTGAGTCTCAGCGATGAAATATTAATTCATGAATGTGATAATAAAGAATATCCTTGGCCTGTAGTGCATGGATGATTCGATGACGTGGATTAATTATTGAGCTGAGTCTCAGCGATGAAATATTAATTCATGAATGTGATACTAACGAATATCCTTGGCCGTAGTGCATGGATAATTCGATGATGTGGATTATTTATTAAGCTGAGTCTCAGCGATAAAATATTGGTTATACACTTTTAATTTATAGAAGATAGTAGATATCATGCTCTACTTGACTCTTCTAAAATACAGTTGTATGTCTTTGGCTGTAATGCAGAGATGAATTGTTAATGAATATCTTTGGCCGTAGTTCAAAGATGAATTTATTAGTATGATTATCAGCAGGAATTGTGATTTGGTATAACCATGATTTTTGATGTTTCAGGTGAAGATAGGTGATGAAAATTATCTTCGTCCTGGGTGCGAAGAGGAATTTAGAATCACAATTATGATTATGAGTTGTTCATATGATTGTGGACAGGAATTATTGATTGATGTTATAGGGATAAAATATTATTGGTGGACTTTTAACATGGAGAAGATAATAGACCTGATGGTCTATTTGACTCTTCTAATGGATTGCTCGTTCCGCTGCAACTATGGTTGAAAAGTTTTATTATCTGTCATATGTTCTAAATCTCTGATTTATTATTAATGAAAGCTATTGATAATTTAATTATATTTAGTCATGATATTCTTTACTGGGCTAGTTGTGCTCACCCTTCTGCTTCACAATTCCTTTCAGGTAATAAGAGTGTTGCTGTAAAAGTGTTGCCAGGTCGAGCGGGGATAACATGGGAATAGAACATTGGTCTCTAGCTGTGGAGGTTCTCCCTAAACAGTATAGAAAAGTGTGTTGTATTCTATACAACATTTAGTAGTTATATTTGGTGAATCAAATAGGGTGAGGTGAACCTAACTTTGGAAGGGTGTTTTGCCACTATCATACAAGATGTCTAATGACATACAATCTCGTGTTATTATAAGATATGGTTGTGCACATCCACTTGCTGAGTATATCTACGGGCACTACCTATATGATCTTGGAGTTTATTTGGAATATAATATTCACTTGGAAACAGTGGAGATAGTTATATGTCAAGAGAAGACTCACCATTGGAAAGAAGATGATAGTAATCTTCTCATTTTTCTTTGGGGTCTATTGGGTCAACCAAGGATAATTCTGTGGCCATATGATATCTATTATAACCTAGACGCATGGGCTCCCATGTACGAAGGTTTCCTTGAGCACTTCCCAAAGATTTTAATTTCTAAAACAGTTTTTGACTATACTTTTAAGTAAAGTACCATTATAAGGTTGTGGTTGAGGCACCATAAGAGTTACATACATTTGTATTAAAACTCACAGTTAACTGTGGTCGTATTCTATACGACAGCTCAACAGTTGTATAAATGAAGTTGTATTTAAATTTTGTACCATGTATCTGGTGACTCAGAATGGGTGATGTATACCTAATTTTGGGGCGACACACTTGTTTTGTGGCAGTGTTTGAAAATAGCATCTGAAAATATTGAGATCAGCAATGAAGCACATGAGACCGTTGAGTCACCAACGATCAATACCCAGGATAAGGTGCAACATGCAGATAATAATCTTCAGTAGTAGTATTACAGTTATTTTTAATAGTACAGGCTTGACATTGATCCTTACCAGAATCATTGTCAGAATCAGAATAGATTTCTTCCAAATCTTCATCTGAACTAGGTTCTAAATCGCTGCTAGATAAGCAATTAAGAATTTGTTGTTGAATGTCCTCCTCAAGGGACATTTCATTAAGTTTCTGTTTCAATTTTGATTTACATTTATTAGCAAAGTGTCCTGTTTTACCACATTTATAACATTGGATTTTAGATTTATCTTTTTTACTACTGTTCTTTCTCTTCTTAGTAGATTTTTCAGGGGTTTTGATTTTAGAAGATTTCTTAGAAGAACATTTTCGGTAATATCTAGAAGGTTTAGAGCTTTGTTGTTTCTTGGTCTTTTGGGGATACTGTAACTTTGTATCATAAGAGAATTGATCGCAAAATTCTCCTATCTCATGTCTTTTGGTGAGATTCTGTTTTTTCATTAATTGCTAGAGTTTCATATCATTGCATAACGATAATCCTTCTTCAATAATTACTGAAATAAGATGGCCATAAGAATATTGGTCATAAGGGATACTCATACTGTCATGTTTATCTCTTAAAGACTACTTGATTCATAAGCATTAAATAATGTTCAGAAGATTCTGGTTTATCAGAAGATTCAGTTTTAGAGGTTTCTACTTGATTATCCTGTTTATGGTTTAGTTGTTGCTTAATATTTTTTAAATCTTGAAAAATAATATCATTAGTATTATGTAACTGTTTTATTTCAGATTTTAAAATATTTATTTCACTTTTGAGGTCCTGGATAGTAGTGGACTTTTCAATAGTAGAAACATTTTGCAAACGTTTTATGACTTCTCTCATGCTGTATTGTTCTATGGGAAGAATTTCTTCTGTTTTTTGATTTTTGTAATAGGCTTCCAAAAATTTTAATTTAACTTCTGGATCTTTAATCTGGTCTGCTAAGTCGAGAAGGGACTTTTGGGTGTCTGTTAAGACATTAATACTGGGTCCTCCAATATCTAAACCATTCATTTCGACGATAGCTTTCCAATAGTCAGTTTAAGTAGTAGTATTACAGTTATTTTTAATAGTACAGGCTTGACATTGATCCTTACCAGAATCATTGTCAGAATCAGAATAGATTTCTGCCAAATCTTCATCAGAACTAGGTTCTAAATCATTGCTAAATAATCAATTAAGAATTTGTTGTTGAATGTCCTCCTAAAAGGACATTTCATTAAGTTTCTATTTTAATTTTGATTACATTTATTAGCAAAGTGTCCTGTTTTACCACATTTATAACATTGGGTTTTAGATTTATCTTTTTTGCTACTATTCTTTCTCTTCTTAGTAGATTTTTCAGGGGTTTTATTTTTAGAAGATTTCTTAGAAGAACGTTTTTGGTAAGATCTAGAAGGTTTAGAGCTTTGCTGTTTCTTGGTCTTTTGGGGATACTGTAATTTTGTATCATAAGAGAAATGATCGCAAAATTCTCTTATCTCATGTCTTTTGGTGAGATTCTATTTTTTCATTAATTGTTAGAGTTTCATATCATTGCATAACGATAATCCTTCTTCAAGAATTACTGAAATAAGATGGCCATAAGAATACTGGTCATAAGGGATACTCATACGGTCATGTTTATCTCTTAACTTTTTACGGACTTTTTCAGCAAAGAAAGTAGGGAGACCGTCAATAAATTTGGCCTTCCAATGTTCACTGTTGGCATCTGACCTTTGCATGACTTTCATGATAAAGACATCCTTGTACCATCTAAAATGGGTTAAGGATGGGCAACGAAGATTCTATAAGAGCTCTCTACTTTTATCGGTATTCATAAGTCCAGGTCCAACAAAATGATGAAGAACAGCTTGGACTAAGGTGTAACAAGCATCTTCTCTTTTAGTTTCAGTTTTAGTAATAGGGTCAGTTTCATTCTTATATGATTGAAGAAAAAAAATCGGAATCTTCTCCATCATTATCAGTATTATTATTACTGGTGTGTGAAGAAGGCTGTCCAGACATCATGTTAATCTGAGACGTGGATGCAATTGTAAGGTTTAAATCTTTCATTTTATTTAAAAGATTATCAATAAACTCATTATCAGACTTAGAAGATTTCATTTTAAAATTACTAACTTCCAAGGGTGGTTTAATGGTTACAGGTTGAAGGTCAAGCTTTTAAGGAGTGGCTTGACAATTATCATTAATATGATTAATTTGTTCTTCTATCCTGGTTAACTGTTTTTGTAAGACCCCAAATTATTAATAAATGAAATTTAATTTCCTCTATTTATTATTCTGAAATAGTAAGAGTTGATTTGATTAATGTGGTTAGTTATGAGTAAAATGCGCAAATATTTTAAATAAGCAAGTGGTCCTAAAATATTCATTGTTGTCGGGGAATATTTGTTTGGTCGTGGAATATTCTTGTTGTCGGGGAATATTCGTACGACGGTGCAGCCTTGTGTGGGCCCCATAACAGGAAGCGATTGGATGAAGAAAACGACAAAAATAAGTTGTTTATAAATAAAGGCGTAGTTGTTACCGTTAATACTGTTGGAATACCCGGTGGTTAAAACACAGTAATACGCGTTGTTGCACAGTAGCACACGATATTGCACCAATTATTGATTCTTACGAAAGAAGGCACTACTCAATAATTGTTACAGTAATTACTGTTCAATATTGTATTTTATTGATTCAATAATTGCTGCGTTGATATTTTATATTACTGTTGTTTCAATAATTGTCACTACGCAGTATTTTTTATTATCAGAGCAATAATTCATATTATCTGAATAATATTATTAGATAACATTATTGGCAATTTCTAGAAAGTTCTGTCTAAGGAGAGGTTTTGTCATCTAATTGCGCGCCAGTAAGGAGAGATCCTTATTGGAAAGCCCCCTCTTTTCTGGGAACGGCCTGGTTGCCAGTACTGTGATTCTGTAATATTATTTGTGTATAATTAATTATTGATTTATATGACGAGAAAAATAGTGATTTTATGTGGATATAGATGGAGAAAATTTTTAATGTAACAATTGTTGAAAATTTATATTTTATCTTTTTCTGATAAAATAATTCATTTAAATATATTATTTTAATAATATATTGATGGTGGTATTTTTACAATGAATGTGGGATATATGAGTATATGAGGAGGAAGAGTATTTTTGTGGCATTAAATGATTAACACATGTTTTGTGTGTTGGTGGACATAATTCTTGACCGAAAATTTATTATTGACTATAAAATCGCCCGTTTATGAATTTCGGTCAATTTCTGTTTAGAATTTGGAAAAACTTTCTTCTGTAAAGTTGTAGAGAATTGAATTTCCTATAAAAACTCGCGAGATTCGAATTTTCTGATAAAAGGGCTATTTATTATGAATTATTGAAGTTCTGAAGTTCCGAAATAATTGATTTTTGGAAGTTTTATTTATTATTTTGAAGAAAAACATTTTTTGGCATTTAAGTGGGCTAACATGTGATATAAATGGGCTGAGATCAGATGTCTAGAGGTGGGCTAAGGAAAATTTGATAAATATATTATTATTATATTAAATTTTCTGCTTTGGTGTTCTAAGCATTTTCCTATAAATAGGGTGCTTAGGTTAGAATTGAAAATCACACCAGAAACACAAGTTTCTCTCTATTTCTCTCTCTATATCGAGCGTATTCTTGTGAGTATTTGATACTTTGAGTGTTGCTATACGGTGCAAGTTTCCTTCAGCACTATATCTAGTATTCAAGTCAGAAGTACCGTCTTTCCGAGGTAAGGGATGTTATTTCTTCTTAAATGATATTATTTTCTTCAATATCATTATGTCGAAGTATTGATCTGAATTTTTATCAAATTTGAAACTTTTCATGTCGGGGTTACTATTCATGAATTACTATTCATGAGTTACTATTCACGAGTTACTATTCACCGAAAAATGAAATTTCCTTCTTTTCGTCCAAATATCTATTCTGGATACTAGCTTTGATTGTATCCATGTTTTGATCATTCTTGAATTTTACTTCATTATGATAAGGTATTTTTGGACATGGATAAATCGAAATACGAATCCTTAATATTTGTTATTTTGCTTCACTGGATTCGTTTTTTTTTAAATATTTTTCATCATCCTCAGTCTTAAATGATGATAACTGAATATCTTTGGCCTGTAGTGCAAAGATGAATAATTTCTGATGAATATCTTTGGCCCGTAGTGCAAAGATGAACAGGTGTTGAGGTGAACATGACCAATTGATGGATATCTTTGGCCTGTAGTGCAAAGATGACTATTTGATTCAAGATATTTATTGATTGATGTTACAGGGATAAAATGTTGATGATGGGTTTTTAAATTCATAGATAATCGTAGATTTCATTCTCTACGTAACTTCTCTATGAATTATTATTTTCCGCTGCGAATAATGAATTAAAACTTGTTGTCTATTGTATTCTATTAAATTTTTCCCTGTTGAAGACTAACGATAATTTGTTGTATATTATCTTAGTCATAATATTCTTTACTGGGCTAGTTGAGCTCACCCTTTTCCTTGTTGTTCCATTTTCTTCTCAGGAGGCGAGAATGTAGCAGGTACTAGTCGGGGTATGGAATGAAGGTTCTAGGAAGTTGTTTTAGTAGTCCTCACCATTTTTTTTGTAAAATATTGTTCCAATAATTGTAATGAGGACTTATTTGAGTGTGGATATTGTCTAGATGACAATATTTACACTCACAGTTTTTATGTTGTATTAATAAAGTTGTAGTTATTTCTGTACCATGTATTTGGCGACTCAGAATAGGTTGGATGGAATGGACCTATTTTGGGGGCGTCACAATTGGTATCAGAGCTTAGGGATATGATCTCTGGCGGAGATCGGGGAATAGAACTAGGAGGGGAGAGACGAGTAAATCCTTCGCTAGTGTGTCCTACCTAAGCTTATTTGTTGGTCGGTCATAATATAGGGATATTATGTGATTTGTTAATTTGTTAAATTAACCCTTGTTTTATGGCAGTATTTGAGAATGTCGACTGAGAATGTTAACAGTGGAGTAAATGAAACCGTGGAGACACCTGTACTCACCAACGAGGAGAACGTGCAACAGGCTGGCAATGTTCCTCCTGTGAACAACACCACTGAGCAGACGATGAACGATGAGATGTTTAGAAGCTTTTTGCGATTCATGCAAAACCAGACGAAGGAGATTCCTGTTCAAAATATAGGAAGAAACAATGGCAACGCACAGCTGGTCACAGCCAAGCAGTTCAAAGAGTTGGGACCACCAGAATTCTGGGGAAAGCCAGATCCGATTAAGGCGGAGACATGGGTCAAGCAAATTGCCAAGATATTTGATGTCTTGGGATGCACGGAGGAACAGAAGGTTCCATTCGCCACCTTTATGTTCCGTGGTGAGGCAGACTACTGGTGGAAATCTGTGAAGCGTACCCATCCAGCTGCACTCAGCATGTCTTGGGAGACATTTCAGAAACTATTCAATGACAAGTACTTTCCTGAAAGTATTCGTCATATGAAGGAGGTAGAGTTTATTAGACTGGAGCAGAATAACATGACGGTGTCCCAGTACGAGGCGAAGTTTGCAGAGTTGTCCAGGTTTGCACCTCATTTGGTGGAGAATGAGGAACGTATGACACGGATGTTTCTGAGAGGTTTGAAACCCGGCATACGTCAATATCTCATTTCTCATAAATTTTCTCTCTATTCAGATGTTGTCAACAGGGCTCAATTGTTGGAGCGAGATAACGAGTACGGTCAACCGAGGGACCACAACCAGGATCATATCGGTGACAATAGTCATCAGAACAATGATAACCAGCGGAGAAAGAAAAGTACAGACAAGAACGGCAACCACTCTGGTGGTAATCGTGGCTATGAAAATAGAAGAATCGAGTCAGGAGGAGATTTTAAAAAGAGGAGATTCAACAATGATAATACGACGACGTCAGCACCAGCAGCAACTGGTTCCAAGGGAGGAGAACGACCACCGGTCATATGCTATAAATGTGGAAAAGAGGGACATATCAGCCCAAACTGTCCACAACAGTTCAAGGTATACTATAATTGTGAAAAGGAAGGACATATCGCTCGAGATTGTACGATAGCAAAACCAAGTTCAGCGGGGACGGTGACTCAAAAGGCTGCCCCAGAAAAGTCAAAGTCAACGGTTCCTAGAAGAGCGTTTGTCGTGGCTGGTCAGAATGCGAGGAACCCCAACGAAGTTAGCACGGGTTAGTTAATTATAAATTTTTACGAAGTCTATACCTTACTAGATACCGGTGCTACCCATTCATTTATTTCACCTGCTTGTGCTCAACGTTTAAACTTGACTCTGGAGAAATTAGACTTTGACTTATCTGTTGAAACTCCGTTAGGAGAAACTTTCGTTACATCCACTGTTTATAAATCTTGTTTGATCCAAGTTGGCACTATCACATTATCTATTGACCTTATCTCTTTAAAGATACTTGCTTTTGATGTGATTTTAGGAATTGATTGGTTAACTACTCATCATGCCAAAATTGATTGCTTTTGTAAGGTTGTTAGTTTTCATATTCCTAAGCAACCTGTTATTCGAATTCAAGCAACCAAACCATTGAAGTCAAACTCTTTCATATCAAGCCGTAAAGTCATTCGTTTATTAAAAAACGGATGTCAAGCTTTCTTAGCCATGTCATGGACTTGAACAAAAATACGTCAGATTTGAATGATATTTCTGTTGTTAGTAAAAATTTTGACGTATTTCCTGAAGAATTTCCTGGCTTACTCCCAGAGTGTGATATTGAATTTTGTATCGACTTTGAACCCGGTACAAAACCCATTTCTAAAATCTCATATCGAATGGCTCCTATTGAACTTCAGGAGTTAAAAACCTAACTGTAGAAGTTTGTACCCGAGCCTTTATCTGGTGACTTCCTTTGCGAAATGCACTGAAGCCAAACTTTCCGTAGGGGACGCCATATCCGTGCGGTAGTAAACTGATAGGTGTCATTGTGACGTACTATCCAAGATTAGGATATGAGTCACAGTTGAGAGCAACCTAAGTCAGTAATCGAAGTACGTAGCTTTCTAGGCTTAGCTGGTTATTATCGGAGATTTGTGGAAGGATTTTCTCGAATCGCTACTCCGTTAACTCAGCTGACTCGGAAGGATACAAAATTCGGTTGGAGCGAGGATTGTGAGAAGACTTTTCAAGAACTCAAGAAGAGACTCATTTCGGCACCTGTTCTGACAATACCATCTGGTTAAGATGGATTTGTTATCTACAGCGATGCTTCAGGCAAAGGGTTAGGATGTGTTCTCATGCAATGTGGGAAAGTCATAGCCTATACCTCGCGACAACTTAAAGAATATGAGAGGAATTATCCTACTCATGATCTAGAGTTGGCAGCAGTCGTTTTCGCGCTAAAGATCTGGAGGCACTATCTATATGGGGAGAAGGTGGAGATATATTCAGACCATAAAAGCCTCAAATATTTCTTCACTCAGAAAGAACTCAACATGCGGCAACGACGTTGGCTCGAGTTGTTAAAAGATTACGACCACACTATTCAATACCATCCTGGAAAAGCAAACGTGGTAGCTGACGCGTTGAGTAGAAGATCATATGCAGGAACGAGTGCGATGATGTCAAGTATACGCGTAGAACCAACTTTAATCGATAAAGTTAAAGTTGCTCAAGCTACAGACCCGGAGCTGATGCGTATGAAGAAGAAAGTGCAAGAAGGTGCTATTCCAGAAGCAAGAATCGATGAAGAAGGAATACTTCGAGTCCACTCCAGACTTTGTGTTCCTAACGATTCTGATTTAAAGTATAAGATCATGATGGAGGCACACAATACACCATTTGCAATCCATCCTGGAAGTACTAAAATGTATCGTGATCTTAGATATACATTTTGGTGGAACAATATGAAGAGAGAGATTGCAAAGTTTATCTCGAGGTGTTTAACTTGTCAACGTGTAAAGGCGGAGCATCATGTACCAAAGGGTCCATTGCAACCACTTGAGATTCCGAAATGGAAGTGGGAACACATTACCATGGATTTTGTTACGGGTCTTCCCACGGTTTCTCAAGGTATAAATGCTATTTGGGTTATAGTTGATAGATTAACCAAGTCTGCTCATTTCTTGCCGATACGGGAGACTTATTCCCTTGAACGTCTTGCTAGTATGTACGTGAATGAGATTGTAAGGTTGCATGGCATGCCAGTATCCATAGTTTCGGATCGTGACCCAAGATTCACTTCAAAATTTTGGGTTAGCTTGCAAAAAGCTATGGGCACAGATTTACGGTTCAGTTCGGCATACCATCCTCAAACGGATGGGCAATCAGAGAGGACTATTCAAACTCTTGAAGATCTATTAAGACTTTGTGTCCTCGATTTTAAAGGAAGTTGGGATAAGTACCTACCATTGGTGGAATTCTCCTACAACAACAGTTATCAGGCAAGTATAGGTGTGGCTCCCTTTGAAGCATTGTATGGACGAAAGTGTCGCTCTCCAGTATGTTGGGATGAGGTGGGAGAAGCAACGTTGTTGGGACCAGAGTTGGTACGAATGACTACAGAGAAGATCCAAACGATTCGATAACGTATACAAACGGCACAGGATCGACAAAAGAGTTATGTGGATCTTCATCGAAAGGACGTGGAATTTGACATTGGGGATCATGTATTATTACGTATAGCTCCATGGAAAGGAGTTACAAGATTTGGAAAGAGAGGAAAGCTCAATCCACGATTTATTGGTCCATTTCAGATTCTTGACCGAGTAGGAAATGTGGCCTATAGACTTGCGTTACCTCCAAGTATGTCTCGTGTTCCTAATGTTTTTCATATATCTGTGCTTCGTAAATATGTGAAAGACCCGAACCATGTTATTGAGTTAGAACCGGACGAGATAGCTGAAGACTTAACGCACGAGGAGGTACCTGTCAAGATCATGGATAAGAAGGAGCATGTCCTACGCACGAAGGTCATACCACAAGTTAAAGTTTTGTGGAGAAACCATGCTATTGAGGAAATAACCTGGGAGTTGGAAACGGAAATGAAAGCGAGGTATCCTCATCTTTTCGAAACACCAGGTACGTATGTCAATTTCGAGGACGAAATTTCATAAGGAGGGGAGGTTGTAAGACCCCAAATTATTAATAAATGAAATTTAATTTCCTCTATTTATTATTCTGAAATAGTAAGAGTTGATTTGATTAATGTGGTTAGTAATGGGTAAAATGCGCAAATATTTTAAATAAGCAAGTGGTCCTAAAATTTTCATTGTTGTCGGGGAATATTTGTTTGGTCGTGGAATATTCTTGTTGTCGGGGAATATTCATACGACGGCGCAGCCTTGTGTGGGCCCCATAACAGGAAGCGATTGGATGAAGAAAATGACAAAAATAAGTTGTTTATAAATAACGGTGTAGTTGTTACCGTTAATACTGTTGGAATACCCGGTGGTTAAAACACAGTAATACGCGTTGTTGCACAGTAGCACACGATATTGCACCAATTATTGATTCTTACGAAAGAAGGCACTACTCAATAATTGTTACAGTAATTATTGTTCAATATTGTATTTTATTGATTCAATAATTACTGCGTTGATATTTTATATTACTGTTGTTTCAATAATTGTCACTACGCAGTATTTTTTATTATCGGAGCAATAATTCATATTATCTGAATAATATTATTAGATAACATTATTGGCAATTTCTAGAAAGTTCTGTCTAAGGAGAGGTTTGGTCATCTAATTGCGCGCCAGTAAGGAGAGATCCTTATTGGAAAGCCCCCTCTTTCCTGAGAACGGCCTGGTTGCCAGTACTGTGATTCTGTAATATTATTTGTGTATAATTAATTATTGATTTATATGACGAGAAAAATAGTGATTTTATGTGGATATAGATGGAGAAAATTTTTAATGTGACAATTGTTGAAAATTTATATTTTATTTTTTTCTGATAAAATAATTCATTTAAATATATTATTTTAATAATATATTGATGGTGGTATTTTTACAATGAATGTGGGATATATGAGTATATGAGGAGGAAGAGTATTTTTGTGGCATTAAATGATTAACACATGTTTTGTGTGTTGGTGGACATAATTCTTGACCGAAAATTTATTATTGACTATAAAATCGCCCGTTTGTGAATTTCGGTCAATTTTTGTTTAGAATTTAGAAAAACTTTCTTCTGCAAAGTTGTAGAGAATTGAATTTCCTATAAAAACTCGCGAGATTCGAATTTTCTGATAAAAGGGCTATTTATTATGAATTATTGAAGTTCTGAAGTTCCGAAATAATTGATTTTTGGAAGTTTTATTTATTATTTTGAAGAAAAACATTTTTTGGCATTTAAGTGGGCTAACATGTGATATAAATGGGCTGAGATCAGATGTCTAGAGGTGGGCTAAGGAAAATTTGATAAATATATTATTATTATATTAAATTTTCTACTTTGGTGTTCTAAGCATTTTCCTATAAATAGGGTGCTTAGGTTAGAATTGAAAATCACACCAGAAACACAAGTTTCTCTCTATTTCTCTCTCTATATCGAGCGTATTCTTGTGAATATTTGATACTTTGAGTGTTGCTATACGGTGCAAGTTTCCTTCAGCACTATATCTAGTATTCAAGTCAGAAGTACCGTCTTTCCGAGGTAAGGGATGTTATTTCTTCTTAAATGATATTATTTTCTTCAATATCATTATGCCGAAGTATTGATCTGAATTTTTATCAAATTTGGAACTTTTCATGTCGGGGTTACTATTCATGAATTACTATTCATGAGTTACTATTCACGAGTTACTATTCACCGAAAAATGAAATTTCTTTCTTTTCGTCCAAATATCTATTCTGGATACTAGCTTTGATTGTATCCATGTTTTGATCATTCTTGAATTTTACTTCATTATGATAAGGTATTTTTGGACATAGATAAATCGAAATACGAATCCTTAATATTTGTTATTTTGCTTCACTGGATTCGTTTTTTTTAAAATATTTTTCATCATCCTCAGTCTTAAATGATGATAACTGAATATCTTTGGCCTGTAGTGCAAAGATGAATAATTTCTGATGAATATCTTTGGCCCGTAGTGCAAAGATGAACAGGTGTTGAGGTGAACATGACCAATTGATGGATATCTTTGGCCTGTAGTGCAAAGATGACTATTTGATTCAAGATATTTATTGATTGATGTTACAGGGATAAAATGTTGATGATGGGTTTTTAAATTCATAGATAATCGTAGATTTCATTCTCTACGTAACTTCTCTATGAATTATTATTTTCCGCTGCGAATAATGAATTAAAACTTGTTGTCTATTGTATTCTATTAAATTTTTCCCTGTTGAAGACTAACGATAATTTGTTGTATATTATCTTAGTCATAATATTCTTTACTGGGCTAGTTGAGCTCACCCTTTTCCTTGTTGTTCCATTTTCTTCTCAGGAAGCGAGAATGTAGCAGGTACTAGTCGGGGTATGGAATGAAGGTTCTAGGAAGTTGTTTTAGTAGTCCTCACCATTTTTTTGTAAAATATTGTTCCAATAATTGTAATGAGGACTTATTTGAGTGTGGATATTGTCTAGATGACAATATTTACACTCACAGTTTTTATGTTGTATTAATAAAGTTGTAGTTATTTCTGTACCAAGTATTTGGCGACTCAGAATAGGTTGGATGGAATGGACCTATTTTGGGGGCGTCACAGTTTTCCTACAGTTTGAAGGAATAAATTAGTATAATTATTCTGTTTAGATAAGGGTAAAATATCTTTTATTTTTACCTCTTCATTCTGGCAGGGTGTTTCAGAAATATCAACATACGGATTGATAACTAAGGGTTTTCAATTTTCATTTCCTGAGCTAAGTTCAAGAGACTTAGGAGGCGGATGGATAGATTGTATTATGTTACCATTTGTGGTAATCCAGTCTTTTTAAATTCCCGTTAACACATTCAGTTGAGTTTCAGTGTAAAATTCCGACTTTGAAACAAAATCATAATACCATTTAGTAAAGGACAAAATACACTGGTTTTTATTCAAATAAGCATAATAATTAGTTTTAATATCTGCTATATTTTTATTATCATAATTTATGAAATACCAAAGGAGGCAGGGTCGGGGGATTAGTGCAGCCTAAGCACATCTGTCAACGATTTACAAGGGGGAAAAGCCACAACGCCATAACACGGCTAAAGGCAAAGTCCTAAACGCGACTTGGATGACGCTCCACTTAATTAAACACTAATCCCATTCTGTCTTGTTCAATAAAATGGCATGAATATTTTAAAGGCTTATTAAATATATATCAAAAAATAAATTATTACATATACGATCTCATAAACTTACTGTTGATTTGGGAGTTTACCCAAAACTATAAGCTGACAGGTTTCTTCCTGTATAGCTTATTTAGTTAAAACAAGTAATTGTTTTGATTTATTAAACTGTTCTAAAAAATAAGAACGATTATGATCGTTCATTCCAGTCTGATATGCTACTTTATAACGATTACTGTTTTCAATATGATAATCTAAAATATCAAGTAAAGAGACATAATAATTAAAAGAAGCAATAATAAAACTTACAAGAGAGCCTTGATATCTTCGAAGTTAAGACTTTATATTTAGAGAGAGAGAGGGAGAGAATACAACGGGGAAATCCAAAGAAAAGTTCTACCTCAACAAGGGTGAGGGCATCCCAATTTATATAAGAAAGAAGATAAGAAAGGATCTAGCGTGTCCTTGGTAGTGGAGTCGATTAGTAATCCTTATCTTTTCTTGTTTAACTCTCAGCCGTCGGCGAGACAGGTTGTCAGTTGAGTGGAGCATTATTGAGGATAGCTGGTGTCGTATTCTAATAATTGGGGGACAACTGGTTATGCTTTTTTGCTGGTGGAGACACTGTGGTTGTTCTTTTCTGATTATTGATGCTGTAGTGGAGGATAGCTTTATGCTTTTCCTTTTTCCTTTTTTTCTTGTTCCATCCTTTTGGAAATCATGGAGGTGAGAGAATCCCAGAAATCTCCCATAGTGGGTTCTGGTTCTTGACTTTCTCCGGCTAAGACGGTGAAATGATTATCATCCTGATCAGACTCTTCATTGATAACTGTTTTCATAGAAATATCATCTTGGACTAGGGATTGTAGGAATTGGATTTTCATATAATCCATAGTCTTAACTATAAGTTCAGTTTCAGTTAGTTTTGGAAACTTCAATTTTAAATCTGCTTGGATCCTGACAAAAGGATTGACTGGTGTTGGTGCTGGAAGGCTTTGAGGGATAATATCTAGACAAGCCTGAGTATGATTCTTTATGGTTTTGAGAAGTTCTGGTAGAGTGGGATTAAGTCCTTTATCCCACCATTTGGTAAAAAACACCCTTTTAAGACGAGGAATCTTATTCTGATAGTCGTATTGGAAATCCCATTTCCATATCCAAGGGATACTAAAACGGATTATGAAATGGGCAAGTATTTTAAGCATAGAGAAATCTTTGTTTACTGGTATATGGGCATAAACAAACTTGCCACTCTTTGAATGCTGTTTGGATTGATTCTGGTAAAGTTTCAATAGTAATACCGAATTTATCCCACCAAACAAAATACCAGTTGGGAATTTCGTTTTTAAGAACATCGGGACAGATACGGATAAACCAACTATGGTTATGGATGGGATTCTGGTAAGAAAATACATGTGTAAAGAATCAATATAACCCCAATAGTTGTATCTGGTTTCTATTGCATGACTAAATTCAACAGTACGGGTAGTATGAGGAATAATACCCCAATTAGCAAGAGACATGATGCTTTTGATAGTTATTTTACTGTATTAGATTGGACTAGTTGTCTTAGTAGGATCATGAAGCATATGCTTAATATCCATAGATGCTGTTTCAATGATAATTTGCTCATAAACATAACGATACTGGTTAAAATGAGGAGGAGACTGTTGAGTCATTAAATAACGTCTCTTTATCTCCCATGGATCTTTCATCCATTTCTCATCATTCTGTTCAATGATCAATACTGTTTCTTCCACATATTTGTTTGGAATGTACTTTTCGGGTAAAAGGAGAACATCCTTTACTATAGTTTGGCTATAAGAAGCTGAAGAATTACTAGGTTGAGTATTTAGACTCGAGAATTCTGTATAATAGAGACTAGCTCTGCCTCGGCCTCGCTGACCGCGGCTACGACCTCTACTGCTCATTCCTGCAAATATTCTCTGGTTAGAAAATCCGTTAAAGAATTATGTTTTCCTTTGATATATTCAATGTCAAAGTTAAATACGGATAAAGTACTTTGTCAAGTAGCAAATATTTGTTTAGAGGCTAAATTCTGAACATCATTCTTTAATATTTGTTTTGTAGCTGAGCAATCTACTCGGATTAAAAAGTACTGATTTAAAAGATTATCCTGAAATTTTAAAACACATTTAACAATTGAAAGATATTCTTTTTTAATTGTGGTTTAGTTTAAAGAAGGACCTTTCCAAGTTCCGGAAGTAAAACGAATAAGATCTTCTTTTTTACTGTTAGGATTAAATTGTTTTAGAATACCACAATATCCTGTATTAGAAGCATCAGTTTGAACGATTTTCTTCTATTCAGGATTAGGTAGAGATAAACAAGGTAACTGTTTAACACGGGTTTTGATCCTTTTTACTGCATCAGTATGCTCAGTAGTCCAAGGTAAAGGATTTTTTCGTAACCGAGTATACAAAATAGCAGCATCCTGGGAAAGATTCGGATAGTAATCTCGAATGTAATTAAGGCTACCTAAAAACCTTTGCAATTGATTTGTATCCTTAATTTCTTCCAGAAATTTAGATGCAAATTCAATACATCTATCGATTGGAATAATAATTTCGTTAGAAATATTATGTCCAAGAAATCTGATTTAAGTTTGGAAAAGTTTCATTTTAGGGGCAGAAACTACCAAACCATTTTTTATGATAACATTTATAAAAATATTTAAATGTTTAATATGCTGGTCAATGGATGAAGAGAAAATTAAGACATCATCAATATAACAGATAATGAATTCAGTAAAAGGATTAAAGATATCATTCATGATATGTTGAAATTCTGATGGTCCATTTTTGACACCAAATGGAAGAACATTCCATTCATAACGGCCAAAGGGTACTGTAAAAGCAGTTTTATAAGTATCATGTTCTTTAATTTGTATTTGCCAAAATCCTGACTACAGGGTCGGGGGATTAGTGCAGCCTAAGCACGTCTGTCAACGATTTACAAGGGGGAAAACCCACGACGCCATAACACGGCTAAAGGCAAAGTCCTAGACGCGACTTGGATGACGTTCCACTTAATTAAACACTAATCCCATTATGTCTTGTTCAATAAAATGGCATTAATATTTTAAAGGCATATTAAATATATATCAACAAGTAATATATACATTAATATGATAATAAACTAACCATGGCTTTGATACCAAAGGAGGCAGGGTCGGGGGATTAGTGCAGCCTAATCACGTCTGTCAACGATTTACAAGGGGGAAAAGCCACAACGCCATAACACGACTAAAGGCAAAGTCCTAAACGCGACTTGGATGACGTTCCACTTAATTAAACACAAATCCTATTATGTCTTGTTCAATAAAATGGAATGAATATTTTAAAGGAATATTAAATATATATCAACAAATAAATTATTACATATATGATCTCATAAACTTACTGTTGATTTGGGGGTCTACCTAAAACTATAAGCCTACAGGTTTCTTCCTGTATAGCTTCTTTAGTTAAAACAAGTAATTGTTTTGATTTATTAAACTGTTCTAAATAATAAGAACGATTATGATCGTTCGTTGCAGTCTGATATGCTATTTTATAATGATTACTGTTTTCAGTATGATAATCTAAAAGCTCAAGTAAAGAGACATAATAATTAACAGAAGCAATAATAAAACTTACAAGAGAGCCATGATATCTTCAAAGTTAAGACTTTATATTTAGAGATAGAGAGAGGGAGAAAATACAATGGGGAAATCCAAAGAAAAATTCTACCTCAACAAGGGTGAGGGCATCCCAATTTATACAAGAAAGAAGATAAGAAAGGATCTAGCGTGTCCTTCGTAGTGGAGTCGATCAGTAATCCTTATCTTTTCTTCTTTAACTCTCAGCCGTAAGCGAGACATGTTGTCAGTTGAGTGGAGCATTATTGAGGACAACTGCTATCGTCTTCTGATAATTGGGGGACAGCTAGTTATGCTTTTCTACTGGTAGAGGCACTGTGGTTGTTCTTTTTTGATTATTGATGTTGTAGTGGAGGATAGCTTTATGCTTTTTCTTTTCTTTTTTTGACTTGTTCCATCTTTTCGGAAATCATGGAGGTGAGAGAATCCCAGAAATCACCCATAGTGGGTTCTGGTTCTTGACTTTCTCTGGCTAAGACGCTGAATTGATTGTCATCCTGATCAGACTCTTCATCGCTGTCTGTTTTCATAGAAACATCATCCTGGACTAGGGATTGTAGGAATTGGGTTTTCATATAATCCATAGTCTTAACTATAAGTTCAGTTTCAGTTAGATTTGGAAACTTTAGTTTTAAATCTGCTTGGATCCTGACAAAAGGATTGACTGGTGTTTGTTCTGGAAGGCTTTGAGGGATAATATCTAGACAAGCCTGAGTATGATTATTTGTGGTTTTGAGAAGTTTTGGTAGAGTGGGATTAAGTCCTTTATCCCACCATTTGGTAAAAAAACCCTTTTAAGACGAGGAATCTTATTTTGATAGTCGCATTGGAAATCCGATTTCCATATCCAAGGGATACTAAAACGGATTATGAAATGGGCAAGTATTTTAAGCATAGATAAATCTTTGTTTACTGGTATATGGGCATAAACAACTTGCCACTCTTTGAATGCTGTTTGGATTGATTCTGGTAAAGTTTCAATAGTAATATCGAATTTATCCCACCAAACGAAAAACTAGTTGGGAATTTCATTTTTAAGAACATCGGGACAGATACGGATAAACCAACTATGGTTATGGATGGGATTCTGGTAATAAAATACCCGTGTAAAGGAATCAATATAATCTCAATAGTTGTATCTGGTTTCTATTGCATGACTAGATTCAACAGTACGGGTAGTATGAGGATTAATACCCCAATTAACAAGAGGCATGATGCTCTTGATAGTTATTTTACTGTATTAGATTGGACTAGTTGTCTTAGTAGGATCATGAAGCATATGCTTAATGTCCATAGATGATGTTTCAATGATAATTTGCTCATAAACATAACGATACTGGTTAAAATGAGGAGGAGACTGTTGAGTCATTAAATAACGTCTCTTTATCTCCCATGGATCTTTCATCCATTTCTCATCATTCTGTTCAATGATCAATACTGTTTCTTCCACATATGTGTTTGGAATGTACTTTTCGGGTAAAAGGAGAACATCCTTTACTATAGGTTAGCTATAAGAAGCTGAAGAATTGCTAGGTTGAGTATTTAGACTCGAGAATTCTGTATAATAGAGATTAGCTCTGCCTCGGCCTCGCTAACCGCGGAATCTTATTCTGATAGTCGCATTGGAAATCCCATTTCCATATCCAAGGGATACTAAAACGGATTATGAAATGGGCAAGTATTTTAAGCATAGATAAATCTTTGTTTACTGGTATATGGGCATAAGCAACTTGCCACTCTTTGAATGTTGTTTGGACTGATTCTGGTAAAGTTTCAATAGTAATACCGAATTTATCCCACCAAATGAAAAACCTGCTGGGAATTTCGTTTTTAAGAACATCGGGATAGATACGGATAAACCAACTATGGTTATGGATGAGATTCTGGTAAGAAAATACATGTGTAAAGAATCAATATAACCCCAATAGTTGTATCTGGTTTCTATTGCATGACTAAATTCAACAGTACGGGTAGTATGAGGAATAATACCCCAATTAGCAAGAGACATGATGCTCTTGATTGTTATTTTACTGTATTAGATTGGACTAGTTGTCTTAGTAGGATCATGAAGCATATGCTTAATATCCATAGATGTTGTTTCAATGATAATTTGCTCATAAACATAGCGATACTAGTTAAAACGAGGAGGAGACTGTTGAGTCGATAAATAACGTCTCTTTATCTCCCATTGATCTTTCATCCATTTCTCATCATTTTGTTCAATGATCAATACTGTTTCTTCCACATATTTGTTTGGAATGTACTGTTCAGGTAAAAGGAGAACATCCTTTACTGTAGGTTGGCTAGAAGAAGCTGAAGAATTACTAGGTTGAGTATTCAGACTCGGGAATTCTGTATAATAGAGATTAGCTCTGCCTCGGTCTCGCTGACCGCGGCTACAACCTCTACTGGTCATTCCTGCAAATATTCTCTGGTTAGAAAATCCGGTAAAGAATTATGTTTTCCTTTGATATATTCAATGCCAATGTCAAATACGGATAAAGTACTCTGCCAAGTAGCAAATATCTATTTAGAGGCTAAATTCTGAACATCCTTATTAAATATTTGTTTTGCACCTGTGCAATCAATTCAGATTAAAAAGTGCTGATTTAAAAGATCATCCTGAAATTTTAAAACACATTTAACAATTGAAAGACATTCTTTTTTAATTATGGGATAATTTAAAGAAGGTCCTTTCCAAGTTCCGGAAGTAAAACGAATAAGATCTTCTTTTTTACTGTTAGGATTAAATTGTTTTAGAATACCACCATATCCTGTATTAGAAGTATCAGTTTGAACGATCTTCTTCCATTCAAGATTAGGTAGAGATAAACAAGGTAACTGTTTAATGTAACGGGTCGAAATTATTGAGTCGTGATTCTGGGGACAGAATCCTTTTAAGGGGGGAAAGATGTGACGAACGAGAATTTTGTCAATTAATTTTAATATTTATTGAGTTAAATAAATATTTTTGATGATTTAATTATTAGATTTAATAATTAAGTGATGCAATTGTGGTAGATTAATCTAGTTATATGTGTTGCATTTATTAAATTAATGTAGAGAATTTTTATTATTCAATTATGTGATTATGTGAGCTTATTGAATTAAATGAAATAATTTAATTAAGCATGATATTACTTTATTTAATGTAATTATTAATTAGGGATTTAATAAATTGACATTATTTATTAATGAGATATTTAATTATGTGACTATGTGAAATTATGATAAATTATTATATTTTATTTCAAGAAAATTAAATAAAATATGGGATTATTTTATAAGAGTGTGACATGAATTAAACTATATTATAAAGGTTTTATTAAATTAAATGGTTTTGAATTATTCTCTTGCTAGCCAAACATGGCACTATGGGAAGTTGAGGGCAGTTACCCATGACTGGGTAACTGACCACCAACGCGCGTCAGACCTTTTCCTTATTACGACGTTCTCTTTTCTTTTCATTATTTTGCCTAAGTCTAGAAAGCTATCAGAGAGAATTACAGAGAAAGAATTGAGAAGTCTGAGAGATAAATTGAGAGTGTAATCAACAGGTTGTTGTGAAAGAATCACCACTAATCATCCCATCCATTAATTATACTCTGGGTAATTCTCCTTCCCAAATTCTAAATTACGTCTTTTAGTTTTCATAAAATGGCTTTCACATTTTTATGTAAATTTCTGTGTTTGGGAGATATGAGATGATTATAAGTTTATATATGGGTTAATATGTATCAAATCGTGTTTAATTATATATATTGTGTAAACCATAGTATCAGTTTCAGGAAATTACGTAGTATATAATTTCTGCAAAATTACAGAGTATGGGTTATGGCCTTAAGGCCTTATACGTGATTTTAGTATGTTAAACAGAAGTGTTTTCATAAATTTTACACCCTTATATTATTGAGCATGTTAATACGAAGAGATCAAGCCTTAAACGAACGAATTCGGTGTTATAACGAATTCGTAGGGAGAATTTTCACATAAAGTTTTCTAAAACTTCATGAACATCAAAGTCAGTGAATTGTTAGGCTTTAAATCTGTTATTAAGTGTTTAAAATTAGTTTTGTCAGTATATAAATGTTGGGTATTAATTATATATGAATTCCAACATGTGGGTATGTTTAATTTGGAGAATTAATGATTTTGTAGTAATTATTTTCGCTGAATTCTGTGTTCTTCGCGAATTGGAAATTCAGAGGCTGGAGCGTCGCGCCGCGGCGCGAGCTCCTAGTCTATTTCCCGCGCCACCGCGCCGCAGCGCCAGGGGGCCCGCCGCAGCGCCGAGAGCCTGTATAAACGTGGCGCCGCAGCGCCACTCCCCAGAAAAAAAAATGAGCTTTTAAATTTTCTAAGTCTAACAATGGGTTAGTATATTAAAATAATGAACATGTAAATATGTTAGAAATATTATATGATGATAAAATATTTGTTTAGCATGTAAATAACATAATTACATGTGAGTTGTATTATTAAATACATAATTAGTTATTTATTCATGAAGAACAAATTAGGTGTCAACGTGATGATTTGACTAAGTTAGTCAATTATTAAAGTAGACAACGAGAATAAGTTATGATGATTAGTTAATAATTAACTGGTATTGAATGTGAATGGTATGTAGGATTTATTTCAAAGAACGTGATTAGTTAAAGTGTAATCTACACGCGAGGCAAGTTTCCTAAACTTAAACTCTTAAATTGAGCAAGTTTCTTAACTCTACTTTTACATTGAGCAATTTACTTAAACTTAAATTATTATTCAAGTTCAAGTATTATACTAAAGATTGATTATCTGTCAAAGCATGATTCAATTATACAATAATTGTTCTATTGTATACATTTGAGATTATTATTCAAATCGAATATCATTATTGTTGAACCTTTTTAGACTAGTGAATCTTAATGATTCAGCTAGTCCTTAGTTGATGAACGTTCTAAATTTCAGAACCCTTATTGAATTATCCAAACCAAACTTCCTTTGGTGCGGACTCGAATGTCAAACTGAAATGAACAACCCTGAAAAGGGATTCACTTATGCGTTAGCGTTAAGATATTGTGCACAGTATGGTACTAAGGGCTGATCCCCCTAAGTACGAGAAGAAGGTCCATAGTCTTATGACTGTTAAAGGTTTCAAGTATAACCCTTGTTAACCTAGGACATAGTTCAAGGTCTTATGACCCTCAGTATTCTTTTGATTCATGTTATTTATTCTTGATTCAAAAGTTGAGCTTTATTCAGATGTCGTTGATTATTCGCATGTTATTATACTGTTGTTTCATTTTTTTTATACTTGTGGGCATTTGTGCTCACTCTTGCTTAATAATAACATTGCAGTTAAGAATGAAAGAAGCGATGAACCCTCCACTATTAAGGGCAAGGGCAAAGCTAGCAAATGATGAAGACCTGTTATTTATTAACTGATGTATTTGTTTAAGACTTGAGTTATGTTGATGTTAAGACCTAATTGTTTAGAATTCCGCACAGATATTTTAAGGTTAGAGTAACCTGAGATTTATTTATGATTCAGTTGATGTAACCCTTAAGGGAAGAGATTTTATTATGATTTCTATCTATTGTATGGTTTGATATTATTTATGGGTAGATAGATAGATGATGCTTGTACAGTGAACACCAAATCCCGTGGAATCGAAGTACCCGGATTTGGGGGTGTCACATTTAACACGGGTTTTGATCCTTTTTACTGCATCAGTATGCTTAGTAGTCCAAGGTAAAGGATTTTTTCGGAATCGAGTATATAAAATAGCAGCATCCTGGGAAAGATTCGGGTAGTAATCTCGAATGTAATTAAGGCTACCTAAAAACC
This sequence comes from Panax notoginseng, assembly GCA_016801055.1. Lineage (NCBI taxonomy): Eukaryota > Viridiplantae > Streptophyta > Magnoliopsida > Apiales > Araliaceae > Panax > Panax notoginseng. The sequence continues at coordinate 193,425,931 of CM029016.1, forward strand.
TTTGCAATTGATTTGTATCCTTAATTACATCCGAAAATTTAGATGCAAATTCAATACATTTATCGATTGGAATAATAGTTTCGTTAGAAATATTATGTCCAAGAAATCAGGTTTTAGTTTGGAAAAGTTTCATTTTAGGGCCAGAAACTACCAAACAATTTTTTATGATAACATTTTTAAAAATATTTAAATGTTTAATATGCTGGTCAATGGATGAAGAGAAAATTATGACATCATCAATATAACAGATAATGAATTCAGTAAAAGGATTAAAGATATCATTCATGATATGTTGAAATTCTGATGGTCCGTTTTTGACACCAAATGGAAGAACATTCCACTCATAATGGCCAAAGGGTATTGTAAATGCAGTTTTATATGTATCATGTTCTTAATTTGTATTTGCCAAAATCCAGACAATAGGGTCAGAGGATTAGTGCAGCCTAAGCACGTCTGTCAACGATTTACAAAGGGGAAAACCCACAACGCCATAACACGGCTAAAGGCAAAGTCCTAAACGCGACTTGGATGACGTTCCACTTAATTAAACATTAATCCCATTCTGTCTTGTTCAATAAAATGGCATGAATATTTTAAAGGCATATTAAATATATATCAACAAGTAATATATACATTAATATGACAATAAACTAAACATGGCTCTGATACCAAACGAGGTAGGGTCGGGGGTTTAGTGCAGCCTAAGCACGTCTGTCAACGATTTACAAGGGGAAAAAGCCACAATGCCATAACACTACTAAAGGTAAAGCCCTAAACGCGACTTGGATGACGTTCCACTTAATTAAACACTAATCTAATTCTGTCTTGTTCAATAAAATAGCATGAATATTTTAAAGGCATATTAAATATATATCAATAAATAAATTATTACATATATGATCTCATAAACTTACTGTTGATTTGGGAGTGTACCCAAAACTATAAGCCGACAGGTTTTTTCTTGTATAGCTTCTTTAGTTAAAATAAGTATTTGTTCTGATTTATTAAACTGTTCTAAAAAATAAGAATGATTATGATCGTTCGTTGCAGTCTGATATGCTGTTTTATAATGATTACTGTTTTCAGCATGATAATCTAAAAGCTCAAGTAAAGAGACATAATAATTAATAGAAGCAATAATAAAACTTACAAGAGAGCCTTGATATCTTCAAAGTTAAGACTTTATATTTAGATAGAGAAAAGGAGAGAATACAATGGGGAAATCCAAAGAAAAGTTCTACCTCAACAAGGGTGAGGGTATCCCAATTTATACAAGAAAGAAGATAAGAAAGGATCTGGCGTGTCCTTGGTAGTGGAGTTGATCAATAATCCTTATCTTTTCTTCTTTAACTCTCAGCCGTAGACGAGACAGGTTGTCAGTTGAGTGGAGCATTATTGAGGACAGCTGGTGTCGTCTTCTGATAATTGGGGGACAGCTGGTTATGCTTTTCTGCTGGTTGAGACACTATGGTTGTTCTTTTCTGATTATTGATGTTGTAGTGGAGGATAGCTTTATGTTTTTCCTTTTCCTTTTTTGTCTTGTTCTATCTTTTCGAAAATTATGGAGGTGAGAGAATCCCAAAAATCTCCCATAGTGGGTTCTGGTTCTTGACTTTCTTTGGCTAAGACGCTGAATTGATTGTCATCCTGATCAGACTCTTCATCGCTAACTGTTTTCATAGAAACATCATCCTGGACTAGGGATTGTAGGAATTGGGTTTTCATATAATCCATAGTCTTAACTATAAGTTCAGTTTCAATTAGATTTGGAAACTTTAGTTTTAAATCTGCTTGGATCCTGACAAAAGGATTGACTGGTGTTTGTGCTGGAAGGCTTTGAGGGATAATATCTAGATAAGCCTGAGTATGATTCTTTATGGTTTTGAGAAGTTCTGGTAGAGTGGGATTAAGTCCTTTATCCCACCATTTGGTAAAAAACACCCTTTTAAGACGAGGAATCTTATTCTGATAGTCGCATTGGAAATCCCATTTCAATATCCAAGGGATAGTAAAACGGATTATGAAATGGGCAAGTATTTTAAGCATAGATAAATCTTTGTTTACTAGTATACGGGCATAAGCAACTTGCCACTCTTTGAATGATGTTTGGACTGATTCTGGTAAAGTTTTAATAGTAATACCGAATTTATCCCACCAAACAAAAAACCAGTTGGGAATTTCTTTTTTAAGAACATCGTGACAGATACGGATAAACCAACTATGGTTATGGATGGGATTCTGGTAATAAAATACTTGTGTAAAGGAATCAATATAATCCCAATAGCTGTATCTAGTTTCTGTTGCATGACTAGATTCAATAGTACAACTTTAGGCCCCAAAATAGCTGTATCTACGCCCCCAAAATAGGTATACAACACCCATTCCGAGTTACCAAATACATGGTACAGAAAGCAAACTACAACTTCAATAATACAATTGTCGTGCAAAATACGACAACACATACTGTGAGTTTAAATACAAATATTGTCTTCTAGACAATATCCACACACAAATAAGTCCTCAGTATAATTATTCAAACACTATTTTACAAAAATAGTGAGGACTGCGAAAACATCTTTCTAGAACCGTCACTCCATACCCCGACTAGATTCTGTTATGTTCTCACCTCTTTAGAAGAAAAATGGAACAAAAAGGAAAAGGGTGAGCTCAATTAGCCCAGTAAAGAATATTATGACTAAGATAATATACAACAAATTATCATTAGTATTCAACAGGAAAAAAATCTGATAGAATATAATCGACAACAAGTTTTAGATCAATAACTGCAGCGGAAACAACAAACCATTATAAGAGTCAAGTAGAGAATGAATTCTACTATCTTCTAAGATTAAAAAGTCCATCATCAATATTTTATCCCTGTAACATCAATTAATAATTATTTTTATCCAAATATTCATCTTTGCACTACAGGCCAAAGATATTCATTTGTATCACCTGTCAGTCATGTCCATCTCAACACCTGTTCATCTTTGCACTACAAGCCAAAGATATTCATCAAGTAATCATACATCTTTGCACTACAGGCCAAAGATATTCAGTAATATCATCATTTAGGACTGAGGATGATGAAAAATATCTTAAAGAGAACGAATCCAGTGAGACAGAAGGACAAATAGTAGGGATTCGTATAACAGTTTATCCAAGATCAATAATACTTCATAATAATCAATTGTGAAGCAGGATTCAAAAATAAAGATCAAAACATGGATACAATCAAAGATAGTAACCATAATAGACATCTTGGACAAAAAGAGAAAATTTTATTTTTCGGTGAATAGTGCCGTATTCGTGAATAGTGCCGTATACGTGAATAGTAACCCCGACACAAAAAGTTCCAAATTTGATAAAAAGTTCATATCAATATTTTAGCATAATGATATTGAAGAAAATAATATTATTAAGAAGAAAATAATATCCCTTACCTCAAAATATCAGTACTTTTGGTCGGAATACAGGTAAAAGGCCGAAAGAAACTTGCTCTGATGAATAGAAACTCTCAAAGTATCTAAATACTCACAAAATACACTCAATAATCTAGAGAGAGAAAGAGAGAAAACTTGTTTCCGGTGTGATTTTCAATTCTAACTTAGCCCTCTATTTATAGGAAAATGTTAGCACGCCGAAGCAGACTTAACCTGCAACCTGATGGCTTTACCTGCTACTATTCTCACCCACCACATTTGAATAAAAATCTCAGCACATTTCTTCACCAATCAAGAAATTTGAATAAAAATTCAACAATTTCTGAACCAGTCATCTCGTAAAATTCATAATAAATCATACGTTCATTTTTAACGGTTCAAAATTTGTGGACATATACTCAACTTATATATATAACATATCCAAAAATTATCACGATCCAACTGTCGGATTAAAAATTATAACCCCCGCAAAATATCTCAAAAATCCTGATTTTTAATACCTCCATTCCGACAAAAATACTGATAAAAACCTCAACATTAACTCCTTCATTTTTAACCACAAAAATATATCCCTTATTTATATCCACATAAAATAAATATTTCCTTATCATATGAATCAATAATTAATTATTTACAAATAATATTACAGAATCACATTTATGACAACCAGGCCGTTCCCAGGAAAGAGGGGGCTTTCCAATAAGGATTTTTCCTTACTGGCGCGCAATTAGATGACCAAACCTCTCCTTAGACAGAACTTTCTAGACATTGCCAATAATGTTATCTAATGATATTATTCAAATAATATGAATTATTGATCTGATAAAGGAAAATACTGTGCAGCAACAATTATTGAAACAACAATAATATAAAATATCAACGCAGTAATTATTGAATTAATAAAATAAAATATGAAATAATAACTACTGTAACAATTATTGAGTAGTGCCTTCTTACGTAAGAATCAATAATTGGTGTAATACCGTGTGCTACTGTATTTTAACCACCGGGTATTCCAACAGTATTAACGGTAACAACTACGCCGTTATTTATAAACAACTTATACTTGTCATTTTCTTCATCCAATCGCTTTCCGTTATGGGGCCCATACAAGGCTGCGCAGTCGTACGAATATTCTCCGACAGCAAGAATATTCTACGACCAAACGAATATTCCCCGACAAAATGAATATTTTATAACCACTTGCTTATTTTGCAAAATTTACACATTTCACCCATAACCAAAGTATTATATCAAATTAACCCCTTATTATTCACAATAATATTTAGAGAAAATTTGATTTTATTCATTAATAAGCTAGGGTCTTACAGACTCCACTACCAAGGACACATCAGATCCTTTCTTATCTTCTTTCTTGTATAAATTGGGATGCCCTCACCCTTGTTGAGGTAGAACTTTTCTTTGGATTTCCCCGTTGTATTCTCTCCATCTCCCTCTCTAAATATAAAGTCTTAACGTTGAAGCTATCAAAGCTCTCTTGTAAGTTTTATTATTGCTTCTGTTAATTATTATGTCTCTTTACTTGAGCTTTTAGATTATCATACTGAAAACAGTAATCGTTATAAAAAAGCATATCAGACTACAACGAACGATCATAATCGTTCTTATTTTTTAGAACAGTTTAATAAATCAGAACAATTACTTGTTTTAACTAAAGAAGCTATACAGGAAGAAACCTGTCGACTTATAGTTTTGGGTAGACCCCCAAATCAATAATAAGTTTATGAGATCATATATGTAATAATTTATTTGTTGATATATATTTAATATGCCTTTAAAATATTCATGCCATTTTATTGAACAAGACAGAATGGGATTAGTGTTTAATTAAGTGGAACGTTATCCAAGTCGTGTTTAGGACTTTGGCTTTAGCCGTGTTATGGCATTGTGGCTTTTCCCCCTTGTAAATCGTTGACAAATGTGCTTAGGCTGCACTAATCCCCCGACCCTTCCTCCTTTTGTCAGCACCACTATCAACTAGGGCAATGGCATCTTTAATAATAAAATCTGGTTTAATGACAAAAGTAATTCTGATATACCATTTCTGAAAGACTACTTGATTCATAAGCATTAAATAATGTTCAGAAGATTCTGGTTTATCAGATGATTCAGTTTTAGAGGTTTCTACTTGATTATCCTGTTTATGGTTTAGTTGTTGCTTAATATTTTTTAAATCTTGAAGAATAATATCATTAGTATTATGTAACTGTTTTATTTCAGATTTTAAAATATTTATTTCACTTTTGAGGTCCTGGATAGTAGTGGACTTTTCAATAGTAGAAACATTTTGCAAACGTTTTATGACTTCTCTCATGCTGTATTGTTCTATGGAAAGAATTTCTTCTGTTTTTTGATTTTTGTAATAGGCTTCCAAAAATTTTAATTTAACTTCTGGATCTTTAATCTGGTCTGCTAAGTCGAGAAGGGACTTTTGGGTGTCTGTTAAGACATTAATACTGGGTCCTCTAATATCTAAACCATTCATTTCGACGATAGCTTTCCAATAGTCAGTTTCAGTAGTAGTATTACAGTTATTTTTAATAGTACAGGCTTGACATTGATCCTTACCAGAATCATTGTCAAAATCAGAATAGATTTCTGCCAAATCTTCATCAGAACTAGGTTCTAAATCATTGCTAAATAATCAATTAAGAATTTGTTGTTGAATGTCCTCCTAAAAGGACATTTCATTAAGTTTCTATTTTAATTTTGATTACATTTATTAGCAAAGTGTCCTGTTTTACCACATTTATAACATTGGGTTTTAGATTTATCTTTTTTGCTACTATTCTTTCTCTTCTTAGTAGATTTTTCAGGGGTTTTATTTTTAGAAGATTTCTTAGAAGAACGTTTTTGGTAAGATCTAGAAGGTTTAGAGCTTTGCTGTTTCTTGGTCTTTTGGGGATACTGTAATTTTGTATCATAAGAGAATTGATCGCAAAATTCTCTTATCTCATGTCTTTTGGTGAGATTCTATTTTTTCATTAATTGTTAGAGTTTCATATCATTGCATAACGATAATCCTTCTTCAATAATTACTGAAATAAGATGGCCATAAGAATACTGGTCATAAGGGATACTCATACGGTCATGTTTATCTCTTAACTTTTTACGGACTTTTTCAGCAAAGAAAGTAGGGAGACCGTCAATAAATTTGGCCTTCCAATGTTCACTGTTGGCATCTGACCTTTGCATGACTTTCATGATAAAGACATCCTTGTACCATCTAAAATGGGTTAAGGATGGGCAACGAAGATTCTATAAGAGTTCTCTACTTTTATCGGTATTCATAAGTCCAGGTCCAACAAAATGATGAAGAACAGCTTGGACTAAGGTGTAACAAGCATCTTCTCTTTTAGTTTCAGTTTTAGTAATAGGGTCAGTTTCATTCTTATAGGATTGAAGAATTTCAGTTCTCTGTCTTTCACTAAGTACATTATCCCACCATCCTTTAAGAATGCCGGTAAATCCATTTACTAAGAAACGACAGATTTGATGGTCAGTATTATCATTCTGTTTACAGACTGTTGCATACATCATGATATGATGAATGGTTTCAAAATTTTGATATACTGTCTTACCATCAATATTCCATTCGTAAATGGTTTTACCATGGTAAGATTTTTGAGAATGAAAAAAGTATTCTTCATACAGAATATCTTGAGGAGTAGGTCTGGGGTAATAATACCTACTGGGTCCAGATAAAGCCATACGATTTATGGGTTTGTGACTGTAAGTAGTTTTATTAATATTTTGCATTTCCTGAAAGTTATTATGGATTTCAAAAATATGAATAGGAGAAATAAAATCAGAATCTTCTCCATCATTATCAGTATTATTATTACTGGTGTGTGAAGAAGGTTGTCCAGACATCATGTTAATCTGAGACGTGGATGCAGTTGTAAGGTTTAAATCTTTCATTTTATTTAAAAGATTATCAATAAACTCATTATCAGACTTAGAAGATTTCATTTTAAAATTACTAACTTCTATGGGTGGTTGAATGGTTACAGGTTGAAGGTCAAGCTTTTTAGGAGTGACTTGACAATTATCATTAATATGGTTAATTTGTTCTTCTATCCTGGTTAACTTTTTTCCTACAGTTTGAAGGAATAAATTAGTATAATTATTCTGTTTAGATAAGGGTAAAATATCTTTTATTTTTACCTCTTCATTCTGGCGAGGTGTTTCAGAAATATCAACATACGGATTGATAACTAAGGGTTTTAAATTTTCATTTCCTGAGCTAAGTTCAAGAGACTTAGGAGGCGGATGGATAGATTGTATTATGATACCATTTGTGGTAATCTAGTCTTTTTGAATTCCCGTTAACACATTCAGTTCAGTTTCAGTGTAAAATTCTGACTTTGAAACAAAATCACAATACCATTTAGTTAAGGACAAAATACACTGGTTTTTATTCAGATAAGCATAATAATTAGTTTTAATATCTACTAATTTTTTATTATCATGATTTTTAAAATACCAATTTCTAAAATTCTGGTATTTTTCTTGCATGAATTCCTGATTTAAACATTCCTGATTTAAACATTGACGAATTTTACTATTTGGAGAAAAATCCATTAACATTCAAAATTCATATCACTGGCAGTTGGACTATAAGGTCTTCTGTTTTGAGGAGTATTAGTTTCACAAATACCATAAGGTATTTGATTCTCAAAAATATGAATTCCTCTAATTAAGTCTTCATTCTTAACAGACTCATTACTGGGATTTTTAGACTCTTGGTAAACAGATTCTATAGGATTTGATACAGATTGTCTAGATGATTCGGGAAAGTCAATATTATAAGGGACATTATTAATAGATCAACTTCTGGTAAAAGGTCTTTGGAATTATAAGTAAACATTTTCGTTACTGGTTTGGACAACATCCTCAATGGATTGTCTGATTATAGGCTTGGTAGGAACGACATTAGTAATCTGTCATTGCTTTGGGAGTGTTATTTCTTCTCAAGGGATCATTCTGGGAATAACCACTTGACTACTAAAAAGATTAGTGTCTATAAGGACAGTATGTCCTTGTTGGCTTTGTTTTCGGATATAAGGATTTAAAGTAGTTAAAACTTTAAGATGAATACAGAATAATATGGCAAAAGGAGGAGATTCGGGTAGATACTCATAGCCATGAGATATTATTCTCATCTCTAAAACTTTTGACAAATTATTATCAGTTAAAGCAACGCTTAAGTTCGAATAAATATTAAAATATACTGGTCCATGAGCAAGACTAGTTTCAAAAGCACCCATTAGAGAGGCTTTCCATTTAAGACACCTACCATCTCTAAGTGTACATTGAATACTGTTATTTTGGCCAAGTAAAGTCAAAGGCTTAAAAGCCACTTGGACAAGTCCTATATGAACATATTTATATTTTTGCAAAAAAGGATATAAATCTTCAACATGCAATAAATATAATATTTCATCATTATTCTGTAAAGGAACAACATGTTCAAAAGTTTTAATTATTCTTTTACTGATAAAATCAAAGGTTCCAATTTTATAAATTGTCTTGGGTTTTATTTTAGGAATGGTCCTTTTATCTAGGGCTTCCTTAACATCCTGATAGGCAATAAGTTTGGTTGCTTCTAAAGTAGAAGCTGAGGCATTGGCTACTGTTGTTACAGAAGAGGTAGAAAAATTAGTCATTTTTCAAAGTGATCATATATGCATAATATTATAAGTAATATATACATTAATATGACAATAAACTAAAGTTGGCTTTGGTACGTGTTGCTCCATGGAAAGGAGTTACGAGATTTGGAAATAGAGAAAAGCTCAATCCTCGATTCATTGGCCCATTTTTAATCCTCGATTGAGTTGGAATTGTGGCCTATAGACTCGCCTTACCACCAAGTATGTCTCGTGTTCATAATATTTTTCACATATCTATGTTACGTAAATATGTGAAAGACCCGAACCACATTATTGAATTAGAACAGGACGGGATAGAGGAAGATTTAACGTATGAGGAGGTACCTATTAAAATCTTGGATAAGAAGGATTATATTCTATGCTCCAAGGTTATACCTCAAGTCAAAGTTTTGTGGAGAAACCACGATGTTGAGGAAATAACATGGGAGTTAGAATCTGAAATGAAGTCAAGGTATCCTCACATCTTCGACATACCAGGTACACACCCTAATTTCGAGGACAAAATTTCATAAGAAGGGGAGGTTGTAAGACCCCAACTTTTATGAATAAAGATTAATTTTTCTCGAAATATATTTTTGAATATTATGGTGTGAATTTGATATAATGTTATAGTTGTGGTATTATTTACAAATTTTGTAAAGTAAGCAAGCAGTTATATAATATTCGATTGGTCGGGGAATATTCGTTTTAACAGGAAATATTCGTACGACGGCACAATCATTGGTGGACCCCACAACGAAAGTATTGTCGTAGTTAGAAAACTACAGAATTATCTTTTTATAAAAATAACGATGAAAGTTTTACCGTTAATTTGTTGAACTACCCGGTAGTAAAAGTACAGTAATACGCGTGGTTGTATAGTAACACACGGTATTGATTATTGATGCTTACGTGAGAAGTCACTCAGTTATACTCAATTATTACTACAGTAATTGATGTATAATATCTCTCATATTATAGATTCAATTATTATCACTGTATCATCTATATAATATTTTATATTATTAAATCAATAATTGAGACGATAAAGTTATTCATATTATTATTTACAATATTGACAATGTCTAGAAAGTTCTGTCAAGGAGAGATTTGGTCACCTAATTGTGCGCCAAAAGGGAGAAATTCTTATGTAAAAGCCCCCTCTTTCCTGGGAATGATTTGGTTGTTAAATAGTGTGAGTTATAATATTAATGATGAATAAATTTATGTTGATTAAAGATGAAATTGATAGTTCCATTGTGTTGGGATTATTAATGTTAGTGGAAATCAATATTTATTTCGATAATAATTGATGTATGGAGGTTATATTAACCAATCGAGTAATTGATCGGATAAATGAGCAATTAATTACTATTAATTCACATGCTTATAACTATTTATTCACATGTGTGTACTATTGATTCACATGCATGTACTATTAGGGGAGGTGGTGCAAGATTGATAATACTTGCATGACTAAATTAAAAATAGAGGTATAGATGAAGGTACTATACTGTAATTATTTTTTTCATATGTATAGAACTATTTGTTCACATGTGTGTACTATTGATTCACACGCATGCACTATTGGGGGAGGTGGTGCAAGATTGATAATACTTGCATGACTAAATTAAAAATAGAGGTATAGATGAAGGTACTATACTGTCATTATTTTTTTCACATGTATAGAACTATTTGTTCACATGTGTGTACTATTGATTCACATGATGTACGATTAGGAGAGGTGGTGGAAGTTTTATAATACTTGCAGGACTAAATTAAAAATGATGGAAAAGATGAAGGTATTATACTATAATATTTTGAGCCCCGAAACGTACAATTATCGAAACTATATTTTCCTATAAATAGAAGCACATTCTTCTTTCATTCTCACCAATTCACTAAAACTCGCAAGAGCAATTATAGAAAGAAAAGCTATAGAGAGAAGCGTTAGAGAGAGAGTAGAAGAGAAGCCTGTTACCTCACTATTCCAGTATCCAGTCTTCTTCTGAGGTAAGGGATATTATTTTGTTCGGTATTCATAGGAATAATATTTTCTTCCATACTCTGTAGTATGTGAGTTGTAAGACCCCAACTTTTATGAATAAAGATTAATTTTTCTCGAAATATATTTTTGAGTATTATGGTGTGGATTTGATATAATGTTATAGGTGTGGGTATTATTTACAAATTTTGCAAAGTAAGCAAGTGGTTATATAATATTCGATTGATCGGAGAATATTCGTTTTAACAGGGAATATTCGTACGACGGCACAATCATTGGTAGACCCCACAACGGAAGTATTATCGTAGTTAGAAAACCATAGAATTATCTTTTTATAAAAATAACGGCGAAAGTTTTACCGTTAAAAGTACAGTAATACGCGTAGTTGCATACTAGCACACGGTATTGATTATTGATGCTTACGTGAGAAGTCACTCACTTATACTCAATTATTACTACAGTAATTGCTATATAATATCTCTCATATTATTGATTCAATTATTGTCATAGTATCATCTGCATAATATTTTATATTATTAAATCAATAATTGAGACGACAAAGTTATTCATATTATTATTTATAATACTGACAATGTCTAGAAAGTTTTGTCAAGGAGAGGTTTGATCACCTAATTGCGCGCCAATAGGGAGAAATCCTTATCGAAAAGCCCCATCTTTCCTGTGAATGATTTGGTTGTTAAATATTGTGAGTTATAATATTAATTATGAATAAGTTCGTGTTGATTAAAGATGAAATTGATAGTTTCATTGTGTTGGGATTATTACTGTTAGTGGAAATCAACATTTATTTTGATAATAATTGATGTCTGGAGGTTATATTGACCAATCAGGTAATTGATCGGATAAATGAGCAATTAATTGCTATTAATTCACATGCTTATAACTATTTGTTTACATGTGTGTACTATTAATTCAAATGCATGTACTATTAGGGGAGGTGACGCAAGATTGATAATACTTGCATGACTAAATTAAAAATGGAAGTATAGATGAAGGTATTATACTGTAATTATTTTTTTTCACGTGTATAGAACTATTTGTTCACATGCGTGTACTATTGATTCACATGCATGTACTATTAGGGGAGGTGGTGCAAGATTGATAATACTTGCATGACTAAATTAAAAATGGAGGTATTGATGAAGGTATTATACTGTCATTATTTTTTTCACATGTATAGAACTATTTGTTCACATGTGTGTACTATTGATTCACATGATGTACTATTAGGGGAGGTGGTGCAAGTTTGATAATACTTGCAGGACTAAATTAAAAATGAAGGAAAAGATGAAGGTATTATACTATAATATTTCGATCCCCAAAACGTGCAATTATCGAAACTATATTTTCCTATAAATAGAAGTTCAAACTTTTTTCATTCTCACCAATTCACTAAGACTCACAAGAGAAATTATAGAAAGAGAAGCTATAGAGAGAGAAGCTTTAGAGGGAAAGTAGAAGAGAAGTCTGCTACCTCACTATTCCAGTATCCAGTATTCTTCTGAGGTAAGGGATATTATTTTGTTCAGCATTCATAGGAATAATATTTTCTTCCATACTCTGTAGTATTTGAGTAATATTAATTCGTCTCGTTTTCCTGATTATACCCTCATTTTGTTAAAGTATTGCTTTTATACTCCATGAAATTAGTAGAATATCCTTGAAACTTGCGCTCAATCTAGTATCGTTTCACAAGGATATTTTCTGCACATTCTTGTTAAATTTTAAGCTTTTCATGCTGGAGTACTGTCCATGAGTAGTATTCATTTTTACGGTACTATTCACAAAGTACTTGTGACACCCCCAACTCTGGGTACTTCGATTCCACGGGATTTGATATTCACTATACAAATATCATCTATCTATCTACCCATAATAAATGCAAACCATGCAATAGATAGAAATAAAATCCTCCCCTTATGGGGTTACAACATCTGAATAATAAATACAATCCCAGGTCAATCTAACATTAAACATCTGTGTTGAAACATAAACAAATAAGTCTTAAACAACATCAAGTCTTTACAATAACATTCTTAAAATTAAATAACAAGTATTCATCACTTATTAGCTTTGCCTTTGCCTTTGCTAGTAGAAGGCTCATCGTACCTTTCGTTCTTAATTGCAATGTTATTATTACGTAAGAGTGAGCATAATTGCCCACAAGTATAAAAATGAAATAACAATATATAATAACATGCGAGTGAATCAAAGACTTCTGAAATAAAGCTCAACTTTTGAATCAAGAATGAATAACAAAAATCAAAAGCTTTCTGAGGGTCATAAGACCTTGAACTATGTTCTAGGTTATCAAGGGTTGTACTTGAAACCTTTAGCAGTCATAGGACTATGAACTCTTCTACTCGTACTTAGGGGGATCAACCCTTAGTACCATACTGTGCACAATATCTTTACGCTAAAGCATAAGTAAACCCTTTACAGGGTTATTCATCTCAGTTTGACATTAGAGTCCGCACCAAAGGAAGTTTAGTTTGGATAAATCAGTAAGGGTTCTGAAATTTAGAACGTTCATCAACTATGGACTAGTCGAATCAAATAAGGGTTCAATAGTCTAACAAGATTAAACAATAAATCATAATTAGATTGAATACTAATCTCAAGAGGTATACAATAGAACAAATATTGTATAACAGAATCATACTTTGAAAAGATAATTAATCTTTAATATAACAATTGAACTTGATTAATAATAATGAGAATAACTCGAATAATGATAATAAATAGGGTTAGGAAACTTGCCTCGTGCGTAGATTACACTTTAATTATACACGTTCTTCGGTATAAATCCTACACACCATTTCCATTCACAACTCTAGTTAATTATAATATAATTAATCATCATAAGTTCATTCTTTTGTCTAAACTTTGGTTATAGCTATACTTAGTCAATTTATCACACTTATTGACACATAAAAAACACTTCATGAATACTAAATTAGTTATGCATTCAATAATTCAATCCACATGCAATTTATGTTATTGACATGTTAAGAATCGGTTTTAACATCTAATTATACTTCTAACATATTTTTATGTTCATTAGATTAGGTTAACATTACATTCATGGACTTGCACACTTTAAAATTTTCGTTTCTGAACATTCAGGAGAGTGGCGCTACGGCGCCACTGTTGTACTGATTATCGATGTTGCGGCGCGGCCCGCGCTATGGCCTGGTCAATGGCGCTGCGACGTGGCTTGCGCTGCGGCGCGACTTTTATGCCTGCAGTCGGCGCTGCGGCGCGGCGTACCAGACACAGAAATGGTAGATTACACTTTAATTATACACGTTCTTCGGTATAAATCCTACATACCATTTCCATTCACAACTCTAGTTAATTATAATATAATTAATCATCATAAGTTCATTCTTTTGTCTAAACTTTGGTTATAGCTATACTTAGTCAATTTATCACACTTATTGACACATAAAAAACACTTCATGAATACTAAATTAGTTATGCATTCAATAATTCAATCCACATGCAATTTATTTTATTGACATGTTAAGAATCGGTTTTAACATCTAATTATACTTCTAACATATTTTTATGTTCATTAGATTAGGTTAACATTACATTCATGGACTTGCACACTTTAAAATTTTCGTTTCTGAACATTCAGGAGAGTGGCGCTACGGCGCCACTATTGTACTGATTATCGGTGTTGCGGCGCGGCCCGCGCTATGGCCTGGTCAATGGCGCTGCGACGTGGCTTGCGCGGCGGCGCGACTTTTATGCCTGCAGTCGGCGCTGCGGCGCGGCGTACCAGACACAGAAATGGCAGTTCGCGAAAAATCGCAGAACATACCAATTTCTACCAATTTGTTATTTCTTACATGTAATTTGACATACCCATATACTAGAATTCGTATTTAATCATTACTCAACATTTATAGAGTGATTTTAATCAATTAAAACACATAATTACATAATTAAAATGTAAATTTCACTGTTCTTGACGTTCTTGAAGGTTTTGAACATAAATCATAAAAATTAACACTACGAATTCGTTATAACACCGAATCCGTTCCTTTAAAGTTTGGTCTCTTCGTATCAACATGCATAATAACATACAAGTATAAATTTTACAAAACAATTTATGTTTGACATATTAAAATCACGTATAAGGGCCATATGGACATATTCCATACTCTATAAATTTTGAAGCAACCATATACAATGTATTTTCATGAAACTGATGATATGGTTATACAATATATATAATCAAAGATGATATGATACCTCTTAACCCATATATGCACATTACAATTTCCAATTACAGAGACTTTACAGAAGACTTAAGAGTCATATTCATGGAAACTTTAAATGATGTAAGATTGAGAATTGGGTTGGAGAGAATTATCCAAAGTGTAGAGTGAGCGAAGATAACAATCTCTCTTACAAAACACCACTTCAATCACATCACTCACAATTTCTCTCAAAATTATAACTTTTCTCTCTGAATTCTCAAACACTCTCCCTCTCTGCATTTCCAGACTCAGAAAATAATAAGAAAGAAAAGGAGAATACGTATAATAAATAAGCAACTGACGCGCATTATGGTCAGTTAACCCAATCATGGGTAACTGCTTCCAACCACTACTAGGGCCTCGTTTGGCAAGCCTTAATTGATTCAAAGTCATTTAATTTAATAAATCTCTTATACTATAGTTTAAATCGTGTCACACCCAATTATACAATAACTCAAATATATTATTTAATTTAATTTGAATAATATATAATAATTTCTCATTAATTCACATAGTCATATAATTAATTTTCTCATTAATTATAAAATAATATTAGGCTTATTAAATATTTCATTTAATTTAATAAACTCACATAATTACATACTTTGAATAATAAAATTCTCTACATTAATTTAATAAATATAACAGATATAATTAAATTAATCTATCACAACTTCATTAATTAATTATTTAATCTAATAATTAAATCATTGAAAATAGTAATTTAATTCAATAAATATTAAGAATTAAATTACAAAAATCTCGTTCGTCACATCTTCCCCCCCCTAAAGGATTATGTCCCCAGAATCACGACTCAATAAATTCGACCCATTACATTCTCCCCCCCCCTACAAAGATTATGTCCCCAAAATCGCTTACACAAAATTAAGCAAATAAATTAGAGTAATTCTTCATCATATTCTCTTCGAGTTCTCACTTAGCTTCTTCAGTGTTGTGGTTCCTCCAAATTACCTTAACAGAAGGTATTACTTTATTTCTGAGAACTTGTTCTTTTCTATCGACAATTTGAACAGGAATATCTTCATAAGATAAGTCTTTTTTCAAAATATAGGGGTTCGTATTCAATTACATGCTTGTAATCGGGTTTGTAGGGTCGTAAAACAGAAACGTGAAAGACGTTGTGGACATTCTCGAGTGCTGGAAGTAGGGCTACCTCATACGCAACTTTTTCGATTCTTCGAAGTACTTCAAATGGTCCAATGAATCTTGGGCTTAATTTTTCTTTCTTTCCGAACCTGATTTTTCCCTTCCATGGAGAGACCTTTAAGAACACATAACTACCTAATTCAAACTCAACATTTTTATGATGTGGATCAGCATATTTCTTCTGCCTATCTTGAGCTGCTACCAGTCGTGCTCGGATCACTTTGACTATTTCTGTTGTCTGTTGTACCAATTCTGGCCCTAGCAACTGTCTTTCGTCAACTTTGTCCAAGTAAAGCGGAGTTCTGCACTTTCTGCCATATAATGCTTCATAAGGCGGCATGCCAATACTAGCGTGGTAACTGTTGTTGTAGCTGAACTCTACAAGTGGTAGGTGATCGTCCCAATTTCCTTTAAAGTCCATTACACATGCTCTTCGCATATCTTCTAACGTCTGAATCGTTCTTTCGCTCTGTCCATCTGTCTAAGGGTGATATGCTGTACTCATTCGCAATTGCGTACCCATGCACTCCTGTAGACGTTTCCAGAAGTTCGATGTGAAGCACGGATCTCTATCAGAAACAAGCGACACCAACACTCCGTGCCTCGAAACAATCTCTTTTACATATAACCTTACCAACTGATCTAAGTTGAATCTGATTTTTGATCGGAAGGAAGTGTGCGGATTTCGTCAATCGGTCAACGATAACCCATACTGCGTCGTACCCTTTCTGAGTTGTCGGAAGGCCAACCACGAAGTTCATTGTAATATGTTCCCATTTCCATTCTGGGATCTCTAACGGTTATAGCAACCCACTCGGCCTTTGATGTTCTGCTTTCACCTGACAGGTTAGACATTTGGCAACACATTCTGTAACATCACATTTCAAATTTGGCCACCAGAAGTGTTGTCGAAGATCCTTGTACATCTTGGTACTACCAGGGTGAATCGAATATCGTGAGCTATGAGCCTCACTCAAAATGTCTTCCTTAATCTCAGATATTGGCGGTACCCAAATTCTGCTCTCAAATCTCAGTATTCCTTCCTTATCTAGCTTGAATCTTGGTTCAGTTCCTTCAGATATCTTCTTTGTCACCTTTTTACATTCTTCGTCTTGAAGCTGAGCCTCTTTTACTTTATCTAGTAGAGTTGTACCAGATTGCATCTGAAATAACTTCTCATCAATTTCCATACGATACTTCACTTCCAACTCCAGTTTCTCCATTTCTAAAATTAGCTCCTCCTGAGCCGTCAACATCATCAACTTCTCCCGACCCTTTCTACTTAAGGCGTCGGCAACGACATTTGCCTTACTCGGATGGTATAAAATATCACAGTCGTAGACCTTAATTAATTGCAACCATCTTCTTTGGCGTATATTCAATTCCTTCTGTGAAAAAATATATTTCAGGCTCTTGTGGTCTGTATATATTTCACATTCCTCCCCGTAGAGATAGTGCCTCCAAATTTTTAAGGCAAACACTACTACAGCTAACTCTAAGTCGTGGGTCAGATATCCCTTCTCGTAATCCTTCAATTATCGTGATGCATACGCAATGACTCTGCCATTTTGCATTAGCACACAGCCAAGTCCTTTATGCGACGCATCACTAAAAATAATAAAATTTCATGTATCGTTCGGAAGAGATAACACAGGTGTTGTACTCAACCTCTTCTTCAATTCTTGAAAGCTTTCCTCACACTTCTCCGTCCAAACAAATTTCACAGCTTTGCGAGTTAAATTCATTAGTGGAGTTGCGATCTTGGAAAAGTATTGAATAAATTTTCTATAATATCCTGTTAATCTAAGAAAACTTCGTACTTTCGACGGCGTCCTCGACTGATCCCAGTTAATCACGACTTCGACTTTGGATGGATCTACCGAAATTCCATTTTTATCGATCACGTGCCCAAGAAATTGCACTCGCTCAATCCAAAATTCGCATTTCGAAAACTTGGCATACAACTTTTCCCTTCTCAATACTTCCAATGTTAATCTCAAATGCTCTTCATGTTCTTCCTTGGTTTTCGAATAAACCAAAATGTTGTCTATAAATACCACTACGAACTTGTCCAAAAACGGCTTGAACACACCATTCATTAGTCCCATAAATGCTGCAGGAGCATTCGTAAGACCAAACGACATTACTAAAAATTCAAATTGACCATATCATGTTCTGAACGCTGTCTTCGGTACATCCTCTGGTCTCACCTTCAATTGATGATAACCACTTCTCAAATCTATCTTGGAAAAGTATTTTGCTCCCTTCAATTGATCAAATAGATCATCAATCCTCGGTAATGGATATCTATTCTTAATCGTGACCTTGTTCAGTTCTCTGTAATCAATGCAGAGCCGCATCGTTCCATCCTTCTTCTTCACAAACAACACCGGCGCTCCCCACGGCGATACGCTCGGTTGAATGTACTTCTTTTCCAATAATTCTTGTAGTTGTACCATTAATTCTTTCATCTCTACTGGTGCCATTCGGTATGGTGCTTTCGATATTGGAGCGGTTCCTGGCGCCAAATTGATCACGAAATCCACTTCTCTATCTGGCGGAAGTCCTGGCAAATCGTTTGGAAAGACATCGACGAAGTCTCTCACTACCGGTATCTCCTCTACTTTCGGATTCTCTTTACGACTGTCGACTATGTAAGCTAAATATCCTACAAAGTCTTGTCTTAACAACTTCCTGGGCTGCATCATCGTCAGACAACTCGCTTGTCTAGGTGAAACATAACCTTTGACGGAGTCATAAGGTTAATACGCTTCTTTTGGCAATCAATTACAGCCTCGTAATTGAATAACCAGTCCATTACCAAGATAACATCGAATTCTTCAAGTCGAATAGGGATAAGATCTACGTTCATGATATTACCCTTAATATCCACTCTACAGTTCTTATGTACGTACTTAACAAGGATTATTTCTCTATTCGCAATTTCTATGTTCATGGGGTATTCCAACTCATCCTTAGGCAAATCTAAATTCTTAGCAAAGTCATCGGATATAAAGGAACAAGTAGCACCCGAATCAAATAAAACATAAGCATTAATTTTATTGATCGGAATGATACCTGACACCACATCACGAGACTGAACTGCATCCTGCACCGTCATGTTGAAAGTCCTGGCGGTCTGTCAGTTAGTTACAGTTGGTCATGTGATAGTCAAGGCGTTTCCACTGCTGTTTCCCTTGTTTCCTCCTGATCTTGCCCCTCCAGATCCCTTCTTAGGATAGTCTCTTGACAAATGATCTTTTAAACCACAGGTGAAGCAGGCACCCTTCTTTGGGTTAGGACAATTAGGTGCTATGTGGCCTTCTTGACCACAATTGTAGCACACTCTTTTTCCATTCATGAAAACTCGCAGATGAGCTTTCCTGCAAGTCGGGCATGCTTCAATCCTCTTCTTCTGACCTCCTTGCTGATTCCCCGATGATGAGTTGTCATTCCACCTCTTCTTCTTATTAAAATTACCACCTCCTGTGCCACTTTCACTAGCCTTGTTATTTCCTTCACTTTCAGTCTTCTTCTTCTTCTGATCTTGATTGTACTTGGTCACCGCATCGCTTCCACCTTCAGCGAGGATGACCTTTTCCAGTACTCCAGCAAACGTGTTTAGCTGAAACATTGATACTTTGTTATATACCCAGGGCTTCAGTCCTTGTTCAAGCCGTCTCGCCTTCTCTCATCCGTGTGAACTTGATACGGGGCGAACCTCACCAACTCGTTGAATTTTGCCGCATAATCAGGTATGGACATATTTCCCTGCTTCAACTCTAGAAACTGAACCTCCATTTGGTTCTGCGAGCTGGTCAGGAAATACATTTCGAAAAACATCTCTTTTGGCGTATTGTACACTGACGTGTACACGCCTTCACCTCCACGGACTTTATTAGCTTGCCACCAATAACTGGCTTCAGACTTCAGCATAAACGTAGCAAAAGCGGTCTTCTGATCTTCTCTAACTCTAACAACATCGAAAACCTTCTCCATTTCCATAACCCACGTTTGAGCTTCAATTGGGTTCATGGAACCTTTAAACTCCGGCGATCCCACCGCCTTGAAATCCTTAAACGTAGTATTTGGTGGAGCTTGAGGTTGATTATTCATTGCTCCAGCTAATAAGTTAACCAATTGCTGAACGGGATTAGCATTGGCGTTATTGTTATTATTCGTAGACTCTTCCTGAGCTGGTTGACGGTGTTGTCTTCTTCTTGGAGGCATATTTCTGTTAAAATATATGTTTATTAGATCTCTATTTAATTCTCTAAATAGTTAAGGCAATACTTAACAATTTAACATAATCACTTAACACATTATCTCAAACAACTTGATATATATTCATTCTAATCAAAAGTTTTAACATCAAACGATAGCATTACTGCTATTAACATCCATTATCCTGTGATAAAGAATCCACAAGATTTAAAATATCAAAAATATTCTTTTGTTCATAACCACATCGGAATTTACATCTAAATACTAGATAAGTTTATCACATAATTAAATAAATTCTATCATTGTCTGTCAAGGCGCTGAATAGCCTTGTTACACTCCTCTTCTATGATGCGAGACATCGTCCTATGATGGTAGTCCTTCGAATTGGATTGGATACCTCAACACTCGATCCTGAGCCTCATCCATTGCACTATTGAGTGTAGAGTACGTCTCCCCAAGCTTAGCCTTCTTTGCACGACCATCCTCTTCCGCAAGGTCAGCATGCTGTGACTCTCTTACCCAGCCCTCCTCTACTATGATCAGCCTTTTAGAGCTTTCCTTCAGTTCCTTCTTCAACTTCTTTATCTCCTCGGTCTTATCCTCGGTTTGACCCTTCTGGTGGACCAAATCCCATTCTACGTTTCCCAGTCGTGTGTGAAGAGTCTCAATCTCCCTCTCCTTTTGCTCGAGAGTAATCTGCTGAATAATCGCCCGCTTAGTCAGATCCTGGACATCGTCTTGTAACTCTACGTTACGGTCATATAACGCGTCGTACATCTCAGCATCAATGGAGTGCGTTGGGAACTCCTCTTCTTCCTCTTCAAATTCCACCTCAAGATCCTCCTCAGGATCAGTCTCAGGTTCATGCTCCTGACCAACAATGGTGATCAATGGAGATGACTCCCCCTGTACCAACTGTTCCCTAACTACATGAATGTCTCGGGGCTCCTCCTCTTTAGGTACTATAGGTACTCGGGGTTCCTCCTCCCCAGCTCGACTAGTTCCTCCAACATCCAACATCCTGACAATAAAATTTCGAGTTTTAGTTACTAAGTCGTACTAGTGAGCACATAATTTAACACATAAACACATAAAGTCTTTTATTATCTTCAATGAATTTACAAAAATTTATTTCCTAGAACTCGATAAGAGTTTTCCATCACTATGTTCTTCCTATAAGGCTACTACCTAAGGTTGTTCCCCCACCTAAGGTTCATAACCTACAGCTTTGATACTAACTTGTGATACCCCCAAATCTGGGTACTTCGATTCCACAGGATTTGGTGTTCAATGTACAAGTATCATCTATCTATCTACCCATAATAAATACAAACTGTGCAATAGATAGAAATAAAATCCTCCCCTTATGGGATTACAACATCTGAATAATAAATACAATCCTAGGTCAATCTAACCTTAAACATCTGTGCGGAAACATAAACAAATAAGTCTTAAACAACATCAAATCTTTACAATAACATTCTTAAAATTAAATAACAAGTCTTCATCACTTATTAGCTTTGCCTTTGCCTTTTCTAGTAGAAGGCTCATCGTACCTTTCGTTCTTAACTGCAATGGTATTATTACGCAAGAATGAGCATGATTGCCCACAAGTATAAAAATGAAATAACAATATATAATAACATGCGAGTGAATCAAAGACTTCTGAAATAAAGCTCAACTTTTGAATCAAGAATGAATAACAAGAATCAAAAGATTTCTGAGGGTCATAAGACCTTGAACTATGTCCTAGGTTATCAAGGGTTGTACTTGAAACCTTTAACAGTCATAAGACTATGGACTCTTCTACTCGTACTTAGGGGGATCAGCTCTTAGTACCATACTGTGCACAATATCTTAACGCTAACGCATAAGTAATCCCTTTACAGGGTTGTTCATCTCAGTTTGACATTAAAGTCCGCACCAAAGGAAGTTTGGTTTGGATAAATCAATAAGGGTTCTGAATTTTAGAACATTCATCAACTATGGACTAGTCGAATCAAATAAGTGTTCACTAGTCTAACAAGATTTAACAATAAATGATAATTAGATTGAATACTAATCTCAAGAGGTATACAATAGAACAAATATTGTATAACAGAATCATACTTTGAAAACATAATTAATCTTTAATATAACAATTGAAATTGATTAATAATAATGAGAATAACTCGAATAATGATAACAAGTAGGGTTAGAAAACTTGCCTCGTGCGTAGATTACACTTTAATTATACATGTTCTTCGGTATAAATCCTACATACCATTTTCATTCACAACTCTAGTTAATTATAATATAATTAATCATCATAAGTTCATTCTTTTGTCTAAACTTTGGTTATGGCTATACTTAGTTAATTTATCACACTTATTGACACATAATAAACACTTCACGAATACTAAATTAGTTATGCAGTCAATAATTCAATTCACATGCAATTTATGTTATTGACATGTTAAGAATCGGTTTTAACATCTAATTATACTTCTAACATATTTTTATGTTCATTAGATTAGGTTAACATTACATTCACGGACTTGCACACTTTAAAATTTTCGTTTCTGAACATTCTGGAGAGTGGCGCTGCGGCGCCACTGTTGTACTGATTATCGGCGCTGTGGCACGGCCCGCACTGCGGCCTGGTCAATGGCGATGCGGCGTGGCTCGTGCTACAGCGCGACTCTTATTCCTGCAACCGGCGCTGCGGCACGGCGTACCAGACACAGAAATGGCTGTTCGCGAAAAATCGCAGAACATGCTAATTTCTACCAATTTGTTATTTCTTACATGTAATTTGACATACCCATATACTAGAATTCGTATATAATCATTACTCAACATTTATAGAGTGATTTTAGCCAATTAAAACACATAATTACAGAATTAAAATGTAAATTTCACTGTTCTTGATGTTCTTGAAGGTTTTGAACCTAAATCATAAAAATTAACACTACGGATTCGTTATAACATTGAATCCGTTCATTTAAAGTTTGGTCTCTTCGTATCAACTTGGATAATAACATACAAGTATAAATTTTACAAAACAATTTATGTTTGACATATTAAAGTCACATATAAGGGTCATAAGGGCATATTCCATACTCTGTAAATTTTGAAGCAACCACATACGATGTATTTTCATGAAACTGATGATATGGTTATACAATATATATAATCAAATACGATATGATACCTCTTAACCCATATATGCACATAACCCTTACAATTTTCAATTACAGAGACTTTACAGAAGACTTAGGAGTCATATTCATGGAAACTTTAAATGACGTAAGATTGAGAATTGGGTTGGAGAGAATTACCCAAAGCGTAGAGTGAGCGAAGATAACAATCTCTCTTGCAAAACACCACTTCAATCACACCACTCACAATCTCTCTCAAAATTATAACTTTTCTCTCTGAATTCTCAAACACTCTCCCTCTCTGCTTTTCCAGACTCAGAAAATAATAAGAAAGAAAAGGAGAATACGTATAATAAATAAGCAACTAACGCGCATTATGGTCAGTTAACCCAATAATGGGTAACTCTTTCCAACCACTACTAGGGCCTCGTTTGGCAAGCCTTAATTGATTCAAAGTCATTTAATTTAATAAATCTCTTATACTATAGTTTAAATCGTGTCACACCCAATTATACAATAACTCAAATATATTATTTAATTTAATTTGAATAAAATATAATAATTTCTCATTAATTCGCATAGTCATATAATTAATTTTCTCATTAATTATAAAATAATATTAGGCTTATTAAATATTTTATTTAATGTAATAAACTCACATAATTACATACTTTGAATAATAAAATTCTCTATATTAATTTAATAAATATAACACATATAATTAAATTAATCTATCACAACTTCATTAATTAATTATTTAATCTAATAATTAAATCATTGAAAATATTAATTTAATTCAATAAATATTAAGAATTAAAATACAAAAATCTCGTTCGTCACAGTACTATTCACGGGGTACTATTCACAAAGTACTATTCATGGATACTATTCACGGGATACTACTCACTCGGGTACTATTCACCCGAGGAATTTTTTTATAAAAAAATTGATTTCTTTGTTGTCCAAATCATTTTTGATGTAATATTATTCTTGAATTTTACTCCACAAAGCAGTATCATGTTAACAATTTTGATATTATTGAATTCTGGATAAATTAGGTTATAAATCTTTAAAAATTTATTATTTGCTTTCTTTTAATTGAATTCTTATATTATTGTCATCATCATCATGCTTATATTGTGATAAAAGTCATCTGTGGCTTACGTGCATAGATGTACTATTGATTGGTATGATTATGACCAGGGATTATTCGGTATAATCATGACCGTAATATTACAAATGATGTGGTAAAAGTCCTCATTGGCCCGTAGTGCATTAATGGACAGTTGTTGGTATGATCATGACTATTGATGATTACATGAATATCCTTGGTCCGTAGTGCATGGATGATTTGATGATGTGGTTTATTTATTAAGCTGAGTCTCAGCGATAAAGTTGATGAAAAACTTTTTAAATCATAGAAGATAGTAGATATCATGCTCTACTTGACTCTTCTAATGGATTGCTTGTTTCGCTACAGTTAAACTTGATGATTATTGTATTTTATCAGTTTAACACTGTTGAAGGCTAACGATAATTTATTCATTATCTTAGTCATAATATTTCTTACTGGGCTAGTTGAGCTCACCCTTTTGCTTTCAGTGTTCTCTTCAGGAAATGAAAACGTAGCCGGGACTAGTCGGGGAATAGAGTGACGGTCCGAGATGGTGGCTATAGTAGTCCTCACTATTTTATGAAATAGTGTGATAATAAATGTAATGAGGACTTTATTTGAGTTTGAACACTGTCTATGAGACAATATTCGTGTAAAAACTCTAAGCTACGCTGTTGTCGTATAGTATAAAAGAAGTTGTATTTGATTTATGTACCATGTATTTGGCGACTCAGAATGGGTGATGTATACCTATTTTGGGGGCGTCACAGTTGGTATCAAAGCTTAGGGATATGATCCTTGGTTGAGATGTGAGACTAGAACTAGGAGGGGAGAGATGGGAAATTCCTTCGCTAGTATGACCTACCTAAGTTTATTTGGTATTTATTTGGTTGGTCAAAGTATAGGGATAATATGTGACATGTCAATTAAACCTTGTTTTGTGGCAGTATTTGAAAATGGCATCCGAAAATATTGAGATAAGCAATGAAGCACATGAGACCGTTAAGTCACCAACGATCAATACCCAGGATAATGTGCATCAGGATGGCAATAATCCTCAGGAAAACAACAACGCTGACCAAATGATGAACGATGGGATGTTCAAAGGCTTTATGCAATTCATGCAACATCAGGCAAGAACAACTCCAGTTCAAAATATAGGTGGAAACACTGGCAACTCTCGGACGGTCACCGCTAAACAGTTCAAGGAGCTGGGACCACCGGAGTTTATTGGAGAGCCAAAATCACTTAAGGCAGAGACATGGATAAAGCAGATCACCAAGGTATTTGATGTCTTGAGATGCTCCGAGGAGCAAAAGGTTCCCTTTTCCACCTTTACGTTGCGAGGAGAGGTAGATTACTGGTGGAAATTGGTAAAGCGTACTCAATCTGCCGCACTGAAGATGTCTTGGGAGAAGTTCCAAGAACTGTTCAACGACAAGTACTTTCTTGAAAGTATTCGTCACATGAAGGAGGTAGAGTTTATTAAGCTGGAGCAAAACAATATGACCGTGTTGCAGTATGAAGCTAAGTTTGTCGAGTTGTGACGCCCCCAAAACAGGTCCATTCCATCCAACCTATTCTGAGTTGCCAAATACATGGTACAGAAAATAACTACAACTTTATTACAACAATTGTCGTGCAAAATACAACAACACATATGCTGTGAGTTTGGATACAAATATATACCAAATGTGACTCATGTCCTAATCGTGGACAGCACCTCACAATGATACCTTACATAAAGGTATAGTCAAAAACTATTTTAGAAATTAGAATCTTTGGAAAGTGCTCAAGGAAACCTTCGTACATGGGAGGCCATGCATCTAGGTTATGATTGATATCATATGGCCATAGAATTATCCTTGGTTGACCCAATAGACCCCAAAGAAAAATGAGAAGTTTACTATCATATTATTTCCAATGGTGAGTCTTCTCTTGACATATCATTATCTCCGCTGTCTCTAATTGAAAATTATACTTCAAACAAACACCAAGATTATATAGGTAGTGCTCGTAAATATACTCAGCAAGTGGATGAGCACATCCCTGTCTTATGATGACACGAGATTGTATATCATTAGACATCTTGTATGATAGTGGCAAAACACCCTTCCAACGTTGGGTTCGCCTCACCCTATTTGATTCACCAAATATAACTATTAAATGATGTATACAACACTTTTTTATATTGCTTAGGGAAAACCTCCACAGCTAGAGACCACCGTTCTATTTTTCCGTTACCCTCGCTCGACCCAGCTACACTCTTATTACCTGAAAGGAATTGTGAAACAAAAGGGTGAGCACAACTAGCCCAGTAAAGAATATCATGACTAAAGATAAATAATTTATCAATAGTCTTTAATAGTAATAAATCAGAGATTTAGAACATATGGTAGATGATAAAAATTTTCAACCATAGTTGCAGCGGAACGAGCAATCCATTAGAAGAGTCAAATAGACCATAAAGTCTATTATCTTCTCTATGTTAAAAATCCACCAACAACGTTTTATCCCTGTAACATCACTCAACAGTTCCTTTTCACAATCATATGAATAACTCATAATCATAATTGTGATTCTAAATTTTTCTTCACACCCAGGACGAAGAATATTTTCATTACATGTCTTTACCTGAAACATCAAAGATCATGGTTATACTAAATCACAGTTCCTGTTTATAATCATACTAACAATTTCATATTTGCACTACGGGCCAAAGATATTCCTCAACAGACCATCTTTGCACTACAGGCCAAAGATATTCATCAATAATTCATCTTTGCACTACAGGCCAAAGATATTCCTCAACAGTTCATATTTGCACTACAGGCCAAATATATTAATATCTCAAAGAAATATATAATCATTTCAGAATTTATATAAACAATTATAACCATGTTGATCATTTCACCTTTGCACTTAAGCTAAAGATATTCAATTATAAATTCAATGGTCATGACCATACCAATCAACAATTCAACTTTGCACTACTGGCCAAAGAGAACCCATAGTCATGATCATACCAAAAATATACCCATCTTTACACTCAAGTCAAAGAGAAATATCATCATTAGGGTTATAAAAATGTTATATATGATAATAAAAATAATATAATCAACATATAGTTTTAATCTCAAGAGTAATATTCATAAATCAACTATAATTTGATCAGAAAAAGAAACCAATTTTTATGTTAATAGTAACTCGTGAATAGTAACTCGTGAATAGTAACTCATGAATAGTAAACCCGACACAAAAAGGTAGAAATTCCACAATAAAATACATACCAATATTTCGGTATAATGATATTGAAAGAATAATATTTCTTAAGCTTATAAACAATTTATTTTAATTGTTTACACTTTACTAAATAATGCATTTAATCATCCTAAAATGCCAAACTCATAAGATTTCATTACCAATAACCAAAACCCTCATAAAAAATCTGCATATACTGTAACGACCCCAAAATCTACACAATTTAAATCCCGACTTCGGTCGTTAACCATACATTCAACCTCTAAATAATACATCATTATTCGATATTAAACTTAATAAAATTGCGGAATATTTAAAACTTTTATACATTTCCTTCTTTCTTACCCTGAATCGCAACCATTACATTACATCTCTTTGATTCAATCTTATATCATGAATCGTTACAACAAAATGACTATACAAAGTCTTACATCATAACTAAATATCCATATACATTAGCTTACATTTCAACAACATTTTACGTTCAAAATATGAAATACATTTCTCATAAAACATAAGTAATCTTCGTGAATATAGATCTCTATAACTCACATAGCATGTATCTTTACCTTAAAATTTGTACCTGCAAAAGTGGTTATTTGCAAGAGTGAGCTCGACAGCCCAGCAAAGTCTAACAGTTTTCATGCATCACATAACACATAATAACATGCTCGACATACATCTCATTAAAGTAACATGGCATACATGCTTTTAATTCACATAACAAATATAAAGATTGAGTTCCTTACTCAATCATCATTACTTAGCCAAAACAATGCAGTCATATATTGACTTTAACATTTCATGATTTCAACATGCATAACACATCATGCAATTTAAAACAGTTCATCAAGTCCACGTAGAAAATAGGAACCGAAAGACTTGCCTTGATCGTTGTTTACCAATAATAGCTTAACAGCTTACAGTTATCTGCACTTCACGTGCCCTACACAATTATATAATCATACACATCAACTATTAGTCACATAACAATACATAGCAATTGTAATGTAAACTCTACTTCACATCTCATAATCTTTCCTATTAATAAATACATAATGGTCAATTAGATTGTGTTAACTTTTCGACTTATGACTCACTATATTTCTTCTTAGTCAAACTCGAAGTTCAAGTGCTTAAGTCTTGCTAGGACTACTTATTGGTTTTATATTAAACCCATTCCATATCTTATAATATCCATTTCAATGGAATTGAAACACTTTTTAAGTTCATTAACACTTGGCACGGCGTTTCGACGTTCAATCGTCACACGCCCGATTTACCTTTCTTGTGTATGCTTACTATGCTTCTATAACTTATCTAATGCATTATTTATTAATGTTAAGCATCATTATATTTACTAACATTCATGTTTTATAACTTAGGACATCATCTTTTATGGTCTGGAGCACTACACATGCATATGTGCATGTCTGACACCCTCCGATTGCCTCCGAAAACACAATAGTTCTAAAGATGACCATTTTTACCTATCCTAGTGACCTCAAATTGAAAAACTTAAAGAACGAAAGTTGTAGGTCTACTCGTCCTCGTTCCGGATCATCTTGAATCACCTCAATCGGAGTTCGTATGAGGAAGTTATGACCATTTTACTAAAGGAGGTCAAAACTGTCCAAGTCAGACTTCTGTCCCCGCGCTGGGGCGCGAGGACTAAGCCAAAAAGTGGCGCTGGGGCGCGAGATTGGCGTTGGGGCGCGAATTTCAGTGCTGGGGCGCCAACTTCTGGCGCTGGGGCGCGAACTTTGGCGCCGGGGCGCGATTTTTGGCGCTGGGGCTCAAATTTTGGCGCTGGAGCGCCGAAACTTGCAGAACCCAACAACGAAGAACAAAACAACACTACTGTCTTTATTTTTTACAGTAATTAACCCCAATTAACATGTATAACTTATATAAATTACACATATACACACTACCTAACATGCATATACTAGTTTAAATTACTAAACAATAATCACAGAAAACTAAATTCCTTGAAAATCATATTTTAAAACAAAACTCCATGTTTGACATTTGTTAAACACAGTGAACACTATAATCTCTAATAACCACAAATTTGATTACTTTTAAACTACAATTCTCTGTAGTTCATATCCAATTAACATAATCACACTTCAATTTCATAACTTCACAATTAACATATATTAATTTTGATATTTCTACAAACCACTTTCACACGTGAATGTTTACTGTAAAAACTAATTTCTCTTTCTCTATGAACGCTAGCATACTTCTCATATATACATACATGTGCTAATATAATAATTATAGTTACAAATACACTTAATATCATACAAAGCTATATATATATATATATATATATATATATATATATATATATATATATCCACAATTCATCTTTTATAATTATTTTACAGAGAACTTTTTGGAATAAGAAAACTAAACTTTAAAATAAAATAAGAGGATTAATATCCTACCTTTGATTTAAGAAGATAATGGTTATCCTTTTGATTATCAAGCCTCTTTTTCCCAATTCCTTTCTTAAAAACCTGTTAGAAATCACTCACTTTCTCTCTAGAGTTTTCTCAAATTTTCTCTGTATTCTTCTTCTTCTCTCCCTTTTCTTCAACTGAGTCTTTCTTTTCACTTCTAACTTACGTAGAATAGTATAACGTATATAGTAATAATATATATTAATGATATAATATAAATATAGATATAACTTATATCAGTTATGTAAGTTTTTGAAAATCAAAAGCCATAAGGCTTGTTTGGCTAACTACTAAAAAAATAATCAATTAATCCTTATGTCTTGTTTGGTAAAACACAATTAGGTTAAAGACTTAATAGGCATTAGGCTTTGTTTGGCAAAACTAAATTAAACACTTTTAATTTATTTTAATAACTCCTTTATAACAAGGTTATTTGTCACACTTCTATTAAAATAAATAAACAATTTAATCAATTCAAATACTACTCTATTAAATTACTTTAACACATAAATCATTAACATATAATTATAATTTCCTTTATAATTATAATTTTATTCAACCAACTAACACTTTATTTTAATTACAAATTCTAATTATAAGTATTATAATTCATTTAATCATTATTAGCTCTCTAACTTAATTATTAAATTAAATTAGTATATAATCTCATAACAATTAATTTTCTTAGCTCCTTAATTATTTATTTAATCATTATAAATTATCTAACTTAATTATTAAATTAAATTAGATTACTATTTCAAAATAATTACTTTCCTTAACTCATTAAATATTTTTTTTAAACAAATAAATAATCAAATCACATCAAATCAAATACTTATTCAACAATAAACACATCCATTAAATATTTATATAAATCAATAAATATTTAAATATTATAATAAAAATCTGGATTGTTACATCATTCCCTCCTTACAAGGATTCTGTCCTCAGAATCACAACTCAAGTCACTCATTCGTTACATATACCTCATATAGGATTCTCAAGCCATAAAATCCTATTTTTTTAATTTTCTTACTTCACATAACATATTTAATTCATTTACCCATAACTAGTCTATTTTTATAAAAAATACCAAATCAGTTCCAAAAATATTTTTTTTCTGGAATTTAGCAGAATATAGCCCAATATTGAACATATATTTTTCTCAGAATTTTTAAAACTCATTTACTATTTTTTATACGGCCAAAACTGTCGAATATTTAGACATTTATCATAAATTGTACTTTTATCCAAAAATTCTGAAATTCACAGAGTACACTAATATTATATAGATGTACTCCCAATAAAAATTTCATCAATTTTGGAGTTAACCACAAGGAGTTATAAGCGGTTACTTTTAAAATAGTCTTTTCTCATAAAATTCATAACTCTTAATCTATACATCCAAAAATCACCATTTTTGGACACAATCAATAAAACTCATCAAAATATCATTTTAAATTTTTCAAGAATTTTTTTAAGGTCGGAAGAAGTACGAAACATGAAAAACATAATAACCCATTAAAATCCCTTACTATCCCTTACCTCAAAAGAGCAGCACTTCTGACTGGATATCAGATATGACGCTGAAGAAAACTTACACTGATGAATATCAACTCACCAAGTATCTAAATACTCACAAAATATACTTAATAATCTAGAGAGAAAAAGAGAGAAAACTTATGAATTCTGGTGTGATTTTCAATTCTAACTTAGCCCTCTATTTATAGGAAAATGTTAGCACGCCGAAGCAGACTTAACCTGCAACCTGATGGCTTTACCTACTTCTATTCCCACCCACCACAATTGAATAAAAATCTGAGCACATTTCTTCACCAACCGAGAGTGGGGCCCACCAATTCTAGAATTTTCCAACAAAATGATTAACTCCAAAAATTTAGCAATTTCTGAACCAGTCATCTCGTAAAATTCATAACAAATCATACGTTCATTATTAACGGTTCAAAATTTGTGGACATATACTCAACTTATATATGTATAACATATCCAAATATTACCACGATCCAACGGTCAGATTAAAAATTATAACCCTCGCAAAATATCTCAAAAACCCTAATTTAATTTTTAATACATCCGTTCCGACAAAAATACAGATAAAACACCTCAACATTAACCCCTTCATTTTTAACCACAAAAATATATCCCTCATTTATATCCACATAAAATAAATATTTTCTTATCATATGAATCAATAATTAATTATTCACAAATAATATTACAGAATCACATTTATGACAACCAGGTCGTTCCCAAGAAAGAGGAGGCTTTCCAATAAGACTTTCTCCTTACTGGCGCGCAATTAGGTGACCAAACCTCTTCTTAGACAGAACTTTCTAGACATTGCAAATAATGTTAGCTAATAATATTATTCAAATAATATGAATTATTGATCTGATAATGGGAAATACTGTGCAGTGACAATTATTGAACAACAATAATATAAAATTTTAACGTAGCAATTATTGAATTAATAAAATAAAATATTGAACAGTAACTACTGTAACAATTATTGAGTAGTGCCATCCTCCGTAAGAATCAATAATTCAAAAATACTGTGCAATCCGTGTGCTACTGTGTAACAACGCGTATTACTGTATTTTAACCAGCGGGTATTCCAACAGTGTTAACGGTAACAACTACGCCGTTAATTATAAAAACTCAATTGTTGTCGTTATCTTCATCCGACAGTTCTTCGTTATGGGGCCCACAAATAGCTGCGCCGTCGTACAAATATTTCCCGACAGAAAGAATATTCCACGACCAAACGAATATTCCCCGACAACAATGATTATTTTATAACCACTTGCTTATTTTGAAAAAAATTTCACGTTTCACCCATAATTTTAAACTTTTATCAATTTAACCATTTGCTGAATAGTAATTATAAGAAAAATTAAATACTTTTATTTCCTAAAATTCGGGGTCTTACAATCTCCCCTCCTTATGAAATTTCATCCCCGAAATTTACGTACCTGGTATTTCGAAGAGTTGAGAATACCTTGCTTTCAATTCAGATTCTATCTCTCAGATCATCATGATTTCTCCATTGCTCATCTCCCATGATAACTTCATTTGGGTTCCTCATTTTTTGGGAAGTCATGAAAACCGCCATCCCTCGAACTACCCGATTTTGACTTGTCTGGGGCAGCATTTGGCGTCATCACTACCGTTGAAATATACTTTTCTATAGGACGTATTCCTCCCTCAATTGCCTCGTTGTACTCCTCATTCATGATCTGAATCATCAATCTTCGATCCATATCGGATTCAGGTTGACCACTATGTACAGGGTAATTCAAAACTCGATGTTGGGTTCTCCCAATTGCTTTCCAAAAAGAGAAATTCATAGCATCTATTTTAGCCTTCTTAGATCTGACATCTCTTTCCACAATATCCACGTGTCGTGCGGCTTTTGCCCATGCATCACTTATTCTCACTCGTTCAGTTTTTTCTTCTTTCAGCTCAGATTCCATCTTTATCATCTTGTATTCTGCCAAAGAATGCTTCTGTTTAAGCATCACATATCGGGTAACACAAGCTTGAATTGTTGCATCCTTTTGTTCCACGACCGCCTGTCGTTCTTCAGCTTGCTCTTCTAACTCATGAATACGATTTTGAAATTCTACATTTTGATCATATAATACCTCTAATAAACTCTCCTCAGGTACCTCTTCTTCCTCTTCTTCCTCAGTCTCAACTGTTACCTCTGCGACTATCTCGGGTGCAACTATCAATTCTTCACTCACCATATGGATATCTCTAATTCTTTCTTCGTCTGACATCACATTATCATGGTTAGTGATTAGAGGTATCCGCACAGTCTCATTCACTCCATTGCTAGCATTCTCAACTGTCATTCTCAAATACTGCCATAAAATAAGGGTTAATTAAAAAAATTAACATATCATATAATATCCCGATATTATGACTAACCAACAAATAAGCTTAGGTAGGACACACTAGCAAAGGATTTACTCATCTCTCCCCTCCTAGTTATATTCCCCGATATCCGCCAGAGACCATATCCCTAAGCTCTGATACCACCTGTGACGCCCCCAAAACAAGTCCATTCCATCCAACCTATTCTGAGTCGCTAAATACATGGTACAAAAAATAACTACAACTTTAATACAAAAATTGTCGTGCAAAATACAACAACACATATGCTGTGAGTTTGGATACAAATATATACCAAATGTGACTCATGTCCCAATCGTGGATAGCACCTCACAATGATACCTTACATAAAGGTATAGTCAAAAACTGTTTTAGAAATTAGAATCTTTAGAAAGTGCTCAAGGAAACTTTCGTACATAGGAGGCCATGCATCTAGGTTATGATAGATATCATATAGCCACAGAATTATCCTTGGTTGACCCAATAGACCCCAAAGAAAAACGAGAAGTTTACTATCATATTCTTCGCAATGGTGAGTCTTCTCTTGACATATCATTATCTCTACTGTCTCTAATTGAAAATTATACTTCAAACAAACACCAAGATTATATAGGTAGTGCTCGTAAATATACTCAGCAAGTGGATGAGCACATCCCTATCTTATGATGACACGAGGTTGTATATCATTAGACATCTTGTATGATAGTGAAAAAACAGCCTTCCAACGTTGGGTTCGCCTCACCCTATTTGATTCACCAATTATAACTATTAAATGATGTATACAACACTTTTCTATACTGCTTAGGGGAAACCTCCACAGCTAGAGACCACCGTTCTATTTTTCCATTACCCTCGCTCGACCCAGCTACACTCTTATTACCTGAAAGGAATTGTGAAACAAAAGGGTGAGCACAACTAGCCCAGAAAAGAATATCATGACTAACGATAAATAATTTATCAATAGCCTTTAACAGTAATAAATTAGAGATTTAGAACATATGGTAGATGATAAAAATTTTCAACCATAGTTGCAGCGAAACGAGCAATCCATTAGAAGTGTCAAATAGACCATAAAGTCAATTATCTTCTCCATGTTAAAAATCCACCAACAATATTTTATCCCTGTAACATCACTCAACAATTCCTTTTCACAATCATATGAATAACTCATAATCATAATTGTGATTCCACCCTGGACGAAGAATATTTTCATCACATGTCTTTACCTGAAACATCAAAGATCATGGTTATACCAAATCACAGTTCTTATTTATAATCATACTAACAATTTTATCTTTGCACTACGGGCCAAAGATATTCCTCAACAGACCATCTTTGCACTACAGGCCAAAGATATTCATCAATAATTCATCTTTGCACTACAGGCCAAAGATATTACTCAACAGCTCATATTTGCACTACAGGCAAAATATATTCATCAACAATTCATCTTTGCACTACAGGCCAAAGATATTCTTTAACAGTTCATATTTGCACTACAGGCCAAATATATTAATATCTCAAAGAAATATATAATCATTTCAGAATTTATATAAACAATTATAACCATGTTGATCATTTCACCTTTGCACTTAAGCTAAAGATATTCAATTATAAATTCAATGGTCATGATCATACCAATCAACAATTCAACTTTGCACTACTGGCCAAAGAGAATCCATAGTCATGATCATACCAAAAATCTACCCATCTTTACACTCAAGTCAAAGAGAAATATCATCATTAGGGTTATAAAAATATTATATATGATAATAAAAATAATATAATCAACATATAGTTTTAATCTCAAGAGTAATATTCATAAATCAACTATAATTTGATAAGAAAAAGAAACCAATTTTTATGTTAATAGTAACTCGTGAATAGTAACTCATGAATAGTAACTCGTGAATAGTAATTCGTGAATAATAACTTATGAATAGTAATCCTGACACAAAAAGGTAGAAATTCTATAATAAAATACATACCAATATTTTGGTATAATGATATTGAAAGAATAATATTTCTTAAGCTTATAAACAATTTATTTTAATTATTTACACTTTACTAAATAATGTATTTAATCATCCTAAAATGTCAAACGCATAAGATTTCATTACCAATAACCAAAACCCTTATCGAAAATCTGCATATATTTCATATAGGATTCTCAAGCCATAAAATCTTATTTTTCAATTTTTTTACTTCACATAACATATTTAATTCATTTACTTATAACTAGTCTATTTTCATAAAAAAAAACCAAATCAGTTCCAAAAATATTTCTTTTTTGGAATTTAGCAGAATATAGCCCCATATTGAACATATATTTTTCTCAAAATTTTTAAAACTCATTTACTATTTTTCATATGGCCAAAACTGCCGAATATTTAGACATTTATCATAAATTGTACTTTTATCCAAAAAATCCGAAATTCACAGAGTACACTAATATTATATAGATGTACTCCCAATAAAAATTTTATCAATTTTAGAGTTAACCACAAGGAGTTATAAGCAGTTTCTTTTAAAATAGTCTTTTCTCATAAAGTTCATAACTCTTAATCTATACATCCAAAAATCACCATTTTTAGACACAATCAATAAAACTCATCAAAATATTATTTTAAATTTTTCAAGAATTTTCTGAAGGTCGGAAGAAGTACGAAACATGAAAAATATAATAACCCATTAAAATCCCTTACTATCTCTTACCTCAAAAAAGCAGCACTTCTGACTGGATATCGGATATGACGCTGAAGAAAATTTGCACTGATGAATATCAACTCACCAAGTATCTAAATACTCACAAAATGCACTCAATAATCTAGAGAGAAAAAGAGAGAAAATTTATGAATTCTATTGTGATTTTCAATTCTAACTTAGCCCTCTATATATAGGAAAATATTAGCACGCCGAAACAGACTTAACATGCAACCTGATGGCTTTACCTGCTACTATTCCCACCCACCATATTTGAATAAAAATCTCAGTACATTTCTTCACCAACCAAGAGTGGGGCCCACCAATTTTAGAATTTTCCACCAAAATGATTAACTCCGAAAATTCAACAATTTCTGAACCAGTCATCTCGTAAAATTCATAACAAATAATACGTTCATTATTAACGGTTCAAAATTTGTGGACATATACTTAACTTATATATGTATAACATATCCAAATATTACCACGATCCAACGGTCGGATTAAAAATTATAACCCTCACAAAATATCTCAAAAATCCTAATTTAATTTTTAATACCTCCGTTCCGATAAAAATACAGATAAAACACCTCAACATTAACTCCTTCAATTTTAACCACAAAAATATACCCCTCATTTATATCCATATAAAATAAATATTTCTTTATCATATGAATCAATAATTAATTATTCACAAATAATATTACAGAATCACATTTTTTACAACCAGACCGTTCCCAGGAAAGAGGGGGCTTTCCAATAAGACTTTCTCCTTACTGGCGCACAATTAGGTAACCAAACCTCTCCTTAGACAGAACTTTCTAGACATTGCCAATAATGTTATCTAATAATATTATTCAAATAATACGAATTATTGATCTGATAATGGGAAATACTGTGCAGTGACAATTATTGAACAACAATAATATAAAATTTCAACGTAGTAATTATTGAATCAATAAAATTAAATATTGAACAGTAACTACTGTAACAATTATTGAGTAGTGCCTTCCTCCATAAGAATCAATAATTCAAAAATACCGTGCAATCCGTGTGCTACTGTGTAACAACGCATATTACTGTATTTTAACCACCGGGTATTCTAACAGTGTTAACGGTAACAACTACGCCGTTAATTATAAAAACTCAATTTTTGTCGTTATCTTCATCCGACAGTTATTCGTTATGGGGCCCACAAATAGCTGCGTCGTCGTACTAATATTCCCCGACAGAAAGAATATTCCACGACCAAACGAATATTCCGCGACAACAATGATTATTTTATAACCACTTGCTTATTTTGACGAAAATTTCACGTTTCACCCATAACTTTAAACTTTTATCAATTTAACCATTTGCTAAATAGTAATTATAAGAAAAATTGAATACTTTTATTTCATAAAATTCGGGGTCTTACTCGAGTTGTCCCGGTTTGCATTCCACTTGGTTGATAATGAGGAGAGAATGACGCAAATGTTTCTAAGAGGTTTGAAATCCGAGATACGTCAATATCTAATTTCTCACAAACTGTGTTTGTATTCAGATGTTGTAAATAGGACTCAATTATTGAAGCGCGATAACGAGTCAACCCAATCAAGAGAAAGTAGCCGGCAAAATGATAATACATGTGGTAGCAGTCGTCGAAGCGGTGACAACAAACGTGGTGGAAGTCAACATGCCATAAATGGTAACCACTTCGGTGGTAATCATTGCCAAGATAATAAAAGTGGGAATTTTAAGAAGAGGAGATTTAATAATGATGAAAGGACGTCAGCACCAACACATATTGTTAAGGAAGGAGAACGACCGCCGGTCGTTTGTTACAAATGCGGAAGGGAAGGGCACATCAGTCCAAACTGTACGTAGTAGTCCAAAGCATGTTAAAATTGAGGAAGAGAAGGTCACTTAGCCCGATTTTATCGTGCATCGAAGTCAAGTCCAGCTGGGATGGAGGCATCAAAGGCTGTCCCAGACAAGATAAAACTGGTAGTTCAAGGGAGAGCATTTGCCGTAACCTCCCAAAAAGTGAGGAATCCGAACGAGGTGATCACGGGTAAGCTAATCATAAACTCTAGCGAAGTATATACCTTATTTGATACCGGTTCTACCCATTCTTTTATTTCTCCTACTTGCGCTCAACGTTTAAATTTGACTCCGGAGAAATTAGACTTTGACTTATCTGTTGAAACTTCGTTGGGAGAAACCTTCATTACATCCACTGTTTATAAGTCTTGTTTGATTCAAATTGGTAACCGCATGTTACCTGTCGATCTTATCTCCTTAAAAATACTTGCATTTGATGTGATTTTAGGGATTGATTGGTTAACTACTCATCATGTAAAAATTAATTATTTTTGTAAGGTTATTAGCTTTCATATTCCTAACCAACCTATTATGCGAATTCAAGCAACCAAACCACTAAATTCAATCACTATCATATCATGCCATAAAGCTATTCGTTTATTGAAAAACGGATGTCAAGCTTTCTTAGCCCATGTCACAGATTTAAACAAAAATACGTCAGATTTGAATGATATTTCTATTGTTAATAAATTTCCTGACGTATTCCCCGAAGAACTTCCTGGACTACCCCCGGAGCGTGAAATCAAGTTTGGTATCGACCTTGAACTCGGTACAAAATCCATTTCCAAAGCCCCATATCGAATGGCTCCTATTGAACTTCAAGAGTTAAAGACCCAACCGTAGGAATTATTAGACATCGGTTTCATTCGTCCTATTATGTCTCTTTGGGGTGCTCCTGTTCTATTCGTGAAGAAGAAAGATGAAAGTATGCGACTTTGTATTGATTATCAGGAGTTGAATCATGTCACCATCAAATATAAGTACCCGTTGCGTCGCATTAGTGACCTGTTTGACCAGTTGCAAGGTGCCAAATTCTTTTCAAAGATCGATCTTCGTTCTGGATATCATCAATTTAAGGTTAAAACTGATGACATTCCAAAGACTGCTTTCAGAACTCGGTACAGGCATTACGAATTCCTAGTCATATCTTTTGGATTGACTAATGCTCTTGCTGCCTTCATAGATATGATGAACCGAGTATTCAAGGAATATTTGGATCACTTTGTGGTCGTCTTTATTGATGACGTCCTCATATATTCCAAAAGTCGTGAAGATCATGAACAACACTTAAGGCTGATACTCCAAAAGCTTCGTGAAAATAAGTTATATGTCAAGTTGAAGAAATGCGAGTTCTGGCTTGAGGAAGTAGCATTCCTTTGGCACGTGATATCAAATCACAGAATATCTATTGACCCGATAAAGATTGAAGCAATTCAAAGCTGGGAGCAACCTAAGTCAGTGACCGAAGTACGTAGCTTTTTGGGCTTAGTTGGTTATTATCGGAGATTTATAGAAGGATTTTCTCGAATCGCTGCTCCATTAACTCAACTAACTCGAAAAGATACAAAATTCAGTTGGAGCAAGGAATGTGAGAAGAGTTTTTAAGAACCCAAGAGGAGGCTCATTTTAGCATCTATTCTGACAATACCAGCTGATTCGGAGGGATTTGTCATATACAACGATGCTTTAGGAAAAGGTTTAGGATGTGCTCTCATCCAACATGGGAAAGTCATAGCCTATGCCTCACAATAAGTCAAAGAATATGAGAGGAATTATCCTACTCATGATCTAGGGTTGGCAGTTGTAGTTTTTACGCTTAAGATTTGGAGGCATTACCTGTATGGAGAGAAGATGGAGATCTATATGGATCATAAAAGCCTCAAATATTTCTTCACTCAAAAGAAACTCAACATGCAACAACGACGATGGCTTGAGCTATTGAAAGATTACGATCATACCATTAAATACCATCCTAGAAAAGTGAACGTCGTAGCTGACGCATTGAGTAGAAGATCATATGCGGGTACGAGTGCGATATTGTCAACACAAAGGCACATTTTGTATGACTTACAAAGGATGGAGATAGATTTAAAAGACTCTAGGGACCCATGTGATGATAGCAAATATACGAGTAGAACCGACTTTAATCAATAGAGTTAAAGCTGCTCAAGCTACAGACCAGGAGCTGATGCGTATGAGGAAGAAAGTGCAAGAAGGTGCTATTCCAGAAGTAAGAATCGATGAAGAATGAATACTTTGAGTCAACTCCAAACTTTGTGTTCCTAGCGATTCTGACTTGAAGTATAAAATCATGATGGAGGCGCACAACACACCGTTCGCAATTCATCCTGGGAGTACCAAAATGTATCGTGATTTTTGACATATATTTTGGTGGAACAATATAAAGAGAGATAGCGGAGTTTATCTCAAGGTGTCTAACTTATCAACGAGTCAAGGTAGAGCATCAAGTGCCAAAAGGTCCTTTGCAACCAGTTGAAATTCCAGAATGGAAGTGGGAGCATATTACCATGGATTTCAT
The DNA here is from genome assembly GCA_016801055.1 of Panax notoginseng. Lineage (NCBI taxonomy): Eukaryota > Viridiplantae > Streptophyta > Magnoliopsida > Apiales > Araliaceae > Panax > Panax notoginseng. The sequence continues at coordinate 193,467,746 of CM029016.1, forward strand.
TACTGGTCTTTCCAAGGTTTCTCAAAGCATAGATGCGATTTGGATCATTGTTGATGGATTGACCAAGTCTGCTCATTTCTTATTTATACGAGAAACTTATACACTTGAACGTCTTGCTCGTATGTACATAAACGAGATTGCAAGATTACATGGTATGCCAGTATCCATAGTTTCTGATCGAGACCCAAGAATCACTTCACGATTTTGGGTTACTTTGCAAAAAGCTATGGGCACGGATTTACAATTTAGTTCGGCATATCATCCTCAAACGGATGGGCAGTCAAAGAGGACTATTCAAACTCTTGAAGATTTATTAAGACTCTGTGTCCTTGACTTCAAAGGAAGTTGGGAAAAGTTTTTACCATTGGTGGAGTTTTCCTACAACAACAATTATCAAGCAAGTATTGGCATGGCTCCATTTGAGGCGTTGTATGGAAGAAAATGTTGTTCTCCAGTATGCTGGGATGAGGTGGGTGAAGCAACGGTGTTGGGACCAGAGTTAGTACGTATGACTGTGGAAAATATTCAAATGATCCGACAGCGTATAAACACCTCACACGATCGACAAAAGAGTTATGTTGATCTTCATCGAAAGAACGTGGAATTCAATATTGGAGATCATGCGTTGTTACGTGTTGCTCCATGGAGAGGAGTTACGAGATTTAGAAAGAGAGGAAAGCTCAATCCTCGATTCATTGGCCCATTTTTAATCCTCGATCGAGTAGGAAATGTGGCCTATAGACTCGTCTTACCGCCAAGTATATCTCGTGTTCATAACGTTTTTCACATATCTATGTTACATAAATATGTGAAAGACCTGAACCACATTATTGAATTAGAACCGGACGAGATAGTAGAAGATTTAACGTATGAGGAGGTACCTATTAAAATCTTGGATATAAAGGATCATATTCTACGTTCCAAGGTTATACCTCAAGTCAAAGTTTTGTGGAAAAACCATATTGTTGAGGAAATGACCTGAGAGTTAGAATTTAAAATGAAGTCAAGGTATCCTCACCTCTTCGACATACCAGGTACGCACCCTAATTTCGAGGACAAAATTTCATAAAAAGGAGAGGTTGTAAGACCCCAACTTTTATGAATAAAGATTAATTTTTCTCCAAATATATTTTTGAATATTATGGTGTGAATTTGATATAATATTATAGTTGTGGGTATTATTTACAAATTTTACAAAGTAAGCAAGTGGTTATATAATATTCGATTGGTCGGGAAATATTTATTTTAACAAGAAATATTCGTACGACGGCAGAATCATTGGTGAACCCCACAACGGAAGTATTGTCGTAGTTAGAAAACGACAGAATTACCTTTTTATAAAAATAACGGCAAAAGTTTTACGGTTAAATTGTTGAACTACCCGGTGGTAAAAGTACAGTAATACGCGTGATTGCATAGTAGCACACGGTATTGATTATTGATGCTTACGTGAGAAGTCACTCAATTATACTCAATTATTGCTATAGTAATTGTTGCATAATATCTCTCATATTATTGATTCAATTATTGTCACAGTATCATCTGCATAATATTTTATATTATTAAATTAATAATTGAGACGACAAAGTTTTTCATATTATTATTTACAATATTGATAATGTCTAGAAAGTTCAGTCAATTAGAGATTTGGTCACCTAATTGTGCGCCAATAGGGAGAAATCCTTATCGAAAAGTCCCATCTTTCCTGGGAATGATCTGGTTGTTAAATATTATGAGTTGTGATATTAATGATGAATAAATTAGTGTTGATTAAAGATGAAATTGATAGTTCCATTATGTTGGGATTATTAGTGTTAGTGGAAATCAATATTTATTTCGATAATAATTGATGTATGGAGGTTATATTGACCAATCAGGTAATTGAACAGATAAATGAGCAATTAATTGCTATTAATTCATATGCTTATAACTATTTGTTCATATGTGTGTACAATTGATTCACATGCATGTACTATTAGGGGAGGTGGTGCAAGATTGATAATACTTGCATAACTAAATTAAAAATGGAAGTATAGATGAAGGTACTATACTATAATTATTTTTTTCACGTGTATAGAACTATTTGTTTACATGTGTGTATTATTGATTCACATGCATGTACTATTAGGGGAGGTGGTGCAAGATTGATAATACTTGCATGACTAAATTAAAAATGGAGGTATAGATGAAGGTATTATACTTTAATTATTTTTTTCACATGTATAGAACTATTTGTTCACGTGTGTGTACTATTGATTCACATGATATACTAATAGGGGAGGTGGTGCAAGTTTGATAATACTTGCAGGACTAAATTAAAAATATAGAAAAATATGAAGGTATTATACTATAATATTTCGAGCCCCAAAACGTGCAATTATCGAAACTATATTTTCCTATAAATAGAAGTTCATTCTTCTTTCATTCTCACTAATTCACTAAGACTTACAAGAGCAATTATAGAAAGAGAAGTTTTAGAGAGCAAGTAGAAGAGAAGTCTGCTACCTCACTATTCTAGTAACCAGTCTTCTTCTGAGGTAAGGGATATTATTTTTTTTAGTATTCATAGAAATAATATTTTCTTCCATACTCTGTAGTATCATAGTAATATTATTTCGTCTCGTATTCCTGATTATACCCTCATTTTGTTAAAGTATTACTTCTATACTCCGTGAAATTAATAGAATATCCTTGAAATTTGTGCTTCATCTAGTATCATTTCACAAGGATATTTTCTGCACATTCTTGTTAAATTTTAAAGTTTTCATGCTGGAGTACTGCCCATGAGTAGTATTCATTTTTTACGGTATTATTCATAAAGTACTATTCACGGGTAATATTCACAAAGTACTATTCACGAGTACTATTTGCAAGGTATTATTCATGGGATACTATTCCCGAAGTACTATTCACGGGGTACTATTCACCCGGGGAATTATTCATGACAAAAATTGATTTCTTTGCTGTCCAAAACATTTTTGATATAATATTATTCTTGAATTTTACTCCACAAAGCAGTATCATGTTGACAATTTGGACATTATTGAATTCTAGATAAATTAAGTTATAAATCTTTAAAAATTTATCATTTGCTTTCTTTTAATTGAATTCTTATATCATTGTCATCATCCTCATGCTTATATTGTGATAAAAGTCATCTATGGGTTACGTGCATAGATGTACTATTGATTGGTATGATTATGACCAGGAATTATTCGATATAATCATGACCGTAATGTTACAAATGATGTGGTAAAAGTCCTCATTGGCCCGTAGTGCATTGATGGACAGTTATTGGTATGATCATGACCATTGATGATTACATGAATATCCTTGGCCCGTAGTGCAGGGATGATTTGATGATGTGGTTTATTTATTAAGCTGAGTCTCAGCGATAAAGTTGATGAAAAACTTTTTAAATCATAGAAGATAATAGATATCATGCTCTACTTGACTCTTCTAATGGATTTCTTGTTCCGCTGCAGTTAAACTTTATGATTATTGTATTTTATCAGTTTAACACTGTTGAAGGCTAACGATAATTTATTCTGCATTATCTTAGTCATAATATTTCTTATTGGGCTAGTTAAGCTCACCCTTTTACTTTCATTGTTCTCTTCAGGAAATGAAAACGTAGCCGAGACTAGTCGGGAAACAGAGTGACGGTCCGAGATGGTGGATATAATAGTCCTCACTATTTTATGAAATAGTGTGATAATAAATGTAATGATGACTTCATTTGAGTTTGAATACTGTCTACGAGACAATATTCGTGTAAAAACTCTAAGTCGTTGTCGTATTGTATAAAAGAAGTTGTATTTGATTTATGTACCATATATTTGGTGACTCAGAATGGGTAATGTATACTTATTTTGGGGGCATCACATGAGTAATATTATTTCGTCTTGTATTTTTTATTATACCCTCATTTTGTTAAAGTATTGCTTCTATACTCTGTGAAATTAGTAGAATATCCTTGAAATTTGCGCTTTATCTAGTATCATTTCACAAGGATATTTTTTGCACATTCTTGTTAAATTTTAAGCTTTTCATGCCAGAGTACTGTCCATGAGTAGTATTTATTTTTACGGTATTATTCATAAAGTACTATTTACGGAGTACTATTCTCAAAGTACTATTCATGAGTACTATTCATAAGGTACTATTCATGGGATACTATTCTCAAAATACTATTCACGGGGTACTATTCACTCGGGTATTATTCACCCGGGGAATTATTCATGACAAAAATTGATTTCTTTGATGTCCATGTAAGACCCCAACTTTTTATAAATAAAATCGAATTTCCTCTATTTATTATTGTGAATAATAAGGTGTTAATTTGATACTTTGGTTATGGGTAAAATGTACAAATTTTGTAAAATAAGCAAGAGGTTATAAAATATTCATTGTTGTTAGAAAATATTCGTTTGGTCGTGGAATATTCTTACTGTCGGAGAATATTCGTACGACGGCGCAACTATTTGTGGGCCTCATAACGGAAAACGGTTGGATGAAGATAACGACAAGTTTGAGTTTTTATAAATAACGGTGTAGTTGATTACCGTTAACACTGTTGGAATACCTGGTGGTTAAAATACAATGATACGTGTGGTTGCATAGTAGCACACGGTATTGCACAATATTTTTGAATTATTGATTCTTACGTAAGAAGGCACTACTCAATAATTATTACAGTAATTATTATTTAATATTTTATTTTATTGATTCAATAATTGCTACGTTGATATTTTATATTATTGTTGTTTCAATAATTGTCACTGCATAGTATCTCCATTATCATATCAATACTCATATTATTTGAATAATATTATTACATATCATTATTGGCAATGTCTAAGGAAGTTATGTCTAGAAAAGGGGTTTGGTCACCTAATTGTGCGCCAATAAGGAGAAATCCTTATCGAAAAGTTCCCTCTTTCCTGGGAACGATCTGGTTGTCATAATTGCGATTCTGTAATATTATTTGTAAATAATTAATTATTAATTTATATGATAAGGAAATATTTATTTTATGTGAATATAAATGATAGAATTAATGTTGAGGTATTTTATCAGTATTTTATCAGAATGAATGTATTAAAAACCGTCCGTATGTGGATTTCAGGCATTTTCTGTTTAGAATTTGGAAAAACTTTCTTCTACAAAGTTGTAGAGAATTTAATTTCCTATGGAATGGACATATAATTCGTATTTTTCTAATAAAAGGGCCATTTATTATTAATTATTGACGTTTTGGAAATAAATATTTTTTTATTAAAAACATAGGTGGGGCCCACTTTTGGTTGGTGAACAAATGTGCTAAAAATTTATTTTAAAAATGGTGGGCGTGAATAGTAGCACGTAAAGCCATCAGATAGCAGGTTAGTCTGCTATGGCGTTTTAAGCATTTTCCAATAAATAGGGTGCTTAGTTAGAATTAAAAATCACACAAGAATAATAAGATTTGTCTCGCTATATTATCGAGCGTATTTTGTGAGTGTTTAGATACTTTGTGAGTTGCTATTCAGTGCAAGTTTTCTTCAGCCTTATACCTGATATTTCAGCCAGAAGTACTGTTCTTTTGAGGTAATGGATGTTATTTTCTTCATAAATAATATTATTTCTTTCAATATCATTATACAAAAATATTGGTATGAATTTTATTGTAGAATTTCTACCTTTTTGTGTCGGGATTACTATTCATGTATACGACACTATTTGCGTATACAACACTATTCACAAATACGGCACTATTCACCGAAAAAAATGAATTTTTTTCCTTTTTATCCAAGATGTCTATTATGGTTACTATATTTGATTTGTATCCATGTTTTGATCATTATTTTTAAATTCTACTTTAAAATTGATTATTACGGAGTATTATTGAACTTGGATAAACTGTAATACAAATCTCTAATATTTGTTCTTTTGTCTCACTAGATTCATTTTTTTAAAGATATTTTTCATCATCCTCAGTTATAAATGATGATATTACTGAATATTTTTGGCATGTAGTACAAAGATGAATGATTAACTGATAAATATGTTTGGCTCGTAGTATAAAGATGAACAGGTATTGAGATGAACATGACCAAATGCTGATACAAATGAATATCTTTAGCATGTAGTGCAAAGATGAATATTTAATTGAAGATATATATTGATTGTTTTTACATGGATAAAATATTGATGATGAACTTTTGAGTCTTAAAAGATAGTAGAACTCAGTCTCTACTTGACTATTCTAATGGATTGTTATTTCCACTACAGTTGTTGATCTAAAACTCGTTGACCATTATATTCTATCAGATTTTTCTATGTTGAAGACTAATGATAATTTGTTATATATTATCTTAATCATAATATTCTTTACTGGGCTAGTTAAGCTCACCCTTTTCCTTTTTGTTCCATTTTTCTTCTCAGGAGGTGAGAACATAACAGGAACTAGCCAGGGTATGAAGTGATGGTTCAAGATAGTTATTTTAGTAGTCCTCACTATTTTATAAAATAGTGTATCAATAATTATAATGAGGACCCCTTTGAGTTTGTATACTGTCTATTAGACAATATTTATATTTAAACTCACAGTATATGTGTTGTCGTATTTTGCACGACAATTGTATTACTAAATCTATATTTGTTTCTGTACCATGTATTTGGCGACTCAGAATGGGTGATGTATGCCTATTTTGGAGGCGTCACAGTCCAAATAATTTTTGATATAATATTATTCTTGAATTTTACTCCACAAAGTAGTATCATGTTGACAGTTTAGACATTATTGAATTATGGATAAATTAAGTTATAAATCTTTAAAAATTTATCTTTTGCTTTCTTTTAATTGAATTCTTATATCATTGTCATCATCCTCATCCTTATATTATGATAAAAGTCATCTGTGGCTTACGTGCATAGATGTACTATTGATTGGTATGATTATGACCAGGGATTATTCGGTATAATCATGACCGTAATGTTACAAATGATGTGGTAAAAGTCCTCATTGGCTCGTAGTGCATTGATGGACAGTTGTTGGTATGATCATGACCATTGACGATTACATGAATATCCTTGGCCCATAGTGCAGGGATGATTTGATGATGTGGTTTATTTATTAAATTGAGTCTCAGCGATAAAGTTGATGAAAAACTTTTTAAATTATAGAACATAGTAGATATCATGCTCTACTTGACTATTCTAATGGATTGCTTATTCCGCTATAGTTAAACTTGATGATTATTGTATTTTATCAGTTTAACACTATTGAAGGCTAACGATAATTTATTCTGCATTATCTTAGTCATAATATTTCTTACTGGGCTAGTTGAGCTCGCTCTTTTGCTTTCATTGTTCTCTTCAGGAAATGAAAACGAAGCCCTGACTAGTCGGGGAACAGAGTGACGGTCCGAGATGGTGGCTATAATAGTCCTCACTATTTTATGAAATAATGTGATAATAAATGTAATGAGGACTTTATTTGAGTTTGAATACTGTCTATGAGACAATATTCGTGTAAAAACTCTAAGCTACGCTGTTGTCGTATTCTATAAAAGAAGTTGTATTTGATTTATGTACCATGTATTTGGCAACTCAGAATGGGTGATGTATACCTATTTTGGGGGCGTCGCATGAATAATTTTATTTCGTCTCGTATTCCTGATTATACCTTTATTTTGTTAAAGTATTGCTTCTATACTCCGTGAAATTAGTAGAATATCCTTGAAATTTGCGCTTCATCTAGTATTATTTCACAAGGATATTTTCTGCACATTCTTGTTAAATTTTAAGCTTTTCATGCTAGAGTACTGTCCATGAGTAGTATTCATTTTTATGGTACTATTCATAAAGTACTATTCACAGAGTACTATTTATAAAGTACTATTCATAAGTACTATTCACAAGGTACTATTCACGGGGTACTATTCTCGAAGTACTATTCATGGGGTACTATTCACTCAAGTACTATTCATCAGGGGAATTATTCAAGACAAAAATTGATTTCTTTGCTGTCCAAATCATTTTTGATATAGTATTATTCTTGAATTGTACTCCACAAAACAGTATCATGTTGACAATTTGGACATTATTGAATTATGGATAAATTAAGTTATAAATCTTTAAAAATTTATCCTTTGCTTTCTTTTAATTGAATTCTTATATCAATGTCATAATACTCATGCTTATATTGTGATAAAAGTTATCTGTGGCTTACGTGCATAGATGTACTATTGATTGGTATGATTATGACCATGGATTATTCGGTATAATCATGACCGTAATATTACAAATGATATGGTAAAAGTCCTCATTGGCCCGTAGTGCATTGATGGACAGTTGTTGGTATGATCATGACCATTGATGATTACATGAATATCCTTGGCCAGTAGTGCAGGGATAGTTTGATGATGTGGTTTATTTATTAAGCTAAGTCTCAGCGATAAAGTTGATGAAAAACTTTTTAAATCATAGAAGATAGTAAATATTATGATCTACTTGACTCTACTAATAGATTGTTTGTTCCGCTGCAGTTAAACTTGATGATTATTGTATTTTATCAGTTTAACACTGTTGAAGGCTAACGATAATTTATTCTACATTAGTCATAATATTTCTTACTGGGCTAGTTGAGCTCACTCTTTTGCTTTCATTGTTCTCTTCAGGAAATGAAAATGTAGTCGGGACTAGTCGGGGAACAGAGTGACGGTCAGAGATGGTGGTTATAGTAGTCCTCACTATTTTATGAAATAGTGTGATAATAAATGTAATAAGGACTTCATTTGAGTTTGAATACTGTTTATGAGACAATATTCGTGTAAAAACTCTAAGTTATGCTGTTGTCGTATTGTATAAAAGAAGTTGTTTTTGATTTATGTACCATGTATTTGGCGAATCAGAATGGGTGATGCATACCTATTTTGGGGGCCTCACAAGAATAGTTACTTTCAACATCAAATTTAAATATGCAGTCTCCCAACAATCTCCTCCTATTTGATGTTGATATAACCAAGGAGATTTGTGCTATGATTATCAATTTCTAGATGCAGTTGCTAGAAAGTAAATATGACTTAGTGTTTCAGTGAGCGACTGAAATCTATAGAGAATAAGCATGAATTTATTGATGTTTGTAAAGATAGATATTACAATTAAGCTTAATTATATCAGTAAGAATTAAGTTTTAACTTATCTCTATTTCTTTTACCTTTTGTTTCTCGGAGGATTTGCATACTCCTCAGCTCTTCTTCTCCTGGTCACTTTGTCTCTCCGTGTTATATCTTCCAGCTCGCTTTGACTTAGTCTTTCATGATGATCGTGCCTATTCATGAATGCAGGATCTCCAATTGGCATTCTTAGGCTTTTGGTCACCTCTTGTGAGCTGGGAGAAGGCCCTTGACTCCTTAGTGGTTGTGCTATGATAATTTGTTGTTGTTCAGATCGTGGAGTATGATGGTAAGGCTGTCTTGTAGGAGGGCTTCTTGATGATTGAGATATGAATGTGCCTCTGCCTCTGCCCTTGCCTCTTTCTCCTTTCCCTTTATTCTCCCCCTTTATGTCAGCATCAAGAGCTCGAATGTCTTTAGATAGGCGAGTCATGCCTTGGACAAGCTCATTGAGTTGATGCTGGGATTGAGCAATGTCTTCACGGTTCTCTTTAATTAGAGAATCAGATCGAGCTTCCTTCTTTTGGAGAATGGCCAGGACATTTTCTATCTGTTTCATTTGACCCATGGAGAATCCTTGGAATTCTTTCATTGCAGTTTATAGATTCGTGAGACTTTCCATCATAAGGTTGTTCTGGGACTCCTGAGTATTCTGTAAAATAAGAACATCATCCCTGTGTTTCTTAGCTTGAAAGTGGATTTGATCCCATTCATTTATGCTCTAAAGCATCTCCTTTATGATCTCCCTAAGCTTCATTGAGCGCTCAGAACTTAGGGTGCTTGAGAGAGTGTTGGCAACATTAATCAAATGAGTCAGCCTCATGTGAACAAGTTCGGAGTGAACTTCAAGATCTTCTTATATATCCTTGGTCACTTTCTTAGATGCTTCTGACAACTCTCTTTTGGTGGGAAGATCTGATATGAGCTCAAGGAGTTGCAGACTATTTAGAGGAGGGGCTCTTGTGTATTGATTTTGCATAGTGAAGAGAGCAAGGTCGAGATTGAAATACTCATTGGTGGATGAAGATGGGATATCTGATGGAGGGGCTGGTGTGTGGGGTTGAGCTTCAGGAGGAGGTGACTCTATGACTTGAGCATGTGACTCTACGATTGGGCTTGGATCAGTAATCGTAGAGTGAGAGATGATAAGAGATTGTATCAAAATAAAGTTGGGCACATTTGGTTCATCAATTACAGAATGTTGGGATTCTGTAACTTGGAATTGATTGAGTGGGTGAAGAATCACTTCTAACCATCTTGGTAATTCATAGAATTGGTTGAAAAATGATGGTGGATAGTGATTAACCTTGAAAGAGATGGGAATAGTTTGTACCTCATGCCCATTTTCTGAAGAAGGGCCATTGGTGATTAGCTTTCGGGCAAAGTTGAGGTTGCCTGGGAATCCATGAGCTAGAACCGAGATTTCTGGATTGGCTTTGAAGGTCCAGAACATTTGATCCCAGGAGTTGAGAATTTGGGCTCCGTGAAAGGGCATCATAGGTAGATAGGAGAACAATTGATTGTAGTTGGCTCTTCTATAACCATCACAGCCCACAACTATAATCTCAACCTCATCATCCTCTTCTTCTTCTCTATCTTCTTGTAAAGATTCCACTTCAACAATTATCTCCACTTGACTTCCTTGATTTTCTTCTCTCTCATCCTCCATAGCTTCACTTCTTTCCATTTCTGCAGTTTCTGAAGCTAGAATCTCTTGAGGGACCGAGGGAGATTCATGATGATCTCTTGGCAGTTCCTCCTCATGTGCAGCTTCTTCTGACATAGGGACTTCATGAGGCTCCCCCTCAGCTAGATCATTCATTTGCATTTCACACAGCTCCCCCTCAGCTGGAGCATTCTCTAGAGTAAGAACTTCAGGCAGATCCCCCTCAATTTGAGTTGTGTTCTTCTGACTTGCTTTGGATAGCCCCTTCTCAGCTTCGGATAATCCTTTCTCAGCAGCTATCTTTTTGTCTTCTTCTTTTAGCACTTCTTCATTGACAAGGATGTACTTCTTAACCAATTTTCTTCTTGGCTTCCTAGGTTGAGTCACAGCCTCAATACTTTCTTCAGCTTCAGCTCTAAATGGTTGACCAGCCTGAGAAACTGTTGCAACATCTTCTTCGAGGGTGGTGTCCAGTCTGGTCTCTACGATCGGTAGAGACTCTACGATCGAGGAGACAGATGGCTTCTTTGACTTGTGACTGTGTTTTCTCTTCTTAAGCAGCTGAGAGATGGTAGCTCTATCTTTATCTTCATCAGACTGTTGTTCTTTCCTTTTCAAGTTCCTCAGAGTTTCACTACCAGAACACTCTTGAGGTAGATTAGTAGTTGAACCTTGAGGCTCATCTGCCATTTGAGCCTTCATTTTTCTTTTACCCTTGCTTTTTTTGACTAAAGCAATGGGTTCTTCCTTGTTGATTTCTTCTTCTTCTTCAGTCTCCTTTACAACTGACATGTTTCCTGGAATCCCGGACTCCTTTGCATCACCAGTTCTTCCACTGGACTCAGACATCATCCTTACATTTTCTGCTGGATTTCTTTTCTAGTTCTCAAGCAGCTGCTGGGTCATTCTTCTGTTTGGATTGCTGGATTCTCCTTCATCATCCCCAATCTTATCTCCCAATGCTGACTATAGGAAGATGCTTATAAATCGCCCATAGAGTATCTTTCCAGAGCTCTTTGACTTCTTCGAACTGAGTATCCATATCCCAATCCAGTCGAGTAGTAGGGCTCCATAGTTGAGTTGAATTCCACAACTGATTGTTGTCATGAGCTTAAGCTGCACTTCGTTCACAGAGTTATGGCCAGAGCTATTCAGCATATGCATTTCCCAACAATGTCAGCCAAAAATTCATACCTTTGGGGGAACTCTTTCTTATTGTACCCTCTGACAGTCGAAAACTTCTTGTGATGCATCTTCTTTAATCCGTCATGAAAATCGATGCCTTGTATGAATGGAAATCCTTTCGATTTAAAACCTAGGGCTAAGTTTATATACTTAGCTTTGAGTTTAATTTCCACGTCCTTGACCCTTGTGGTGATGACATCGTTCTCAAACGTTTTATTTTTGTAGAACTCTTTTATTAGCTTAGGGTAGATCCATGTGCTTGTACCCAGAGCTTCTTCAAGACCAGCTTTCTTTATCAGAGATAATGTTTTGTGAAATTTGGGATCAGCTGTCTTGAACTCATCAAAACAGAGTCGATAACCAGTGATGACATTTGAAGCCGCCATTGATTTCTTTGTACTGAGGATGGTTGAGCAATTTTGAAAGCTAGGGTTTCTGCTGGTAGAGAGAGAAATATGTTTTTTAAACTTTTAATTTCAAAAAGATATTTTTAAACTGTACTTATAGCTTCCCTCCTTTCCTTTTGCTTAGTGGGGCATATGTCACATTCTGTTTGGCTCTATGATTTTAACTGAAGTGGAATGTACTGAATTTCCCTTAGCTCCTCCTGAGCTCGTGTATTCCTTGGGAGGACTACGATCGTCGAGGTAGCACTATGTTCGTTGAGGTAGTCTTTTATGATCGTTGAGTCTGCACTGCGATCGTTGAGTCCACTACTGAGTCTGCTCTGGTCCTTGTGATGAGCTTTTGACTTAACATTTCTCTCGAGTTAAGGTCTCGGGAAGGGCCAACCTCTTAGAATGAATTAAGGGTTAGGTTTATTCCTGAGGCGCTTGACAGAGAGATTACTTTGATTTGTTGAAACTTTTTTTATCACAGGATGCTTCTTTGTTCTGTTGATGGAGCTCTGCGATCATGGTCTTCCATATCACTACAACTCTACGATCGTGGACTTCCTTTGGTCATTTCTACGATTTCCAACCTTGCCTTTATAACTGCGTGGTTAGCACAAACTAGAGCATAGATTTTATGGTTGTAGATTTAGCATGCCAAACTCACTTATTAATTTATTAAATCTGGATTCATCTAGAGGCTTTGTAAAGACATCAACAAGTTAATTTTCAGTAGGGATATATTGTAAAGATATGGTTCCATTTTGCATATTATCCCTAATAAAATGATATCTTATTTCTATATGCTTAGTCCTAGAATGCATGACAGGATTGTGTGTTATTGTTATGGCACTTGTGTTATCACAGTGAACAGGTATAGATTTGAATTCAAACCCATAGTCTGCTTGCTGATTTTTCATCCATAAAATTTGAGCACAAACGTTGCCAGCAACAATGTATTCAGCTTCTGCAATTAAGGTAGATACTGAGTTTTGCTTTTTGCTAAACCAAGACACAAGTCTGTTTCCTAGCAACTGACAGGTGCCACTGGTACTTTTTCTGTCTATTTTGCAACCTGCAAAGTCAGCATCTGTATATCCTGTTAGTTCAAAGGAGGACTCCTTGGGATACCAAAGTCCTAAGTGAGGTGTACCCCTGAGATACCTGAAAATCCTTTTTACTGTAATTAAGTGTGACTCCTTAGAATTAGCTTGAAATCTAGTACATATGCATGTTGCAAACATTATATCTGGTCTACTAGCAGTTAGATATAGAAGATAGCCTATCATACCTCTTTATTGAGTTATATCAATACTTTTACCTTTTTCCTCTTTGTCAAGCTTGGTTGCTAGAGCAATTGGGGTTTTCATGGGAGAGGTTGATTCCATGCCATACTTTTTAATTAAGTCTTTAATGTACTTGGCTTGGTTTATGAAGATTCCTTCATCAGTCTGCTTTACTTGCAGTCCAAGGAAGAAGTTTAGCTCACCCATCATGCTCATTACAAACTTGCTCTGCATAAGCTTGGCAAATCTCTTATATAATTTTTCATCAGTAGAGCCAAAGATAATGTCATCAACATATATTTTAACTAATAAGATTTTGTCTTTATGCTTTCTAAAAAATAATGTGGTATCTACTTTACCTCTAGTGAACCCATTTTCAATAAGAAAGTTAGTTAGTGTTTCATATCATGCTCTAGGTGCTTGTTTAAGACCATATAAGGCTTTGTCTAATCTATAGATATAATTAGAGAGAGATGGATTGATGAAACCTGGAGGTTGCTCTACATATACTTCTTCTTGAAGTTCACCGTTCAAGAATGTACTTTTGACATCCATCTGAAAGACTTTGAATTTCATCTGAGCAGTAAAGGCAAGGAATATTCTGATGGCTTCTAATCTGGCAACAGGTGCAAAGGTCTCATTGTAGTCAATGCTTTCTTCCTAAGAGTAACCCTTAGCCACTAGTCTTGCCTTATTCCTAGTTATTACTCCATCTTCATCCATCTTATTTCTGAAAACCCACTTGGTCCCAATGACAGGATGACTCTTTCGTCTTGGAACTAATCTCCATACTTTACTTCTTTCAAACTGATTTAGCTCTTCCTACATGGCTTCTATCCAGCTGGAGTCTTCTATAGCATCTTCTATCTTCTTGGGTTCCATTTATGACAGAAAGCTCAGATAGAAACACTCATTTTGGGTTGCGGCTCTTGTTTTGACTCTTGTATTTTGGTCTCCAATGATTAAGTCTTGAGTATGATCTCTTGCCCATCTATTTCCTGTTGGAACATCTGTCCTGATGCCTTCTTTTCTAAGACCTTCAAGATTAATTTCTTCTTTTTGATGTGGAGGTTCGTTGTCTTGCGTAGACCTCTCTACGATCTCATTTCCTTGCTCAACGATTTTATTGTCTGGAACTACGATCGTGGTGTTGAGCTCAACGACCTCGTTCGTAGTGTCTGAACTGTCGTTCGTAATGTCTTGAGACACTATTTTGTCCAGGTCTATTTCATCAAAGATGATGTGAATCGAGACTTCTACACTCAGCGTTTTCTTGTTGAACACTCTATAGGCCTTACTGTCTGTGGAATATCCAAGAGAGATTCCTTCGTATGACTTGGGTTGGAACTTTGTTAGATACTGCTTCCCATTTTGAGAATGTAGCATGCACAGTTGAATACATGGAAGTAGCTGACGTTTGGCTTTCTTCCTTTCCACAGTTCGTAGGGAGTTTTCTTTATCGTAGAGTGAATCAGCCATCTTTTCTGAGTGTAGCATGTAGTATTGACAGCTTCTGCCCATAAGTATTCAGGCAGATTGGCTGCTGTTAGTAGAGTTCTTCCAGCCTCTATCAACGTTCTGTTCTTTCTCTCAGCTACTCCATTTTGTTGAGGAGTTCGTGGAGCTGAGAAGTTGTGACTAATGCCATTGTCTATGCAGAATTGGTCCATCTCAGAGAAGTCAAATTCTCTGCCATGATCACTCCGTATAGCCTTGATTTTCTCCCCTTTCTCATTCATCACTAGTCTGAACATCTTAATTAGTTGGGAGCTCATTTCATCTCTTGAGTTTAGAAAGAACACCCATGTGAACTTGGTGTAATCATCCACTATGACTAGTGAGTATCTCTTCCATCCAAGGCTTGTTGTTGGAATTGGCCCAAATAGATCCATGTGAAGCAGTTATAGGGGCTTGCCAATTGACTTGACAATTTTGCTCTTAAATGAGCTTCTAGTCTGCTTTCTAAGCTGACAGGCATTGCACGACCTTTCTTTGACGAAGCTGAACTTGGGTACGCCTGCAACTAGATCTTTTGAGGCCAGTTTAGACATGCTTTTGAAGTTAAGATGAGACAGTCTTCTATGCCATAGCTAGCTCATTTCTTCAAATTCTTTAGCCATAAAGCATATCTTCTCGTCCAAGCTTAGTTGAACAAGATTTATAGTGCAGACATTTCCTTCTTCAGATCTCTGACTTGACAATTATTGTTGAGGAATGTGACTTGATGACCCTTGTCGCAGAGTTGGCTTATGCTCAGAAGATTGTGTTGTAGTCCTTCCACATAGGCTACTTTACTGAAGGACACTACACCATTCCCAGCTAAGCCATATCCTCTTGTCTTGCCAGAGCCATTATCTCCAAAGATGACTGAAGGACCTTCCTTCTCTATGTAGTTAGACAGAAGGGCTTTGTTCCCAGTCATATGCCTTGAGCATCCACTGTCCAGATACCAGGTTATGATCGTGGAGCTCTGTTCCTGTGGTAATATTAAACTTTTATTTTGGTACCCATACTTGCATGGGTCCTAATTTGTTAGTACCTTTGGGAACCCAAATCTGATTGATTTTGGGTTTTACATGCATAAGATTATAATAGCACATTGCATCCTTATAACCAACCTTATTGCATATAAAATATCTAATATGATGCATGATTGTGTGTGTGTGTGTGTGGATTCTTCCTCCATTTGGACTTATGTGGGTTCTCAGCCATCCTTCTTTTAAACTGGTTCTCCTTCTTCCATGTATCCTTGTGTTTCATGATTTATGAGGAGTGTATCTTTTCTTTACTGTTCCTTCCTAGTTGGCCCGTGGAGTTGATTTTATTCGACTCTACGATCCTTCGAGGTTGGAAAGTAGTGGCTAGGTTACTCTTCTCTTTTCTGAAACCCAGACCAGCATGAGATCCTTTATTCCTTGGAATATGGATTGAATTAGAAGAGCAGGGTTGGACTGGTTCTTCCTTCTGTGAGGATTTCACAAATATAATGCCTCTACTGAAACTTGGAGCATTACTAGGGCTAGTTTCCTTTATCTTTTCCACATATGGCTTTGAGGTGGATTCCCCAAAGCCTAAACCTGTTCTATCAGATGCACTTCTCGGACTAGAGATCAGGGAGTCCATGGATGAAGAGGATTTATTCCATGTAGAGATTGTCCTTTCTAGTTCCTCAATTTTAGAGGTTAGGCTCGACTCTCTTTGTGCATTGAGCTCATTGGTCTGTTTTAAGAGCTTATTCTCAGCTTCAAACTTGGAGATAGAGTCAGTACTTAGAAGGGTTATTTCTAGTTCTTCTTGAACTTTCTATTTCTCCTTTTGAAGAAGTGAATAATCTTTGGACAGAACTCTGAACCATTTCATGTACTGATGCTGATCAGAAGTTATGACATGCAGTGCAGTTCTTAAATCATCAATGTCTACATCAGGAGAGTTAAAGTCAAATACATCATCTATACTTACTTCTTGAATGTTGGAGTTCTTTTTATCCTTAGCATGCTTGGCCATTAGGCAAAGATTTGCCATTTGAGGATCTTCATCATCTCCAGATTCGGGAGTTAAGTCGTTGTCTGAGTCACTCCATGATCCTCTAGCTACAAGACCTTTGTCTTTCTTCTGAGGCCTTTTGTTGCCTTTGAATTCCTTCTTTGAATTTGATTTCTTCTTCGGTTCTTCTCTAAAAGGTTTGTTGCAGTTTGCAATGAAATGGCCAGGCTTCTTGCAATTGTAGCATAGGGCATTTATCTGCTCCTGGCTGCTGTAGTTGTTGACTTTCTTTGGTTTGTTGATTCTGCCTTGACGCATTAACCTTCTGAGTCTTTTCATTAGCATTGCAAAGTCCTCATCATCATCTTCATCATAGTCAGAGTCATTTTCATTATTGGCTTTAGAGATGTTGTCAGTTGCTTTGAGAGTAACCCCTTTATTCTTCTTTCTTCCTTCAGATAGAGTTTATGCTCGTTAAGTCAGCTCCAATTCATATGTAAGAAGGTTACCATATAGCTATCGAATAGTCATTTCATGGAGATTCTTTGATTCTTTGATGGCAGTGGTTTTGGCATCCCACTTGATAGGTAAAGCTCTCATGAACTTTATGATTAGATCTTTATTTGCATAGATCTTTCCATAGGCTCGGCGAGAGTTGAGCAGTACATTAAATCTTTCGTAGGTGGAAGTTGTAAGACCCCAGCTTATTAATGAATAAAATCAAATTTTCTCTAAATATTATTGTGAATAATAAGGGGTTAATTTGATATAATACTTTGGTTATGGGTAAAATGTACAAATTTTGCAAAATAAGCAAGTGGTTATAAAATATTCATTTTATCGGGGAATATTCGTTTGGTCGTGGAATATTCTTGCTGTCGGGCCCCATAACGGAAAGCGATTGGATGAAGAAAACGATAAGTATAAGTTGTTTATAAATAACGGCGTAGTTGTTACCGTTAATACTGTTGGAATACCCGGTGGTTAAAATACAGTAGCACACGGTATTGCACCAATTATTGATTCTTACGTAAGAAGGCACTACTCAATAATTGTTACAGTAGTTATTGTTCAAATATTTTATTTTATTGATTCAATAATTGCTGCGTTGATATTTTATATTATTGTTGTTTCAATAATTGTTGTTGCACAGTATTTTCCTTTATCAGATTAATAATTCATATTATTTGAATAATATTATTAGATAACATTATTGGTAATGTCTAGAAAGTTCTGTCTAAGGAGAGGTTTGGTCATCTAATTGCGCGCCAGTAAGGAGAAATCCTTATTGAAAGCCCCCTCTTTCCTGGGAACGGCCTGGTTGTCATAAATGTGATTCTGTAATATTATTTGTGAATAATTAATTATTGATTCATATGATAAGAAAATATTTATTTTATGTGGATATAAATGAGGGATATATTTTTGTGGTTAAAAATGAAGGAGTTAATGTTGAGGTTTTTATCAGTATTTTTGTCGGAATGGAGGTATTAAAAATCAGGGTTTTTGAGATATTTTGCGGGGGTTATAATTTTTAATCCGACCGTTGGATCGTGGTAATTTTTGAATATGTTTTATATATATATATATATATATATAAGTTGAGTATATATCCACAAATTTTGAACCGTTAAAAATGAACGTATGATTTATTATGAATTTTACGAGATGACTGGTTCAGAAATTGTTGAATTTTCGGAGTTAATCATTTTGGTGAAAAATTCTAGAATTGGTGGGCCCCACTCTTGGTTGGTGAAGAAATGTGCTGAGATTTTTATTCAAATGTGGTGGGTGGGAATAGTAGCAGGTAAAGCCATCAGGTTGCAGGTTAAGTCTGCTTCGGCGTGCTAATATTTTCCTATAAATAGAGGGCTAAGTTAGAATTGAAAATCACACCAGAAACAAGTTTTCTCTCTTTCTCTCTCTAGATTATTGAGTGTATTTTGTGTGTATTTAGATACTTTGAGAGTTTCTATTCATCAGAGCAAGTTTTTTTCAGCCTTATACCGGTATTCTGACCAAAAGTACTGATATTTTGAGGTAAGGGATATTATTTTCTTCTTAATGATATTATTTTCTTCAATATCATTATGCTGAAATATTGATATGAACTTTTTATCAAATTTGGAACTTTTTGTGTCGGGATTACTATTCACGTATACGTTACTATTCACGTATACGGCACTATTCACGAATACGGCACTATTCACCGAAAAATAAAATTTTCTCTTTTTGTCCAAGATGTCTATTATGGTTACTATCTTTGATTGTATCCATGTTTTGATCTTTATTTTTGAATTCTGCTTCACAATTGATTATTATGAAGTATTATTGATCTTGGATAAACTGTTATACGAATCCCTACTATTTGTCCTTCTGTCTCACTGGATTCGTTCTCTTTAAGATATTTTTCATCATCCTCAGTCCTAAATGATGATATTACTGAATATCTTTGGCCTGTAGTGCAAAGATGTATGATTACTTGATGAATATCTTTGGCCTGTAGTGCAAAGATGAACAGGTGTTGAGATGAACATGACTGACAGGTGATACAAATGAATATCTTTGGCCTGTAGTGCAAAGATGAATATTTGGATAAAGATGATTATTAATTGATGTTACAGGGATAAAATATTGATGATGGACTTTTAAATCTTAGAAGATAGTAGAATTCATTCTCTACTTGACTCTTCTAATGGTTTGCTGTTTTCGCTGCAGTTATTGATCTAAAACTTGTTGTCGATTATATTCTATCAGATTTTTCCCTGTTGAATACTAATGATAATTTGTTGTATATTATCTTAGTCATAATATTCTTTACTGGGCTAGTTGAGCTCACCCTTTTCCTTTTTGTTCCATTTTTCTTCTCAGGAGGTGAGAACATAGCAGGATCTAGTCGGGGTATGGAGTGATGGTTCTAGAAAGATATTTTAGAAGTCCTCACTATTTCTGTAAAATAGTGTTTGAATAATTGTATTGAGGACTTATTTGTGTGTGGATATTGTCTAGAAGACAATATTTGTATTTAAACTCACAGTATGTGTTGTCGTATTTTGCACGACAATTGTATTATTGAAGTTGTAGTTTGCTTTCTGTACCATGTATTTGGCGACTCAGAATGGGTGTTGTATACCTATTTTGGGGGCGTCACAGTTGGTATCAGAGCTTAGGGATATGATCCCTGGCTGAGATGTGAGACAAGAACTAGGAGGGGAGAGACGGGGAATTCCTTCGCTAGTATGACCTGACTAAGTTTATTTGGTGTTTATTTGGTCGGTCAGAGTATAGGGATAATATATGACATGACTATTAACCCTTGTTTTATGGCAGTATTTAAGAATGGCAGCTGAGAACGTTAATAATGGAGTAAATCAGACCGTGGAGACACCTTTGATCACCACCCAGGAGAACGTGCAACAGGAAGGCAATATTCCTCCTGTAAACAACGTTACCGAGCAAACGATGAATGATGGAATGTTTAGGAGCTTTTTGCAGTTCATGCAAAATCAGACGAGGGAGACTCGTGTGCAGAATACAGGTGGAAATGATAACAACGCGCGGTTTGTCACAGCTAAGCAGTTCAAAGAATTGGGACCACCAGAATTTAAGGGAAAGCCGGATCCGATCATGGCGGAAACGTGGGTCAAGCAAATTACCAAGATATTCGATGTCTTGGGATGCACGGAGGAACAGAAGGTTCCATTCGCCACCTTTATGTTCCGCGGTGAGGCAGACTACTGGTGGGAGTCTGTGAAGCGTACCCAGCCTGACGCACTCAACATGTCCTGGGAAACATTTCAAAAACTGTTCAATGACAAGTACTTTCCTGAAAGTATTCGTCATATGAAGGAGGTGGAGTTTATCAGACTGGAACAAAACAACATGACGGTGTCCCAGTACGAGGCGAAGTTTGCAGAGTTATCCAGGTTTGCACCTCATTTGGTCGAAAATAAGGAACGAATGACAAGGATGTTTCTGAGAGGTCTAAAACCCGAGATTCGACAATATCTTATCTCTCATAAATTTTCTTTATATTCAGATGTTGTAAACAGGGCTCAATTATTAGAGCGAGATAATGAGTATGTGCAACCGAGGGACCACAACCAGGGTCATACCGGTGGCGGCAGTCATCGAAGCAATGAAAACCAGCAGGGAGGAAAACATTCGGACAAAAACGGTAACCACTCTGGTGGTAATCGTGGTCGTGATAATAAAAGAAGTGAGTCGGGAGGAGATTTCAAGAAGAGAAGGTACAACAATGATAACGTGAAGACGTCAGCACAAACATCAACTATTTCTAGGGGAGGAGAACGACCACCGGTCGTATGTTACAAATGTGGGAAAGAGGGATATATCAGCCCAAACTGCCCACAACAATCCAAGGTATGTTATAACTGTGGAAAGGAGGATCATATAGCTCGAGAGTGTTCTGTAGCAAAACCAAGTTCAGCGGGGATGGTGACTCCAAAAGTTATCCCGGATAAGTCAAAATCAGCGGTTCCTGGAAGAGCGTTTGTCGTGACTGGCCAAAACGCGAGAAACCCGAACGAGGTGATCACGGGTAAGCTAATCTTGAATTCTTGCAAAGTTTATACTTTAGTAGATAACGATTCTACCCATTCTTTTATCTCTCCTTCTTGTGCTCAACGTTTAAACTTGACTCCGGAGAAATTGGACTTTGACTTATCTGTTGAAACTCCGTTGGGTGAAACCTTCGTTACATCTACAGTTTATAAATCTTGCATGATCCAAGTTGGCACTATCACATTACCTGTTGATCTTATCTCTTTAAAGATACTTGCTTTTGATGTGATTTTAGGAATTGATTGGTTAACCACTCATCATGCTAAAATTGATTGTTTTCGTAAGGTTGTTAGTTTTCATATTCCTAACCAACCTGTCATACGAATTCAAACTACTAAACCACTAAAATCAGTCACTGTCATATCAAGCCACAAAGCTATTCGTTTATTGAAAAACGGATGTCAAGCTTTCTTAGCCCATGTTATGGATTTGAACAAAGACAAGTCAGATTTGAATAATATTTCTATTGTTAGAGAATTTCCCGATGTATTTCCTGAAGAACTTCCTGGTCTACCCCCAGAACGTGAAGTTGAATTCTTTATTGACCTTGAACCCGGTACAAAGCCCATTTCTAAAACCCCATATCGAATGGCTCCTATTGAACTTCAGGAGTTAAAAGTCCAACTACAGGAGTTGTTGGACATCGGTTTTATTCGTCCTAGTACATCTCCTTGGGGTGCTCCTGTGTTATTCGTAAAGAAGAAAGACGGGAGTATGCGACTTTGTATCGACTATCGAGAATTGAATCATGTCACTATCAAGAATAGGTATCCGCTACCTCGCATTGATGACCTGTTTGACCAGTTGCAAGGAGCACAATTCTTTTCAAAGATCGATCTTCGTTCTGGATATCATCAGCTGAAGATTAAAACTGAGGATATTCCAAAGACTGCCTTCAGAACTCGGTACGGGCATTATGAATTCTTAGTCATGTCTTTTGGATTGACTAATGCTCCTGCTGCCTTCATGGATATGATGAACCGTGTATTCAAAGAATATTTGGATCAGTTCGTTGTTGTCTTTATTGATGACATCCTCATCTATTCCAAAAGCCGTGAAGATCATGAGCGCCATTTGAAGCTGATATTGCAAAGGCTTCGTGAAAACAAGCTATATGCCAAACTGAAGAAATGCGAGTTCTGGCTTGAGGAAGTAGCATTCCTTGGGCACGTGGTGTCAAAACATGGAGTATCTGTCGACCCGGCGAAGATTGAAGCCATACAAAGTTGGGAGCAACCGAAGTCGGTAACCGAAGTACGTAGCTTTCTGGGCTTAGCTGGTTATTATCGGAGATTTGTGGAAGGATTTTCTCGAATCGCTACTCCGTTAACTCAGCTGACTCGGAAAGATACAAAATTCGTATGGAGTGAGGAATGCGAGAAGAGTTTCCAAGAACTCAAGAGGAGACTCATTTCGGCACCTGTTCTGACAATACCATCTGGTTCGGATGGATTTGTTATCTACAGCGATGCTTCAGGCAAAGGGTTAGGATGTGTTCTCATGCAACATGGGAAAGTCATAGCCTATGCCTCACGACAACTCAAAGAATATGAGAGGAATTATCCTACTCATGATTTGGAGTTGGCAGCAGTCGTTTTTGCGTTGAAGATCTGGAGACACTACCTGTATGGGGAGAAAGTGGAGATCTATACAGATCATAAAAGCCTCAAATATTTCTTCACCCAAAAGGAACTCAACATGCGGCAGCGACGTTGGCTCGAGCTGTTGAAAGATTACGATCATACCATCCAATATCATCCTGGAAAAGCAAACGTAGTAGCTGACGCATTGAGTAGAAGATCATATGCGGGTACGAGTGCAATGTTGTTAACACAAAGGCCCATTTTGTATGACTTGCAAAGGATGGAGATAGAGATGAAGGCTCCAAGTACCCACATGATGATATCAAATATACGAGTAGAACCGACTTTAATCGATAAAGTTAAAGCTGCTCAAGCTACGGATATAGAGCTGATGCGTATGAAAAAGAAAGTGCAAGAAGGTGCTATTCCAGAAGCAAGAATCGATGAAGAAGGAATACTTCGAGTCAACTCCAGACTTTGTGTTCCTAACGATTTTGACTTGAAGCATAGAATAATGATGGAGGCACACAACACACCGTTTGCAATCCATCCTGGGAGTACCAAAATGTATCACGATCTTCGACATACATTTTGGTGGAGCAATATGAAAAGAGAGATCGCGGAGTTTATCTCGAGGTGTTTAACTTGTCAACGTGTAAAGGCGGAGCATCAAGTGCCAAAGGGTCCATTGCAACCACTTGAGATCCCGAAATGGAAGTGGGAACACATTACTATGGATTTTGTTACAGGTCTTCCCAAGGTTTCTCAAGGCATAGATGCGATTTGGGTTATTGTTGATAGATTAACCAAGTCCGCTCATTTCTTGCCGATACGTGAGACTTATTCCCTTGAACGTCTTGCTAGTATGTACGTGAACGAGATTGTGAGATTGCATGGCATGCCAGTATCCATAGTTTCGGATCGTGACCCAAGATTCACTTCACGATTTTGGGTTAGCTTGCAGAAAGCTATGGGCACGGATTTACGATTCAGTTCGGCATACCATCCTCAAACGGACGGACAATCAGAGAGGACTATTCAAACTCTTGAAGATCTATTAAGACTTTGTGTCCTAGATCTCAAAGGGAGTTGGGCCATTGGTGGAATTCTCCTACAACAACAGTTATCAGGCGAGCATAGGTGTGGCTCCATTCGAGGCGTTGTATGGAAGAAAATGTCGTTCTCCAGTATGCTGGGACGAGGTGGGTGAAGCAACATTGTTGGGACCAGAGTTGGTACGCATTACTACAGAGAAGATCCAAACGATTCGACAACGTATACAAACGGCACAGGATCGACAAAAGAGTTATGCGGATCTTCATCGGAAGGACGTGGAATTTAATATTGGGGATCATGTATTGTTACGTGTTGCACCATGGAAGGGAGTTACAAGATTTGGGAAGAGAGGAAAGCTCAATCCAAGATTTGTTGGTCCATTTGAGATTCTTGAGCGAATAGGAAATGTGGCATATAGACTCGCATTACCTCCAAGCATGTCTCGTGTTCATAATGTTTTTCACATATCTATGCTTCGTAAATATGTTAAAGACCCGAACCACATTATTGAGTTAGAACCAGACGAGATAGCTGAAGATTTAACGTACGAGGAGGTACCTGTTAAGATCTTGGATAGGAAAGAGCATGTCCTACGCACGAAGGTTATACCACAAGTTAAGGTTTTGTGGAGAAACCATGCTATTGAAGAAATGACCTGGGAGTTGGAATCAGAAATGAAAGCGAGGTATCCTCACCTTTTTGAAACATCAGGTACGTACGTCAATTTCGAGGACGAAATTTCATAAGGAGGGGAGGTTGTAAGACCCCAGCTTATTAATTAATAAAATCAAATTTTCTCTAAATATTATTGTGAATAATAAGGGGTTAATTTGATATAATACTTTGGTTATGGGTGAAACAAATTTTGCAAAATAAGTAAGTGGTTATAAAATATTCATTTTGTCGGGAATATTCGTTTGGTCGTGGAATATTCTTGCTGTCGGGGAATATTCGTACGACGGCGCAGCCTTGTGTGGGCCCCATAACGGAAAGCGATTGGATGAAGAAAACGACAAGTATAAGTTGTTTATAAATAACGGCGTAGTTGTTACCGTTAATACTGTTGGAATACCCGGTGGTTAAAATACAGTAGCACACGGTATTGCACCAATTATTGATTCTTACGTAAGAAGGCACTACTCAATAATTGTTACAGTAGTTATTGTTCAATATTTTATTTTATTGATTCAATAATTGCTGCGTTGATATTTTATATTATTGTTGTTTCAATAATTGTTGCTGCACAGTATTTTTTTATCAGATCAATAATTCATATTATTTGAATAATATTATTAGATAACATTATTGGCAATGTCTAGAAAGTTCTGTCTAAGGAGAGGTTTGGTCATCTAATTGCGCGCCAGTAAGGAGAAATCCTTATTGGAAAGCCCCCTCTTTCCTGGGAACGGCCTGGTTGTCATAAATGTGATTCTGTAATATTATTTGTGAATAATTAATTATTGATTCATATGATAAGGAAATATTTATTTTATGTGGATATAAATGAGGGATATATTTTTGTGGTTAAAAATGAAGGAGTTAATGTTGAGGTTTTTATCAGTATTTTTGTCGGAATGGAGGTATTAAAAATCAGGATTTTTGAGATATTTTGCGGGGGTTATAATTTTTAATCCGACCGTTGGATCGTGGTAATTTTTGGATATGTTATATATATATATATATATATATATATATATATATATATATATATAAAGTTGAGTATATGTCCACAAATTTTGAACCGTTAAAATGAACGTATGATTTATTATGAATTTTACGAGATGACTGGTTCAGAAATTGTTGAATTTTCGGAGTTAATCATTTTGGTGGAAAATTCTAGAATTGGTGGGCCCCACTTTGGTTGGTGAAGAAATGTGCTGAGATTTATATTCAAATGTGGTGGGTGGGAATAGTAGCAGGTAAAGCCATCAGGTTGCAGGTTAAGTCTGCTTCGGCGTGCTAACATTTTCTTATAAATAGAGGGCTAAGTTAGAATTGAAAATCACATCAGAAACAAGTTTTCTCTCTTTCTCTCTCTAGATTATTGAGTGCATTTTGTGTGTATTTAGATACTTTGAGAGTTTCTATTCATCAGAGCAAGTTTTTTTCAGCCTTATACCGGTATTCTGACCAAAAGTACTGATATTTTGAGGTAAGGGATATTATTTTCTTCTTAATGATATTATTTTCTTCAATATCATTATGCTGAAATATTGATATGAGTTTTTATCAAATTTGGAACTTTTTGTGTCGGGGTTACTATTCACGTATACGGCACTATTCACGAATACGGCACTATTCATCGAAAAATAAAATTTTCTCTTTTTTGTCCAAGATGTCTATTATGGTTACTATCTTTGATTGTATCCATGTTTTGATCTTTATTTTTGAATTCTGCTTCACAATTGATTATTATGAAGTATTATTGATCTTGGATAAACTGTTATACGAATCCCTACTATTTGTCCTTCTGTCTCACTGGATTCGTTCTCTTTAAGATATTTTTCATCATCCTCAGTCCTAAATGATGATATTACTGAATATCTTTGGCCTGTAGTGCAAAGATGTATGATTACTTGATGAATATCTTTGGCCTGTAGTGCAAAGATGAACAGGTGTTGAGATGAACATGACTGACAGGTGATACAAATGAATATCTTTGGCCTGTAGTGCAAAGATGAATATTTGGATAAAGATGATTATTAATTGATGTTACAGGGATAAAATATTGATGATGGACTTTTAAATCTTAGAAGATAGTAGAATTCATTCTCTACTTGACTCTTCTAATGGTTTGTTGTTTCCGCTGCAGTTGTTGATCTAAAACTTGTTGTCGATTATATTTTATCAGATTTTTCCCTGTTGAATACTAATGATAATTTGTTGTATATTATCTTAATCATAATATTCTTTACTGGGCTAGTTGAGCTCACCCTTTTCCTTTTTGTTCCATTTTTCTTCTCAGGAGGTGAAAACATAACAGGATCTAGTCGGGGTATGGAGTGATGGTTCTAGAAAGATGTTTTAGAAGTCCTCATTATTTCTGTAAAATAGTGTTTGAATAATTGTATTGAGGACTTATTTGTGTGTGGATATTGTCTAGAAGACAATATTTGTATTTAAAATCACCGTATGTGTTGTCGTATTTTGCACGGTAATTGTATTATTGAATTTGTAGTTTGCTTTCTGTACCATGTATACTCAGAATGGGTGTTGTATACCTATTTTGGGGGCGTCACAGAAGTGACATTTTCTCCTTGAACGTGTGCAAACATCTCATATTGCTAAGTCAGGAGAGATTGCTTGTTTTCTTTGACTTCTTCCATTCCTTCATGCATGATGAGCAATGCTTCCCATACCGCCTTTGTTGTTTTGCTATTAACTACATTCTCGAATAGATCATCTTCTAAAGATTGGAACAAAATGTTCTTGGCCTTTCTGTCGAGTTTAACAGCTTTCTTGTCTTTGTCTGTCCATTCTTTTTTGACCTTGATCTAAATTCTATTTGGGTCGTCTGTAGTTGGTGCAAGCTTTGTAGGAACGTAGGGCCCATTCTGAACAGTTTCAAATAGATCTTCATCTATTGAATCCATGTATGCTTGCATACGAACTTTCCAGTTGGCTAATTTGTCTTTGTTGCACATAGGTGGCTTGCTGCCTCCTCCAGTCTTTGATTTGCTTATCAGATGTGCCATAGGATCTACTTAAGCTTTGTAGGCTATTTGATAGAACATGCTCTGATACCAATTGTTAGTTCCCGGAGGCACAATAGTTATCTAGAAGGGGGGTTGAATAGATATTTTAAATTATTTTCGAAATACTTTGTTCATTTTGATAATGATTCAAACACAGCGGAATTAAGATTTATTTGTTCTCCCTTTAAGATATAGTGAGTTAATGAGAGTGAGGCAGTTATAATAAGAGTGTAAGAGACACAACAATTTTAAGTGGTTTAGAGCACTTAAAGCTCCTGGTCCACTCTTCTACTCCTCGAGTAGGAAATCCACTAAGAATATCTTTACACTTTCTGAATCTCATAGATTTCTTCAAGACCAGCAGTCTTGGCACTTCTCAGTTCACTTTTGAAGTCTTCAAGTCCAGCAGACTTGGTTCTTCACAGTTCACTTAGAACTCTTCAAGTCCTTCTGACTTGGAACTTCTTACTTCACTTTATAGTAATTGATGGGTTCTTGAATGGTGCTACTCAGTTGCCGTTAAGTTCTTGTTCAAAAGAACTGAGTAGCTGAGCAAGCTTTCTCTTTTTGGATCTTAGAGTTGAGCGTTGAGTGTTCTTCAGCGTTTTTGTTCAATGCTTGCTTATTTCTATCATCTGCTGATGTTTTGCATATATTAGGTCTTGGAAGTGTATCCGTTGAAGATATCCGTTGAAGCATTAAATGCATTTGACATTTCTGAGCTTTAATGGAGACTTTTCTACACATCTTCTGATTAGCAGTCTGGCCCACTGACACAGCAAACTGCTATCTCACCTAACACCTTAAAAGGTGTTTTCTGTTGACCCATAGTACTTTTCTTAGCTTCTTCAATACGTTTCTTTGTTGTATACTAAGGATGACTGTTGTGACATTGGGAATGCCGAGGGCTTCAACGTTTATAATCCATTCCACATTTGTTAGGATTTATTCTTAAAAAATGGGTAAGGCTCGATGCTTTTGACACAGGCAAATGATGCTCTATGATTTTGATTGTGGTGTCTTGCCACCTTGGTGCTTGATCTGATACTGGCAGACGAGAACACTACGATTTCTCTTAAGGACTGGCACACTACGATCTTCACTTGCTTGTCTTGCAGACTCTACATTTCCGAGAGCACACTACGATCTCTGAGTTGGCTAGGCAAACGTTTGGACCACTCTGCGATTTCAGGAGAGCCCTTTCAAAGCAGACACACTAAGATTCTCGATGCTCTACGATTCTGCCTTGGCTTCTGCAATCTCTTAATCAGCTCGATAAACTACGATTTGTTGAAGCCTATCAATTACATCTCAAGACATAGATCAACCTTAACAGCTTTGATCTCTTCATCTATACATTCATTTACAGAATGATAAACATTAAAAGCTTAGATCAACCTAACAAATTTGAACTACCACTAAGTCCATGTACATATATTCCTTGAAGTAATTTACATATAATCATGAATGTTTACTTTCAACATCAAATTTAAAGATGCAGTCTCCCAACAAATGCTAATGCATAATCAAACACATGACAAATGTGACACCCCCAAATCCAGGTACTCAAAATTAATTCCCTCAAATTTGGTGTTCACTCAACAAAATAATTAACATTTAACTACCCATAATAATGATAACAATACAATTGAAATAGAAATACTCCCAATATAGGGTTACAACATCTTAAACGAATAAATCCCAGGTTATCTAACCTTAATACATCATATGCGGAAACATCATAAACAAATAAGTCTTACACATCACATTATAAGTCTTAATATAAACATTCAAATATTAAATAAGTCTTCATCATTTGCTTGCTTTTCCCTTGCCCTTACTTGAGGATGGCTTATCAACTCTTTCAATCTTAGCTGCAATGTTATTATGCAAGAGTGAGCAACAATTTCCCACAAGTTTAACAGTAGAATAATAATAATAACATGCGAATAACAATGGATACTGAACCAAAAGAAGTCTCGGCTTTTGAATCGAGATCAGAACAGGAATCAAAAGTACATCTGAGGGTCATAAGACCATGAACTATGTCCCAGGTTATCAAGTATTTTTACTTTAAACCTTTAACAGTCGTAAGAATATATGAACCCATGTATGTGCACAATATCTTAACGCTATCGCGTAATATAATCCCCCATAACAGGGTTGTTCATCTCAGCTTTGACGTTAGAGTCTGTACCAAAGAAAGTTTGATTTGGATTAGCTTCAAGGGTAATTTAGAGTACAATAATCATCAACTAAGGATTAGTTTAATCAATAAGGAATCACTATTTATTCAAGGTTTCAATGCAATATCGAAATCAATAATCAAATCAAAGATTGAATCTCAACTCTATATAATTGACTAAAAAGATTGGATCTCAATTCTACACAATTGAATGAACTTTGTACAATAAAAGTAATACTTCAAAAGAATTAGAACATTTCATTTGGAATCATAACCTTGAATAATTAAGCTTTGAACAATTCGAAATAAAAATACGAAGCTTACTCAATAATAATAAGATTTAAAAACTTGCTCAATGTAAGAATAAGGTTTGGAAACTTGCCTTGTGCGTAGGCTAAACGATTACTACTCACGTTCACCACAATTCCTACACACATACCATATATATTCACGACATTCATTAGTTACATTAATAGTAACTTTATAGGTTTAGTTCCCTTTTTTAATACAACTTGTTAACTTGGTTTAAATTCTGCTCATTACCATCATTCACATATACAGGACTGAAATCTCAAATTTTAAGTTTAAATAACATCATATGATGCACATCACTTTCTTTTTCTTTCTTTTTTTTAAACGTGGTTTAACCAGTCACAAAATATAGCAGTTATAAGATCACAAGACCTTTTTTAATTTATTTTTATAATTCTCTTATTATATGGTCCATTAGTCACACTTTCACTTAATTATTTAATATAAACTCCATTTTATTTAACAAATCATTACGCTTCTAATTTAATCACTTAATTAAATTAGAATATTTTCACTCCCTCGCTATTATTACACTGGAATAAATTATTCCATAATAATTTCCATCGAATATTTTATTCCATAAATATTTTAACTAAAATATTTATTTTATTTGATAAATATTTTAATTATTATTATTATTTTATTTTATTTATTTATTTGCCCGCCGGGGTGGTGTAATTTAGCTTGGTAATGCCCGCTGGAACGGGGTTACTGTAAGACCCCAACTTATTATAAATAAAATCAAATTTCCTCTATTTATTATTGTGAATAATTAGGTATTAATTTTATTTAATACTTTGGTTATGCGTAAAATGTAAAAATTTTACAAAATAAGTAAGTGGTTATAGAATATTCTTGTTGTCGGAGAATATTCGTACGACGGCGCAGCCATTTATGGGTCTCATGACGGATAACTGTCGGATGAAGAAAACGATAAGTTTGAGTTTTTATAAATAATGACATAATGGTTATCGTTAACACTGTTGGAATACCCGGTGGTTAAACTACAGTAATACGCGTGGATGCACAGTAGCACACGGTATTGCACAGTATTGCTGAGTTATTGATTCTTACGTAAGAAGGCACTACTCAATAATTGTTACAGTAATTACTGTTCATTATTTTATTTTATTGATTCAATAATTGCTGTGTTGATATTTTATATTATTGTTGTTTCAATAATTGTCACTGCACAGTATCTCCATTATCAGATCAATAATTCATATTATTTGAATAATATTATTAGATAGCATTATTGGCAATGTCTAGAAAGTTCTGTCAATGAGAGGTTTGGTCACCTAATTGCACGCCAATAAGGAGAAATCCTTATCGGAAAGCCCCCTCTTTCCTGGGAACGGCCTGGTTGTCATAATTGTGATTCTATAATATTATTTGTGAATAATTAATTATTGATTTGTATGATAAGGAAATATTTATTTTATGTGAATATAAATGATGGATATATTTATTGTGGTTATAAATGATGGAATAAATGTTGACGTGTTTTATCAGTATTTTGTCAGAATGAGAGTATTAAAAATCATCCGTATGTGGATTTCAGATATTTTTTATTGGAATTTGGAAAACTTTCTTCTACAAGGTTGTAGAGAATTAAATTTCCTATGGAATAGACACGAGATTCGAATTTTTCTGATAAAAGGGCTATTTATTATGAATTATTGAAGTTTTGGGAAATAAATATTTTTATTAAAAAATGGTGGGTCCCACTTTTGGTTGGTGAGAATTAAAATGTGCTAGAATTTATTTTTAAAAGTGGTGGGCTTGAATAGTAGCAGGTAAAGCCATCAGGTAGCAAGTTAGTCTGCTATGGCGTTCTAAGCATTTTCCTATAAATAGGGTGTTTAGTTAGAATTGAAAATCACACCAGAAACAAGTTTTCTCTCTTTCTCTCTCTATATTATCGAGCGTATTTTGTGAGTATTTATATACTTTGTGAGTTGTTATTCATCAGTGCAAGTTTTCTTCAGCCTTATACCGATATTTTGATCAGAAGTACTGATATTTTGAGATAAGGGATATTATTTTCTTCCTAATGATGTTATTCTTTCAATATCATTATACCAAAATATTGGTATGAATTTTATTGTAGAATTTCTACCTTCTTGTGTCGGCGTTACTATTCACGTATACGGCACTATTCACGAATACGACACTATTCATCAAAAGATAAAATTTTCTTCTTTTTGTCCAAGATGTCTATTAAGGTTACTATCTTTGATTGTATCCATGTTTTGATCTTTATTTTGAATTCTGCTTCACAATTAGTTATTATGGAGTATTATTGAACTTGGATAAACTAAAGTACGAATCCCTAATATTTGTTTTTTTATATCACTGGATCCGTTTTTTTTAAGATATTTTTCATCATCCTCAGTTCTAAATGATGATACAAATGAATATCTTTGGCCTATAGTCCAAAGATGAATGATTGACTGATGAATATCTTTGGCCTGTAGTGCAAAGATGAATGATTACCTAATGAATATCGTTGGCCCGTAGTATAAAGATGAACAGGTGTTGAGATGAACATGACCAACTGGTGATATAAATTAATATCTTTGGCCTGTAGTGCAAAGATGAATATTTGATTCAAGATGTATATTGATTGATGTTACAGGGATAAAATATTGATGATGGACTTTTAAATCTTAGAAGATAGTAAAATTCTTTCTCTACTTGACTCTTCTGATGGATTATTGTTTCCGCTGCAGTTGTTGATCTAAAACTTGTTGTCTATTATATTTTATCAGATTTTTCCTTGTTGAAGACTAATGATAATTTGTTGTACATTATCTTAGTCATAATATTCTTTACTGGGCTAGTTGAGCTCACCCTTTTCCTTTTTGTTCTATTGTTCTTCTCAGGAGGAGAGAATTTAGCAGGAACTAGCCAGGGTATAAAGTGAAGATTCAAGACAGTTGTTTTAGTAGTCCTCACTATTTTGTAAAATAGTGTATAAATAATTGTAATGAAGACTCCTTTTGAGTTTGTATACTGTCTATTAGACAATATTTGTATTCAAACTCACAGTATATGTGTTATCATATTTTACACGACAATTGTATTACTGAGGTTGTATTTGTTTATGTACCATGTATTTGGCGACTCAGAATGGGTGATGTATACCTATTTTGGGGGTGTCACAGTTGGTATCAAAGTTTAGGGATATGATCCCTAGCTAAGATGTAGACAAGAACTAAGAGGAGAGAGACGGGGAATTCCTTCGCTAGTATGACCTGACTAAGTTTATTTGGTATTTATTTGGTCGGTCAGAGTATAGGGATAATATGTGACATGTCAATTAACCCTTGTTTTGTGGTAGTTTTTAAGAATGGCAGCAGAGAACATTAACAATGGAGTGAATAAGACCGTGGAGACACCTCTAATCACCAACCAGGATAATGTGATGTCAGGCGAAGAAGGAATTAGAGATATCCATATGGTGAGTGAAGAATTAATAGTTACACCCGAGTTAGTCGCAGAGGTAACAGTTGAGAGTGAAGAAGAAGAGGAACCTAAGGAGGATTTCTCAGGAGAACATTATGATCAAAATGTAGAATTGCAAAATCGTATTCATGAGTTAGAAGAGCAAGTTGAAGAACGGCAGGCGGTTGTGGAGCAAAAGGATGCAACGATTCAAGCTTGTGTTACCCGATATGTGATGCTTGAACAAAAGCACTCTTTGGCAGAGTATAAGATGATAAAGCTGGAATCTGAGCTAAAAGAAGAAACAACTGAACGAGTGAGAATGAGTGATGCATGGGTAAAAGTCGCACGACGCGTTGATATTGTGGAAAGAGATGTCCGATCTAAGAAGGCTAAAATAGATGATATGTATTTCTCTTTTTGGGCAGCAATTGGGAGAACCCAACATCAAGTTTTGAAATACCATGTACATTGCGGTCAACCCCAATTCGATATGGATCGAAGATTAATGATTCAGATCATGAAACAGGAGTACGACGAAGTAGTTGAGGGTGGAATATGCCCTATAGCGAAAGTCAATTCTAGCGATAATGATGACAACAAAGGCTGTCCCAGATAAGTCAAAATCGGTGGTTCAAGTGAGAGCGCCTTTCATAACTTTCCAAAAAGCGAGGAACCGAACGAAGTTATCACGGGTTAGTTAATCATAAATTTTTACGAAGTTTATACCTTATTAGATACCGGTTCTACCCATTCTTTTATCTCTCCTGCTTGTGCTCAACGTTTGAACTTGACTCTGGAGAAATTAGACCTTGACTTATCTGTTGAGACTCCGTTAGGAGAAACTTTCATTACATCTACTGTTTATAAATCTTGCTTGATTCAAGTTGGTACCATCACATTACCGACTGATCTTATTTCGTTGAAAATTCTTGCATTTGATGTGATTTTAGGGATTGATTGGTTAACCACTCATCATGCTAAAATTGATTGTTTTCGTAAGGTTGTTAGTTTTCATATTCCTAACCAACCTGTTATGAGAATTCAAACAACCAAACCACTAAAGTCAATCACTGTCATATCAAGCCATACAGCTATTTGTTTATTAAAAAACGGATGTCAAGCTTTCTTAGCCCATGTCACGGACTTGAACAAAAACACGTCAAATTTGAATAAAATTTCTGTTGTTAGTGAATTTCCTGACGTATTTCCTGAAGAACTTCCCGGTCTACCCCCAGAACGTGAAGTTGAATTCTTTATTAACCTTGAACCTAGTATAAAGCCCATTTCTAAAACCCCATATCGAATGGCTCCTATTTGTAAGACCCCGAATTTTATGAAATAAAAGTATTCAATTTTTCTTATAATTACTATTCAGTAAATGGTTAAATTGATAAATGTTAAAGTTAAGGGTGATATATGAATTTTTTTTTCAAAATACACAAGTGGTTATAAAATATTATTTGTTGTCGGGGAATATTCGTTTGGTCGTGGAATATTCTTTCTGTCGAGGAATATTCGTACGACGGCGCAGCCATTTGTGGGCCCCATAACAGAATAACTGTCGGGTGAAGAAAACGACAAATTTGAGTTTTTACAAATAACGGCGTAGTTGTTACCGTTAACACTGTTGGAATTCCCGGTGGTTAAAATACAGTAATACGCGTTATTGCACAGTAGCACACGGTATTGCGTAGTATTTTTGAAATTATTGATTATTACGTAAGAAGACACTACTCAATAATTGTTACCGTAATTACTGTTCAATATTTTATTTTATTGATTCAATAATTGCTACGTTGAAATTTTATATTATTGTTGTTCAATAATTGTCACTGCACAATATTTCCCATTATCAGATCAATAATTCATATTATTTGTAACGCCTCCAAAACAGGTCCATTCCATCCAACCTATTCTGAATCGTCAAATACATGGTACAGAAAATAACTACAACTTTATTACAACAATTGTCGTGCAAAATACAACAACACATATGCTGTGAGTTTGGATACAAATATATACCAAATGTGACTCATGTTCCAACCGTGGACATCACCTCACAATGACACCTTACATAAAGGTATAGTCAAAAACTGTTTTAGAAATTAGAATCTTTGGGAAGTGTTCAAGGAAACTTTCGTACATGGGAGGCCATGCGTCTAGGTTATGATAGATATCATATGGCCACAGAATTATTCTTGGTTGACCCAATAGACCCCAAAGAAAAACGAGAAGATTACTATCATATTCTTCCCAATGGTGAGTCTTCTCTTGACATATCATTATCTCTACTGTCTCTAATTGAGAATTATACTTCAAACAAATACCAAGATTATACAGGTAGTGCTCGTAAATATACTCAGCAAGTGGATGAGCACATCCCTGCCTTATGATGACACGAGGTTGTATGTCGTTAGACATCTTATATGATAGTGGCAAATCACCCTTCCAACGTTCGGTACACCTTACCCTATTGGATTCACCAAATAAAACTACTAAATGAACTTTTCTATACTGCTTCGGGAGAACATCCACAGCTAGAGACCACCGTTCTATTTCCCCGTTACCCTCGCTCGACCCAGCTACACTTTTATTACCTGAAAGGAATTGTGAAGTAAAAGGGTGAGCACAACTAGCTCAGTAAAGAATATCATGACTAAAGATAAATTATCAATAGTCTTCAACAGTAATAAATCAGAGATTTAGAACATATGGTAGATGATAAAACTTTTCAACCATAGTTGCAGTGGAACGAGCAATCCATTAGAAGAGTCAAATAGACTATAAAGTCTATTATCTTCTCCACGTTAAAAGTCCACCAACAATGTTTTATCCCTGTAACATCAATCAATAGTTCCTTTCCACAATCATATGAATAATTCATAATCATAATTGTGATTCTAAATTTCGCATCCAAGACGAAGATAATTTTCATCACCTGTCTTTACCTGAAACATCAAAGATCATGGTTATACCAAATCACAGTTCCTGTTCATAATCATACTAATAAATTCATCTTCACGGGCCAAAGATATTCATCAACAGTTCATCTTTACACTACATGCCAAAGATATTCAACAACAAGTCATCTTTGCACTACGGGCCAAAGATATTCATCAACAACTCATCTTTGCACTACAGGCCAAAGATATTCCTCAATAGTTCATATTCGCACTACAGGCCAAATATATTATTATCCCAAAGAAATATATAATCATTTCAGAATTTATATAACCAATAATTATAACTATGTTGTTCATTTCACCTTTGCACTTAAGCTAAAGATATTCAATTATAAATTCAATGGTCATGATCATACCAGTCACAATTCAACTTTTCACTACTGGACAAAGAGAACCCTAGTCATGATCATACCAATAATCTACTCATCTTTACACTCAAGTCAAAGAGAAATATCATCATTAGGGTTATAAAAATGTTATATATGATAAAAAAATAATATGATCAACATATAGTTTTAATCTCAAGAGTAATATTCATAAATCAACTATAATTTGGTTAGAAAAAGAAACCAATTTTGTCATGAATAGTAACTCGTGAATAGTAACCCATGAATAGTAACTCCTGAATAGTAACTCGTGAATAGTAACTCATGAATAGTAACTCGTGAATAGTAACTCATGAATAATAACTCGTGAATAGTAACTCATGAATAGTAACTCATGAATAGTAACTCGTGAATAGTAACTCGTGAATAGTAACTCATGAATAGTAACTCATGAATAGTAACTCATGAATTGTAACCCCGACATGAAAAGTTCTAAATTTGATAAAAAGTTCAGATCAATACTTCGGCATAATGATATTGAAGAAAATAATATCATTTAAGAAGAAATAACATCCCTTACTATCCCTTACTATCCCTTACAATCCCTTACCTCAAAAGAACAGTACTTCTGACTGGAATAACGCTGAACGAACTTGCACCGTATAGCAACACTCAAAGTATCAAAATACTCACAAGAATACGCTCAATATATCGAGAGAGAAATAGAGAGAAAACTTCAGTTTCTGGTGTGATTTTCAATTCTAACCTAAGCACCCTATTTATAGGAAAATGCTTAGAACACGAAAGCAGAAAATTGAATATAATAATAATATATTTAACAAATTTTCCTTAACCCACCTTGACCATCTGAATTCAGCCATAACACATGTTAATGATGTCCACAAAATACAAAAAAAAAAACGTTTTTCTAAACAAAAATAATTAAAACTTCCAAAAATTAATTATTTCAGAATTTCGGAACTTCAATAATTCATAATAAATAGCCCTTTCATCAGAAAATTCGAATCTCGCGAGTTTTTATAGGAAATTCAATTCTCTACAACTTTGTAGAAGAAAGTTTTTCTAAATTCCAAATAGAAATTGACCGAAATCCACAAACGGACGATTTTACAGTCAATAATAAATTTTCGGTCAAGAATTGTGTCCACCAACACACAAAACATGTGTTAATCATTTAATGCCACAAAAATACTCTTCCTCCTCATATACTCATATATTTCACATTTATTGTAAAAATATCACCATCAATATATTATTAAAATAATATATTTAAATGAATTATTTTATCAGAAAAAGATAAAATATTAATTTTCAACAATTGTCACATTAAAAATTTTCTCCATCTATATCCACATAAAATCAATATTTTCCTCATCATATAAATCAATAATTAATTATACACAAATAATATTACAGAATCACAGTACTGGCAACCAGGCCGTTCCCAGGAAAGAGGGGGCTTTCCAATAAGAATCTCTTCCTTACTGGCGCGCAATTAGATGACCAAACCTCTCCTTAGACAAAACTTTCTAGACATTGCCAATAATGTTATCTAATAATATTATTCAGATACTATGAATTATTGCTCCGATAATAAAAAATACTGTGTAGTGACAATTATTAAAATAACAGTAATATAAAATATCAACGCAGCAATTATTGAATCAATAAAATAAAATACTGAACAGTAATTACTGTAACAATTATTGAGTAATGCCTTCTTACGTAAAAATCAATAATTGGTGCAATACCGTGTGCTACTGTGCAACAACGCGTATTACTGTGTTTTAACCACCGGGTATTCCAACAGTGTTAATGGTAACAACTACCCCGTTATTTATAAACAACTTACTCTTGTCGTTTTCTTCATCCAATCGCTTTCCGTTATGGGGCCCACAAAAGACTGCGCCGTCTTACGAATATTCTCCGACAGTAAGAATATTCCACGACCAAGCGAATATTCTCCGACAACAATGAATATTTTATAACCACTTGTGTATTTCGAAAAAAAATTCATATATCACCCTTAACTTTAACATTTATCAATTTAACCATTTACTAAATAGTAATTATAAGAAAAATTGAATACTTTTATTTCATAAAATTCAGGGTATTACATTATTTGAATAATATTATTAGATAACATTATTGGCAATGTCTAGAAAGTTCTGTCTAAGGAGAGGTTTGGTCACCTAATTGCGCGCCAGTAAGGAAAAATTCTTATTGGAAAATCTCATCTTTCTGGGAACGG
The DNA here is from genome assembly GCA_016801055.1 of Panax notoginseng. NCBI lineage: Eukaryota > Viridiplantae > Streptophyta > Magnoliopsida > Apiales > Araliaceae > Panax > Panax notoginseng. Next base: position 193,507,345 of record CM029016.1, read on the forward strand.
CCTGGTTGTCATAAATGTGATTCTGTAATATTATTTTTGAATAATTAATTATTGATTCATATGATAAGGAAATATTTATTTTATGTGGATATAAATGAGGGATATATTTTTGTGGTTAAAAATGAAGGAGTTAATGTTGAGGTGTTTTATCTGTATTTTTGTCAGAACGGAGGTATTGAAAATCAAATTAGGGTTTTTAACATATTTTACGAGGGTTATAATTTTTAATCCGACCGTTGGATCGTGGTAATTTTTGGATATGTTATACATATATAAGTTGAATATATGTCCACAAATTTTGAACCGTTAAAAATGAACGTATGATTTGTTATAAATTTTACGAGATGAATGGTTCAGAAAGTGTTGAATTTTCGGAGTTAATCATTTTGGTGGAAAATTCTAGAATTGGTGGGCCCCACTCTTGGTTGGTGAAGAAATGTACTGAGATTTTTATTCAAATATGGTGGGTGGGAATAGTAGCAGGTAAAGCCATCAGGTTGCAGGTTAAGTCTGCTTCGGCGTGCTAACATGTTCCTATAAATAGAGGGCTAAGTTAGAATTGAAAAACACACCAGAAACATAAGCTTTCTCTCTTTCTCTCTCTATATTCTGAAGCATATTTTGTGAGTATTTAGATACTGTGAGAGTTGCTATTCAGTGCAAGTTTCCTTCGGCTTTGCATTCCAGTCAGAAATACTGCACTTTTGAGGTAAGGGATAGTAAGGGATTTTAAGGGTTGTTATATTTTCCAGTTTCGTAATTTTTCTGACCTTCAAAAATTCTAGAAAAATTTGAAATGATATTTTGATGAGTTTTCTTGATTGTGTCCAAAAATGGTAATTTTTGGATGTATAGATTGAGAGTTATGAATTTTATGAGAAAAGACTATTTTAAAAATAATCGCTTATAACTCCTTATGTTTAACTCAAAAATTGATGAAATTTTTATTGGGAGTACATGTATATGATAGAAGTATACTCTGTAAATTTCAAAATTTTTGGACAAAAGTACAATTTTTGATAAATGTCTAAATATTCGGCTGTTTTGGCCATATGAAAAATAGTAAATGACTTTTAAAAAATCTGAGAAAAATATATGTTCACTATGGGACTATATTATGCTAAATCCCAGAAAAAAAATATTTTTGGAACTGATTTGGTATTTTTCATGAAAATGGTCTAGTTATGAGTAAATGAATTAAATATGTTTTGTGAAGTAAGAAAATTGGAAAATGGGATTTTATGACTTGAGAATCCTATATGAGGCATATGCAGATTTTTGATGAGGGTTTTGGTTATTGGTGATGAAATCTTATGAGTTTGGCATTTTAGAATGATTAAATGCATTATTTAGTAAAGTGTAAACAATTAAAATAAATTGTTTATAAGCTTAAGAAATATTATTCTTTCAATATCATTATACCGAAATATTGGTATGTATTTTATTGTGGAATTTCTACCTTTTTGTGTCGGGGTTACTATTCACGAGTTACTATTCATGAGTTACTATTCATGAGTTACTATTCACGAGTTACTATTCACGATAAAATTGGTTTCTTTTTCTAACCAAATTATAGTTGATTTATGAATATTACTCTTGAGATTAAATCTATATGTTGGTCATATTGTTTTTATTATCATATATAACATTTTTATAACCCTGATGTTGAAATTCTCTTTCACTTGAGTGTAAAGATGGGTAGATTATTGGTATGATCATGACTTTGGATTCTCTTTGGCCAGTAGTGCAAAGTTGAATTATTGACTAGTATGATCATGACCATTGAATTTATAATTGAATATCTTCAGCTTAAGTGCAAATATGAAATGATCAACATGGTTATAATTATTGTTTATATAAATGATTATATATTTCTTTGAGATATTAATATATTTGGCCTGTAGTGCAAATATGAACTGTTGATGAATATATTTGGCCGTAGTGCAAATATGAACTGTTGAGGAATATCTTTGGCCTGTAGTGCAAAGATGAAATATTGATGAATATCTTTGGCCTGTAGTGCAAAGATGAATTGTTGATGAATATCTTTGGCCCGTAGTGCAAAGATGACATGTTGTTGAATATCTTTGGCAAGTAGTGCAAAGATGAGCAGGTGTTGAGATGAACATGACCAACTGGTGATACAAATGAATATCTTTGGCCGTAGTGCAAAGATGAAGTTATTAGTATGATTATGAACAGGAAATGTGATTTGGTGTAACTATGATCTTTGATGTTTCAGGTAAAGATAGGTGATGAAAATTATCTTCGTCCTGGATGAGAAGAGGAATTTAGAACTACAGTTATGATTATGAGTTATTCATATGATTGTGGACCAGAATTGTTGATTGATGTTACAGGGATAAAACATTATTGATGGATTTTTAACAGGGAGAAGATAATAGACTTTATAGTCTATTTGACTCTTCTAATGGATTGCTCGTTCCGCTGCAACTATGGTTGAAATTTTTATCATTTATCATATGTTCTAAATCTCTGATTTATTATTGATGAAGGCTATTGATAATTTAATTATCTTTAGTCATGATATTCTTTACTGAGCTAGTTGTGCTTACCCTTTTGCTTCACAATTCCTTTCAGGTAATAAGAGTGTAGCTGGGTCGAGCGAGAGTAACGGAAAAATAGAACGGTGGTCTCTAGCTGTGGATGTTCTCCCGAAGCAGTATAGAAAAGTTCATTTAGTAGTTTTATTTGGTGAATCCAATAGGGTAAGGTGTACCCAACGTTGGAAGGGTGATTTGCCACTATCATACAAGATGTCTAACGACATACAACCTCGTGTCATCATAAGACAGGGATGTACTCATCCACTTGCTGAGTATATATACGAGCACTACCTATATAATCTTGGTGTTTGTTTGAAGTATAATTCTCAATTAGAGACAGTAGAGATAATGATATGTCAAGAGAAGACTCACCATTGGGAAGAATATGATAGTAATCTTCTCATTTTTCTTTGGGGTCTATTGGGTCAACCAAGAATAATTCTATGGCCATATGATATCTATCATAACCTAGACGCATGGCCTCCCATGTACAAAGGTTTCCTTGATCACTTCCCAAAGATTCTAATTTCTAAAACAGTTTTTGACTATATCTTTATGTAAGGTGTCATTGTGAGGTGATGTCCACGGTTGGAACATGAGTCACATTTGGTATATATTTGTATCCAAACTCACAGCATATGTGTTGTTGTATTTTGCACGACAATTGTTGTAATAAAGTTGTAGTTGTTTTCTGTACCATGTATTTGGCGACTCAGAATAGGTTGGATGGAATGGACCTATTTTGGGGTTGTCACATTTGGTATCAGAGCTTAGGGATATGATCTCTGGCGGAGATCGGGAAATACAACTAGGAGGGGAGAGATGAGTAAATTCTTCTCTAGTGTGTCCTACCTAAGATTATTTGTTGGTTAGTCATAATATTGGGATATTATGTGATATGTTAATTTATTTAATTAACCCTTGTTTTATGGAAGTATTTTAGAATGGCAGCTGAGAATGCTAACAATGGAGTGAATGAGACTGTGGGGATACCTCTAATCACTAACCGTGATAATGTGATTAGAGATATCCATGTGGTGAGTGAAGAATTGATAGTTACACCCGAGATAGTCGCAGAGGTAACAGCTGAGACTGAGGAAGAAGAGGAAGAAGAAGTACCAGCGGAGAGTTTATTAGAGGTATTATATGATCAAAATGTAGAATTTCAAAATCGTATTCATGAGTTAGAAGAGCAGGCAGATGAACGACAGGCGGTCGTGGAACAAAAGGATACAACAATTCAAGCTTGTGTTACCCGATATGTGATGCTTGAACAGAAGCATTCTTTGGCAGAGTATAAGATGATAAAAATAGAATCTGAGCTGAAAGAAGAAAAAACTGAACGAGTGAGAATAAGTGATGCATGGGCAAAAGCTGCATGACACGTGGATATTGTGGAAAGAGATGTTCGATCTAAGAAGGCTAAAATAGATTATATGAATTTCTCTTTTTAGAAAGCAATTGGGAGAACCCAACATCGAGTTTTGAATTACCCTGTACATAGCGGTCAACCTGAATCCGATATGGATCGAAGATTGATGATTCAGATCATGAATAAGGAGTACGAAGAGGCAGTTGAGGGAGAAATATGTCCTATAGAAAGGTATATTCCAACGGTAATGATGACGCCAAATGCTGCTCCAGACAAGTCAAAGCCGAGTAGTTCGAGGGATGACGGTTGTCATGACTTCCCAACAAATGAGGAACCCAAATGAAGTTATCATGGGAGATGAGCAATGGAGAAATCATGATGATCTGAGAGATAGAATCTGAAATGGAAGCAAGGTATTCTCAACTCTTCGAAATACCAAGTACGTAAATTTCGGGGAAGAAATTTCATAAGGAAGGGAGATTATAAGGCCCCAAATTTTATGAAATAAAAGTATTCAATTTTTCTTATAATTACTATTCAGTAAATGGTTAAATTGATAAATGTTAAAGTTAAGGGTGATATATGAATTTTTTTTACAAAATACACAAGTGGTTATAAAATATTCATTGTTGTTGGGGAATATTCGTTTGGTCGTGGAATATTCTTTCTGTCGAGGAATATTCGTACGACGGCGCAGCCATTTGTGGGCCCCATAACAGAATAACTGTCGGGTGAAGAAAACGACAAATTTGAGTTTTTACAAATAACGGCGTAGTTGTTACCGTTAACACTGTTGGAATTCCCGGTGGTTAAAATACAGTAATACGCGTTATTGCACAGTAGCACACGGTATTGCATAGTATTTTTGAAATTATTGATCCTTACGTAAGAAGGCACTACTCAATAATTGTTACAGTAATTACTGTTCAATATTTTATTTTATTGATTCAATAATTGCTACGTTGAAATTTTATATTATTGTTGTTCAATAATTGTCACTGCACAGTATTTCCCATTATCAGATTAATAATTCATATTGTTTGAATAATATTATTAGATAATATTATTGGCAATGTCTAGAAAGTTCTGTCTAAGGAGAGGTTTGGTCACTTAATTGCGCGCCAGTAAGGAAAAATTCTTATTGGAAAATCCCATCTTTCTGGGAACGGCCTGGTTGTCATAAATGTGATTCTGTAATATTATTTGTGCATAATTAATTATTGATTCATATGATAAGGAAATATTTATTTTATGTGGATATAAATGAGGGATATATTTTTGTGGTTAAAAATGAAGGAGTTAATGTTGAGGTGTTTTATCTGTATTTTTGTCAGAACGGAGGTATTGAAAATCAAATTAGGGTTTTTAACATATTTTACGAGGGTTATAATTTTTAATCCGACCGTTGGATCGTGGTAATTTTTGGATATGTTATACATATATAAGTTGAGTATATGTCCACAAATTTTGAACCGTTAAAAATGAACGTATGATTTGTTATGAATTTTACGAGATGATTGGTTCAGAAAGTGTTGAATTTTCGGAGTTAATCATTTTGGTGGAAAATTCTAGAATTGGTGGGCCCGACTCTTGGTTGGTGAAGAAATGTGCTGAGATTTTTATTCAAATGTGGTGGGTGGGAATAGTAGCAGGTAAAGCCATCAGGTTGCAGGTTAAGTCTGCTTCGGCGTGCTAATATTTTCCAATAAATAGAGGGCTAAGTTAGAAATGAAAAACACACCAGAAACATAAGCTTTCTCTCTTTCTCTCTCTATATTCTGAAGCATATTTTGTGAGTATTTAGATACTGTGAGAGTTGTTATTCAGTGCAAGTTTCCTTCGGCTTTGCATTCCAGTCAGAAATACTGCACTTTTGAGGTAAGGGATAGTAAGGGATTTTAAGGGTTGTTATATTTTCCAGTTTCGTAATTTTTTTGACCTTCAAAAATTCTGGAAAAATTTAAAATGATATTTTGATGAGTTTTCTTGATTGTGTCCAAAAATGGTGATTTTTGGATGTATAGATTGAGAGTTATGAATTTTATGAGAAAAGACTATTTTAAAAGTAATCGCTTATAACTCCTTATGGTTAACTCCAAAATTGATTAAATTTTTATTGGGAGTACATGTATATGATAGAAGTATACTCTGTAAATTTCAGAATTTTTAGACAAAAGTACAATTTTTGATAAATGTCTGAATATTCGGCTATTTTGGCCATATGAAAAATAGTAAATGACTTTTAAAAATTCTGAGAAAAATATATGTTCACCATGGGACTATATTATGCTAAATCCCAGAAAAGAAATATTTTTAGAACTGATTTGGTATTTTTCATGAAAATGGTCTAGTTATGAGCAAATGAATTAAATATGTTTTGTGAAGTAAGAAAATTAGAAAATAGGATTTTATGACTTGAGAATCCTATATGAGGTATATGCAGATTTTTGATGAGGGTTTTGGTTATTGGTGATGAAATCTTATGAGTTTGGCATTTTAGAATGATTAAATACATTATTTAGTAAAGTGTAAACAATTAAAATAAATTGTTTATAAGCTTAAGAAATATTATTCTTTCAATATCATTATACCGAAATATTGGTATGTATTTTATTGTAGAATTTCTACCTTTTTGTGTCGGAGTTACTATTCACGAGTTACTATTTACGAGTTACTATTCACGATAAAATTGGTTTCTTTTTCTAACCAAATTATAGTTGATTTATGAATATTACTCTTGAGATTAAATCTATATGTTGATCATATTATTTTTATTATCATATATAACATTTTTATAACCCTGATGTTGTTGAATATCTTTGGCAAGTAGTGCAAAGATGAGCAGGTGTTGAGATGAACATGACCAACTGGTGATACAAATGAATATCTTTGGCCGTAGTGCAAAGATGAAGTTATTAGTATGATTATGAACAGGAAATGTGATTTGGTGTAACTATGATCTTTGATGTTTCAGGTAAAGATAGGTGATGAAAATTATCTTCGTCCTGGATGAGAAGAGGAATTTAGAACTACAGTTATGATTATGAGTTATTCATATGATTGTGGACCAGAATTGTTGATTGATGTTACAGGGATAAAACATTATTGATGGATTTTTAACAGGGAGAAGATAATAGACTTTATAGTCTATTTGACTCTTCTAATGGATTGCTCGTTCCGCTGCAACTATGGTTAAAATTTTTATCATTTATCATCTGTTCTAAATCTCTGATTTATTATTGATGAAGGCTATTGATAATTTAATTATCTTTAGTCATGATATTCTTTACTGAGCTAGTTGTGCTTACCCTTTTGCTTCACAATTCCTTTCAGGTAATAAGAGTGTAGCTGGGTCGAGCGAGAGTAACGGAAAAATAGAACGGTGGTCTCTAGCTGTGGATGTTCTCCCGAAGCAGTATAGAAAAGTTCATTTAGTAGTTTTATTTGGTGAATCCAATAGGGTAAGGTGTACCCAACGTTGGAAGGGTGATTTGCCACTATCATACAAGATGTCTAACGACATACAACCTCGTGTCATCATAAGACAGGGATGTACTCATCCACTTGCTGAGTATATATACGAGCACTACCTATATAATCTTGGTGTTTGTTTGAAGTATAATTCTCAATTAGAGACAGTAGAGATAATGATATGTCAAGAGAAGACTCACCATTGGGAAGAATATGATAGTAATCTTCTCATTTTTCTTTGGGGTCTATTGGGTCAACCAAGAATAATTCTATGGCCATATGATATCTATCATAACCTAGACGCATGGCCTCCCATGTACAAAGGTTTCCTTGATCACTTCCCAAAGATTCTAATTTCTAAAATAGTTTTTGACTATATCTTTATGTAAGGTGTCATTGTGAGGTGATGTCCACGGTTGGAACATGAGTCACATTTGGTATATATTTGTATCCAAACTCACAGCATATGTGTTGTTGTATTTTGCACGACAATTGTTGTAATAAAGTTGTAGTTGTTTTCTGTACCATGTATTTGGCGACTCAGAATAGGTTGGATGGAATGGACCTATTTTGGGGTTGTCACATTTGGTATCAGAGCTTAGGGATATGATCTCTGGCGGAGATCGGGAAATACAACTAGGAGGGGAGAGATGAGTAAATTCTTCTCTAGTGTGTCCTACCTAAGATTATTTGTTGGTTAGTCATAATATTGGGATATTATGTGATATGTTAATTTATTTAATTAACCCTTGTTTTATGGAAGTATTTTAGAATGGCAGCTGAGAATGCTAACAATGGAGTGAATGAGACTGTGGGGATACCTCTAATCACTAACCGTGATAATGTGATTAGAGATATCCATGTGGTGAGTGAAGAATTGATAGTTACACCCGAGATAGTCGCAGAGGTAACAGCTGAGACTGAGGAAGAAGAGGAAGAAGAAGTACCAGCGGAGAGTTTATTAGAGGTATTATATGATCAAAATGTAGAATTTCAAAATCGTATTCATGAGTTAGAAGAGCAGGCAGAAGAACGACAGGCGGTCGTGGAACAAAAGGATACAACAATTCAAGCTTGTGTTACCCGATATGTGATGCTTGAACAGAAGCATTCTTTGGCAGAGTATAAGATGATAAAAATAGAATCTGAGCTGAAAGAAGAAAAAACTGAACGAGTGAGAATAAGTGATGCATGGGCAAAAGCTGCATGACACGTGGATATTGTGGAAAGAGATGTTCGATCTAAGAAGGCTAAAATAGATTATATGAATTTCTCTTTTTAGAAAGCAATTGGGAGAACCCAACATCGAGTTTTGAATTACCCTGTACATAGCGGTCAACTTGAATCCGATATGGATCGAAGATTGATGATTCAGATCATGAATAAGGAGTACGAAGAGGCAGTTGAGGGAGAAATATGTCCTATAGAAAGGTATATTCCAACGGTAATGATGACGCCAAATGCTGCTCCAGACAAGTCAAAGCCGAGTAGTTCGAGGGATGACGGTTGTCATGACTTCCCAACAAATGAGGAACCCAAATGAAGTTATCATGGGAGATGAGCAATGGAGAAATCATGATGATCTGAGAGATAGAATCTGAAATGGAAGCAAGGTATTCTCAACTCTTCGAAATACCAAGTACGTAAATTTCGGGGAAGAAATTTCATAAGGAGGGGAGATTATAAGACCCCGAATTTTATGAAATAAAAGTATTCAATTTTTCTTATAATTACTATTCAGTAAATGGTTAAATTGATAAATGTTAAAGTTAAGGGTGATATATGAATTTTTTTTACAAAATACACAAGTGGTTATAAAATATTCATTGTTGTTGGGGAATATTCGTTTGGTCGTGGAATATTCTTTCTGTCGAGGAATATTCGTACGACGGCGCAGCCATTTGTGGGCCCCATAACAGAATAACTGTCGGGTGAAGAAAACGACAAATTTGAGTTTTTACAAATAACGGCGTAGTTGTTACCGTTAACACTGTTGGAATTCCCGGTGGTTAAAATACAGTAATACGCGTTATTGCACAGTAGCACACGGTATTGCATAGTATTTTTAAAATTATTGATCCTTACGTAAGAAGGCACTACTCAATAATTGTTACAGTAATTACTGTTCAATATTTTATTTTATTGATTCAATAATTGCTACGTTGAAATTTTATATTATTGTTGTTCAATAATTGTCACTGCACAGTATTTCCCATTATCAGATCAATAATTCATATTGTTTGAATAATATTATTAGATAATATTATTGGCAATGTCTAGAAAGTTCTGTCTAAGGAGAGGTTTGGTCACTTAATTGCGCGCCAGTAAGGAAAAATTCTTATTGGAAAGCCCCATCTTTCTGGGAACGGCCTGATTGTCATAAATGTGATTCTATAATATTATTTGTGAATAATTAATTATTGATTCATATGATAAGGAAATATTTATTTTATGTGGATATAAATGAGGGATATATTTTTGTGGTTAAAAATGAAGGAGTTAATGTTGAAGTGTTTTATCTGTATTTTTGTCAGAACGGAGGTATTGAAAATCAAATTAGGGTTTTTAAGATATTTTACGAGGGTTATAATTTTTAATCCGACCGTTGGATCGTGGTAATTTTTGGATATGTTATACATATATAAGTTGAGTATATGTCCACAAATTTTGAACCGTTAAAAATGAACGTATGATTTGTTATGAATTTTACGAGATGACTGGTTCAGAAAGTGTTGAATTTTCGGAGTTAATCATTTTGGTGGAAAATTCTAGAATTGGTGGGCCCGACTCTTGGTTGGTGAAGAAATGTGCTGAGATTTTTATTCAAATGTGGTGGGTGGGAATAGTAGCAGGTAAAGCCATCAGGTTGCAGGTTAAGTCTGCTTCGGCGTGCTAATATTTTCCAATAAATAGAGGGCTAAGTTAGAAATGAAAAACACACCAGAAACATAAGCTTTCTCTCTTTCTCTCTCTATATTCTGAAGCATATTTTGTGAGTATTTAGATACTGTGAGAGTTGTTATTCAGTGCAAGTTTCCTTCGGCTTTGCATTCCAGTCAGAAATACTGCACTTTTGAGGTAAGGGATAGTAAGGGATTTTAAGGGTTGTTATATTTTCCAGTTTCGTAATTTTTTTGACCTTCAAAAATTCTGGAAAAATTTAAAATGATATTTTGATGAGTTTTCTTGATTGTGTCCAAAAATGGTGATTTTTGGATGTATAGATTGAGAGTTATGAATTTTATGAGAAAAGACTATTTTAAAAGTAATCGCTTATAACTCCTTATGGTTAACTCCAAAATTGATGAAATTTTTATTGGGAGTACATGTATATGATAGAAGTATACTCTGTAAATTTCAGAATTTTTAGACAAAAGTACAATTTTTGATAAATGTCTGAATATTCGGCTATTTTGGCCATATGAAAAATAGTAAATGACTTTTAAAAATTCTGAGAAAAATATATGTTCACCATGGGACTATATTATGCTAAATCCCAGAAAAGAAATATTTTTAGAACTGATTTGGTATTTTTCATGAAAATGGTCTAGTTATGAGTAAATGAATTAAATATGTTTTGTGAAGTAAGAAAATTAGAAAATAGGATTTTATGACTTGAGAATCCTATATGAGGTATATGCAGATTTTTTATGAGGGTTTTGGTTATTGGTGATGAAATCTTATGAGTTTGGTATTTTAAAATGATTAAATACATTATTTAGTAAAGTGTAAACAATTAAAATAAATTGTTTATAAGCTTAAGAAATATTATTCTTTCAATATCATTATACCGAAATATTGGTATGTATTTTATTGTAGAATTTCTACCTTTTTGTGTCGGAGTTACTATTCACGAGTTACTATTTACGAGTTACTATTCACGATAAAATTGGTTTCTTTTTCTAACCAAATTATAGTTGATTTATGAATATTACTCTTGAGATTAAATCTATATGTTGATCATATTATTTTTATTATCATATATAACATTTTTATAACCCTGATGTTGTTGAATATCTTTGGCAAGTAGTGCAAAGATGAGCAGGTGTTGAGATGAACATGACTAACTGGTGATACAAATGAATATCTTTGGCCGTAGTGCAAAGATGAAGTTATTAGTATGATTATGAACAGGAAATGTGATTTGGTGTAACTATGATCTTTGATGTTTCAGGTAAAGATAGGTGATGAAAATTATCTTCGTCCTGGATGAGAAGAGGAATTTAGAACTACAGTTATGATTATGAGTTATTCATATGATTGTGGACCAGAATTGTTGATTGATGTTACAGGGATAAAACATTATTGATGGATTTTTAACAAGGAGAAGATAATAGACTTTATAGTCTATTTGACTCTTATAATGGATTGCTCGTTCCGCTGCAACTATGGTTGAAATTTTTATCATTTACCATATGTTCTAAATCTCTGATTTATTATTGATGAAGGCTATTGATAATTTAATTATCTTTAGTCATGATATTCTTTACTGAGCTAGTTGTGCTCACCCTTTTGCTTCACAATTCCTTTCAGGTAATAAGAGTGTAGCTGGGTCGAGCGAGGGTAACGGGGAAATAGAACGGTGGTCTCTAGCTGTGGATGTTCTCCCGAAGCAGTATAGAAAGGTTCATTTAGTAGTTTTATTTGGTGAATCCAATAGGGTAAGGTGTACCCAACGTTGGAAGGGTGGTTTGCCACTATCATACAAGATGTCTAACGACATACAACCTCGTGTCATCATAAGACAGGGATGTGCTCATCCACTTGCTGAGTATATATACGAGCACTACCTATATAATCTTGGTGTTTGTTTGAAGTATAATTCTCAATTAGAGACAGTAGAGATAATGATATGTCAAGAGAAGACTCACCATTGGGAAGAATATGATAGTAATCTTCTCATTTTTCTTTGGGGTCTATTGGGTCAACCAAGAATAATTCTGTGGCCATATGATATCTATCATAACCTAGACGTATGGCCTCCCATGTTCAAAAGTTTCCTTGAGCACTTCCCAAGGATTCTAATTTTTAAAACAGTTTTTGACTATACCTTTATATAAGGTGTCATTGTGAGGTGATGTCCACGGTTGGAACATGAGTTACATTTGGTATATATTTGTATCCAAACTCACAGCATATGTGTTGTTGTATTTTGTACGACAATTGTTGTAATAAAGTTGTAGTTATTTTCTGTACCATGTATTTGGCGACTCAGAATAGGTTGGATGGAATGAACCTATTTTGGGATTGTCACACTATTGAACTTCAAGAGTTAAAGGTCCAACTACAGGAGTTGTTGGACATCGGTTTTATACGTCCTAGTACATCTCATTGGGGTGCTCCTGTTTTATTCGTAAAGAAGAAAGATGAGAGTATGCGACTTTGTATTGACTATCGAGAATTGAACCATGTCACCATCAAGAATAGGTATCTGTTACCTCCCATAGATGGCTTGTTCGACCAGTTGCAAGGAGCATAATTCTTTTCAAAGATCGATCTTTGTTCTGGATATCATCAGCTGAAGATTAAAACTAAGGATATTCCAAAGACTGCCTTGAGAACTCGGTACGGGCATTATGAATTCTCAGTCATGTCTTTTGGATTGACTAATGCTCCTGCTACTTTCATGGATATGATGAACCGTGTGTTCAAAAAATATTTGGATTAGTTCGTTGTTGTCTTTATTGATGACATTCTCATCTATTCTAAAAGTCGTGAAGATCATGAACACCATTTGAAGCTGGTACTGCAAAGGCTTCGTGATAACAAGCTATATGCCAAGCAGAAGAAATGTGAGTTATGGCTTGAGGAAGTAACATTCCTTGGGCACGTGGTGTCAAAACATGGAGTCTCTGTCGACCCGGCGAAAATTGAAGCCATACAAAGTTGGGAGCAACTGAAGTCGGTGACCGAAGTACGTAGCTTTCTGGGCTTAGCTAGTTATTATCAGAGATTCGTGGAAGGATTTACTCGAATCGCTACTCCGTTAACTCAGCTAACTCATAAAGATATAAAATTCGGTTGGAGCGAGGATTGTGAGAAGAGTTTTCAAGAACTCAAGAGGAGACTCATTTCGGCACCTGTTCTGACAATACCATCCGGTTCGGATGGATTTGTTATCTATAGCGATGCTTCAGGCAAAGGGTTAGGATGTGTTCTCATGCAACATGAGAAAGTTATAGCCTATGCCTCGCGACAACTCAAAGAATATGAGAGGAATTATCCTACTCATGATTTGGAGTTGGCAGCAATCGTTTTTGCATTGAAAATCTGGAGACACTACCTGTATGGGGAGAAAGTGGAGATCTATACAGATCATAAAAGCCTTAAATATTTCTTCACCCAAAAGGAACTCAATATGCGGCAACGACGTTGGCTCGAGCTGTGGAAAGATTATGATCATACCATCCAATATCATCCTAGAAAACTAAACGTAGTAGCTGACGCATTGAGTAGAAGATCATATAGGTACGAGTACAATGTTGTTAACACAAAGGTCCATTTTGTATGACTTGCAAAGGATGGAGATAGAGGTAAAGGCTCCAAGTACCCACGTGATGATATCAAACATACGAGTAGAACCGACTTTAATCGATAAAGTTAAAGCTGCTTAAGCTACGGACCTGGAGCTGATGCGTATGAAGAAGAAAGTGCAAGAAGGTGCTATTCCAGAAGTAAGAATCGATGAAGAAGGAATACTTCGAGTCAACTCCAGACTTTGTGTTCCTAACGATTCTGACTTGAAGCATAGAATCATGATGGAGGCACACAACACGCCGTTTGCAATCCATCCTAGGAATACCAAAATGTATCATGATCTTCGACATACATTTTGGTAGACAAATATGAAGAGAGAGATCGCGGAGTTTATCTCGAGGTGTTTAACTTATTAACGTGTAAAGGCGGAGCATCAAGTACCAAAGGGTCCATTACAATCACTTAAGATTCTGAAATGGAAGTGGGAACACATTACTATGGATTTTGTTATGGGTCTTTATAAGACCCCGAAATTTATGAAATAAAAGTATTCAATTTTTCTTATAATTACTATTCAGTAAATGATTAAATTGATAAAAGTTTAAAGTTATGGGTGAAAAATGAATTTTTTTTCAAAATAAACAAGTGGTTATAAAATAATCATTGTTGTCGGGAAATATTCGTTTGGTCGTGGAATATTCTTTCTGTCGGGGAATATTCGTACGACGGCGCAGCTATTTGTGGGCCCCATAACGAATAACTGTCGGGTGAAGGAAAACGACAAAAATTGAGTTTTTATAATTAACGGCGTAGTTGTTACCGTTAACACTGTTGGAATACCCGGTGGTTAAAATACAGTAATACGCGTGTTTGCACAGTAGCACACGGTTTTACACAGTATTTTTGAATTATTGATCCTTACGTAAGAAGGCACTACTCAATAATTATTACAGTAATTACTGTTCAATATTTTATTTTATTGATTCAATAATTGCTACGTTGAAATTTTGTATTATTGTTGTTCAATAATTGTTGTTGCACAGTATTTTCTATTATCAGATCAATAATTCATATTATTTGAATAGTATTATTAGATAACATTATTGACAATGTCTAGAAAGTTTTGTCTAAGGAGAGGTTTGGTCATTTAATTGCGCGCCAGTAAGGAAAAATTCTTATTGGAAAGCCCCCTCTTTCCTGGGAACGGCCTGGTTGTCATAAATGTGATTCTGTAATATTATTTGTGAATAATTAATTATTGATTCATATGATAAGGAAATATTTATATTATGTGGATATAAATGAGGGATATATTTTTGTGGTTAAAAAATGAAGGAGTTAATGTTGAGATTTTTATCCGTATTTTTGTCGGAATGGAGGTATTAAAAATCAGGGTTTTTTGAGAAATATTGCGGGTGTTATAATTTTTAATCCGACCGTTGGATCGTGGTAATTTTTGGATATGTTATACATATATAAGTTGAGTATATGTCCACAAATTTTGAACCGTTAAAAATGAACGTATGATTTATTATGAATTTTACGAGATGACTGGTTCAGAAATTGTTGAATTTTCGGAGTTTATCATTTTGGTAGAAAATTCTAGAACTGGTGGGCCCCACTTGTGGTTGGTGAAGAAATGTGTTGAATTATATTTCAAATGTGGTGGGTGGGAATAGTAGCAGATAAAGCCATCAGGTTGCAGGTCAAACCTACCAAAATTTTCCTATAAATAGAGGGCTAAGTTAGAATTGAAAATCACACCAGAAACAAGTTTTCTCTCTTTCTCTCTCTAGATTATTGAGTGTATTTTGTGAGTATTTAGATACTCTATGAGTTTCTATTCATCAGTGCAAGTTTCTTTCAGCCTTATACCGATCAGAAGTACTGCTCTTTTGAGGTAAGGGATAGTAAGAGATTTTAAGGGTTGTTATATTTTTCAGTTTCGTAATTTTTCTGACCTTCAAAAATTCTAGAAAAATTTGAATTGATATTTTGATGAGTTTTCTTGATTGTGTCCAAAAATGGTGATTTTTGGATGTATAGATTGAGAGTTATGAATTTTATGAGAAAAGACTATTTTAAAAGTAACCGCTTATAATTTCTTGTGGTTAACTCCAAAATTGATGAAATTTTTATTGGGAGTACATGTATATGATGGAAGTATACTCTGTTAATTTCAGAATTTTTGGACAAAAGTACAATTTTTGATAAATGTCTAAATATTCGGCTGTTTTGACCATATGAAAAATAGTAAATGACTTTTAAAATTTCTGAGAAAAATATATGTTCACTATGGGACTATATTATGTTAAATCCCATAAAAGAAATATTTTTGGAATTGATTTGGTATTTTTTATGAAAATGGTCTAGTTATGAGTAAATGAATTAAATATGTTTTGTGAAGTAAGAAAATTGGGAAATAGGATTTTATGACTTGAGAATCCTATATGAGGTATATGCAGATTTTTGATGAGGGTTTTGGTTATTGGTGATGAAATCTTAAGAGTTGGTATTTTATGATGATTAAATGCATTAATTAGTAAAGTGTAAACAATTTAAATAAATTGTTTATAAGCTTAAGAAATATTATTCTTTCAATATCATTATACCGAAATATTGGTATGTATTTTATTGTAGAATTTCTACCTTTTTGTGTCGAGTTTACTATTTATGAGTTACTATTCACGAGTTACTATTCACGATAAAAATTGGTTTCTTTTTCTAACCAAATTATAGTTGATTTATGAATATTACTCTTGAGATTAAATCTATATGTTGATTATATTGATTTTATTATCATATATAACATTTTTATAACCCTAATGATGATATTTCTCTTTGACTTGAGTGTAAAGATGGGTAGATTTTTGGTATGATCATGACTATGGGTTCTCTTTGGCCAGTAGTGCAAAGTTGAATTGTTGACTGGTATGATCATGACCATTGAATTTATAATTGAATATCTTTAGCTTAAGTGCAAAGGTGAAATGATCAACATGGTTATAATTATTGTTTATATAAATTCTTAAATGATTATATATTTCTTTGAGATATTAATATCTTTGGCCTGTAGTGCATAGATGAAATATTGATGAATATCTTTGGCCTGTAGTGCAAAGATGAAATATTGATGAATATCTTTGGCCTGTAGTGCAAAGATGAATTGTTGATGAATATCTTTGGCCCGTAGTGCAAAGATGACATGTTGTTGAATATCTTTGGCCAGTAGTGCAAAGATGAACAGATGTTGAGATAAACATGACCAACTGGTGATACAAATGAATATCTTTGGCCGTAGTGCAAAGATGGATTTATTAGTATGATTATGAACAGAAAATGTGATTTGGTATAACCATGATCTTTGATGTTTCAGGTAAAGATAGGTGATGAAAATTATCTTCGTCCTGGATGAGAAGAGGAATTTAGAACTACAGTTATGATTATGAGTTATTCATATGATTGTGGACCAGAATTGTTGATTGATGTTACAGGGATAAAACATTGTTGATGGATTTTTAACATGGAGAAGATAATAGACTTTATAGTCTATTTGACTCTTCTAATGGATTGCATGTTCCGCTGCAACTATGGTTGAAATTTTTTATCATCTACCATATGTTCTAAATCTCTGATTTATTATTGATGAAGACTATTGATAATTTATTTATCTTTAGTCATGATATTCTTTACTGAGCTAGTTGTGCTCACCCTTTTGCTTCACAATTCCTTTCAGGTAATAAGAGTGTAGCTGGGTCGAGCGAGGGTAACAAGGGAATAGAACGGTGGTCATCATTTAGTAGTTATATTTGGTGAAGAAAATAGGGTGAGGCGAACCCAACGTTGGAAGGGTGTTTTGCCACTATAATACAAGATGTCTAACGACATACAACCTCGTGTCATCATAAGACATGATTGTGCACATCCGCTTCCCGAGTATATCTACAAGCACTACCTATATAATCTTGGTGTTTGTTTGAAGTATAATTCTCAGTTAGATACAGTGGAGATAATGATAAGTCAAGAGAAGACTCACCATTGGGAAGAATATGATAGTAATCTTCTCGTTTTTCTTTGGGGTCTATTGGGTCAACCAAGGATAATTCTGTGGCCATATGATATCTATCATAACCTAGACGCGTGGCCTCCCATGTACGAAGGTTTCCTTGAGCACTTCCCAAAGATTCTAGTTTCTAAAACAGTTTTTGACTGTACCTTTATGTAAGGTACCTTTGTGAGGTACTGATACATGATGGTGTCCAATGTCACATTTGGTATATATTTGTATCCAAACTCACAGCATATGTGTTGTTGTATTTTGCACGACAATTGTTGTAATAAAGTTGTAGTTATTTTCTGTACCATGTATTTGACGACTCAGAATGGGTTGGGTGGAATGAACATGTTTTGGGGTCGTCACAGTCTTCCCAAGGTATCTCAAGGCATAGATGCGATTTGGGTTATTATTGATAGATTAACCAAGTCTGTCCATTTCTTGCATATACGAGAGACTTATTCCCTTGAACGTCTTGCTAGTATGTATGTGAATGAGATTGTGAGATTACATGGCATGCCAATATCTATAGTTTTGGATCGTGTCCCAAGATTCACTTCACGATTTTGGGTTAGCTTGCAAAAAGCTATGGGCAGGGATTTATGATTCAGTTCGGCATACCATCCTCAAACGGACGGACAATCAGAGAGGAATATTCAAACTCTTGAAGATCTATTAAGACTCTGTGTCCTAGATTTCAAAGGGAGTTGGGATAAGTACCTACCATTGGTGGAATTCTCCTACAACAATAATTATCAGGCAAGTATAGGCATGGCTCCATTCGAGGCGTTGTATGGAAGAAAGTGTCGTTCTCCAGTATGCTGGGACGAGGTGGGTGAAGCAACATTGTTAGGACCAGAGTTGGTACGAATGACTACAGAGAAGATCCAAACGATTCGATAATGTATACAAATGGCACATGATCGACAAAAGAGTTATACGGATCTTCATCGAAAGGACGTGGAATTTAACATTAGGGATCATATATTGTTACGTATTGCACCATGGAAGGGAGTTACAAGATTTGGGAAGAGAGGAAAGTTCAATCCAAGATTTGTTGGTCCATTTGAAATTCTTGACCGAATAGGAAATGTGGCCTATAGACTCGCATTACCTCTAAGCATGTCTCGTGTTCATAATATTTTTCACATATCTATGCTTCGTAAATATGTGAAAGACCCGAACCACATTATTGAGTTAGAACCAGACAAGATAGCCGAAGATTTAACGTACGAGGAGGTACCTATTAAGATCTTGGATAGGAAAGAGCATGTCCTACGCATGAAGGTTATACCACAAGTTAAGGTTTTGTGGAGAAACCATGCTATTGAAGAAATGACTTGGGAGTTGGAATAAGAAATGAAAGCGAGGTATCCTCACCTTTTCGAAACACGAGGTACGTACGTTAATTTCGAGGATAAAATTTCATAAGGAGGGGAGGTTGTAAGACCCCAACTTATTATAAATAAAATCAAATTTCCTCTATTTATTATTGTGAATAATAAGGTATTAATTTGATATAATACTTTGGTTATGGGTGAAATATGAAAATTTTACAAAATAAGCAAGTGGTTATAGAATATTCTTGCTGTCGGGGGATATTCGTACGACGGCACAACCATTTGTGGGTCCTATAACGGATAACTGTGGAATGAAGAAAATGACAAGTTTGAGTTTTTATAAATAACGGCGTAATGGTTACCGTTAACACTGTTGAAAAACTCGGTGGTTAAAATACAGTAATACGCATAGATGCACAGTAGCACACGGTATAACACAGTATTGTTGAATTATTGATTCTTACGTAAGAAGGCACTACTCAATAATTGTTACAGTAATTGCTGTTCAATATTTTATTTTATTGATTCAATAATTGCTGCGTTGATATTTTATATTATTGTTGTTTCAATAATTGTCACTGCACAATATCTCTATTATCAGATCAATAATTCATATTATTTGAATAATATTATTAGATAGCATTATTGGCAATGTCTAGAAAGTTCTATCAAGGAGAGGTTTGGTTACCTAATTGCGCACCAACAAGGGGAAATCTTTATCGGAAAGTCCCCTATTTCCTAGGAACGGCCTGGTTGTCATAATTGTGATTCTGTAATATTATTTGTGAATAATTAATTATTGATTTATATGATAAGGAAATATTTATTTTATGTGGATATAAATGATGGATATATTTATTGTGGTTATAAATGATGGAATAAATGTTGACGTATTTTATCAGTATTTTGTCAGAATGGAGATATTAAAAATCATCCGTATATGGATTTCGGATATTTTCTGATTGAAATTTGGAAAAACTTTCTTCTACAGAGTTGTAGAGAATTAAATTTCCTATGAAACAGACATAAGATTCGAATTTTTCTGATAAAAGGGCTATTTATTATGAATTATTGAAGTTTCGAGAAATATATATTTTTATTAAAAAATGGTGGGCCCCACTTTTGGTTGGTGAGAATTAAAATGTGCTGGAATTTATTTTCAAAAGTAGTGGGCTTGAATAGTAGCAGGTAAAGCCATCAGGTAGCAGGTTAGTCTGTTATGACGTTCTAAGTATTTTCTTATAAATAGGGTGCTTAGTTAGAATTGAAAATCACACCAGAAACAAGTTTTCTCTCTTTCTCTGTCTATATTATCGAGCATATTTTGTGAGTATTTAGATACTTTGTGAGTTATTATTCATCAGTGCAAGTTTCTTTCAGCCTTATACCGATATTCCGATCAGAAGTACTGATATTTTGAGGTAAGGGATGTTATTTTCTTCCTAATGATGTTATTCTTTCAATATCATTATACCAAAATATTGGTATAAATTTTATTATGGAATTTTTTACCTTTTTGTGTCGGGGTTACTATTCACGTATACGGCACTATTCACGAATACGACACTATTTACCGAAAAATAAAATTTTCTTCTTTTTGTCTAAGATGTCTATTATGGTTACTATCTTTGATTGTATCCATGTTTTGATCTTTATTTTGAATTCTGCTTCACAATTGGTTATTATAGAGTATTATTGAACTTGAATAAACTAAAGTACGAATCCCTAATATTTGTTCTTTTATATCACTGGATTCGTTTTCTTTAAGATATTTTTCATCATCCTCGGTCCTAAATGATAATACAAATGAATATCTTTGGCCTGTAGTACAAAGATGAATGATTAACTGATGAATATCTTTGGCCTGTAGTGTAAAGATGAATGATTACCTAATGAATATCTTTGGCCCGTAGTGCAAAGATGA
Source organism: Panax notoginseng (assembly GCA_016801055.1). Lineage (NCBI taxonomy): Eukaryota > Viridiplantae > Streptophyta > Magnoliopsida > Apiales > Araliaceae > Panax > Panax notoginseng. Next base: position 193,528,550 of record CM029016.1, read on the forward strand.
ACAGGTGTTGAGATGAACATGACCAACTGGTGATACAAATGAATATCTTTGGCCTGTAGTGCAAAGATGAATATTTGAATCAAGATGTATATTGATTTATGTTACAAGGATAAAATATTGATGATGGACTTTTAAATCTTAGAAGATAGTAGAATTCTTTCTCTACTTGACTCTTCTAATGGATTGTTGTTTCCGCTGCAGTTGTTAATCTAAAACTTGTTGTCTATTATATTTTATCAAATTTTTCCCTGTTGAAGACTAATGATAATTTTTTGTATATTATCTTAGTCATAATATTCTTTACTGGGCTAGTTGAGCTCACCCTTTTCCTTTTTGTTCCATTGTTCTTCTCAAGATGAGAGAATTTAGCAGGAACTCGCCGGGGTATGGAGTGATGATTCAAGATAGTTGTTTTAGTAGTCCTCACTATTTAATAAAATAGTGTATCAATAATTGTAATGAAGACTCCTTTTGAGTTTGTATACTGTCTATTAGACAATATTTGTATTCAAACTCACAGTATATGTGTTGTCGTATTTTGCACGACAATTGTATTACTGAGGTTGTATTTGTTTATGTACCATGTATTTGGCGACTCAGAATGGGTGATGTATACCTATTTTGGGGGCGTCACAGTTACCCAGATTCATTTTTTACTGTTCGTGAAGAACACATAACAAGGCCAATTTAGGCCAAAATTTCACACAAACAACGAATTCAATTTCACCCATATGTTATGAACTTAACAGAAACATTTAATGGTATTCTTAGCATATTTTTAACATCATAAGTCACATAAACAACAAGATTTGAACTCATAATTTTCATACTCTTGCTATTTTTCATAGTTTCGTCAAAATTCATGAAATCACAGGTTACTGATTTGTTATAACATCAAATCAATTCGTTTAAGTTTCGATCTTTTTGTTTTTATATGTATAAACATAATCAATTATCAATTCGCCGATTAACATGCAATTTAGACATCAATTTTTGTACTTATGGGACATATTCAACTATTAATCTTTTTGTAACTTCAAACTTCCAATTTGAACATAATTTCATGGATTAATTACTCTAAAACACATATAAATCATCCAACATCAAGTTTTTGACTAATAATTTATGAATTTCCAATTAACAAAGAACTTAATATACGTTCATGAAGAAAACTTAAAAACATAATTTTAATACTGGAATTATGAATTTACCCTTGCTAACTCTATTAATATGATAGGAAATTCCTTAATTCTCTAATTCCTTCTTCTTCTTCAACTCACTATACTCTCAAAGCTTCTCTATTTTCTCTCTGAGTTTATGTTCTCCAGGTTTACAAATAAGAACTGACAAATATGTATTTTAAAAATAATTGGTGCGTACATGGGTAGCAATTAAGCGTAATATGGCCTTAACTGCTCCCATGTCCTCAAGACCATGTTTGATTGCTCATTAAATTCCCTTTTTAATTTATTTTAATTAACTTATTTATTATATAGTTTATTGTCGCACTTTTAATTAATCAAATAATATTATTTAACTCAATTAAATAAAAGGTAATATTACCCATTAAATCACATCATCACATAATTAAAATTCTCATTTATTAAATATAACACATAATTTATATTCTCAATAAATCCCTAATTAATTATTTAATTAATTAGAACAACATTAAAATTATTTGACAACTCATTTAATTTAATTATCTCAATTAAATTCTCACTTTGATCAATAAAATTATTCTACATTAATTTAATCCATGTGATGCACTTAATTAAACTAATCTACCATAATTCCATCAAATAATTATTTAAATCAATAAATAAATTAATAAAATATTTATTTAATTCAATAAGTATTTAAAATTAATTACAAAAGTCTCGCTCGTCACAACAGAAATATCAGTTATATATATTGCAGAAAGTAAAGTGCATAATATAAAGGACACAGTGAATTTTAAGTGGTTCAGAGACTAAACAGCTCCTACTCCACTCTTCTGCTCAACGAGTAGAGAATCCACTAAGTGATTCGGTTAACCAGACCAGGACACACTACCCTCATCAAGCCTCGCAAACTTGACTATTTTAGTCTCAACAGATAAGGACACAAAGATCTCTTCAAGTCCAGCAGACTTTGATATTTTGTCCCTAAGACAAGGATCCTCTGACCCCAATTTGGTCACAAAGACCATGATCCTCTGACCCTGCTTCTTGATTAGAGAAGTGTTGTAGAGGTGCTGATGAGTTTACTTGGATGTTCTTTATCTTATTATACTCAGCAGCTTTGTTGATTATCCTCTTCACGCTTGTTGAACTTCATTATTAGTGAAGCTTAATCTTTTCTGATTGTCAACTGCTCTTCATGATCAGTGTTGATGTGCTACTAAGCTCTTTTGTTAAGCTCTTTGTTCTTAGTACTTAGAAATTTTGAACGGTCTAAAAATCATAGACTTGTGCGCTCTATCTTTGACTGGTTGATTCTGAGAGTTTATGATGAATCGTATAGTGGAACTTCAAGATTGCCCTTCTGATTTGTCACTATTGCGTTATCTTCATCAACTTTATGGCTTCTTTATATCTAAATCTTCAGTTATGCCATGTCCTTCACCTCTTTTTGGCTTTACGGCTCTGGCTCTTCTTCTCAAGAGCTTCCCAGCTCTCTTAGTCCTTGGCACTGTGGCTCTGACCTTAATTCATACACATCAGTCTTTTTGTTATCTAATTAGATACTACCAAGATTAACTCATTATCTCTTTTTCTTTAAGGCTTGACAGTGATGAACATTTTCTCTGTTTACAGAGTTTTACAGACTCTACATTGTCACTTGTTCAGCTCAATGTTCATCATTTAATGATGATTCTTCTCATGTGTGTAAGTATGGTGCGCATCATCATCTTCTTTGTTTGACTGAAGTTGTCTTTTATACTTCTCTGAAGTCTTCCCGTTGAGAAGTATCTGTTAGAGCATTTAACGCATAGATACTTTGATATCTCAGATGTTAACTTTCTGATGCTCTACGTAAGTGTACTTTTTGACTTAAGACTTGTCACATCAGTCAGTATCTTTTCTGGCTTTTCAAATAGCTTCCTTTTGGCTAACTAGCTGTTGGATATATCTTTGTTTTCTTCCAAGAATATATTCTGATGCCTTGATATCATCATCTTACAAAGTTCCATTTGTCAGACCTGACAGGAGCTTTACGATCTGTTGTTGTTTCAAGAGCTATAGAATTGAGCTTTACAATCGGTGAGACAACTTCTTGTTCTAGCATTCTTTTCACTATTGATATTATAGTGAGGGATGTCGTATTCCTTTTATTCTGAATCCTCACCTATACTATAACTTTATCCTTTCTTCTACTTTCAGATAGCTTGATAAATTCTTGGACTTGGTTAGCAGATTCTTCTTCTTGTTCTCGATACCTTAGTTGCTTTGTGAAGACGACACCATCTTATTTGAGTAAGTTGTTCTTTGTACTGGCTGCCTTTATCTGATTTTTCTATGATTTGTTCTGGATTCAGTGATCTGGTAGAATATCCTTGCAGTAACTTTTGGACTTTTTCTAGAGATCTCTTCTTGTGAGAGATATACTCAATTATCATCAGAGTATATTTTCTTGTCATATCCTCCTTCATGAATAATCTTTTCTTTGTCTATCTATGGAACAGACTGAGCTTGGCTGTCTCCTCTATTTCATGTAGTCAGTACTTCTCATATTGCTTGACTATTCTGATGTTGCTTTAAAATCTTGACTTACTGACCGATCTTAGAGTAATCTTTGGATCTGTTCTCGTTCAGTGTCTACTTGAAGTATCCTACGGTCACTCTTTGTTGAGCAATATTTACTCTGTTATTCATTGATTCATTTAGCAGATTAATCGTTCTTGCCAGATGATGTTTAACAACTTCTTTGACTTCTTGTGCAGTTCTATGTTAGTCTTGTGGCTTTGAGATCATTTACTTCCTTTACAAGCTGATTTTCTGACTACAAAATTGAATTTAACAATCCTTTTATGTTGTACAGACATAATTTTTCCACTGCAATAGGCATTCCAACTTTGAGATCAAGTGTTCATTTTATGAACTAAGTCTTTGTTTGCGAGCTGAAGTGGACTTCGTCATCTTCTGATGTTGTACGATCATGGTTGACTCTGTTGAGTATCTTCATAATGTGAACAGGCAAAGTGACTTAACGAATATGAATTCATATCGTCTATACATCAAATTAGCTATCTTAAGATCAACCTAACATTATTTGATCTTCATATTCTAAGTCCTTCTACATCAATTCTTTTGAAGAACTTTACAAAGCTTACTTGTACAGATATACATTAAGCACGTGTAGATCTAGTCTGCGATCAAGACTTCTTTTATGCAAAGTAGTCTTTTTAAAACGATCTTATCTATTACATATTCAGAATAAGGATCAACCCAACCAGTTTGAACATACCATTCTAAGTCCTTGTACATAGATTTCTCAGTTAAGGACTGTACAAAACTTATTCATACAAATATACTTTATAGGCTTCAATATTAAGTCATATACATGTTTCATCATCAAATCATATATATATATATATATATATATATATATATATATTTGGAATCTAATCAGGGTTTAATCAAACTCTCCCTTAATTAAACAATCTTCTAATATGTTGTTAGATTCCCAACAATCTCCCCTATTTGATGATGGCAAAAACACTCTAGTAATTTATTCAATTAATGTATATGCATGAGTATGAATGACTTAATATACAGTAATTCACTGTATTACTAGACTAACAGATATGAATAAAAATTATAACCTCCCCAAATTCGGGTACCTTTTTACCTCGGACCTGGTACGTTGCGAAACATCATCTCTATAACTATTGCAGAAGATATAAACATAAATTATTTATACAATAAACTTTTACACATAATCCCCAAGGTTTGTAACCTTAACTTAATACATACCTTCAATATTCTACACGCTTTACAATGCCATTTGCATCAAATACTTTTATAATTTTAACTGCATAACAGTCCAATTCTAGAATTTTCCTTTGCCTTTGTCTTTATTCAAGCCTTCATCTTAATCTAAAAAAATTTTCATGATATAGTAAGGGTGAGCAACAAATTTGCCCAGCAAGTTTTAAGTACAATGAAGATATATCATGATTGAAAAGGAATAAGCTGTCAAATTTTTAACAATATAATCATTGTGAAAGAACATGAATCAATTTCAATAACTGAATGATTGAATCAATAATATTTGATGGTTAACAATGACCATGAATAATTCAACTGAACCTTAAGGTAATGAAGGTGATCTGCCTTTCATACCTGATGAACATACGCAACATGCACTAAGTGTGAATCAATAAATTATAGATGTGGTATATTCAACAATGATTAACCACGAACATGCTTTGCAATAACTCAAGTTGAGTTAGGAAACGTGCCTGAACCGTTGAATACTGCTAAGAAATCTAATTTACTCTCTTATGAAAGACCTATCATTATAAGATCGATCCTCCAATTAGCATAAAACATTTATCTCACAACACTATTACTCACATAATAAATTAGCTAACATTTAGCCACATAATCAAACATTGAATAATTTTTTAACTCACTAGTAATATTATTTTCATTTGATAATATTATTATCGCATAACCATCATCTTAAATTCTCGTCTAATATTATTAATCTTTTAATAATATTTTATTTACTTCTCAATTTCTTAGTAATATCTTAATCATTTACAAATATCATTAATCATTTAATAATATTTTAATCACCTTCTAACATTATTAATAATTTAATAATATTCAAATCATTTATTAATATTATTAATCATTTAATAATATTTTAATCATTATCTAATATTATTAATCATGTAATAATATTTTACTTGTTTCATAAATAATAAAGGCCTCACACATTTTAAGATGCAAATATTTTACATCTTGAAGCTTAAATCATTTATATTCCTTTTTAGAAATATCTTTTACCTTTACTCGCAAATTTAGGGTTTAAACAGCTAATACATAGCTTTTATAGTAAAACTCAACGTACTATATTATTTCTTTAATTTAAATAATTTTTACATCAGTTCGTCCGTTCATGAGTCAACACTGGCGGTTGCCTCATATACAAATATTTTATCCTTCTAGCACATTCGCTTTATTTTTCGTTTTACAAATATTTGTATTTTTGCTTTATATATATATATATATATATATATATATATATATATATATATATATATATATATATATATATATTCTTCGTTACATAAATCTCATCTCAAAAACCTCATTTAGAACCCCAAAAACCTCAAAATATTATTTTTATGATTAATACAATTTTTCAAAGGTTTCATGTTCTTCGTTACACCATAAAATAATTTTATAGGCACCTGTAGTTTTTATTTCACTTAAATATGTAATTTATATTTATTACATATTTTATTGCTTTATTTATACCTGAAAGGAAGTTTCTTGGCATAAAATATCACTTATAGTCAAATCTCGCCTCGTAGGATTTTATTAGATTTATTATGACTTATTATTTTGCGGGAAAGTGATTCGGAACGTCGAAGGTCAAAGTCGCTCGGCGTTCGCTCATTTTTAAGTTCTGACATGCTCATTTTTAACTTTCAAAGTATAAGTCCTATAACAATAAAGTTTTGGGCATGTTATAGACCTCAAGTCATAGCATTTTAGAAAAATTTCACACCGTGAAAATGGATCACAAAAACTCATCAAAACAGTGTGCGAAAAGGACGTCAGGCAAATTTCCCAGCACGGCACAGCAGCCTGGCAGCACACGCGGCCATGCCTTAGCGCGCGCAAGCACCGACAATTTTTGTTGCTGGTTCGTTCTCAACTACCACACTTTGCGATTTTCTCCCGCTTTGGTCACTTATCGAAAAATTCTCAAATTTGGATATGTTATAGGTACCATAGTAGGCTATTTTTAAAACATATAACCCATCCATTTCGGACCTCATAGGCAGCCTAAAACAGGCCCCAAAAATGTCCTCTCGCAACAGTTTTCAAAAATTTTCCAGCTTTACCCTCTTTCACTAAAACAGTCATAACGTTTTCGTTTTAAAACATTTTTAGGCAATTCTTGAGCCCACGCGAAGCTAACTTCCGGGACTACAACTTTTATTCTTTGATCTTTTCCAAATTCTAAACACAGAATTCCAGAAATTCCGTGTAAAGGGACTGACCCGAGTTTGTTAGATAGATTTTACGCGACTACTTTGAACGATCATAACTCTTTGTTCCGAATTCGGAATTAGGCCGTTTCGGAGTCTATGGAAAGCTTATTCAGTGTAAAATAACACCAAAAGCCCAGAATTTTAAGAGCACTCTAGCTAATCCCAAATTATCTGTTTAGGGGCAGCAGTCCACTAGATTTTTTAAGTTTTAAAAATTGTTTTCATTTTTCTTCTTTGATCAAACTTGTTAACATCCAAAATGACAATTTCTATACATAACACATTCTAAAATATGTAGATCTATGATTTTTAGAGTTCATGATCATAACTCAAGATTTGATTCAACACAACTAAAATAATATACATAAACTAGTTAGAGTTATACATTGATCTTCCTTTTCTTTTCTTTTTCTTTCTTCTTCTCTTCTTTTCCTACTTCCATGGTTGCCCCTTCTCTCTCTTCTTCTAGCTTTTCTATCTTTCTCTCTCTTGTTCTTCCTCTCTTTCTTGCTTTCTCTCTAGTTTACTTTACTAGTTTGGAGAAATGAATATGAAAGAGAAAAGAAATTAGCTTATATAGAAGCTACTTTCAATTTATTATAAGTTGGTCACCCAACTTAAGTATTCTCTAGTCTTTCCACTCGTCTTTAAAAACTTGCAAATCACCCCCTGACATATTCTTAGCATATTCTCAGAATATTCTTTATTCCTTAGCATATTCCTTAAGATATTTTCTTAAGTTTCAAATATTAGGTTTTAACCCTAAGGTTTTCTTAACTCGCACAATTCTCCCTAAACTTTCATAATTCACTTCCATACTTTATTAAGTTAGCAAAATGTCCATTTTGCCCTTTCGTACAATTGATTATGGTTTAGTTCCCGAGCTATATCGGTAACCCGATTTCTTTTTATTTCTCTTTCCTATCTTTAATAAACTTTCCAAATCTTTGAAAATAAAATTTTCCATGTGCCAAAATCTTTCCTTTGATATATATAACATAATATAATATACTTAAATTACATATTTATTTTATAATGGTAAAATAAATATGTTATATATAATTTCTTATGCAAATACAATTATTTACATACCCAAGATATTATAATATAATATCCTTACCTCATTAACATAAATTTAATTAAAAATTTATTTACTTCCTTAAGATATTGCGATAAATATAATATCTTTTCTTTATTAAACTAATTTCATATAAGAATTTATTCTAATACTCTTGGGTAAAGTATATATAAATATTATATGCTTAACCCGCCTATTTTTGTTTCATTACGCAAATTGTTCCCAACAATTTTATTTTCTTGCATGCGCGTAACCAAAGCTTGCAGCTTCCTCTAGATACAGATATAGGGTCGCGCGGTTGCTTAATATTTACAAAACTAGAAAGAAAACTAAATTTAAATAAATGTTAGCCATTCTAGCTCAATGATTCTATTTTTACAACTTTTGAACCCGTTACGAGTTAGATATGGATAGATTTAGATAAATCTAGTCCATAAATTTAAATATCATAGCTTTACATTAAATGAACAGTTAAAATTGATATTTAATCATAGTATACAATTAATATATATATATTAAAGCAATAAAAAGTCATGGATTTTGTAAGACCCCAACTTTTTGAATAAAGATTAATTTTTCTCGAAATATATTTTGAATATTATGGTGAGGATTTGATATAATGTTATAGTTGTGGGTATTATTTACAAGTTTTGCAAAGTACGCAAGTTGTTATATAATATTCGATTGGTCGGGGAATATTCGTTTTAACAGGGAATATTCGTACAACGGCACAATTATTGGTGGACCCCACAACGAAATTATTGTCGGATTGAGAAAATGACAAAAATACTTTATAAAAATAACGGCGAAAGGGTTACCGTTAAACTATTTAACAACCCGGTAGTAAAAGTACAGTAATACGCGTGGTTGCATAGTAGCACACGGTATTAATTATTGATGCTTACATGAGAAGTCACTCAGTTATACTCAATTATTGCTACAGTAATTGTTGCATCATATCTTTCATATTATTGATTCAATTATTGTTACAGTATCATCTGCATAATATTTTTTTATTATTAAATCAATAATTGAGACGACAAAGTTATTCATATTATTATTTGTAATATTGACAATGTCTAGAAAGTTCTGTCAATGAGAGGTTTGGTCACCTAATTGCGTGCCAATAAGGAGAAATCCTTATCGGAAAGCCCCCTCTTTCCTGGGAACGGCCTGGTTGTTAAATATTGTGAGTTATAATATTAATGATGAATAAGTTGTGTTGATTAAAGATGAAATTGATAGTTCTATTGTGTTGGGATTATTAGTGTTAATGGAAATCGACATCTATTTCGATGATAATTGATGTTTGGGGGTTATATTGATAAATCGGGTAATTTATCGGATAAATGAGCACTTAATTACTACTAATTCACATGTTTATATAACTATTTGTTTACATGTGGGTACTATTGAATCACATTCATGTACTATTAGGGGAGTTGGGGCAAGATTGATAATACTTGCATGACTAAGTTAAAAATAGAGGTATAGTTGAAGGTACTATACTGTAATTAATTTTTTCATGATTATACTATTTATTCACATGATTGTACTAATGATTCACATTATTTAGTATTAGGGGAGGTGGTGCAAGTTTGATAATACGTGCAGGACTAAATTAAAAATGAAAAAAAAAAAAGAGGAAGGTATTATACTGTAATTTTTCGAGCCCCAAAACGTGTAATTATCGAAACTATATTTTTCTATAAATAGAAGATCATCCTTCCTTCATTTCTCACCATTTCACAAAAGCTTTAGAGCAATTATTATAGTGAGAAATTTTAGAGAGAAAGAAGAATAGAAGTCTGCTACATTTCTACTCCAGTATCCATTTTTAATTTTTCTAAGGTAGGGAGTATTATTTCTTTCTTATTCATGAAGAGAACTTCTATTATTCCATTCTTTATTATTCTGTTGGAATAACCTGTATACGCGGGCTACCTTATACTTAGTGAAATTCTTCTAATATTCCGTTCTATATTATTCTGTCAGAATATCCTGTCTGTGCGTTTACGCCGGACCTAGTTCCATTATTTATTATTCTGTTGGAATATCCTGTCTATGCGTTTTACGCCGGACCTGGTTCCATTATTTATTATTCTGTTGGAATATCCTGTCTGTGCCTTTTACGTCGGACCTGATTCCGTTTTTATTATTCTGTTGGAATATCCTGTCTGTGCGTTTTACGCCGGACTTGATTCCGTCTTTATTATTCTGTTGGAATATCCTGTCTGTGCGTTTTACGCCGGACCTGGTTCCGTTATTTATTATTCTGTTGGAATAACATGCCTGTGCGATCTATCGCATGCCTGGTAATTTCTTTTGTTATTACATTCCTTGTTATACTCAGTTGGTTAAAGTTTTGACTTCTATAATCCATGAAATTAGTGGAATATCCTTAAAATTTGCGCTTCCTCCAATATCTTTTCATGAAAATATTCTTCTGAGCATTCTTGAATTTTACTCCACAAAGCAGTATCATGTTGACAATTTTGTCGTTCACCGGAGATAATTTCAGCTAGGATGGAGGCACCAAAGGCCGTATCAGAAAAGTCAAAGCCGGTAGTGCAAGGGAGAGCAATTGTTGTGACCTCTCAGAAAGTAAAGAACCCGAACGAGGTTATCACAGGTAAGCTTATCATAAACTCTAGTGAAGTCTATACCTTATTTGATACCGGTTCTACCCATTCTTTTATTTCTCCTACTTGCGCTCAACGTTTAAATTTGATTCCGGAGAAATTAGACTTTGACTTATCTGTTGAAACTCCATTGGGAGAAACCTTCATTACATCCACTGTTTATAAGTCTTGTTTGGTTCAAATCGGTACCCTCACATTACCTGTCAATCTTATTTCATTGAAAATATTTGTGATTCTAGGGATTGATTGGTTAACTATTCATCATGCAAAAATTGATTGTTTTTGTAAGGTTGTTAGCTTTCATATTCTTAAACAACCTATTATGCGAATTCAAGCGACCAAACCATTAAAATCAATCACGGTCATCTCAAGCCATAAAGCTATTCGTTTATTAAAAAATGGATGTCAAGCTTTCTTAACTCATGTCACGGATTTAAACAAAAATACGTCAGTTTTGAATGATATTTCTATTGTTAATAAATTTCCTGACGTATTCCCTGAAGAACTTCCTGGCCTACCCCCAGAGCGTGAAATTAAATTTTGTATCGACCTTGAACCCGGTACAAAACCCATTGCCAAAGCCCCATATCGAATGGCTACTATTGAACTTCAGGAGTTAAAGACCCAATTGCAGGAATTGTTAGACATCGATTTCATTCGTCCTAGTACGTCTCCTTGGGGTGCTCCTGTTCTATTCGTGAAAAAGAAAGATGGAAGTATGCGACTTTGTATTAATTATCGGGAGTTGAATCATGTCACCATCAAAAATAGGTACCCGTTGCCTCGCATTGATGACCTGTTTGACCAGTTGCAAGGAGCACAATTCTTTTCAAAGATCGATCTGCGTTCTGGATATCATCAGCTGAAGGTTAAAACTGAGGATATTCCGAAGACTGCCTTTAGAACTCGGTACGGGCATTATAAATTCTTAGTCATGTCTTTTGGATTGACTAATGCTCCTGCTGCCTTCATGGATATGATGAACCGAGTATTCAAGGAATATTTGGATCACTTTGTGGTCGTCTTTATTGATGACATCCTCATTTACTCCAAAACCCGTGAAGACCATGAGCAACACTTGAGGCTGATACTCCAAAAGCTACGTGAAAACAAGCTATATGCCAAGTTGAAGAAATGTGAGTTCTGATTTGAGAAAGTAGCATTCCTTGGGCACGTAGTAACAAGTCATGGAATGTCTATTGACCCGACAAAGATTGAAGTTATTCAAAGTTGGGAGCAACCTAAATCAGTGACCGAAGTACGTAGCTTTCTCGAATTAGCTGGTTATTATCGGAGATTCGTGGTTTGATTTTCTCGAATCGCTACTTCATTAACTCAGCTGACTCGAAAAGATACAAAATTCGGTTGGAGCGTAGAATGTGAGAAGAGTTTTCAAGAACTCAAGAGGAGACTCATTTCAGCACCTGTTCTGACAATACCATCTGGCTCGGAGGGATTTGTCATCTACAGTGATGCATCGGGCAAAGGGTTAGGATGTGTTCTCATGCAACATGGGAAAGTTATAGCCTATGCCTCAAGACAACTCAAAGAATATGAGAGGAATTATCCTACTCATGATCTAGAGTTGGCAGCAGTCGTTTTTGCGCTTAAAATTTGGAGGCATTACTTGTATGGGGAGAAAGTGGAGATCTTTACAGATCATAAAAGCCTCAAATATTTCTTCACCCAAAAGGAACTCAACATGCAGCAACGACGTTGGCTTGAACTATTGAAAGATTATGATCATACCATCCAATACCATCCTGGTAAAGCAAACATAGTAGCTGACGCATTGAGTAGAAGATCATATACAGGTACGAGTATGTTATTGTCAATGCAAAGGCCCATTTTGTATAACTTGCAAAGGATGGAGATAGAGTTAAAGACTTCAGGGACCCACATGATGATGGCAAACATACGAGTAGAACCGACTTTAATCGATAAAGTTAAAGCTGCTCAAGCTACAGACCTGGAGCTAATGCGTATGAAGAAGAAAGTGCAAGAAGGTGCTATGCCGGAAGCAAGAATCGATGAGGAAGGAATACTTTGAGTCAACTCCAGACTTTGTGTTCCTAACGACCCCGATTTAAAGTATAAAATCATGATGGAGGCGTACAACACACTATTTACAATCTATCCTGGGAGTACCAAAATGTATCATGATCTTCGACATACATTTTGGTGGAGCAATATGAAGAGAGATAGCACTGTTTATATCAAGGTGTCTAACTTGTCAACGAGTCAAGGTAGAGCATCAAGTACCAAAAGGTCCATTGCAACCACTTAAAATTCCAGAATGGAAGTGGGAGCACATTACAATGGATTTCGTTACTGGTCTTTCTAAGGTTTCTCAAGGCATAGATGCAATTTGGGTCATTGTTGATAGATTGACCAAGTCTGCTCATTTCTTACCAATACAAGAAACTTATACACTTGAACGTCTTGCTAGTATGTACATAAACGAGATTTTAAGACTGCATGGTATGCCAGTATCCATAGTTTCTGATCGAGACCCAAGATTCACTTCAAGATTTTGGATTAGTTTGCAAAAAGCTATGGGTACGAATTTACATTTTAGCTCGGCATATCATCCTCAGACGGACGGGCAGTCGGAAAGGACTATTCAAACTCTTGAAGATTTATTAAGACTCTGTGTCCTTGACTTCAAAAGAAGTTGGGATAAGTTCTTACCATTAGTGGAGTTTTTCTACAACAACAGTTATCAAGCAAGTATTGGCATGGCTCCATTTGAGGCGTTGTATGGAAGAAAATGCCGTTCTCCAGTATGCTGGGATGAGGTGGGTGAAGCAACATTGTTGGGACTGGAGTTGGTACATATGATTACGAAAAAGACTCAAATGATCCGACAACGTATAAAAACCTCACAAGATTGACAAAAGAGTTATGGTGATCTTCATCGAAAGGACGTAGAATTCGATATTGGAGATCATGTGTTGTTACGTGTTGCTCCATGGAAAGGAGTTACAAGATTTGGAAAGAGAGGAAAGCTCAATCCTCGATTCATTGGCCCATTTTTAATCCTCGATCGAGTAGGAACTGTGGCCTATAGACTTGCGTTACCGCCAAGTATGTCTCGTGTTCATAACGTTTTTCACATATCCATGTTACGTAAATATGTGAAAGACCCGAACCACATTATTGAGTTAGAACCGGACGAAATAGAGGAAGATTTAACGTATGTAGAGGTTCCTGTTAAAATCTTAGATAAGAAGGAACATATTTTACGCTACAAGGTTATACCTCAAGTCAAAGTTTTGTGGAGAAACCACGATGTTGAGGAAATGACCTGGGAGTTAGAATCTGAAATGAAATCAAAGTATCATCACCTCTTCAACATACCAGGTACACACCCTAATTTCAAGGACGAAATTTCATAAGAAGGGGAGGTTGTAAGACCCCAACTTTTTGAATAAAGAGTTATTTTTCTCGAAATATATTTTTGAATATTATAGTGTAGATTTGATATAATGTTATAGTTGTGGGTATTATTTACAAATTTTGCAAAGTACGCAAGTTGTTATACAATATTCGATTGGTCGGGGAATATTCATTTTAGCAAGGAATATTTGTACAACGACATAATCATTGGTGGACCCCACAACGGAATTATTGTCGGATTGAGAAAATAACAAAAATACTTTATGAAAATAACGGCGGAAGTTTTACCGTTAACTGTTGAACTACCCGGTAGTAAAAGTACAGTAATACGCGTGGTTGCATAGTAGCACACGGTATTGATTATTGATGCTTATGTGAGAAGTCACTCAGTTATACTCAATTATTGCTATAGTAATTGCTGCATCATATCTCTCATATTATTGATTCGATTATTGACACATTATCATCTGCTTAATATGTTATTTTATTAAATCAATAATTGAGAAGACAAAGTTATTCATATTATTAAATTATAATATTTACAATGTCTAGAAGTTCGGTCAAGGAGAGATTTGGTCACCTAATTGTGCGCTAATAGGGAGAAATCCTTATTGGAAAGCCCCCTCTTTCCTGGGAACGACCTGGTTGATAAATATTGTGAGTTATAATATTAATGACGAATGTTATTATAATTGAAGCTGTGTTCGGAGTTGAATTTGGAGACGCGAATGTGATATTTGAGTCCAGAACGATGAAATTAGTAAAAATAGTCTATAAACACAAAATTTTCCGAAATTCACTATTTGGTCAAAAAGTCAACAGTTGACTTCTTCGGGAAAAGTCAAACTTCGAAATTTCAAAATTTATATTTTTGATAAAAATAATTTCATTGTGTTGGAATTATTTTTGTTAGTAAAAATCGACATTTATTTCGATGATAATTGATGTCTGTGGGTTATATTGATAAATCGGGTAATTTATCGGATAAATGAGCACTTAATTACTACTTATTCACATGGAGGTATAGTTGAAGGTACTATACTGTAATTAATTTTTTCATGATTATACTATTTATTCACATGATTGTACTATTGATTCACATTATTTACTATTAGGGGAGGTGGTGCAAGTTTGATAATACTTGCAGGACTAAATTAAAAATGAAGAAAAAGATGAAGGTATTATACTGTAATTTTTTGAGCCCCAAAATGTGCAATTATCGAAAATATATTTTCCTATAGATAGAAGCTCATCCTTCCTTCATTTCTCACCATTTCACAAAAGCTTTAGAGCAATTATTATACAGAGAAATGTTAGAGAGAAAGAAGAATAAGAGTCTGCTACCTTCTACTCCAGTATCCATTTTTAATTTTTCTAAGGTAGGGAGTATTATTTCTTTCTTATTCATGAAGAGAACTTCTGTTATTCAATTCTTTATTATTCTGTTAGAATAACCTGTATACGCGAACTACCCTATACTTGGTGAAATTCTTCTAATATTCCGTTCAATATTATTCTGTCAGAATATCCTGTCTGTGCGTTTACGCCGGACCTGGTTCCATTATTTATTATTCTGTTGGAATATCCTGTCTGTGCATTTTACGCCGGACCTGGTTCTATTATTTATTATTTTGTTGGAATATCCTGTCTGTGCGTTTTACGCCGGACCTGATTCCGTCTTTATTATTCTGTTGGAATATCCTGTCTGTGCGTTTTACGCCGGACTTGATTTCGTCTTTATTATTCTGTTAGAATATCCTGTCTGTGCGTTTTACACCGGACCTGGTTCTGTTATTTATTATTCTGTTGGAATAATCTGCCTGTGCGATCTATCGCATGCCTGGTGATTTCTTTTGTTATTACATTCCTTGTTATACTCAGTTGGTTAAAGTTTTGACTTCTATACTCCATGAAATTAGTGGAATATCCTTGATATTTGCGCTTCCTCCAGTATCTTTTCATGGAAATATTCTTCTAAGCATTCTTGAATTTTACTCCACAAAGCAGTATCATGTTGACAATTTGGACGTTATTAGTTACTGGATAAATTAATTCTTGAACTTGTTTTATTGAATTCTTATATCATTGTCATCATCCTCATGTTTATAATATGTTGAAAGTCATCTGTGGCTTGTAGTGCATAGATGGACTTGGTATGATTATGACCAAGGATTATTTGGTATAATCATGACCGTAATGTTACAAATGATGTGGTAAAAATCCTCATTGGCCGTAGAGCATTGATGGACAGTTGTTGGGATGATCATGACCATTGATGAATACACAAATATTCTTAGCCCGTAGTGCATGGATAATTATGGTCGTGATACTAAAGAATATCCTTGGCCGTAGTGCAGGGGTGATTCGATGATGTAGATTAATTATTAAGTTGAGTCCCAGCGATAAAAGTGATGAAAAACCTTTTAAATCATAAAAGATAGTAGATTTTATTCTCTACTTGACTCTTTTAATGGATTACTTGTTCCGCTGCAGTTAAACTTGATGTTTATTATATTTTATCAGTTTAACAATGTTGAAGGCTAACGATAATTTATTCTGCATTATCTTAGTCATAATATTTCTTACTGGGCTAGTTGAGCTCACCCCTTTTGCTTTCATTGTTCTCTTCAGGAAATGAGAACGTAGCAGGGACTAGTCGGGGAACGGAGTGACGGTCCAGAGGATAGCATTAGTAGTCCCCACTATTCTGTAAAATAGTGTGTTAATAAATGTAATGAGGACTTTATTTGAGTTTTTATACTCTCTATGAGACATTATCCGTGTTGAAACTCTCAGCTATGTTTTGGCGCATTGTACACGTCAATTGTATAATTAAGTTTATATTTGAATTTTTGTACCATATATTTGGCGACCCAAGATGGGTGATGTATACCTATTTTGGGGGCGTCACGGATTTACAATCTAGGCCTAACTGTTAAATATAAATACAAATATATATATATAAATACAAATATATATATATATATATATATATATATATATATATATATATATATTATAGCAGATAAAAGATTCGGATAGGAAAAGATCTTACAGTGTGTAGCGAGGAAGGCTTTAAACTGCTTTTGAAGCTTGAAAACTCAATTTTCACCGGTTAAATATTGATATGTTGTAATATATATGTATACAAGTATTTACAAAAAAGAAAATCGAAGTTTGGAACACTGTAGAAGGGGTTAAGAGCTAAAATGGGCGGAATTCCCTCTCTTTTTCTCCATTTTTTTTTCTTTTTTATGACTTATGGGGGTCTTATTTATAGACCAAAATAGTTGCGGGTCTTCCTGCGGCTGATCTAGGTGGGCCCGACCCCGTGGGTTCTGTTGTCTCAAAGTGCATGCACTCGGACCAACGCGCAGTCTGCTCGAGCCTTCATAATTTTCAATTCGAGAGTCTGATAGAGGTGTGTTATACCTTTCCAGAAAGCCCTTGACGAGAGCTACAAAATGACATGAGATTTAACCTTTTTCGAATCCAAGAATATGGGTCCATGACCAGATCTTCGAGTCTTTGTAGTCCATCCGTTGAGCTGTCTTCTGCTGCTTTCACTCAGGATTGACGTTTTGGTTTTGAATGTCCTTCATGGCAGTGAATACTTGATTTGATGTTGAGTTAGAAAAATTACTTTTTTCCCCTCCGGGTTGATCTTTGGGTTTGATGCAATTATTGCTATCTTTTTTCAAGGTTGTCTCCGAGATTGAACTGCTGTTGACTTTAGTCACTCCTCGAGATTGTCTTTGAGGCTGGTTTGTTATTTTCCCAGGGTTTTCGTTGGGATTTAACTTGATCTCCCGGGGTTGTCAACGGGGTTTTGCTTGATCTCCCATGGTTTGGCCTTGATCTCCCGGGGTTGTCACTGGTGCTTGAATTGATCTCCCGGGGTTGTCACCTGGGCTTGAATTGATCTCTCGGGGGTGTCACCGGGGCTTGGTTTGATCTCCCGGGGTTATCACCGGGGCTTGGTTTGATCTCCCGGGATTGCCACCAGGGTTGGCTTGATCTCTTGGATTGTCACTAGGGCTTGAATTGATCTCCCAGGTTTGTTACTGGGGTTTGGTTTGATCTCCCGGGGTTGTCACCGGGGCTTGAATTGATCTCCTGGGGTTGTCATCGGGGTTTGATTTAATCTCTTAGGGTTGGTATTGGGTAAAATCTATATATGCTCGCACGCATGTATACGTGGTCAACAAGTAATATAATGATAAGTCAAGTATCGTTCCAATAGAGATTAGCAAGAAATTAACCCTCACAATTACCAATTTCCTATTAATCCAAATTTTATTAAACTATCCAATTTAAGAATTATAACTAAAAATATTAAAACGACTAATAATACCAAACAATCAACAAACCCTAAAAACTGAAATTTCAAACAATTATTGGAGAATTAGACTTACAACTTCACTCTAAGTATCACTCTGATTATTACACTTTATTCCAGTTTAATTCACTATCCTAGTTTATTAATCAAGAACACTCAAGTAGAACTAGCCATCTCTCGATGCACTAATACCATATTAACTCAAATCCACAATTTTGATAGAATCAAGTTAAACACCTTAATTAACTAACTCACTATATCTCTGTGTGAATTACAATCAAAGAAGATTTAAGTTCAAGTTCTCTATCCGATTACATGCGATATTAAGCATATCTCTACCCTAACATTCATCAAGATTCCATTCATTCACAGAATTCAAGAACACATGCTATACTGACTAGGTCTTGACTCGTATTTCCTCTCTCGAATCTATACAAGTCCACATAAAATTGGTGATCAAGCAATTCATAAATTCGAGCACAAATCAATATAGATAAGCTGAAGAATAGCTTATTAAACTGAAAATCAAAGTTTCCACAACCATCGTTCAACCTAAAGATCCGTTATAAGCCTAAAAAGAAATTTAGTTCATCATAGATGAACTAAAAACTGAAATAATTAAAATAAACATCATTCCAATTACAAATATTAAACTAAAGAAAAAGAATGAATCCAGAACCACCCTTCTCTCTAGCCTTAATCTGAAATTATCGTGAAATCTCCTTCAAAATCTTCCTCCAATGCTCTTGCTCAAAAATCTGTCTTCAATGATGTTAATTGCTTGTATGATCCTTGTATCTTGTTGTTTGTTGTTAATTATATGTCAAGACACGTATTCTGACTCTAATTCCATGCACAATTGAGTTCTAAGCCATTCCAATCACTAGCCTCCACGTTGTTGTAGCAGTTCAAACCAAGCAAGAGACTAGTTTCCCGTACCCCAGCCACGGCAGGGGTTTTTGCTTTGTAATTGTCTGCCCCGACGGGCTATACTACTGTTAATTCTCTAGCACCCCGCCCCGACGGGGGTTTTATGTGTAGAAAGTTCGCCCCGACGGGGGTAGCTTCTGCTATTTATCCAATTTAGCTCCTAAACTTACCAATTTTCGCCATAATTACATCTTTTAAGTCCAACTGCCACTCCACCACACCTAAACACAAAACAACACTAAACAAGTGAAAATGAAACATAAAAAGAAAGAATTAACATAGTTTAGGCTCGAATTAGAAGCCGATTCGTAGGTATAGAACTCACTTATCAAAATTCCCCAAACTTAAACCATGCTAGTCCTCGACCACGAAACAAAACAAAAATGTTATACAATGCAATGCAATGAAATGTAATGCATCTAATCTATATGCCTACGAATCCAGCAGTCATCATAAAATCAAATTTATTCCTCCGGCCTAAGAGAAATCAAGCAAACTCAAGAATACTTCATATCAAAACTAATCAATAATTCCCACCACTCATCAAATCTTAAACTGTTATTACTGGTATAGTGTGTATGTGCTCAACATCCATGCTAACTGATTCAAATTTCAAATTTAATACATAACAAGTGTGACGCCCCAAAAATAGGTATACATCACCCATCTTGGGTCGCCAAATATATGGTACAAAAATTCAAATACAAACTTAATTATACAACTGACGTGTACAATACGCCAAAACATAGCTGAGAGTTTCAACACGGATAATGTCTCATAGAGAGTATAAAAACTCAAATAAAGTCCTCATTATATTTATCGACATACTATTTTACAGAATAGTGAGGACTACTAATGCTATCCTCTAGACCGTCACTCCGTTCCCCGACTAGTCCCTGCTACGTTCTCATTTCCTGGAGAGAACAATGAAAGCAAAAGGGGTGAGCTCAACTAGCCCAGTAAGAAATATTATAACTAAGATAATACAGAATAAATTATCGTTAGCCTTCAATATTGTTAAACTGATAAAATATAACAAACATCAAGTTTAACTGCAGCGGAACAAGCAATCCATTAAAAGAGTCAAGTAGAGAATAAAATCTACTATCTTTTATGATTTAAAAGGTTTTTCATCACTTTTATCGCTGGGGCTCAGCTTAATAATTAATCCACATCATCGAATCACCCCTGCACTACGGCCAAGGATATTCTTTAGTATCACGACAACAATTATCCATGCACTACGAGCCAAGAATATTTGTGTATTCATCAATGGTCATGATCATGACAACAATTGTCCATCAATGCACTACGGGCCAATGAGGACTTTTACCACATCATTTGTAACATTACGGTCATGATTATACCGAATAATCCCTAGTCATAATCATACCAAGTCCATCTATGCACTATAGGCCACAGATGACTTTCAACACTTTATAAACATGAGGATGATGACAATGATATAAGAATTCAATAAAACAAGTTCAAGAATTAATTTGTCCAGGAACCAATAACGTCCAAATTGTCAACATGATATTTCTTTATGGAGTAAAATTCAAGAATGCTCAGAAGAATATTTACATGAAAAGATACTGGATGAAGCGCAAATATCAAAGATATTCCACTAATTTCATGGATTATAGAAATTAAAACTTTAACCAACTGAGTATAATAAATAATGGAATAACAAAAGAAATCACCAGGCATGTGATAGACCGCACAGGCAGGTTATTCCAACAGAATAATAAATAACGGAATCAGGTCCGGCGTAAAACGTACAGACATGATATTCCAACAGAATAATAAAGACGGAATCAGGTCCGGCGTAAAACGCACAGACAGGATATTCCAACAGAATAATAAAGACGGAACCAGGTCCGGCGTAGAATGCACAGACAGGATGTTCCAACAGAATGATAAGTAATGGAACCAGGTCCGGCGTAAACGCACAAATAGGATGTTCCAACACAATGATAAAGAATGGAATAACAGAAGAATTTCACCAAGTATAGGGTAGCCCACGTATACAGGTTATTCCAACAGAATAATAAAGAATGGAATAACATAAGTTCTCTTCATGGATAAGAAAAAAATAATACTCCCTACCTTAGAAAAATTTAAACTAGATACTGGAGTACAAAGGTAGCAGACTTCTATTCTTCTTTCTCTCTAAAATTTCTCTCTATAATAATTGCTCTAAAGCTTTTGTGAAATGGTGAGAAATGAAGGAAGGATGTGCTTTTATTTATAGGAAAATATAGTTTCAATAATTGCACGTTTTGGGGCTCAAAAAATTACAGTATAATACCTTCCTCTTTTTCTTCATTTTTAATTTAGTCCTGCAAGTATTATCAAACTTGCACCACCTCCCTTAATAGTAAATAATGTGAATCAATAGTACAATCATGTGAATAAATAGTATAATCATGTGAAAAAAATTAATTACAGTATAGTACATTCAACTATACCTCTATTTTTAACTTAATCATGCAAGTATTATCAATCTTGCACCAACTCCCCTAATAGTACATGAATATGATTCAATAGTACCCACATGTGAACAAATAGTTATATAAGCATGTGAATTAGTAGTAATTAATTGCTCAATTATCCGATAAATTACCCGATTTATCAATATAACCCCCAAACATCAATTATCATCGAAATATATGTCGATTTCCATTAACCTTAATAATTCTAACACAATGGAACTATCAATTTCATCTTTAATCAATACAACTTATTCATCATTAATATTATAACTCATAATATTTAACAACCAGACCGTTCTCAGGAAAGATGGGGCTTTCCGATAAGGATTTCTCCTTATTGGCGCGCAATTAGGTGACCAAACATCTCCTTGACAGAACTTTCTAGACATTGTCAATATTACAAATAATAATATGAATAACTTTGTCCTCTCAATTATTGATTTAATAATAAAAAAATATTATGCAGATGATACTGTAACAATAATTGAATCAATAATATGAGAGATATGATGCAGCAATTACTGTAGCAATAATTGAGTATAACTGAGTGACTTCTCACGTAAGCATCAATAATCAATACCGTGTGATACTATGTAACCACGCGTATTACTGTACTTTTACTACCGGGTAGTTCAACAGTTTAACGGTAACCCTTTCGCCATTATTTTCATAAAGTATTTTTGCCGTTTTCTTAATCCGACAATAATTCCGTTGTGGGGTCCACCAATGATTGTGCCGTTGTACGAATATTCCCTGCTAAAATGAATATTTCCCGACCAAACGAATATTATATAACAACTTGCGTACTTCGCAAAATTTGTAAATAATACCTACAACTATAACATTATATCAAATCCTCACCATAATATTTAAAAATATATTTTGAGAAAATTATTCTTTATTCAAAAAGTTGGGGTCTTACAATCTCCCCTTCTTATGAAATTTCGTCCTCGAAATTAGGGTGCGTACCTGGTATGTCGAAGAGATGAGGATACCTTGACTTCATCTCATATTCTAACTCCCAAGTCATTTCCTTCATATCGTGGTTTCTCCACAAAACTTTGACTTGAGGTATAACCTTGGAGCGTAGAACATGATCCTTCTTATCCAAGATTTTAATAGGTAACTCTTCATACGTTAAATCTTCCTCTATCTCATCTAGTTCTAACTCAATAATATGGTTCGAGTTTTTCACATATTTACGTAATATAGATATGTGGAACACGTTATGAACACGAGACATACTTAGCGGTAAGGCGAGTCTATAGGCCACAGTTCCTACTCGCTCGAGGATTAAAAATGGGCCGATGAATCGAGGATTGAGCTTTCCTCTCTTTCCAAATCTTGTAACTCCTTTCTATGGAGAAACACGTAACAACACATGATCTCCAATATCGAATTCTACAACATAACTCTTTTGTCGATCTTGTGAGGTTTTTATACGTTGTCGGATCGTTTGAATCTTTTCCGTAGTCATACGCACCAACTCCGGTCCCAACAATGTTGCTTCACCCACCTCATCCCAGCATACTGGAGAACGACACTTTATTCCATACAACGCTGTGAATGGAGCCATGCCAATACTTGCTTAATAACTGTTGTTATAGGAAAACTCCATAATGGTAAGAACTTGTCCCAACTTCCTTTGAAATCAACGACACAGAGTTTTAATAGATCTTTAAGAGTTTGAAAAGTCCTCTCCGACTATCCGTCCGTCTGAGGATGATATGCCGAGCTAAATCGTAAATCTGTGCCCATAGCTTTCTGTAAACTAACCCAAAATCGTAAATTAAATCTTGGGTCTCGATCAGAAACTATGGATACCGGCATACCATGCAGTCTTACAATCTCGTATATGTACATACGAGCAAGACGTTCAAGTGTATAAGTTTCTCGTATTAGTAAGAAATGAGCAAACTTGGTCAATCTATCAACAATGACCCAAATTTCATCTATGCCATGAGAAACCTAAGGAAGACCGGTAACAAAATCTATGGTAATGTGCTCCCACTTTCATTCTGGAATTTTAAGTGATTGCAATGGACCTTTTGGTACTTGATGATCCGCCTTAACTCATTGATAATATCGCACTCGTACCCGTATATGATCTTCTACTCAATGCCTCAGCTACCACGTTTGCTTTTCCAGGATGGTATTGGATGGTATGATCATAATCGTTCAACAGTTCAAGCCAATGTCGTTGTCGCATGTTGAGTTCCTTTTGAGTGAAGAAATATTTGAGGCTTTTATGATCCGTAAAGATCTCCACTTTCTCCCTATACAAGTAATGCCTCCAAATTTTATGCGCGAAGACAATAGCTGCCAACTCTAGATCATGAGTAGGATAATTCCTCTCATATTCTTTGAGTTGTCGAGAGGCATAGGCTATGACTTTCCTATGTTGCATGAGAACACATCCTAACCCTTTACCTGAAGCATCACTGTAGATGACAAATCCCTCTGAGCCAGATGGTATTGTCAGAACAGGTGCTGAAATGAGTCTCATCTTGAGTTCTTGAAAACTCTTCTCACATTCTTCGCTCCAACCGAACTTTGTATCTTTCTGAGTCAGCTGAGTTAATGGTGTAGCAATTCGAGAAAACCCTTCTACGAATCTCCGATAATAACCAGCTAAGCCGAGAAAGCTACGTACTTCGGTCACTAATTTAGGTTGCTCCCAGCTTTGAATAGCTTCAATCTTTGTCGGGTCAACAAATATTCCATGACTTGATACTACGTGCCCAACGAATGCTACTTCCTCAAGCCAGAACTCACATTTCTTCAACTTGGCATATAGCTTGTTTTCACGTAGCTTTTAGAGTATCAGCCTCAAGTGTTGCTCATGGTCTTCACGGGTTTTGGAGTAAATGACGATGTCATCAATAAAGACGACCACAAAGTAATCCAAATATTCCTTGAATACTCGGTTCATTATATCCATGAAGGCAGCAGGAGCATTAGTCAATCCAAAAGATATGACTAAGAATTTATAATGCCAGTAACGAGTTCTGAAGGCAGTCTTTGGAATATCCTCAGTTTTAACCTTCAGCTGATGATATCCAGAACGAAGTTCGATTTTTGAAAAGAATTGTGCTCCTTGCAACTGGTCAAACAGGTCATCAATGTGAGGCAATGGGTACCTATTTTTGATGGTGAGATGATTCAACTCTCGATAATCAATACAAAGTCGCATACTTCCATCTTTCTTCTTCACGAATAGAATAGGAGCACCCCAAGGAGACGTACTAGGACGAATGAAACCAATGTCTAACAATTCCTGCAGTTGGATCTTTAACTCCTGAAGTTCAATAGGAGACATTCGATATGGGGATTTAGAAATGGATTTTGTACCGGGTTCAAGGTCGATACAAAATTCAATTTCACGCTCTGGGGGTAGGCCAGGAAGTTCTTCAGGGAATACGTCAAAAAATTTATTAACAATAGAAATATCATTCAAAACTGATGTATTTTTGTTTAAATCCGTAACATGAGCTAAGAAAACTTGATATCCTTTTTTCAATAAACGAATAGCTTTATGGCTTGAGACGACCGTGATTGATTTTAATGGCTTAGTCGCTTGAATTCGCATAATAGGTTGATTAGGAATATGAAAGCTAACAACCTTACGAAAGCAATCAATTTTTGCATGATGAATAGTTAACCAATTAATCCCTAGAATCACGTCAAATGCAAGTATTTTTAAAGAAATAAGATCGACAGGTAACGTGCGGTTACCGATTTGAATCAAACAAGACTTATAAACAGTGGATGTAATGAAGGTTTCTCCCAATGGAGTTTCAACAGATAAGTCAAAGTCTAATTTCTCTGGAGTCAAATTTAAACGTTGAGCGCAAGTAGGAGAAATAAAAGAATGGATAGAACCGGTATCAAATAAGGTATATACTTCGCTAGAGTTTATGATAAGCTTACCCGTGATGACCTCATTCGGGTTCCTTGCTTTCTGGGAGGTCACAACAAACGTTCTCCCTTGCACTACCGGCTTTAACTTTTCTGGGATGGCCTTTGGTGCCTCCATCCTAGCTGAACTTGTCTTCGATGAACGACAAAATCGGGCTAGGTGACCTTCTCTTCCATAATTATAACATGCTTTGGACGGCATCGTGCAGTTTGGACTGATGTGTCCCTCCCCTCCGCATTTGAAGCATATGATAGGTGGTCGTTCTCCTTCCTTAACAACAGGTGTTGGTGCTGACGTCTTTCCATCATTGTTGAATCTCCTCTTCTTGAAATGTTCATTCTTATTGTCATGGCCATGATTACCACCGAAGTGATTACCATTTCTGGCAAGTTGATTCCCTCCACGCTTGCTGTCACCGCTTCGATGACCGCTACCACTGGTATTATCAACTTATCGGCTGTTCTCTCTCGGTTGGGTTGACTTGTTATCACGCTCCAATAACTGAGCCCTATTAACAACATCTGAATACAAACACAATTTATAAGAAATAAGATATTGACGTATCTCCGGTTTCAAACCTCTTAAAAACATCCGCCTCATTCGCTCCTCACTATCGACCAAATGGGATGCAAACCGGAATAACTTCGCAAATTTAGCCTCGTATTGCGACACGGTCATATTATTTTGTTCCAACTTGATAAACTCCGCCTCCTTCATGTGACGAAAACTTTCGAGAAAGTACTTGTCGTTGAACAGCTCTTGGAACTTCTCCCACGACATCTTGAGTGCGTCAGGCTGGGTACGTTTTATAGATTCCCACCAGTAATCTGCTTCTTCACGCAACATAAAGGTGGCGAAGGGAACTTTTTGCTCCTCGGAGCATCCCAAGACATCAAATATCTTGGTGATTTGTTTTATCCACGCTTCCGCCTTAAGTGGTTATGGCTCTCCAATAAACTCAGGTGGTCCCAGCTCCTTGAACTGTTTAGCGGTGACTATCCGAGAGTTTTCAGTGTTTCTACCTATATTTTGGACAGGAGCCGCTCTTGCCTGATGTTGCATGAATTGCATAAAGCCTCTGAACATTCCATCGTTCATCATCTGGTCCGTGTTGTTGTTTGCGTGAGGATTGTCGCCTTCCTGATACACATTATCCTGATTATTGATCTGCGGAGACTCAACGGCCTCCTGTGCTCCATTGATGTTCTCAACATTCTCGGATGTCATTTTTAAATACTGCCACAAAACAAGGGTTAATTAACATATCACATATTATCCCTATACTCTGACCGACCAATTAACTACCAAATAAACTTAGGTAGGTCATACTAGCGAAGGAATGCCCCGTCTCTCCCCTCCTAGTTCTAGTCTCACATCTTAGCCAGGGACCATATCCCTAAGCTTTGATACCAACTGTGACGCCCCCAAAATAGGTATACATAACCCATCTTGGGTCGCCAAATATATGGTACAAAAATTCAAATACAAACTTAATTATACAACTGACGTGTACAATACGCCAAAACATAGCTGAGAGTTTCAACACGGATAATGTCTCATAGAGAGTATAAAAACTCAAATAAAGTCCTCATTACATTTATTGACACACTATTTTACAGAATAGTGAGGACTACTAATGCTATCCTCTGGACCGTCACTCCGTTCCCCGACTAGTCCCTGCTACGTTCTCATTTCCTGAAGAGAACAATGAAAGCAAAAGGGGTGAGCTCAACTAGCCCAGTAAGAAATATTATGACTAAGATAATGCAGAATAAATTATCGTTAGCCTTCAACATTGTTAAACTGATAAAATATAACAAACATCAAGTTTAACTGCAGCGGAACAAGCAATCCATTAAAAGAGTCAAGTAGAGAATAAAATCTACTATCTTTTATGATTTAAAAGGTTTTTCATCACTTTTATCGCTGGGGCTCAGCTTAATAATTAATCCACATCATCGAATCACCCCTGCACTACGGCCAAGGATATTCTTTAGTATCACGACAACAATTATCCATGCACTACGAGCCAAGAATATTTGTGTATTCATCAATGGTCATGATCATGACAACAACTGTCCATCAATGCTCTACGGCCAATGAGGATTTTTACCACATCATTTGTAACATTACGGTCATGATTATACCAAATAATCCCTGGTCATAATCATACCAAGTCCATCTATGCACTACAGGCCACAGATGACTTTCAACATATTATAAACATGAGGATGATGACAATGATATAAGAATTCAATAAAACAAGTTCAAGAATTAATTTGTCCAGGAACCAATAACGTCCAAATTGTCAACATGATATTTCTTTATGGAGTAAAATTCAAGAATGCTTAGAAGAATATTTACATGAAAAGATACTGGATGAAGCGTAAATATCAAAGATATTCCACTAATTTCATGGATTATAGAAATTAAAACTTTAAGCAACTGAGTATAATAAATAATGGAATAACAAAAGAAATCACCAGGCATGCGATAGACCGCACAGGCAGGTTATTCCAACAGAATAATAAATAACGAAATCAGGTCCGGCGTAAAACGTACAGACATGATATTCCAACATAATAATAAAGACGGAATCAGGTCCGGTGTAAAACGTACAGACAGGATATTCCAACAAAATAATAAAGACGGAACCAGGTCCGGCGTAGAATGCACAGACAGGATGTTCCAACAGAATGATAAGTAATGGAACCAGGTCCGGCGTAAACGCACAAACAGGATGTTCCAACACAATGATAAAGAATGGAATAACAGAAGAATTTCACCAAGTATAGGGTAGCCCGCGTATACAGGTTATTCCAACAGAATAATAAAGAATGGAATAACATAAGTTCTCTTCATGGATAAGAAAGAAATAATACTCCCCACCTTAGAAAAATTAAAACTGGATACTGGAGTAGAAAGGTAGCAGACTTCTATTCTTCTTTCTCTCTAAAATTTCTCTCTATAATAATTGCTCTAAAGCTTTTGTGAAATGGTGAGAAATAAAGGAAGGATGTGCTTCTATATATAGGAAAATATAGTTTCGATAATTGCACGTTTTGGGGCTCAAAAAATTATAGTATAATACCTTCCTCTTTTTCTTCATTTTTAATTTAGTCCTGCAAGTATTATCAAACTTGCACCACCTCCCTTAATAGTAAATAATGTGAATCAATAGTACAATTATGTGAATAAATAGTATAATCATGTGAAAAAAATTAATTACAGTATAGTACCTTCAACTATACCTCCATTTTTAACTTAATCATGCAAGTATTATCAATCTTGCACTAACTCCCCTAATAGTACATGAATGTGATTCAATAGTACCCACATGTGAACAAATAGTTATATAAGCATGTGAATTAGTAGTAATTGTGTGCTCATTTATCCGATAAATTACCCGATTTATCAATATAACCCCCAAACATCAATTATCATCGAAATATATGTCAATTTCCATTAACCTTAATAATTCTAACACAATGGAACTATCAATTTCATCTTTAATCAACACAACTTATTCATCATTAATATTATAACTCACAATATTTAACAACCAGACCGTTCTCAGGAAAGATGGGGCTTTCCGATAAGGATTTCTCCTTATTGGCGCGCAATTAGGTGACCAAGCCTCTCCTTGACAGAACTTTCTAGACATTATCAATATTGCAAATAATAATATGAATAACTTTGTCCTCTCAATTATTGATTTAATAATAAAAAAATATTATGCAGATGATACTGTAACAATAATTGAATCAATAATATGAGAGATATGATGCAGCAATTACTGTAGCAATAATTGAGTATAACTAAGTGACTTCTCACGTAAGCATCAATAATCAATACCGTGTGATACTATGCAACCACGCGTATTACTGTACTTTTACTACCGGGTAGTTCAACAGTTTAACGGTAACCCTTTCGCCATTATTTTCATAAAGTATTTTTGTCGTTTTCTTAATCCGACAATAATTCTGTTGTGGGGTCCACCAATGATTGTGCCGTTGTACGAATATTCCCTGCTAAAACGAATATTTTCCGACCAATTGAATATTATATAACAACTTGCGTACTTTGCAAAATTTGTAAATAAATTTGTAAATAATACCCACAACTATAACATTATATCAAATCATCACCATAATATTTAAAAATATATTTTTGAGAAAATTATTCTTTATTCAAAAAGTTGGGGTCTTACAATAAGTCTCTTAGAAGGCATCATATAGCGTAAACTCGAGAACTTCAAAAATAGACAAGATCCAACTAAAATCAAACAATTACCAATATTAAGGGTCCAAATAGGGTACTTATGCTTTCTTATTCAATCACGGGGGATTCTTGCTCTTATTTCCCATTGTATTCCTCTTCTTTTTTTCTTTTTTTTTAGATAGATAGTGAGTGCGTTTTACGCTCCATCTCACGCCTGTGTTTATGGGGAGTGCGTTTCGCGCTCCTTCTCGACCCACCACAAGATTCAATTATTCAACTCGGGAAGGTTCCCATTTTTAGATATAAAAAGCTTATATACCCCACTTTTTCCCCCAAACTTAGGTTCTTGCCTAATTCTTCGCTTTCACTGCCTATCATTGTCATTCTTTCATTTAAACTAGCATTATCCTTTAGAGATTCCTTATGTATCAATTTAAACTAAATCAATCCACATATGTGTTATTAACGTGCTAACCCTTTTATACCAGTGTCAAACAGGCAGAAAATCCTTTTCATAACAGAAAATTACATCAAAGTTCTAATATACGGTACCGTACTTGTCTACTTAATCCCAATCTCATCATTGGCCAAAATAACATGAACTATATCAAACCGCTGGACATATGCAATATAACTAAATTGTTTTTAATTTTTTTTTAAACTGTGGTAAACATAACATGCTTGACAACTAAATAAAAAGAAACTATTTACAATCCTATATTACAAAGCAACTAAATCACTATATGAATGCAAACATTTAATAATCCTAAAACTAAATATGAAACTAATATATGCAAAGCTTACTAATAAAATTAAACATGCAAACATAAAAATTAACTAACTCCCCCAAACTTAAAAATTACAATGTCCTCATCGTAAAGAATAAAACAGTAAATGTAGGAGGACTTCCCTGTAATCGCCTAAGCTTGGGGTGGTGGTGGCTGTTGCTCTTCATCTGAATCAGAGGGTGGGAACCTTGGCATCGGGGTTAGCAGTTGGTATGGGAATTACGCATTGGGATTGAAACTTTGGAGCGTCGCGTTGAATGAGGCAAAGGACATATTCATGGCCTCAAACATATGGTCCTGCCTCGCTGCGAGTCTCCGTATCTGTCTTCGGGCATCCTTGTTGTACCCATCCATTTGTCTTTGAAGGCTCTGGAATTGAGGGCTAGATGTAGCTTCGGGTTGTAGTATCGCCTTCGTTCCTTGATCTCCCATCGTCTCATCTCCCTGGAACTCGTTGTCATCCGAGGTGTCCTCAGCTTCAGCCTCATCCTCCGAGGTTGGTGGAAATATAAACCCGACTCCTCTAGGGTGAGACTCGCCCCCGGAGAACACCGAATACCTCACAATCATCCTCGTGTCTAACGTTTGAAGCGGCATCTGGGTGGTCTCATCATCGGACCATCTAACTCCTTCTTGCCTACACAACCCACAAATTAGTGATGGGTGTGGCAAGCCGCCATAGAATGGCCCTCGTAGGCATCTTCGGATAGAAAAACTGATTATAGCACCCACATCGATGAAAAAATCTTGGACAATGGCATATTAAAGCAATATCTTCTCCTTGGGCACCTCTGTTGTGTGTGTGGATGGAAATAGGTTGACGTACACGAACGCGTACCATATATTTCCATACCGACTGAGATCCTTACTGTGGAAGATAGTGCCCCCTTTTTGGCCTTTGATCCATGTGGTACCCGGATTTGTAATTTCTGTCAAAATAGCTTCTTAGTCGGGATCATGGTCACGCAAGTAAGCGTACTGGCACTCTCTAGGGAACTCGTAATTGGTAGTACGTGTTGATGGCGTCGGCACCGAAAGGAACTAACCTGCCCTTGACAAATGCTGTGAATGGGGCCTTATCCTCTGCGTTAGCATAGAATTCTTTTACCACATTCACAAATGTTGGCTTGGGCTCTTCCATGAACTTATTCCAACCTTTCTCATAGATTTGTTGCATCATTTCACCGTCAACGTGTTAAGGTGCTAACCCCTGCTCTGGTGTGAGTGCTTTTGTCACAAGGTAGTCGTAACGGTCGGCGACGGTGGCACTTATGAATTTTTGCCTGTCAAAGGTTCGGGTTGGTGGTGTGGTCCCTGAACTCTCTCCACATTGTCGTTTTGATGCCGGTTTAGGTGCCATTGAATTTGAATTGATGAGCTCCAACAAAAATTCCACCAAACTTCACTCAAGCAACCCTTCGAATACTTGGCGTGCTAGACTTGCAATACCCCCAAACTTAGTGATTTGGCTTCAAATATGGTGGTAGGTGTTGAGAATTTGGAAGAACAAACCACTTACTCTCAGTGTATCCCCAAGTTGGTTGATTATCCCCTCCCTTTTTACTGCAAAAAATTCACTCAAGAAGAACCCTAACCTTGAACTACTGAATTGGTATGAATCTATATGGTTAGAATGTGTTGTGAGGGTATGAATTTATAGAGAGGAAGTGATGTAGAGTGTTGTGGGTTGAAGAAGTGGGCAAGTGATTTAATGGAATGGCGAGATACTGATTAAGTTGCTAAATCGTGGGTTGAGAGTGTGTAGGATTAGTGGGGTTTCAGTTGGGGTAGTAAGAAGTTGAAGTGGAAGAAAGTGGTGAAGATGGCTTGCAAGCCCTGTAACTGTCGAATCTTAGATCTTCATATTCTGTACCCCTGCCCCGACGGGGGGGGTAGTAAGCTTGGGAGGCCCACCCCAGCGAGCATGTATTCTGTTAACCGAATTAGGATCCCCGCCCCGGTGGACTATACAAGCTAAAATATCCGCCTCGGCGGGCATGCCTTCTACTACTTGACTTCAATTTACCCATTCTTTGCATCCTTTTCATATCCATTTGCTTCTTAAGTACTTGAAACATCATTAAAACATGAATATAAGTTAATATTGAGTAAATTAAGCATGTAAGATCAGATTATCTAAAAAGTAGAACTTAACTAACTATTTAATGAATTAAAATAAATTTATTCTATACTAATGAATATGCTAAACTACAATTTAACTAGCATGAATAAAAATACTGAAAATAAAAGTAAAATTGGGTTGCCTCCCAACTAGCGCTTGATTTTAAGTCTTTCAACCTGACTACTCCCTGTTTATGGCGCTTCGGCAAGTGTGATTATGATGACATCCATGTTGGATTCGCCACCCTAATAATGTTTTAACCGCTGGCCATTGACCTTGAATGTCTCCAAAGGATTCCTACTATATAGCTCAACGACGCCATATAGGAAAACCATCTTGATAGTGAATGGACCCGACCACCTCGATTTTAGTTTTCCTGGGAACAACTGAAGTCCTGAATTAAACAATAGTACTGACTGCCCCGGTTCGAATGTTCTTTGCATGATTTTCTGGTCGTGCCATTTCTTGACCTTTTCTTTATACAACTTTGAGTTCTTATAGGCTCGTAGTCTGAATTCATCTAGTTCGTTCAATTGAAGTAGCCTCTTTTCACTTGTTGTTGTTTGATCGAAGTTGAGCTTCTGATTTTCCCAGTAGGCTTTATGTTGTAACTCGACAGGTAGGTGACATGCTTTATCGTAGACCAACTGATATGGTGACATCCCAATTGGCGTCTTGTAAGCAGTCCTGTAATCCCATAATGCATCATCCAATCTAAGAGACCAGTCTTTTCTGTTAGGGTTTACTACCTTCTCTAAGATTTTCTTCACCTCCCTGTTCGAAACCTCAGCTTGCCCACTTGTTTGGGGGTGATATGTTGTAGCCACTCGGTGATTGACCCCATATTTTTTCAAAAGAGTTGTAAACGATCTGTTGCAGAAGTGACTACCCTCATCACTTATAATAGTTATTGACATGCCAAATCTTGTAAAAATATTCTTTTGCAAGAACTTAAGAACCACTTTGGCATCTTTTGTGGGGAGTGCTACGGTTTCAACCCATTTTGATACATAGTCAACCGCAAGTAAGATGTACTGATTATTGAACGATGAAAGAAATGGCCCCATAAAATCCATGCCCCAAACGTCAAAAATTTCAACTTCTAAGATAGTTTGTAGTGGCATCTCATTCCTTTTTGATATGTTACCCACCCTTTGACATCTGTCATAGCTATTCACAAACTGGTGGGCATCCTTAAATATTGTAGGCCAATAAAACCCTACTTGAAGAACTTTCGCCGATGTTCTCTCACTTCCATA
Source organism: Panax notoginseng (assembly GCA_016801055.1). Taxonomy (NCBI): domain Eukaryota; kingdom Viridiplantae; phylum Streptophyta; class Magnoliopsida; order Apiales; family Araliaceae; genus Panax; species Panax notoginseng. The sequence goes on from CM029016.1 coordinate 193,562,958, forward strand.
ATGCCGCCCGTATGCAAACGAATGACACTCGTGCAATATATTCTTCACCTCATTGTATGGCAGACACCTTCGAATCATCTTGTCAGCGCATTTTTTAAGTAGGTATGGCTCATCCCACATGTACCACTTGACGTTATGTAGAAATTTCTTTTTCTGTTATCGTGTAAGATCAGGGGGAAGAATGTTGCTCACCAAATAGTTAGCAAAATCCGCATACCATGGAAATTCCGCATTGACTCCAAATAGCTGCTCATCCAAAAATGATTCGTTGATTACACACTTATCCTCTTCATCTTTACCCGAATTTTCTAGCCTCGATAAATAATCTGCAACTTAATTTTTCGTCCCCTTTCTATCTTTTATTTCCAAATCAAATTCATGTAGAAGGAGTATCCATCGGATAAGTCGAGGTTTAGCATCCTTCTTCAAAATTAAATATCGGATTGCCGAGTGATCCGTATAAACCACCACCTTTGTCCCAATCAAATATACCCAGAATTTGTCAAAGGCATATACTACTGCAAGTAACTCCTTTTCTGTAGTTGTGTAATTCTATTGGGCATTCGTAAGGGTTTTACTTGCATAGTATATGGCGTGGAAGATCTTCTCTCGGCGTTAACCCAAAACATTCCCTACTGCATAGTCGCTCGCATCACACATTAATTCAAAAGGCATATTTCAATCCGGTGCGACAATAACTAGAGTTGTAGTCAACTTTTTCTTCAACTACTCAAATGATAACTTACAATCCTTATCAAACATAAAAACTGTGTCCTTCTCTAAGAGACTGCACAATGGTTTTGCAATCTTAGAGAAATCTTTAATGAACCTTCGGTAGAATCCCGCATGTCCCAGAAAACTACGGATTCCTTTTACTGAAGTTGGTGGTGGTAGATTTTTAATGGTTTCCAACTTTGCTCTATCAAATTCTAGTCCCTTCGTCGAAACCTTGTGCCCCAAGATTATTCCTTCTTCGACCATAAAGTGGCACTTTTCCCAGTTAAGCACCAAATTCGTCTTCACGCATCGCTTTAAGACCATGACCAAATTCTCTAAACATACATCAAAATCATCTCCATAGACAGAAAAGTCGTCCATGAAGACTTCCACATTCTTCTCCACCGTGTCCGAGAATATGGCCACTGTGACGCCCCCAAAATAGGTATACATCACCCATCTTGAGTCATCAAATACAAGGTACAGAATACAAATACAACTGTAGTGTACAATACTACCAAACATAACCTGTGAGTTTGAATACAAATATTATCTACTAGAGAGTATAAAAACTCAAAAAGAGTTCTCATTACAATTATTATCACACTATTTTACATAATAGTGAGGACTACTAATATTATCACCTGGTTCATCACTCCATTCCCCGACTCGTCCCAGCTATATTCTCATTTCCTGAAGAGAACAATGAAAGAAAAGGTGAGCTCAACTAGCCCAGTAAGAAATATTATGACTAAGATAATGCAGAATAAATTATCATTAGCCTTTAACAGTGTTAAACTGATAAAATATAACAAACATCAAGTTTAACTGCAGCGAAACAAGCAATCCATTAAAAGAGTCAAGTAGAGAATAAAATCTACCATCTTTTATGATTTAAAAGGTTTTTCATCACTGTTATCGCTGATACTCAGCTTAATAAATAATCCACATCATTGAATCACCCCTGCACTACGGCCAAGGATATTCTTTAGTATCACGAGCACAATTATCCATGCACTACAGGCCAAGAATATTTGTGTATTCATTAATGGTCATGATCATGCCAACAACTATTCATCAATGCACTATGGGCCAATAAAGACTTTTACCACATCATTTGTAACATTAAGGTCATGATTATACCGAATAATCCCTGGTCATAATCATACCAAGTCCATCTATGCACTACAGGCCACAGATGACTTTCAACATATTATAAACATGAGGATGATGACAATTCAATAAAAGAAGTTCAAGAATTAATTTATCCAAGAACTAATAACGTCCAAATTGTCAACATGATACTGCTTTGTGGAGTAAAATTCAAGAATGCCTAGAAGAGTATTTCCATGAAAAGAAACTGGATGAAACAATATTATCAAGGATATTCCACTAATTTCATGGAGTATAGAAGTCAAAACTTAACCAACTGAGTATAATAAAGAATGGAATAACAAAAGAAATCACCAGGCATGCGATAGACCACACAGACAGGTTATTCTAACAGAATAATAAATAATGGAACCAGGTCCGGCGCAAACGCACAGACAGGATATTCCGACAGAATAATAAATAATAGAACCAGGTCCGGCGTAAACGCACAGACAGGATATTCCGACAGAATAATAAACAACGGAACCAGGTCATGCGTAAACGCACCGACAGGATGTTCCAACATAATAATAACGGAACCAGGTCAGGCGTAACGCACCGACAGGATGTTCCAACAAAATAATAAAGAACAGAATAACAGGAGAATTTTACCAAGTATAGGGTAGCCCACGTATACAGGTTATTCCAACAGAATAATAAAGAATAGAATAACAGAAGTTCTCTTCATGAATAAGAAAGAAATAATACTCCCTACCTTAAGAAGAAGAGTACTAGATATATGAGTGGTGAAGAAGCAGAATATTTTTCTTCTTTCTCTCTATAATTTCTCTCTAAAGGGTTTCAGTGAATTCGTAAGAAATAATGAAGGAATGAGCTGCTATTTATAGAAGAATGGACTGCATAGTAACTAACTCATGAACGGTCCAGATTAATTTACTTTAATCTGACAGTCCATATTTAAAGCAAAATCTTTTAAATAAAATATAATATATTCTATTTTTAATCTAATAAAATGAATAACTTTATAAAAGATTTTACTATGCAAATACTATGCAGGCACTATACAAACACTATGCATAATAAAATATAATATATTCTAATTATTGTCTAATAAAACGAATAACTTTATAAAAGTATTCTATTTTATATAAAAAAAATTTACTATTAGTCTAATAAAACGAATAACTTTATAAAAGTATTCTGTTTTATATAAAAAGCTTTTCTGTTTTATTACATTAATAATACCAATAAAATAAAACTGAGTGACTTATCACATAAGCATCAATAATCAATACCGTGTGCTACTGTACAACTACATGTATTACTGTACTTTTAACACCGGGTGTTTCAATAGTTAACGGTAAAACTTCCGCCGTTATTTTTATAAAGTATTTTTGTCGTTTTCTCAATCCGACAATAATTCCGCTGTGGGGACCACCAATGATTGTGCCGTTGTACGAATTTTTTCTGTTAAAACGAATATTCCCCGACCAATCGAATATTATATAACAACTTGCGTACTTTGCAAAATTTATAAATATTACCCACAACTATAACATTATATCAAATTAACTCCATAATATTCAAAAATGATATTTATATAAATTCATCTTTATTTATAAAAGTTGGGGTCTTACAACCTCGCCTTCTTATGAAATTTTGCCCTCGAAATTAGGGTACGTACCTGGTTTATCGAAGAGGTAATGATACCTTGATTTCATTTCAGATTCTAACTCCCAAGTCATTTCCTCAACATCGTGGTTTCTCCACAAAACTTTGACTTGAGGTGTAATCTTGGAGCGTAGAATATGTTCCTTCTTATCCAAGATTTGAACAGGAACTTCTTCATACGTCAAATCTTCCGCTATTTCGTCCGGTTCTAACTCAATAATGTGGTTCAGGTCTTCCACATATTTACGTAACATGGATATGTGAAAAACGTTATGAACACGAGACATACTTGGCGGTAAAGCGAGTCTATAAGCCACAGTTCCTACTCGATCGAGGATCAAAAATGGACCGATGAATCGAGCATTGAGCTTTCCTCTCTTTCCAAATCTCGTAACTCCTTTCCATGGAGTAACACGTAAGAACACATGATCTCCTATATCAAATTCTACGTCCTTTCGATGAAGATCAGCATAACTCTTTTGTCGATCTTGTGAGGTTTTTATACGTTGCCGGATCGTTTGAATCCTATCTGTAGTCATACGTACCAACTCCGGTTCCAACAATGTTGCTTCACCCACCTCATCCCAGCATACTGGAGAACGGCACTTTCTTCCATACAACGCTTCGAATGGAGTAATGTCAATACTTTCTTGATAACTGTTGTTGTAGGAAAACTCCACCAATGATAAGAACTTGTCCCAACTTCCCTCGAAGTCAAGGACACAGAATCTTAATAAATCTTCCAGAGTTTGAATAGTCCTCTCTGATTGTCCGTCCGTCTGAGGATGATATGCCGAACTATATCGTAAATCCGTGCCCATAGCTTTTTGCAAACTAACCCAAAATCGTGAAGTGAATCTTGGGTCTCGATCAGAAACTATGGATACTGGCATACCATGCAGTCTTATAATCTCGTTTATGTACATACGAGCAAGACGTTCAAGTGTATAAGTTTCTCGTATCGGTAAGAAATGAGCAGACTTGGTCAATCTATCAACAATGACCCAAATCGCATCTATACCTTGAGAAACCCTTGGAAGACCGGTAACGAAATCCATGGTAATGTGCTCCCACTTCCATTCTAGAATTTCAAGTGGTTGCAATGGACCTTTTGGTACTTGGTGCTCCGCTTTAACTCGCTGACAAGTTAGACACCTTGAGATAAACAACGCTATCTCTCTCTTCATATTGCTCCACCAAAATGTATGACGAAGATCATGATACATTTTGGTACTCCCAAGATGGATTGCAAACGGTATGTTGTGCGCCTCCATCATGATTTTATACTTTAAATCAGGGTTGTTAGAAACACAAAGTCTGGAGTTGACTTGAAGTATTCCTTCTTCATCGATTCTTGCTTCCGACATAGTACCTTCTTGCACTTTCTTTCTCATACGCATCAGCTCCAAGTCTGTAGCTTGAGCAGCTTTAACTTTATCAATTAAAGTCGGTTCTACTCGTATATTTGCCATCATCACATGGGTCCCAGGAGTCTTTAACTCTACCTCCATACTTTGCAAGTCACACAAAATAGGCCTTTGTGTTGACAATATCGCACTCGTACTTGCATATGATCTTCTACTCAATGTGTCAGCTACCACGTTTGCTTTTCCAGGATGGTATTGGATGGTATGATTATAATCGTTCAACAGTTCAAGCCAACGTTGTTGTCGCATGTTGAGTTCCTTTTGAGTGAAGAAATATTTGAGGCTTTTATGATCCGTAAAGATCTCCACTTTCTCCCCATACAAGTAATGTCTCCAAATTTTAAGTGCAAAGACAACAGCTGCCAACTCTAAATCATGAATAGGATAATTCCTCTCATATTCTTTGAGTTGTCGCGAGGAATAGGCTATGACTTTCCCATGCTGCATGAGAACACATCCCAACCCTTTGCCCGAAGCATCACTGTAGATGACAAATCCCTCCGAACCAGATGGTATTGTCAGAACGGGTGCTGAAATGAGTCTCCTCTTGAGTTCTTGAAAACTCTTCTCACATTCTTCGCTCCAACCGAACTTTGTATCTTTTCGAGTCAGCAGAGTTAATGGAGTAGCGATTCGAGAAAATCCTTCCACGAATCTCCGATAATATCCAGCTAAACCAAGAAAGCTACGTACTTCGGTCACTGATTTAGGTTGCTCCCAGCTTTGAATTGCTTCAATCTTTGCTGGGTCAACAGATATTCCATGACTTGATACTATGTGACCAAGGAATGCTACCTCCTCCGGCCAGAACTCGCATTTCTTCAACTTGGCATAAAGTTTGTATTCACGAAGCTTTTGGAGTACCAGTCGTAAGTGTTGCTCATGATCTTCACGGCTTTTGGAATAAATAAGAACGTCATCAATAAAGACGACCACAAAGTGATCCAAATATTCCTTGAATACCCGGTTCATCATATCCATGAAGGCAGCAGGAGCATTAGTCAATCCAAAGGACATGACTAGGAATTCATAATGCTCGTACCGAGTTATGAAAGCCATCTTTGGAATATCCTCAGTTCTAACCTTCAGCTGATAATATCCAGAACGAAGATCAATCTTTAAAAAGAATTGTGCTCCTTGCAACTGGTCAAACAGATCATCAATACGTGGCAATGGGTACCTATTTTTGATGTTGACATGATTTAACTCCCGATAATTAATACAAAGTCGCATACTTCCATCTTTCTTCTTCACGAATAGAACAAGAGCACCCCAAGGAGAAGTACTAGGACGAATAAAGTCAATGTCTAACAATTCCTGCAGTTGGATCTTTAACTCCTGAAGTTCAATAGGAGCCATTCGATATGGGGCTTTGGAAATGGGTTTTGTACCGAGTTCAAGGTCGATACAAAATTCAATTTCACACTCTAGGGGTAGGCCAGGAAGTTCTTCAGGGAATACGTCAGGGAATTTATTAACAATAGAAATATCATTCAAAACTGACGTATTTTTGTTTAGATCCGTGACATGAGCTAAGAAAGCTTGACATCCGTTTTTCAATAAACGAATAGCTTTATGGCTTGAGATGGTCGTGATTGATTTTAATGGTTTGGTCGCTCTAATTCGCATAATAGGTTGATTACGAATATGAAAACTAACAACCTTACGAAAATAATTAATTTTAGCATGATGAGTAGTTAACAAATCAATCCCTAGAATCACGTCAAATGTGAGTATTTTCAATGAAATAAGATCGACAGGTAATGTGAGGGTATCGATTTGAACCAAACAAGACTTATAAACAGTGGATGTAATGATAGTTTCTCCCAACGGAGTTTCCACGGATAAGTCAAAGTCTAATTTCTCCGGAGTCAAATTTAATCGTTGAGCGCAAGTAGGAGAAATAAAAGAATGGGTAGAACCGGTATCAAATAAAGTATAGACTTCGTTAGAGATTATGATAAGCTTACCCGTGATGACCTCATTCGGGTTCCTTACTTTCTGGAAGGTCACAACAAACGCTCTCCCTTGCACTACCAGCTTTGACTTTTTTGGGACGGCCTTTGGTGCCTCCATCCTAGCTTAACTTATTTTTGGTAAATGACAAAATCGAGCTAAATGACCTTCTCTTCCATAATTATAACATGCTTTGGACGGCATCGCATAATTTGAACTAATGTATCCTTCCCCTCCGCATTTGAAACATATGATAGGTGGTCGTTCTCCTTCCTTAACAACGGGTGCTGGTGCTGACGTCTTTCCATCATTGTTGAATCTCCTCTTCTTGAAATGTTCATTCTTATTATTTTGGCCCTAATTACCACCGAAGTGGTTACCATTTCTGGCCTGTTGATTCCCTCCACGCTTGTTGTCACCGCTTCGATGACGGCTCTCACTGGTATTATCATTTTGCCGGCTGCTCTCTTTTGGTTGCGTTGACTCGTTATCGCTCTCCACTAACTGAGCTCTATTCACAACATCTGAATACAAACACAGTTTATGAGAAATAAGATGTTGACGTATCTCTGGCTTCAAACCTCTTAAAAACATCTGCGTCATTCTCTCTTCATTATTCACCAAGTGGGACGCAAACCGGGACAACTTGGCAAACTTGGCTTCGTACTGCGATACGGTCATATTATTCTACTCTAACTTGATAAACTCTACCTCTTTTATGTGACGAATACTTTCGGGTAAGTACTTGTCATTGAACAGTTCTTGGAACTTCTCCCAAGACATCTTCAGTGCAGCAGGTTGAGTACGCTTTACCGATTCTCACCAGTAATCTGCCTCTTCTCGTAACATAAAGGTGGCAAAGGGAACCTTTTGCTCCTCGGCGCATCCCAAGACATCAAATATCTTGGTGATCTGCTTTATCCACGTCTCCGCCTTAAGTGGTTTTGGCTCTCCAATAAACTCTGATGGTTCCAGCTCCTTGAACTGTTTAGCGGTGACCGTCCAAGAGTTTTCAGTGTTTCCACCTACATTTTGGACAGGAGCCACTCTCGCCTGCTGTTGCATGAACTGCATAAAGCTTCTGAACATTCCATCATTCATCATTTGGTCAATGTTGTTGTTTGCATGAGGATTGTCGCCTTCCTGATGCACATTATCCCGATTATTGATATGTGGTAAATCAACGGTCGCCTGTGCTCCATTGTTATTCTCAACATTCTCGGATGTCATTTTCAGATACTGCCACAAAACAAAAGTTAATTGATATGTAACATATTATCCCTATATTCTGACCGACCAATTAAATACCAAATAAACTTAGGTAGGTCATACTAGCGAAGGAATTTTCCGTCTCTCACCTCCTAGTTCTATTCTCACATCTTAGCCAGGGATCATATCCCTAAGCTTTGATACCAACTGTGATGCCCCCAAAATAGGTATACATCACCCATCTTGAGTCGTCAAATACAAGGTATAGAATACAAATACAACTGTAGTGTACAATACTACCAAACATAACCTGTGAGTTTGAATACAAATATTATCTACTAGAGAGTATAAAAACTCAAAAGGAGTCCTCATTACAATTATTATCACACTATTTTATATAATAGTGAGGACTACTAATATTATCACCTGGTTCATCACTCCATTCCCCGACTCGTCCCAGCTATATTCTCATTTCCTGAAGAGAACAGTGAAAGAAAGGGTGAGCTCAACTAGCCCAGTAAGAAATATTATGACTAAGATAATGCAGAATAAATTATCATTAGCCTTCAACAGTGTTAAACTGATAAAATATAACAAACATCAAGTTTAACTGCAGCGAAACAAGCAATCCATTAAAAGAGTCAAGTAGAGAATAAAATCTACCATCTTTTATGATTTAAAAGGTTTTTCATCACTGTTATCGCTAATACTCAGCTTAATAAATAATCCACATCATTGAATCACCCCTGCACTACGGCCAAGGATATTCTTTAGTATCACGAGCACAATTATCCATGCACTACAGGCCAAGAATATTTGTGTATTCATTAATGGTTATGATCATGCCAACAACTGTCCATCAATACACTACGGGCCAATAAAGACTTTTACCATATTATTTGTAACATTACGGTCATGATTATACCGAATAATCCCTGGTCATAATCATTCCAAGTCCATCTATGCACTTCAGGCCACAGATGACTTTCAACATATTATAAACATGAGGATAAACAAGTTCAAGAATTAATTTATCCAAGAACTAATAACGTCCAAATTGTCAACATAATACTGCTTTGTGGAGTAAAATTTAAGAATGCTTAGAAGAGTATTTCCATGAAAAGATACTGGATGAAATGCAATTATTAAGGATATTCCACTAATTTCATGGAGTATAGAAGTCAAAACTTAACCAACTGAGTATAATAAAGAATGGAATAACAAAAGAAATCATCAGGCATGCGATAGACCGCACAGATAGGTTATTCCAACATAATAATAAATAATAGAACCAGGTCCGGCGTAAACGCACAAACAGGATATTTCGACAGAATAATAAATAATGGAACCAGGTCCGGCGTAAACACACAGACAGGATATTTCGACAGAATAATAAACAACGGAACCAGGTCATGCGTAAACGCACCGACAGGATGTTCCAACATAATAATAACGGAACCAGGTCAGGCGTAACGCACCGACAGGATGTTCCAACAGAATAATAAAGAACAGAATAATAGGAGAATTTCACCAAGTATAGGGTAGCCCGCGTATACAGGTTATTCCAACAGAATAATAAAGAATGGAAAAACAGAAGTTCTCTTCATGAATAAGAAAGAAATAATACTCCATACCTTAAGAAGAAGAGTACTAGATATATGAGTAGTGAAGTAGCAGAATACTTTTTTTTCTTTCTCTCTGTAATTTCTCTCTAAAGGGTTTCAGTGAATTCGTAAGAAATAATGAAGAAATGAGTTGCTATTTATAGAAGAATGGACTGCATAGTAACTAACACATGAACGGTCTAGATTAATTTACTTTAATCTGATGGTCCATATTTAAAGCAAAATCTTTTAAATAAAATATAATATATTCTATTTAGAATCTAATAAAATAAATAACTTTATAAAAGATTTACTATACAAACACTATGCAGGCACTATGTAAACACTATGCATAATAAAATATAATATATTCTAATTATTGTATAATAAAACGGATAACTTTATAAAAGTATTCTGTTTTATATAAAAAGATTTTACTATTAGTCTAATAAAATGAATAACTTTATAAAAGTATTCTGTTTTATATAAAAAGTTTTTCTGTTTTATTACATTAATAATACCAATAAAACAAAACTGAGTGACTTATCACATAAGCATCAATAATTAATACCGTGTGCTACTGTGCAACTACACGTATTACTGTACTTTTAACACCGGGTGTTTCAACAGTTAACGGTAAAACTTCCGCCGTTATTTTCATAAAGTATTTTTGTCGTTTTCTCAATCCGACAATAAGTCCGCTGTGGGGACCACCAATAATTGTGCCGTTGTACGAATTTTTCTAGTTAAAATGAATATTCCCCGACCAATCGAATATTATATAACAACTTGCGTACTTTGCAAAATTTATAAATATTACCTACAACTATAACATTATATCAAATTAACTCCATAATATTCAAAAATGATATTTATAAAAATTCATCTTTATTTATAAAAGTTGGGGTCTTACAACCTCCCCTTCTTATGAAATTTTTCCCTCGAAATTAGGGTACGTACCTGATTTGTCGAAGAGGTAAGGCCTTGATTTCATTTCAGATTCTAACTCCCAAGTCATTTCCTCAACATCGTGGTTTCTCCACAAAACTTCGACTTGAGGTGTAATCTTGGAGCGTAGAATATGTTCCTTCTTATCCAAGATTTGAATAGGAACTTCTTCATACGTCAAATCTTCCGCTATTTCGTCAGGTTCTAACTTAATAATGTGGTTCGGGTCTTCCATATATTTACGTAACATGGATATATGAAAAACGTTATGAACACGAGACATACTTGGCAGTAAAGCGAGTCTATAAGTCACAATTCCTACTCGATCGAGGATCAAAAATGGACCGATGAATCGATCATTGAGCTTTTCTCTCTTTCCAAATCTCGTAACTGCTTTCCATGGAACAACACGTAAGAACACATGATCTCCTATATCAAATTTTACGTCCTTTCGATGAAGATCAGCATAACTCTTTTGTCGATCTTGTGAGGTTTTTATACATTGTCGGATCGTTTGAATCTTTTCTGTAGTCATACATAGCAACTCCGATTCCAACAACGTCGCTTCACCCACCTCATCCCAGCATACTGGAGAACGACACTTTCTTCTATACAACGCTTCGAATGAAGCCATGCCAATACTTGCTTGATAACTGTTGTTGTAGGAAAACTCCACCAATGCTAAGAACTTGTCCCAACTTCCCTTGAAGTCAAGGACACAGAGTCTTAATAAATCTTCCAGAGTTTGAATAGTCTTCTCTGATTGTCTGTCCGTCTGAGGATGATATGCCGAACTATATCGTAAATCCGTGCCCATATCTTTTTGCAAACTAACCCAAAATTGTGAAGTGAATCTTGGGTTTCGATCAGAAACTATAGATACTGGCATACCATGCAGTCTTATAATCTCGTTTATGTACATACGAGCAAGACGTTCAAGTGTATAAGTTTTTTGTATCGGTAAGAAATGAGCAGACTTGGTCAATCTATCAATATTGACCCAAATCGCATCTATACCTTGAGAAACCCTAGGAAGATCGGTAACGAAATCCATGATAATGTGCTCCCACTTCCATTCTAAAATTTTAAGTGGTTGAAATGGACCTTTTGGTACTTGATGCTCCGCTTTAACTCGTTGACAAGTTAGACACCTTGAGATAAACAGCGCTATCTCTCTCTTCATATTGCTCCACCAAAATGTATGACGAAGATCATGATATATTTTGGTACTCCCAAGATGGATTGCAAACGGTGTGTTGTGCGTCTCCATCATGATTTCATACTTTAAATCAGGATTGTTAGGAACACAAAGTCTGGAGTTGACTCGAAGTATTCCTTCTTTATCGATTTTTGCTTCCAGCATAGCACCTTCTTGCACTTTCTTCCTCATACGCATCAGCTCCAGCTCTTTAGCTTGAGCAGCTTTAACTTTATCAATTAAAGTCGGTTTTACTCGTATATTCGCCATCATCACATGGGTCCCAGGAGTCTTTAACTCTATCTCCATCCTTTGCAAGTCACACAAAATAGGCCTTTGTGTTGACAATATCGCACTCGTACTTGCATATGATCTTCTACTCAATGTGTCAGCTATCACGTTTGCTTTTCTAGGATGGTATTGGATGGTATGATCATAATCTTTCAACAGTTCAAGACAACGTTGTTGTCGCATGTTGAGTTCCTTTTGAGTGAAGAAATATTTGAGGCTTTTATGATCCGTAAAGATCTCCACTTTCTCCCCATACAAGTAATGTCTCCAAATTTTAACTGCAAAGACAACAGCTACCAACTCTAAATCATGAGTAGGATAATTTCTCTTATATTCTTTGAGTTGTCGCGAGGCATAGGCTATGACTTTCTCATGCTGCATGAGAACACATCCCAACCCTTTGCCCGAAGCATCACTGTAGATGACAAATCCCTCGGAGCCAGATGGTATTGTCAGAACGGGTGCTGAAATGAGTCTCCTCTTGAGTTCTTGAAAACTCTTCTCACATTCTTCGCTCCAACCGAACTTTGTATCTTTTCGAGTCAGCTGAGTTAATGGATTAGCGATTCGAGAAAATCCTTCCACAAATCTCCGATAATAACCAGCTAAACCAAGAAAGCTACGTACTTCGGTCACTGATTTAGGTTAATCCCAGCTTTGAATTACTTTAATCTTTGTCGGGTCAACAGATATTCCATGAATTGATACTACGTACCCAAGGAATGCTACCTCCTTCAGTCAGAACTCGTATTTCTTCAACCTGGCATAAAGCTTGTATTCACGAAGCTTTTGGAGTACCAGCCGCAAGTGTTGCTCATGATCTTCATGGCTTTTGGAATAAATAAGAATGTCATTAATAAAGACGACCACAAAGTGATCCAAATATTCTTTGAATACCTAGTTCATCATATCCATGAAGGCAGCAGGAGCATTAGTCAATCCAAAGGACATGACTAGGAATTCATAATGCCCGTACCAAGTTCTGAAAGTCGTCTTTGGAATATCCTCAGTTTTAACCTTCAGCTGATGATATCCAGAACGAAGATCGATCTTTGAAAAGAATTGTGCTCCTTGCAACTAGTCAAACAGGTCATCAATACGTGACAATGGGTACCTATTTTTGATGGTGACATGATTCAACTCCCGATAATCAATACAAAGTCGCATACTTCCATCTTTCTTATTCATGAATAGAACAGGAGCACCCCAAGGAGAAGTACTAGGACGAATAAAGTCAATGTCTAACAATTCCTGCAGTTAGATCTTTAACTCCTGAAGTTCAATAGGAGTCATTCGATATAGGGTTTTGGAAATGGGTTTTGTACCGGGTTCAAGGTCGATACAAAATTCAATTTCACACTCTGGGGGTAGGCCAGGAAGTTCTTTAGGGAATACGTCAGGAAATTTATTAACAATAGAAATATCATTCAAAACTGACGTATTTTTGTTTAGATCCGTGACATGAGCTAAGAAAGCTTGACATCCGTTTTTCAATAAACGAATAGTTTTATGGCTTGAGATGACCGTGATTGATTTTAATAATTTGGTCGCTTAAATTCGCATAATAGGTTGATTAGGAATATGAAAACTAACAACCTTACAAAAATAATCAATTTTAGCATGATGAGTAGTTAACCAATCAATCCCTAGAATCACGTCAAATGTAAGTATTTTCAATGAAATAAGATCGACAGGTAATGTGAGGGTACCGATTTGAACCAAACAAGACTTATAAACAGTTGATGTAATGATAGTTTCTCCCAACAGAGTTTCCACGGATAAGTCAAAGTCTAATTTCTCCGGAGTCAAATTTAATCGTTAAGCGCAAGTAGGAGAAATAAAAGAATGGGTAGAACTGGTATCAAATAAAGTATAGACTTCGCTAGAGTTTATGATAAGCTTACCCGTGATGACCTCATTCGGGTTCCTTATTTTCTGGGAGGTCACAACAAATGCTCTCCCTTGCACTACCGGCTTTGACTTTTCTGGGACGGCCTTTGGTGCCTCCATCCTAGCTGAACTTGTTTTCGATAAACGATAAAATCGAGCTAAATGACCTTTTCTTCCATAATTATAACATACTTTGGACGGCATCGCACAGTTTGGACTGATGTGTCCCTCCCCTCCGCATTTGAAACATATGATAGGTGGTCGTTCTCCTTCCTTAACAACGGGTGCTGGTGCTGACGTCTTTCCATCATTGTTGAATCTCCTTTTCTTGAATCTACTAACTCGTGGCAAGGAATCAAGCATATTCAAATAAACCACAAACTTTGGATCATCCAAATCTTTATCTCCCAATAATGTAGTTTATAATGGATTATTAACCAAACTCTTGACCATATCTTCATTCATTATCCGATCAATGATATCCACCCGATAACATTCTTTTTCATCCATAGGGAACTTCATGGCTTTGAACACATTGAATTTAACTTCCTCGTCTTGAACCCTCATAGTTAGTTCACCTTTTTGCACATCGATGAGAGTCCTACCCGTAGCCAAAAACGGTCTCCCTAGGATGATTGGGATATTCTTATCTTCCTCAAAATCTAGAATTATGAAGTCCGCTGGAAATATGAATTTGTCCACCTTGACCAAAATATCCTCCATTATGCCTCTTGGGTACATGACTGACCTATCTGCCAACTGTAGAGATATATTGGTTGATTTCGGAGCTGGTAAACCCAATTTGGTGTATACTGATAATGGCATGAGGTTCACACTTGCCCCCAAATCACATAGACACTTTTTGAACGTCGTGTTCCCAATTGTGCACGGAATTGTGAAACTCTCCGGATCTTTCAACTTTGGCGGTAACCTTCTTTGTAGAACTGCACTGCACTCCTCTATTAATGCCACAGTTTCAAAATCTTCCAAATTCTTTTTCCTTAACAAAATTCCCTTCGTGAATTTAGCATAACTAGGCATCTGCTCTAGGGCTTCTGCGAAAGGGATGTTAATCTGAAGTTTCTTAAAAACTTCTAAAAATTTAGCGAATTACTTCTCTAATTTCTACTTGTGGACTCTCTGCTAAAACGGCGGTGGAGGATACACAACTGGCTTATCATCTAACTTTGTCTGTTCAACTTGTTTTTCCTCACCCTGTTTCTCTTCAACCACTTTGTTGTCATCAACTTTGTCATCTTCTGTAACTGAATTTTCTGTAATTTTCCCATTTAGATGTTTTCCACTTCTCAAAGTGATTGCCTGACACTGCTCGTGATTTCCCTTTAGATTCTTTTCTGTGTCACTTGGTAGAGTCCCTTGTGGCTTATTATTTAATGCAAGAGCAAGATGTCCCATCTAATTTTCTAGGTTCTTGATGGCTACTGCTTGTGACTTCATAACTGCCTCGTTGCTTGTAACAACTCTTCTAAATCTATTTTTCTCTCTTGATGCTGAGTTATTTGTTGATGTTGATTTTTGAACCCCAGGGGATAAGAAGGTTGTGGAGCCTGCTGATTTTAATTGTTGCTCCATGAAAAATTAGGATGGTTCCTATTCCCCTAGTTGTAGGCATTTTGGTACATATTCTGTGGCGGAATCCTGTTATAGCTACCCACAAACTGAACCGATGATGGGTTGAAGGCGCACTGCTCTGTAGGATGTTCTCCTGCACATAACTCGCAAACATATGCCACCTGTTGTGGTTGTGCACCCGTCATGGTATCCATTTTCTTTGATAAGGCGACAATCTGTGCTGCCAATGCGGTTACTCCATCTACCTCTAAAATCCTAGCTACCTTAGGATGTGTCATCCTCGATGTAGGCCATTGGTAATTATTAGTTGCCATCGTTTCCACTAATATGCCTCCTCGTAACTTTTGGCCATAAATGCTCCACCTGAAGCTACGTCTATACTAGTTCTGAGATTCCTAGTCAACCCATTATAAAATGTGTTCAACTGCAGCCATTTAGGTAATCCGTGATGTGGGCATTTTCTGAGTAATTCCTTATACCTCTCCCATGCCTCATACAATGACTCCACATGCTGCTGTTCAAACATAGTAATCTCGTTCCTCATTTTTGTAGTCTTTTCTGGTGGAAAGAATTTAGCCAAGAACTTTTGAGCGAGGTTAGCCCAAGTAGATATTGATCCTGACGGTAGAGAATGTAACCAACTCTTCGCCTTGTCCCGCAGTGTGAACAAAAACAAGCAAAGTCAGACTGCATCATCCAACACTCCATTGTATTTGAAGGTGTCACATATCTCCAAAAAGCTGATCAAATGTTCATTCGAATCATCAATTGTAAGTCCCCCAAACTGTACCAAGTTTTGGATCATTTGAATAGTCTCAGGCTTAATCTCAAACGTATTCGCAATAATCGCTGGCCTGGTGATACTCGACTGAAGCTCAGTCACCTTAGGTGTAGCAAAATCTCTCAACGCTTTCTGGTCTTCGGCAGCCATTACTTCTTCTTTTTCAGAATTCTCAAAGTCTTCCCTCGTGTCTTTAATCCACTTACTTAACCTTTGAAACCTTTTCTTGATATCGTCCTCAAAAGGAAGCAAGTCTAGATTTTTGGACCGAGTTTGCATAAATCGACTTCAAGAACTTGAAATAGAAAGAATAAAACAAAAAGAAAAATTGTTTAAGTAAAACTGGACTACTTAAACTTATATTGAAAATTATTAATATCTATACTAGTCCCCGGCAACGGCGCCAAAAACTTATTGGGTAAA
Organism: Panax notoginseng; assembly: GCA_016801055.1. Lineage (NCBI taxonomy): Eukaryota > Viridiplantae > Streptophyta > Magnoliopsida > Apiales > Araliaceae > Panax > Panax notoginseng. The sequence goes on from CM029016.1 coordinate 193,579,779, forward strand.
ATCAATATATGCTCACACGCAAGTATACGTGGTCAACAAGTAATATAATGATAAGTCAAGTATCGTTCCCACATATATTAGCAAGAAATTAACCCTCACAATTACCAATTTTCTATTAATCCAAATTTTATTTAACTATCCAATTTAAAAATTATAAATAAAAATATTAAAACGACTAATAATACCAAACAATCAACAAACCCTAAAAACTGAAATTTCAAACAAATATCGAAGAATTAGGCTTACAACTTCACTCTAACTATCACTCTAATTATTACACCTTATTCCAATTTAATTCATTATCCTAGTTTATTAATCAAGAACACTCAAGTTGTAAGGCCCCAACTTTTTGAATAAAGATTAATTTTTCTCGAAATATATTTTGAATATTATGATGAGAATTTGATATAATGTTATAGTTGTGGGTATTGTTTACAAGTTTTGCAAAGTACGCAAGTTGTTATATAATATTCGATTGGTCGGGGAATATTCATTTTAACAGGGAATATTCGTACAACAGCACAATTATTGGTGGACCCCACAACGAAATTATTGTCGGATTGAGAAAACGACAAAAATATTTTATAAAAATAACGGCGAAAGGGTTACCGTTAAACTGTTGAACTACCCGGTAGTAAAAGTACAGTAATACGCGTGGTTGCATAGTAGCACACGGTATTGATTATTGATGCTTACGTGAGAAATCACTCAGTTATACTCAATTATTGCTACAGTAATTGCTGTATCATATCTCTCATATTATTGATTCAATTATTGTTACAGTATCATCTGCATAATATTTTTTTATTATTAAATCAATAATTGAGACGATAAAGTTATTCATATTATTATTTGTAATATTGACAATGTCTAGAAAGTTCTGTCAAGGAGAGGTTTGGTCACCTAATTGTGCGCCAATAAGGAGAAATCCTTATCGAAAAGTCCCCTCTTTCCTAGGAACGGCCTGGTTGTTAAATATTGTGAGTTATAATATTAATGATGAATAAGTTGTGTTGATTAAAGATGAAATTGATAGTTTCATTATGTTGGGATTATTAGTGTTAATGGAAATCGACATCTATTTTGATGATAATTGATGTTTGGGGGTTATATTGATAAATCGGGTAATTTATCGGATAAATGAGCACTTAATTACTACTAATTCACATGCTTATATAACTATTTGTTCACATGTGGGTACTATTGAATCACATTCATGTACTATTAGGGGAGTTGGTGCAAAGTAAGCAAGTGGATTTATAATATTCGATTGGTCGGGGAATATTCTTTTTAACAGGGAATATTCGTACGACGACACAATTATTGGTGGACCCCACAACGGAGGTATTGTCGTAGTTAAAAAATGATAAAATTATCTTTTTATAAAAATAACGGCGAAAGTTTTACCGTTAAACTGTTGAACTACCCGGTAGTAAAAGTACAGTAATACGCGTGGTTGCATAGTAGCACACGATATTGATTATTGATGCTTACGTGAGAAGTCACCCAGTTATACTCAATTATTGCTACAGTAATTGCTGCATCATATCTCTCATATTATTGATTCAATTATTGTTATAGTATCATCTGCATAATATTTTATATTATTAAATCAATAATTGAGACGACAAAGTTATTCATATTATTATTTACAATATTGACAATGTCTAGAAAGTTCTGTCAAGGAGAGGTTTGGTCACCTAATTGCGCGCCAATAAGGAGAAATCCTTATCGGAAAGCCCCCTCTTTCCTAGGAATGATCTGGTTGTTAAATATTGTGAGTTATAATATTAATGATGAATAAGTTCGTGTTAATTAAAGATGAAATTGATATTTCTATTGTGTTGGGATTATTAGTGTTAGTAGAAATCGACATCTATTTCGATAATAATTGATGTCTAGAGGACATATTGACCAATCGGGTAATTAATCGGATAAATGAGCAATTAATTACTATTATTTGACATTCTTATAACTATTTATTCACATGTGTGTACTATTATTTCACATTCATGTACTATTAGGGGAGGTGGTGCAAGATTGATAATACTTGCATGACTAAGTTAAAAATGGAGGTATAGTTAAAGGTAATATACTGTAATTAATTTTTTCACATGATTATACTATTTATTCACATGATTGTACTATTGATTCACATTATTTACTATTAGGGGAGGTGGTCCGAGTTTGATAATACTTGCAGGACTAAATTAAAAATAAAGAAAAAGAGGAAAGTGTTATACTGTAATATTTTGAGCCCCAAAACGTGCAATTATCGAAACTATATTTTTCTATAAATAGAAGCTCATTCTTCCTTCATTTTTCACCAATTCACTAAAGCTATAGAGCAATTATTATAGAGAGAAATTATAGAGAGAAAGAAAAAGAGAAGTTTGCTACCTCACTATTCTAGTATCCAGTCTTCTTCTAAGGTAAGGGGTATTAATCTTTCGTATTCATGAAGAGAGTTATTTTCTTTCAATACTCATAAGGGTTGTTATTCCATTCTTTATTATTATATTGGAATAACATGTCTATGCGAAGTACCGCATACATGGTGAAATTCTTCTGTAATTCCATTCTTTATTACTCTATTGGAATAACCTGTATGTGCGGTCTATCGCATGCCTGGTGAATTCTGTTGTTATTCCATTTTTTATTAGTCTGTTGGAACATCCTGTCTGTGCGAATTACGCATGACCTGGTTCCATTCTTTATTATTCTATTGTAATAACATGTCTGTGCGATCTATCGCATGCCTGGTGGTGAATTCTGTTGTTATTCCATTCTGTTTTATTCTGTTGGAACATCCTGTCAGTGTGGATTACGCATGACCTGGTTCCATTCTTTATTATTCTGTTGGAATATCCTGTCTGTGCAGATTATGCATGACCTGGTTCCATTATTTATTACTTGTGAAAATGATCTGTCTACGTGGATTACCGCATAGCGGGCGAAAATCCAATTGCAATTTCATATATTCTATTATACTCAGTTGGTTAAAGTTTTAGCTTCTATACTCCATGAAATTAGTGGAATATCTTTTATATTTGCGCTTCATCCAGTATCTCTTCATGGAAATATTCTTCTGAGCATTCTTGAACTTATTTTATTGAATTCTTATATCATTGTCATCATCCTCATGTTTATAATATGTTGAAAGTCATCTGTGGCATGTAGTGCATAGATGGACTTGGTATGATTATGACCAGGAATTATTTGGTATAATCATGATCGTAATGTTACAAATGATGTGGTAAAAATCCTCATTGGCCATAGTGCATTGATGGACAGTTGTTGGCATGATCATGATCATTGATGAATACACGAATATCCTTGGCCCGTAGTGCATGGATAATTTGTGGTCATGATACTAATGAATATCCTTGGCTGTAGTGCAGGGATGATGTGGTTTATTTATTAAGCTGAGTCTCAGTGATAAAAGTTATGAAAACCTTTCAAATCATAGAAGATATTAGATTTTATTCTCTACTTGACTCTTCTAATGGATTGCTTGTTCCGCTGCAGTTAAACTTGATGTTTGTTATATTTTATCAGTTTAACACTATTGAAGGCTAATGATAAATTATTCTACATTATCTTAGTCATAATATTTTTTACTGGCCTAGTTGAGCTCACCCTTTCTTTCACTGTTCTCTTTAGGAAATGAGAACGTAGCCAGGACTAGTCGGGGAACAGAGTAACGGTCCACATGATAGCATTAGTAGTCCTCGCTATTCTGTTAAATAGTTTGACAATAAATGTAATGAGGACTCCATTGAGTGTGGATATTGTCTAGATGACAATATTCTTATTAAAACTCTTAGATTATGTTTTGTCGTATTTTGCACGACTATTGTATAATTAAGTTGTATTTGAATTTTGTACCATGTATTTGGCGACTCAAGATGGGTGATATATACCTATTTTGGGGGTGTCACATTTTATGTGTAGAAAGTCCGCCCTGGTGGGGGTAGCTTCTGTTATTTGTCTATTTTAGCTCCTGAACTTGCCAATTTTCGCCATAATTCCACCTTTTAAGTCCAATTGCCACTCCACCATACCTAAACACAAAAAAACACTAAACAAGTAAAAACGAAACATAAAAAGAAAGAATTAACATAGTTTAAGCTCGAATTAAAAGTCAATTCGTAGGTATAAAACTCACTTATCAATTAGCACCGGGGCTTGAATTGATCTCCCGGGGTTTTCACCGAGGTTTGATTTGATCTCCTAGGGTTTTCACCAGGGTTTGAATTAATCTCTCGGGATTGTCATAGGGGTTTGATTTGATCTCCCGATGTTGTCACCGGAGTTTGAATTGATCATTTTGACTTCTAGGGTTGTCTCTGGAAGATAAAAGATGATTCTGCCCTCCTGCATGGTTAGTAATAGGAATGCAAAATTTTAAGTGTCTACAACTGCCAAACCAGCAAACAACTCATCCTCTATGGGAGAAACAGAATCCTCTATAGGCTCTTCCTCATCCAAATCAGTGTTAGGCTCTGAATAAACAACCATGGATGATGCAATGTCTTCCTCTAGCCACGTAGAATACTCCGAGGAACGACCCGGATGACTCGATGAAAAATCAGCCCTCTCCCGATGGGTCCAGTAATCATAAACTCTGGCTAGGTCATCCTCTGACAAAGATGAGTCTGATGACCGTTGGCCTAAAGTTCCATCAAAAGCATGGACATCCTGATACTGGTCAAACTGTCCCATGACAGCCAAAGGATGATATGTAGTCACTCCTCTCAGTTCAGTCAATGGTAAAAAGTTTATACCCACGGCATGAGTAACAAAGCTATAAGGGGAGCTGAATCATGAGCAATGAAAGATGGGGAAAGGATCCTCAATCACGGTTAGGAAGACAAACCAAGATGCGGCATTTACGCAATCAGCCGGGCGAAAAGAATAAGATGTAGATATCTCATGTGTCAAGCAATATCCGTGATGTCTGAAAATGTCGATCGGTCTCAGATGCATCATAAACTAGATGTAGAACAATACAACACTTCCTCTAAAGAACTCAGTAGGATGGGTATGGCAGAATGTGGCTGACATCAAGGTCTCCGCTAATATCATAGGTAGGATGGTTCGACCCTCCCTGAGGGCACTAACTACTGTAATAAGGCCAATATCCAAATGGTCCATATACAGCGGCATGTATAAATAAGTCACGACACACATCAACAAAGTGTCTACTCAGACAGCCCACCTCTCATCCTCAGAAATGGAAAAAACTCCTAAGTACAGTAAATAGCTATCTAGCGATCCGAAATGGTAGATCAAGAAATCCAGGGATACCACATACCCAGAGGTAATCTCGTCCAAGACAATAGTGCATCGCAAACCGGTCAAAGTCATGAACTGTCGCCTCAACTCTCCAATAGCTCCCTAGCACAAGGTCGATCTAGCAAAAAGTATGTGATGCGCTCATATTCCTCTAATGTAGGAGTCAACTCATAGGTCTCAACCCTAAAAACCTATCTCTCAGGGATCCAGCACGAGATCATACCCTCCACAAAGCCTGCTAGTACCTGGAAGGTCAGGAGGGCCATGGAATGTCCTAGCATACTATCAACTGCCAGTCGATCTACATGGGCAGACTATCATGCCACGTCCTCAAAGACGATGCTATCAAAGTGGAAGGAATGTGCTCAATACGGGTAACAATAGATGAAGACATATGTAGAACCGTATCATGAGACCATCTAGGGGTTAATGCTAAACTCATCAATATAAATGCATATCCATGACATATAATGCATGCATTATGATAAATGACAATAACAAATGATAATATGATACAAGAAATAGAAACTATTAACGAGCCTATCAAAAGAAATATATGATATCTACATCATCCAGTCGATCAACCTACTATAACTCCGCCTGAGTCATCGTATCTCTACCAAATGGAATATCAGGTCGATATAGAGGGGGATCTGCTCCAGTAAAACTATCAGAATATGGGCCACCTGAAAGGCCAACACTAGAGCTGGATGGATCTAAATGAGTGGGCTCTCTATCAAGCTAACAATCTGCTCCAAATGAGTGGGCTCTCTAACACAGGCAATCCAGTCTGTAATCATCACGGACCCGGAAACCATATCCGTAATAAGTTGAGTGGCACGGGTGTTGGATGATTTCACAATCAATGAATTTGTGCAAGTGTACACAGTCAACAAGTAATAACGTGATAAGATAAAGTGTTGATCCCACAGAGAATTCTAATCAATAAATTCCAACTACTAGCACTATATCAATCCAATTTTATTTAAACAACCATATAGTGTGATTTTTCAAATTAAGAAAACTAAATTAAGTAATTAAAAGAGATTATTCTAAAAGTAAATCAAACAAATAAAAATTAAGATTTGACGAATGATTCAGATAAATAAGGTTAAGACTCCAATATCCCCAATTATGAACTATAAACCAATTATCCAATTATCTCAATCATTATGCCTACTGAATTGTTAACGGGCATTCCCAAGTGTCAAAAGCCCTTTTCCAAGTGATTTTAACTCAATTAACCTTGCTATATTCCTATACAAAGCAATTAAGTTAAACTCCTTCAATCCCAATTCCCACTTTGTTACATGCAGTGAACATATATCCCTATTCAATTCACGACCCTAATTATTCGTCATGCAAATAACTAAGCATGCATGTTATCATGTCCAGTTCTAACCCTAGATCTCCTCTTCCGATTCCTTCTAGAGTAACAAGGTAATTATTGGCCAAATAATTAAACAATAAACACAAGACAAGATAAGCAATTCACTTTGACATAAATAATTGGAATAAATCGAATAACTAATTTATAGACATAAAAGGTTCAATTGTAGTCTTAATGAAAGAATTAGTTCATAACAAAATTTAAAACCAACAATCTTTTGCAAAACATCCTTAAGGAATTACACAAATTAAAAATAAGTAGAAAAAGAAACTCTAAATTAAAATATTCAATCTTCAAGTGATTCCTTGTTTAGCCTTCAATTGTGGTAGATCCTTTTTTTTTAATTCAGCAAAATAACCTTTATATACTCTCCTCCCCCCACCACAATCCTTTTTCCAATCAACTTATCAATTGAGTTCCTTATCCAAGTCAACTTCAGTCCACGCGTGCAAAATTAGTCAACCATGGCCGGGCCTCAGCGCCCGGCGCTGAGATTAGCAGTAGGAGTAGCGCCCCGGCGCTGGACTTTGAAATAATTACCAAAATGCCATTTTCAGCTCAATAATCCCATATTGCCCCTACAGCTCCCGAATCCACAAAATAACAACTAAACACAGTAAAAATACTTCTAAATGATTCGAGAATACAACAATTTAAGCATACGAATATCCAATTCATGGGTATATTACCCAATCATCAAATACCCCCAAACTTAAATCGTTGCTTGCCCTCAAGCAACAAAACACAAAATAACATGACAAACTAAACAAAAATTCAAATGCTCCTAAAACTAACTACATGTTCGTAATTTCAGCAATCAAATAGCACACCGTATTATTCATTAGGCCTCAGAAAAATCACAATAACATGCTAATATATCATATTAAGGCAGATCAATAATATCCCAACAATCAATAAATCTAAATCTGTTATTCCTGATATCGTGTGTGTGTGTTTAACAATCATGCTAACTGAGGAAAAGCAAAATACGAAACATAATAGATTTCTTAGAAGGCCTCATACAGTGTAAACTCAAGAATCCCTCAAATAAACTAGATTCAGCTAAACTCAACCAATTACCAAAGTCCACGGGTCAAAATGGAATACTTATGCACGTATCAACCGGATACTCAAACTTTTAAGCACATATGAACCCTTCCCAAGTATTTCAAACAGACATATTTTCCTTTCTCTATTTAGTGAGTGCGTTTTACGCTCCATCTCACTTTCCACTTTTCATTGAACGAGTGCGTTTTACGCTCCATCTCGTGCATGTGTTTATGGAGAGTGTGTTTTACGCTCCATCTCGACCCACCACATACTTCAATTATTCAACTCGAGAAGGTTCCAATATTTTTATTTTTTTTAAAGCTTATATACTCCAAATATTTTTTCCCCAAACTTGAATTTATGTCTAAATTCAGCCATCACTAGCTATTCATATTGTTCTTTCATTCCACTAGCCTTCATCCTTTAGAACTCTATTATCTACCCATTTAAACTTTCTTAGCCAACATGGTCATTGTTCAAAATGTGCTATCCTGATAATATCAATGTAAAACAGATAAAGATTTAAATTATGCCAAGAAAATCACATCACTAGCTTAACAATTCTTACTAAACTTGTTCATGCAATTTTAATTTCATCATTGGCCCGACACATATGTAACTATTAAACAGTTGGAATTAATATGCAATCCTAAATGCAACACTTAACCAACAATAAAAAACACAAACTATCCACAAACATACTAACAAACTACTAATGCAAACAAAAATTAACTACCCCCGAACTTATCAAGAGCAATGTCCTCATGTGAAAAATATAGCAATAGAATAATAGAGGACTTCCCTAATGAGCTTATTCTTCGGGTGAAGCATCATCCTCATCACTCAACTCTTGATCAGAAGGGGGAAACACAGGCAAAACAGGAGCAGTAGGGAACTGGGTAAGATTAATGACCGGGTACAATTGAGCATTCATAGCATTCTGGGCAACAAATTGGTCAACCAAATATTTGTAGATGACATCTTGACGTTCAGACAGGCGGACATTCTGAGATTCTAGATTATAGAACCACCCGTAAATTTCATGCTGGACAGCTTCAGGAACAACACCACGGTGAGCTGCGGCGGAAGACCTTATGTGGGTGGAGTCGGAGGTTGTGAAGCTTGTGGAGCTTCAACTTGGGGAATTATAAAACTCAATCCCCTAGGGTGGTTCTCTCCACCAGTCTATACCCTATATCGGATAATCATCTTATGATCCAAAACCAGCATTGGGGGCTGAATCATTTCATCGGACTTCCATTTTACCCCAAATTTAGAACAGAGTGTGCAAATGAGAGAAGGGTGTGGTAATCCTCCTGTGGTACCTCCTTGTGACGCCCCTCAGAATGGATTGATGAATAATAAGACCCACATCCATCTTCAATCCCTAAATGATTGAATACAACAGCACAGCCCTTTCCTTGATAACATGGCTCACATGTGTGCACAGCATTAATTTAGCACAGATGAAGGCATACCACGCCTTTCAATATAAGTTGAGGCGCAAGTGCGGGAAAGTCATGCTGCCACGTTCATGTCCACGTGGTGCCGGGTTGACAAAGCTCGCAAATGAGCACTTTATAATCAGGTCCTTGGCTTATAAAATTGGCATATTCATTGTTTTGACCCTCCAAAGGCAGCTGATAACACCCGTTGATGTCCTCTTCGCCGAATTTAACTGTTTTGCCCCGCACATACACTCCATAATGGTAGTGCTCAGAAACGTTGGCGTAGAACTCTTTAACGATTGCAATCACTGCCGGGTCCGGTTACTAAGTAAGCTTGAACCAATTTCTTTCAGCAATCATGACCGCCATGTCTCCATCCTTAGATTGATCGGGCCCTAAACCGCATTCGGGGATGAGAGAGCGAGTGACCATCCTATTGTAAGAAGAAGTGCAAGATAAACCTTGGATACAATACCAATTGAATGAAAGTGACAGAGGATTGGAAGGAAATTTGGAATGTAATAAGATGTCTTGGGTTTAAGCAATCCGTATATATGAAGGTGGTTGTTAAGCAATAAAAAAAATTTAATAGAGAATAAATGTGTAGGAGTAGGGAAGTGGGACACTGAACGGTTGGAATTGCTTATCACGTCACTTAAACTTACCTCCCAGCGTCGGGGCGCTGGGTTTTATTCGTTACTCGGCGCGGGGGCGCTGTATGTCAGTGGCTGAAATAAGTCCTAGCGTCGGGGCACTGAGTTATATGCTTTTCCTAGATCTGGGGCGCTGTATGTCAGTGGCTGCTGAAAACCCTTAGAGTCGGGGCACTGAGTTGCAACCTAAATTGGGCGCCGGGGCGCTGATGTCCAGAACTTATAGAAGCACCTTAGCGCCGGGGCGCTGTGAGCGAGAAAGAGTAGAGCGCTGGGGCGCTGGGTTTTCTTGAGGCTACTGTTGCCCAGAGCTGGGGCGCTGGCTGCCAGCCCCTTGACCAGATGTCCTGCTTGTATACTCACTTGAGAACATGCCTTCCTAGCATTCAATAAGCAAGCAATTCAGTTCCATCATTGTGATAATAAAATATCCTACGACTAAATTCAATGAATTTAAATACAGAAAATAACAAAATAACAGAAAAAGATCAAATTCATGGGGTTGCCTCCCCATAGCGCTTGGTTTATAGTCGTCGGTCTGACTTTGCTAGTGTTGCTCAGTTGCTCACTGGATCAGATAGGTACATCGCCGTAGATTGGCGATCGACGGATCCACTCCAATAATGCTTAAGCCTTTGGTCGTTCACCTTGAATGTTCGCTTTGAGTTCGGTTCCTCGACTTCAACATTTCCATGTGGAGCGACGAAGATAACCACGAATGGTCCGGACCAGTGAGATTTCAACTTTTTGGGGAATATACGCAATCGTGAGTTGAAAAGCAAGACTTGTTGACCCGGTTCGAATTTTCGATCAAGGATTTTCTTATCGTACCAAATTTTTACTTTCTCCTTGTAGAGTTTTGCGTTCTCATAGGCATTGAACCAAAATTCGTCCATCTCATTTAATTGTAGTAACCTTTTCTCCCCCGCTGCATGTAGATCAAAATTCAGTTTCCGGATGGCCCAGTATGCACTATGTTCTAATTCGATCGGGAGATGACATGCCTTTCCATAGACCATTCTGTAGGGTGACATGTCGATCGAATTCTTGTACGATGTTCGATATGCCCATAGGGCATCATCTAGTCGCATGGCACAATCATTTCGTGACAGGTTGACCACCTTTTCCAAAATTCTCTTGACCTCCCGATTCGAGACTTCCGCTTGACCATTGGTTTGGGGATGATACGCGGCTGCAATTTTATGACGAACCCCATATTTTATGAGCAATTTAGTGAACTGCTTATTACAGAAGTGAGTTCCCTCATCACTGATTATTGCCCTCGGTGTCCCAAATCGTGTGAATATATTTTTCTTCAAAAATCGTAGTACGACGTTGGCATCATTAGTAGGTAAAGTTGCGGCTTCTACCCACTTGGAAACGTAATCGATCGCTAACAGAATGTACTGATTATTGAAGGATGATGGGAAAGGTCCCATAAAGTCGATTCCCCACACGTCGAATAGTTCAACCTCCAAAATTGTTTTAAGTGGCATTTCATTGCGCTTGAAAATATTACCTACTCGTTAACACCGATCACACTTTAGCACAAAGAGGTATACATCTTTGAATAGAGAAGGCCAGAAGAATCCCGATTGTAACACTTTGGCCACTGTCCGATCACCTGCGTAATGACCTCCATAATTCGATGAGTGGCAATGTCCTAATATGCTATCCATTTCCTTGTGGGGCACACATCGTCTAATCATTTGATCTGCACCCTAACATCGTGGAGGAACTTTTTTCGTTGTTGCGAATTCAAATCCGGGGGTAACACCTTACTAACCAAATAATTCACGAAATCTGCATACCAAGGCAATGTCATTGTTACTCGAAGAAATTGTTCATCCGGAAATCTCTCATTAATCATGATGTTGTCTTTTTGCTGAACCTCCGCATTTTCTAACCACGAAAGATGATCCGCCACCTGGTTCTCGATACCTTTTCTGTCTCAGATCTCCAAATCAAATTCTTGTAGCAACAATACCCACCGTATTAACCGCGGTTTGGCATCCTTCTTCTCAATTAAATACTTAATAGCAGAATGATCAGTGTAGACAATTACCTTAGTCCCTATGAGATATGCTCTAAACTTTTTCGGTGGTCGTGTAGTTCAACTGAGCATCCATCAACGTCTTGCTAGAGTAGTAGATAGTGTGAAAATTTTTGTCGCGACGTTGTCCCAATAATGCTCCAACTGCGTAGTCACTGGCGTCGAACATCAATTCAAACGGGAAAGACCAATCGGGCGCCACTATAATTGGAGCTGACACCAATTTCTTCTTTAATACTTCAAAAGCTTCAAGGCATGAATGATCCATCTTGAATGGTACGTCTTTCTCCAAGAGGGAACATAAGGGTTTCGAAATTTTTGAGAAATCTTTAATGAAGCGTCTGTAGAAACCCGCATGTCCCAAGAAGCTCCGTATTCCCTTGACACATAATGGAGGAGGTAGTTTCTCAATCGTTTCAATTTTTGCTTTATCCACCTCTAACCCTGCTGCAAAGACCTTATGCCCCAAAATAATCCCCTCTTGTACCATAAAATGACATTTTTCCCAGTTAAGAACTAGGTTAGTCTCCACACATCGCTTCAACACTAAAACTAAATTTTTCAAGCATAAGTCGAAACTATCACTAAACACGGAGAAATCATCCATAAATACTTCCAAATTTTGTTCGACCATATCTGAGAAGATCACCATCATGCACCGCTGAAAGGTTGTCGGCGTATTACATAAACCAAAGGACATACGACGGAATGTAAACGTACCGTACGGACATGTGAATGTGGTTTTTTCTTGATCTTCCGGGGCTATGGCAATCTGATTATAGTTGAAATATCCATCCAAAAGACAGTAGAATTGATGTCCCTCTAACCTATCTAGCATCTGATCAATGAACGGCAAGGAAAAGTGATCCTTGAGTGTGGCTTTATTCAGCTTGCGATAATCTATACATACTCTCCATCCTGTAACGGTTCTAGTGGGGATGAGTTCATTAGAGTCATTTTTCACCACTATCATGCCCCCTTTCTTTGGTACGCATTGTACCGGACTCACCCATGAACTGTCCGAGATTGGATAAATGATGCCGGCATCCAACCACTTTATGATCTCCTTTTTCACCACATCCTTCATAATGGGGTTTAGCCTTCTTTGTTGCTCAATGGTTGGTTTTGCTTCCTCCTCCAATAAGATCTTATGCATACAGAATGATGGACTAATTCCTCGAATATCCACTATAGTCCATCTGATTGCAATTTTGAATTCTCGCAATACCCGTAGCAGTTTCTCCTTTTACGTGTTAGTTAACTCTGTAGAAATAATGACTGGTAGGGTAGTATCTTTTCCCAAATAAGCATACTGCAGATGAGATGGTAGCGGTTTTAATTCCAACACCGGTGGCTCTTCTATTGAGGTTTTAAACTTTTTACCTTCTGTTACGGGCCTATCAAGGGTGTCGAAGGGTTGATTACTTTTTCGGATGAAAGGTGATGCATCTAGCCATTTGACATACTCAATGTCATCTTCAATACCATAGTCGTCCATCCTGAGTAAAATGGATTCCAGCGGGTCCTCTGAATAATTTCCACTGAACTTGTGATTAACTAATTCATCCATGATATCCACCCGCAAACACTCACCTTTTTCTTTCGGATAAGACATCAACTTAAATACATTTTGATCTTCAACTCGCATCGTCAATTCACCCTTTTGTACGTCAATAAATGTTCTCCCCGTTGCTAAATATGGTCGCCCTAGAATAATTGGAATTTCTCTATCTACTTCACAATCTAAGAAAAAGAAATCTGCAGGGAAGATGAATTTATCCACTTTTACTAAAACGTCTTCAACTATACCTTGTGGATATGTAACGAACAGATCTGCCAACTAAAAACTGACATTCGTCGGTTTTGGTGCTTGAAGTCCAAACTGACTGTAGATGGATAGTGGCATCAAGTTTATACTAGCCCCCAAATCATATAATGCTCGTCCCAAAAACTGATTTCCAATTTCACAAGGAATAGTAAAACTACCTGGATCCTTGAGCTTCGGAGGTAACTTATTCTGGATAATTACGATGCACTCTTCGGTCAACGCCACTATCTCAAACTCACCTAATTTCCTCTTTCTCGACAAAACTTCCTTCATAAACTTGGCGTAACTCGGCATTTATTCCAAGGCTTCTGCAAATGGGATGTTGATATGCAGTTTTTTGAAAATATCCAAAAATCTTGAAAACCGCTTCTCTAACTTGGATTTCTGAAACCTCTGCGGATACGGTATGGGAGGCATTGTGATGGTTGGTTCCGGTGCTTTCTGCTTTAATGTCTCATTTTGTCGTTTTTCGGTTTCCACAACTTCTTCTGTTTCACCTGTTGCGTTGTCCCTTTTTTCCTTATCCTTAACTGACTCTTGCAAATCCTTTCCACTATGTAAGGTTACAGCCTTGCAATTCTCATCTCTGCCCGGATTTATCTCTGTACCACTAGGGAGTGTTCCATGTGGACGGCTATTTAACGCATGTGCTATCTGCCCCATTTGAGTTTCCAGATTCTTTATCGAAGCACCTTGGCTATTACCATTCGTATCTACTTGATTCAATAACTTTTCTTGTTCATCGATCCTTTTGTCAGTAGCTAAAATGAATTTTTCCAAAGCTTCTTCCAAACTTGTTTTCCTCTCTGGCTATTGTTGAGTCTGATTTTGAAATCCGGATGTGTTTTGATGTTTAGGTGTTTGAGCTTGATTGTTACTACATGAAAATCCTGGGTGATTTTTCCAACCTGGATTATATGCGTTTTGATTCGAATATGGTTGGGTTGATCGATTATAGCTCCCTACGAACTGAGATGATTCAAAATTGATGGCACATTGATCTGTAGCATGACTCCCAGCACATAACTCACAAACCATTGCTACTTGCTGCGTGGATGGTGGACTCCATGTTTTCATTTTCTTTGCTATTGCGGACACCTGTGCTGCCAATGCTGTCATTTGAAATTCAGATATGGCACACTTAGAAGGGGGGGTTGAATAAGTGTAACAGCAAACTATGACCAATTTTTAAACTTTGAATTCAAACTATTGAATATAGCCTACTGTATTGAAGAATGCAGCTTGCTGAATGAATGCAGTCTACCAAATTGAATTTTTTTTGTTTAAGAAAATATCTTGGTGAATTTATAAGTCAAATAGAATACTTAGTGTTAATACAATATCTCAAGATGAAACAAAAGTTTATATTTTAATAATTAAGAAAATTAACTATCTTGAGAAATATTAAAGTAAAACAAATAATAAAATAATACCAAGATTTTTTACGTGGTTCAGCTATTACCCTCTATAACAATAGCCTAGTCCACGTCCAATACCAACTAGTATTGGAGACTCACTTTTATTTCTTTAAAAATAGCCCTTGTTACAAAACAGATTCTATCAAATTGAATTACAATAATTCACTAGAGCACACTTGCTCCTTGTGCACCAATGTACCCCTTAAGCACCTATGCTTCCTTGAACCTGTTTGTAAACAAACCTTAATCCACCTGGATTAAATTCCTTTAGACAACACTTAGTTTAACAAATATAAGATTACAATTATAGAGGTCTAATGATTAACGCAAATAAATAATTTAACAATGCAAGGCTCAACTAATGTATGCAATGATCAATTAATAATAGAAAGATATTACCGATTTATAGCCCACGGAAATATGCTAAAAATAATCAGAATTATAATAGCACAGCAACTGGAAATTTTGCACAGAAGATAAAATTGCTTTTCAAGTATGTGAGTGCAATAATTGTTTTCAAATGTTGTAAATTATCACTGATCTCAATTCTTCTTATATAGGTCAAATATATTATCGTTGCTAGTTTTATTAAACATTGTTTATGTTACCAGCTGATAAGAACCAATCCAACAATATAACCGTTTAAACGCAAAATCTATTATCTTTGATAGTTACACATATATGTTGGGTTCTTCAAACATTTATCCATAAAGAGACCAAGTCAGATAAATCACTTTGACTTTTCAAATACCACAGCAAAAAGTCTGCCACCAGTTGTTATGCCAAATCATGATAGAAATTGCTTAGCATTCCAACTCTTAAAGATAATCATGATATATGAGTACCGAGACTTATGCAAGCAAATCACTTTAATTGATAGTAATCATGACAACTGCCACATATTAAATATCATACGCCTTTTCGAATAACTCAGCATATATGAATTTCGCAATACTTAAAATCGGACATTAAAACCATTTAGCACTATATTATAAAAACTCTAAGCATGCACAAAATATTAATCACTTTTAATGCACACATTAAATGTCCTAGAGCCTTGTATCGAAAAATCAAATATTTGCAATGATCTTACATATTTTTCTTAGGACACAAATCTTCAAAGTCTTTCCACAATGATCTTTCATCAATTTTCTGAAATTTCACAATAGACAAATTAGTCTGTAATATTAAGTCATCATCTAAACAAAAAGATTAGAATATTAACAAACCAACATTCTCCCCCTTTTTGATGATAACAACACCAAAAAAAATATAACTCCCCCTGAATTCATAACTCCCCCTGAATTCATGCATATTAACTATTTCAAGAAAAATTTCGTCCAACCTGCATTTGTTAGTATTATACCAAATACAGTAATTCAACCCATATCATAATATTAAATTAAACACTCAGTCTTTAACAATTTTAAACCATAGTCTTTAAAACAGTTCAAAATAAATTAAATTCTCCCCCTTTGTCATCGGGCAAAAAGAGAAGACCTCAATCAATCAAAATCTTCAAGATTGGCCCTCTGTTCAGCACGATTGGTAAAGTATGGGCGATGACGAAGACGATGTAAGCGCTCTTCCAAGGTGTAATCATTGGCAAGTCGAGGTGGTCTAGGAATAAAGGTTGCAGGAGGAAGTTCCATATCCAGAAAGTCACCTTTGTATTCAGCCAGCCAATTGTTCATTGGCCATTCGGGAATTAGGGAATACATTGTTAGAACATGAAACCTTTGGCCTATAGCATTGAATCTGGTGGCCATAAAATCTACAAGCTCCTCGAGTTGATAACTGACAAATTTTACCTCTTGACTTAACTGACATGTGTTCCGATTAAATTTCCGTTGGAGTGCTTCAACCATAGCCAGTGTCTGAATCTCAAAACCCGCCTGAAGATCGAGAAATTCATCTTCAACACGTTGATACAATTTGTTAATTTTTGGAGCGTCTATCGGTAATTTCCCTTTCTCGAGAATCACAAGTCAATTTCTTATTTCAACCAAATCAGCCTTCACAGAATTTTGATTTTGTAAAATGTCATTCAAAATAGTCATAACATCAGACCCATGAGCATTTGGTAAAGAAGATGAAGATGAGTCAGGAGTAGAAGAAATAGGAGGAGGACAGGTAATAGGAGGATCAAGGAGAAGACGAACAAATTCACCAGTATGAAAAGTAATGTGAGATTTTGTCAAATTGGCAGTGTCAATAAGCTCATGATTTGTGACAGAAATTTCATCATCCAAAGAAATTTTAAAATGTGTAAAAAATTTTGTTAAAAACTTGCTGTAAGGCAGACACTTCTTTGTTTGATGAATACAACTTTGCATATGTGACAACATCATTTGAGACAAATTGAAACTTTTGCCTTTAAGAATCATAGCCACAACAACTAAATCCTGATAAGTGAAATCTGCTCCACCACCTAGTCGTGGGAACAAATTATATCGAACCAACTTATGTAAAACACATGCAGTAGGACACACACTCACAGTTTTTGGTAGAGTCAGAGACGAAAGATAATAATCATTCATAACTATATGAAGTTGTTCCAAGGGATGGAAAGGAATATTAGCAGCACCTTTGAGAGTGAAAGGACAAGGTCCAGCAGAAGAAATACCAAGAATGCTACCAAAATAAATACTTGTAAAAAATAAGGACTTACCCTTGACAAATGTGGTAAAACAGTCTCCATTACATTCAAGATTAGTGTAAAATTGTTGGACCAACCGAGGATAGACAACAGTAGGAGGAAACAGCATACAAAAAATGTTGCACTCGGTAAAAAGTTTTTCCAAAACAGAGTGTTTGAGATAAAAGAGATCCAAAGTTTTTTTATACACAAATTGTTAGTTTCGAAACTAGGTCCTCTAAAGAAATTTTCTTGCAAATCAAAGGAGGATGAGAATGGATTTACCAGATTTGAGGGAGACTCTGGCTGTGAGAAAAACTATTCTTCATCCATTGGCTGCTTCAACTTCTCTCGGTGAGACGGTTCGACGTCTGAAGCTTTTAGGAAAGAAAAACTGGAATCCGAATCATCGGATAATATTGTGGCATCAGACGACACATGCACAGAAGATTTCTTCTGCACTCGCTTAGATTTTATCTTTAGTCCGGTGAGATTCTTCAACGAAGATCCTTCGTCGTTTGACTTTCTGGCCGATCGCTTGCTAGCTCTGGTTTTCATGGTGTTACAGATTGATGAAAATGAAAACGAAGGATTTTTGATAAGTGATGGAGATGTGAAGTCTGAGTTAAGAAAAACGAAGGATATAAAGGCACAGAAAATACAGATCAATTAAGAGCATGTCACCGAAAGATGTGCGTCTTTTTAATTTCGAAAAACTGTTCGGCTACTGTTTCGTTTCTCAAGGTATTAACCTTTACGTTTCCCAAGTCGGCGATAGACATTAATCTTTAAAAGAAACGTGTATCTATAGCTTAAATGGAAAGTGTTGGACTACAAACAGACTCCTTCAGCGTCTGTCTTTTCAAATATTAAATCCCATAAATATAGATACCGTGAATCGTGCCAGTGCAGATACGCCTTCTTTGTCGGTTACATACAGATAATGTTTATCAACAAAACATAGTTAAAATAATAACATGCAAATATATTGTAATTATGAGATATTAATGCATGAACTATTTTAGTACGTAAACATATTAAACCATGCACATTCCAAGTTCTCTTCTTAGCATGCAGAAACTTTCTTCACTTAAGGGTTTAGTAAAAATGTCAGCCAACTGTTTTTCTGTTGGAATAAAAATTAATTTAATTAATCCTTTCGAAACATTATCCCTTAGAAAATGATGTCTAACTTCTATATGCTTTGTACGTGAATGTAACACAGGATTTTTAGAAATATCTATTGCACTAGAATTATCACAGTATATAGGCACATTATCACATAAAATATCAAAGTCACATAGAGTTTGTTTTAACCATAAAATTTGAGAACAACAACTCCCTGCAGCTAGATATTCACCCTCAGTGGTTGATAAAGCAACTGAAGTTTGCTTTTTACTATGCCACGTAACAAGACTGTGAGCTAAAAATGTGCAAGCACCACTGGTACTTTTTCTATCAATTTGACACCCTGCATAGTCAGCATCTGAATAACCCATTAGTTCAAAATGATTGCAGATTGGATAAAATAATCCCAAATTTATTGTACCACTTAAATATTTAAAAATCCTTTTAACAGCTTGTAAATGAGATTCTTTAGGTTTTGCTTAAAAACGTGCACATAAACAAACACTAGACATAATATCCGGTCTAGATGCAGTTAAATATAATAAACATCCAATCATACCTCGATATTTAGTTACCTCCACATCTATACCTTTGTCGTCAGACGTAAGCTTTATTGAAGTGCTCATTGGTGTAGCCTTTGAATTAGATCCTTCAAAACCAAATCTTTTGAGAAGTTCTTTTGTATATTTGGTTTGATGGATGTACATACCGTTTGTTGTTTGTTTGATTTGGAGTCCCAAAAAGTAATTAAGTTCTCCCATTAGACTCATATTGAACTCCCTGTTCATACACTTAGAAAAACACTCACAAAGAAAATTATTAGTAGCACCAAAAATTATGTCATCTACATATATTTGTACAATAATAATATCTTTATTTTCATGCTTAATAAATAATGTAGAATCAATTTTTTCTCTAATAAAACCATTTGAAAGCAAGTATTTACTCAACCTGTCGTACCAAGCCCTTGGAGCTTATTTTAGTCCATAGAGAGCTTTCTTTAGCTTATAGACATGATTTGGATACTTCTCATGTTCAAATCTAGGAGGCTATTTTACATACACCTCTTCATTGATGTATCCATTGAGAAAGGCACTTTTTACGTCCATTTGATAGAGTGTGAACTTCTTGTAACATGTAAATGCTAACAAGATGCGGATGGACTCTAGTCTGGCGACTGGAGCGTAAGTTTCTTCATAGTCTATCCCTTCTTGTTGATTGTATCCTTGAGCTACTAGCTGTGCTTTGTTACGAGTGATAGTTCCATGCTCATCAAGCTTGTTCTTGAAGACCCACCTTGTTCCAATAATAGAAACATTTTCAGGAGGTGGCATGAGTTCCCAAACTTGGTATCGTTCAAATTGCTGAAGTTCTTCCTGCATTGCCATTAGCCAGCTTTCATCTAGGATAGCTTCCTTAGCATTCTTTGGCTCAACTTGGGATAGATACTGAGAAAGCACATTGATTTTGCAATCCTCTTCTTGTAGTGATTCCTTTGTTTATATCTCTAATAATATTTTTCGGTGGATGGTTCTTGAGATATCTTACAGTCTTTGGCATTTGTACATCATGTATTACTTCTTCTTGTTGAGGAAAGTCTACTTTAAGTTCTTCTGTTGTATCTTGTTTTACACCTTGTGAGTTTTCTAATTCAACTTGCTAAATTTGTTCATTCAGTTTGCTGAATAGGTTCTTCTGGTTTGCTGGATTTACTAAGATCTCCAAGGTACCTGCATCCTCATCTCTTTCTTTTGGAAGATCATTGTGAGTTTCATTAAAACGAATATGAACAGATTCTTCAACACTCAATTTGTTAATGTTAAATACACGATATGCTTTACTATTCTATGAATACCCAATGAAAATTCCTTCATAAGATTTCGCATCAAATTTTCCTAGGTTATCACTAGTATTTAGAATAAAACATTTAGATCCAAAAACTTTGAAGTAACAAATATTAGGAATCTTATTATTTAACAGTTCATAAGGAGTCTTCAAAATGATTGGACGAATAAGTACTCTATTCAAAACATAACAAGATGTGTTTACAGCTTCGGCCCAAAACTTTTTAGGAAGTTTACTTTCTTGTAATAAAGTTCTAGCTGTTTCTTGTAATGTCCTATTCTTTCTTTCTACAACTCCATTCTGTTGAGGTGTTCTAGGAGCAGAAAATTCATGACTAACACCCTTTTGATCACAAAATATTATAAAGTCTTTTAGAAACTCAGTACCATGATCATTTCTTATCCTTACAAGTTTTAGACTATATTTTGTTTCTAAGTTTCTGATTAATTTCTCAAATTCCTTAAATGCTTCATCTTTAGTTCTCAAAAATAATACCCATGTATATCTAGAGAAATCATCTACTATTACAAAAGCATAAAACTTACCATTTATACTAGGATGTCTTTCTGGTCCAAATAGATCAAGATGGAGTAGTTGTAAAGGAGAAGAAGTTGATACCATGTTCTTTGCTGTAAATAATGTTCTTACTTGTTTCCCAAGTTGACAAGGAACACAAATTCCCTTCTTTTCATATTTTATTTTCGGTAAACCTTTGACGAGATTTTTTGAGGATAATTTCTTGATTAAATCCATGTGAACATGTCTCATCCTCTTGTGCCACAAATTAGCCTCATCTTGTACAGATGCTAGACATAACTCTTCATCCTGTTGCTCAAAATTAATAGTATATATATTTCCTTCTCTTTGTGCAACTAGAATAATATTGTTAGTACCATGAGAAATAGTGCATTTTTCTTTATCAAAACTAACTTGGTGACCATTATCCATTAATTGACTAATACTAATAAAATTAAACTCAAGTCCATTAACAAGGTGTACATTATCAATATTTACCTTACCATTTCCAATTTTACCTTTTTCGATTATCTCGCAAGTTCTATTATCTCCAAATGTAACTGTACCATTTTTCTTCTAGATTTTTAGCTCCATGAACTTTGTTTTGTCACCAGTCATGTGACGTGAGCATCCACTATCAAGAATCTATTTTTAAGATGGAACCCTTACCTTGAGACATACCTATCAAGAAAAAGTAATTCATCCTTTTGGTACCCACATCTTTTTGGGTCCTTTTATGTTAGTTACAGGTAAATCATCCTTTTTAACCCAAACCTTTTTAATCTTATTTTTCTTAAAGCAATTTATATCCAAATGACCTTTAATGCCATAATTTCTACACGTTGAAAAGGGTGAGCAATAATTTAATCTAAAACGTGATTTTGACTTTAGCATTTTCATATTACCCTTTTTATGCATAGAATTATAACCAATTCCTTATCTTTCAAAACTAGGTCTTTGTTTACCTAATATGACATTTAAATTTTCTTCACCTTGAACGAATTTAGCAAGAGATGATTTTAGTGAAATTATTTCTTTTTGAAGTTCGTTGTCAGGAGAGGTTTTAACAGGTGATTTATCACTAAATGCATCAATACACACATCTCTCATTTTCAGTTCATTAGTCAATTTTTGGATTTCATTATTCAAAAAATTTACCTTATTGAAAAGTATTTTGTTATAATTATCTAAATAATCAATTTTAGCAATCAAAACATTTTCTTCATTACATGTAGATTCCTTTTCAATATCTTTCTTTTCATCTATTATAGAGTCTACTTCGCCCATTAATGTATTTACCAAGTCTTTCAAATATGCATTCTTTTCTTTCAATTTATCATTTTCTTGTTTCAAAGAATTAAACTCAGAATTAAATACCTCGTTTGATTCACCTTCTATTCCCATGAAGCATACTTGAGCTATCTCATCCTTGGCGTCGACCTCGACTTTAGATTCTTCTTCATCACTCCAAGTGACTATTGCTTTGTTTCTCTTATTATCCTTGAAGCTTGTTTTTCCTTTATTCTTTAGTTGAAAAAAGTCCTTCTTGAAGTGCCTTAGACGTCCACATTCAAAACACGTTTCCTCAGTTTGTTTTCCTTTGCCTTTATTTGAGTTGAAGATATTCTTTCGTTTATTCTTTCTTTGAAGAAGTCCTTTGAGTCTCCTTGTCATCAAGGCTATCTCTTTATCAGAATCATCATCAAGCTCTTCTTCATTTCCTGCATTAAGAGCTAAAACCTTTCTTCGAGGAGTTTCATCCTCATCGTCATACCTCTTTAACTGATGTTCATATTCCTCAAGTTCACCAAAAAGGGTTAGTGTATCCATAGTAGATATAGTAGAGGAATCTTGAAGAGTAGTGATTTTAGAAGCAAACCTCTTGGGCATAGCCCTAAGTAACTTACGGTTAATCTTACTTTGTGGAATAGATATGTCCAGCAATTTCAAGGAATTAATAAGGACTAGAAATCTTGCCTGAGCTAGCTTGTTGGTTTCATCTTTTTCGAGCTTGAACATTGCATAATTTGAAGTTCCTTCATGACTTACCACTAAAGTATCCCACATCTCTTTGGCTGTGTTGCATGAGGAGACTTTATTTATCTCGGATTATACCATGCCGCTGAGAAGTGTGTTCATTTCTTTTGAATTATATGAGACCATGTAGATTTCGTTTGGATCCATTTCTAGCAGAATCTTTGGTGTCCCATCATCTCTTCATGGAATAACTGGTCCGTTCTCCACAACCCACCATTCCTAAGGATCTCTTTGAAGATAGATCCTCATTCAAAATTTCCAGAAGTTGTAATTTTTTGTTCCATATAGCAAAGGAGATCTATTGGTTGATTGACATTCTTGATTGTTGTTCCCGAACTGTGCCATGTCAGGATCTTTCTCTACAAGTCACCTTTAAGACCAAGTAAGTAGAGCCTCGCTCTGATACCAAATGAAATTCAGATATGGCACACTTAGAAGGGGGGTTGAATAAGTGTAGCAACAAACTATGACCAATTTTTCAACTTTGAATTCAAACTATTGAATATAGCCTACTGTTTGACGAATGCAGCTTGCTGAATAAATGCAGTCTACCGAATTGAATTTTTTTATTTAAGAAAATATCTTGGTGAATTTATAAGTCAAATAGAATACTTAGTGTTAACGCAATATCTCAAGATGAAACAAAAGTTTATATTTTAATAATTAAGAAAATTAACTATCTTGAGAAATATTAAAGTAAAACAAATAATAAAATAACACCAAGATTTTTTACGTGGTTCACCTATTACCCTCTATAATAATAGCCTAGTCCATGTCCAATACTAACTAGTATTGGAGACTCACTTTTATTTCTTTAAAAATGACCCTTGTTACAAAACAGATTCTATCAAATTGAATTACAATAATTCACTAGAGCACACTTGCTCCTTGTGCACCAATGCACCCCTTAAGCACCTATGCTTCCTTGAACCTGTTTGTAAACAAACCTTAATCTACCTGGATTAAATTCCTTTAGACAACACTTAGTCTAACAAATATAAGATTATAATTATAGAGGTCTAATGATCAAAGCAAATAAATAATTTAACAATGCAAGGCTCAACTAATGTATGCAATGATCAATTAATAATAGAAAGATATTACCGATTTATAGCCCACGGAAATCTGCTGAGAATAATCAGAATTATAATAGCACAGCAACTGGAAATTTTGCACAGAAGATAAAATTACTTTTCAAGTATATGAGTGCAATAATTGTTTTCAAGTGTTGTAAATTATCACTGATCTCAGTTCTTCTTATATAGCTCAAATATATTACCGTTGCTAATTTTATTAAACATTGTTTACGTTACCAACTGATAAGAACCAATCCAACACTATAACCGTTTAAACGCAAAATCTATTATCTTTGATAGTTACACATATATGTTGGGTTCTTCAAACATTTATCCATAAAGAGACCAAGTCAGATAAATCACTTTGACTTTTTAAATACCACAGCAAAAAGTATGCCGCCAGTTGTTATGCCAAATTAGTCTGTAATATTAAGTCATCAACAAAACAAAAAGATTAGAATATTAACAAACCAACATCATTGGATCCACTTCAAACTTTCTCGGTGTTTTCGGAGGATTAGACCTAGTCATAGGCCACTAATAGTTGTTGTTGGCCATCGTTTCTAGCAGTTGATAAGCCTCATCGAAGTTCTTAGACATGATCGCTCCACCTGCTGCTGCATCAATATTGGCTCTTGTGGGCGCGTGTAATCCATCACAAAATATCCCAACCTGCATCCACTGTGGGATTACGTGATGTGGGCATTTACGAAGCATGTCCTTGAATCTTTCCCACACCTCATATAAAGTTTCTGAGTCAAACTGTGCAAAGGTATGAATATCGTTCCGTAGTTTTGCCAACTTCGCTGGTGGGAAAAACTTAGCTAGAAATTTTTGAGCTAAATCATCCCAAGCGGTGATTGAACCAGGTGGCAAAGAATGTAACCAACTCCGAACTTTATCTTTCAGCGTAAATGGAAACATCCTCAACCTTATAGCATCTTCCGATACATTATTGAACTTAAAGGTGTTGCAAACTTCCAAGAAACTCAAGATGTGTTCATTAGGATCATCTGTCGAACTACCCCCAAACTGGCATGTATTTTGGAGCATCTGAATTGTTCCCTGTTTTATCTCGAAACTATTTGCATTAATTGTCGACCTCCTAATACTCGACAATATATCTGTGACATTTGGCATGGCATAATCCCTAAGTGATTTTTGTTCTTCCCCTGCCATGTTCACTGGTGTTTCTTGTTCTGCCAGGTTTTCTTCTTCAGGTGGCACCGCACTAGACAACTGTAATTTTCGGAACTTCCTTTCGATATCGTCTGTATAAGGAAAAAGTTCCTTTTTAGCCTTTGATCTAGTGTGCATACACTCGCAAAGAATTCCTGCCAATACAAGAAGAAGAAAAAATATATAAATAACATTTAAATTAAGACCGAATTGATTATAACTAATATGGAATTAATATTAATAAAGAATTCCCTGGCAGCGGCGCCAAAAACTTGTTGAATGATTTCACAATCAATGAATTTGTGCAAATGTACACAGTCAACAAGTAATAAAGTGATAAGATAAAGTGTCCATCCCACAGGGAATTCTAATCAATAAATTCCAATTACTAGCACTATATCAATCCAATTTTATTTAAACAACCATAGATTGTGATTTTTTAAATTAAGAAAACTAAATTAAGCAATTAAAAAAGATTATTCTAAAAGTAAATCAAACAAATAAAAATTAATATTTGACGAATGAATTCAGATAAATAAAGTTAAGACTCCAATATCTCCAATTATGAACTATAAACCAATTAATCAATTATCCCAATTATTATGCCTACTAAATTGTTAACGGGAATTCCCAAGTGTCAAAAGCACTTTTCCAAGTGATCAATTAACTTCTATTTAACCCAATTAACCT
The DNA here is from genome assembly GCA_016801055.1 of Panax notoginseng. Lineage (NCBI taxonomy): Eukaryota > Viridiplantae > Streptophyta > Magnoliopsida > Apiales > Araliaceae > Panax > Panax notoginseng. Next base: position 193,606,026 of record CM029016.1, read on the forward strand.
TGCTATATTCCTATACAAAGCAATTAAATTAAACTCCTTCAATCCCAATTCCCACTTTGTTACATGCAGTGAACATATATCCCTATTCAATTCACGACCCTAATTATTCGTCATGCAAATAACTAAGCATACATGTTATCATGTCCAGTTCTAACCCTAGATCTCCTCTTCCGATTCCTTCTAGAGTAACAAGGTAATTATTGGCCAAATAATTAAACAATAAACACAAGACAAGATAAACAATTCACTTTGACATAAATAATTGAAATAAATCGAATAACTAATTTATAGACATAAAAGGTTCAATTGTAGTCTTAATGAAAGAATTAGTTCATAACAAAATTTAAAACCAACAATCTTTTGCAAAACATCCTTAAAGAATTACACAAAATGAAAATAAGGAGAAAAAGAAACTCTAAATTAAAATCTTCAATCTTCAAGTGATTCCTTGTTTAGCCTTCAATTATGGTAGATCCTTTTTTTTAATTCAGGAAAATAACCTTTATATACTCTCCTCCCCCCACCACAATCCTTTTTCCAATCAACTTATCAATTGAGTTCCTTATCCAAGTCAACTTCAGTCCACGCGTGCAAAATTAGTCAACCATGGTCTGGCCTCAGCGCCCCGGCGCTGAGATTAGCACTAGGAGTAGCGCCCCGGTGCTGGACTTTGAAATAATTACCAAAATGCCATTTTCTGCTCAAAAATCCCATATTGCCCCTACAGCTCCCGAATCTGCAAAATAACAACTAAACACAGTAATACTTCTAAATGATTCGAGAATACAACAATTTAAGCATACGAATATCCAACTCATGGGTATATTACCCAATCATCAACGGGTCTGAGCTCCAATGGTGCAAGGAGTCCACCAGCGATAAAAGGCATCCTGAGTGTAAGGGTCCTCTAATAAAGTAAAACCATCTAAGCCCACAGAAGAATCTCGGTGACTGTCTGAGATAAAGACCAATGGCGTCTATTAGAAGGAAGTTATGGAATGTGAATCTCCCTTGTAGTGCTCCTAATAGTACACTCTCTCAAGTAGAGCTCTCAGCATCCTTCCGTCAAGAAAGGGATCCGACGAGTGGATAATACATACTCTAACCCGGTCGAAAAACCATCCTCTGAGACAATTGTCAGATGATCGGGGATATAAGGAACCCATGTGATGACATCGGCGGTTAACAACTCAAACTGCAAGCGATAATGGGTAAACCCCTCCGCTACAGGGACCTCGGCCAAGGTGGAATAATGTCATCGTCGTCCCCACGGATAGGTCTCCAGAACTAAAGTAGTAGCTGGTCGTAGGCAAGGGAGCTTCTCATATGCCCTAAACTATAAATGCAAAGATCAAATATCCTCAGTCATGAAGATTTGAAACCTAAGCGAGGAAAATTAAAAGACAAAGAGAAACTACTCACCAATAAAAATGGGTAAAAGCCTAGCCAAGCCTCTGTCACGCCCTCTGAGCGTAGGCGCATCCCTCGAAGGAAATAGGAAAAGGTGAATGAGCCCCAATCAAAATCGATGAGTGGCACTGACCAAAGCAAAAGAGACCGTCGAGGAGTTGTCCGCTAGGAAATAACCCCTAATGATGACCAAGAACAAACGTCAAAGAATGTGATCTCTATCCCTCTAATCAGCAAGTAGAGGCTCGAACAAAGAGCCATTCACAACATCAATGCTCAAAGGGATAGAACGGACAGCCCGACCCTTGAGGGCAGAAGCAGGAACTCCCAAGAGGGATTGGACTGCAGCTGGGGAAATATTGGCCGCCAAAGGCACAGGCTCTCCTGTAAACTCCATCCTCGTGATGAACCGCCAATCCATCGATGTCATCATCACCTCAAAGTCCAATAAATGGTGAGACTGAGTATTGTGAAACCACCACTCAGCTAAAGCCCTCAAATAACCCTAGGGGCAGCAACGATGAGGAATGGAAAAGAAGGCCTCAAAACCCCAAGAGTGGACAATGGCCTGGTACTCCAGATGAAGGGTCTGGTATAAATAGTGAACGTTAAACCAGTTCCCCCTGGGCTGAGTGAAGCCAGAAACCTGCATCAAGTTCAAAATCAAGATCAAACCCTTGCCCCAAAAGTAGGAAAAGAGGAAAGGTAAAAATGAGATAGTTATTACCTCGTTTGCATGAAGATAGATCGATGGATGACGTCTCAAATCATCCAGAAAATATGGAATCGTCACGCTAATAGATGGAAGCGCCCGACAGGGAATGGAAACAGAATGAGTTGGGTCCTCAATTGGAACATCATCCTCCTTGTCTATTGTGACGCCCCCAAATTCGTGTATCATTTACAGGACATGGTGTTCACGATATAACATACATCATCATCTATCTAAGTAACTCTAATAATAATAATAATAATATTAACTATTACATACTTTTTCAAAATAAAGTCCCAAGTCTTTACAACTTTTAATAAACTGAAACTTAAACTTAGCGTTTTTCGCTACATCACATCATATGTGAAAATATAATTATTACATAAATAACTCTCATCATTTCGTCTTAGACTTTCCTTTGTCCTTGCCCGAGCCCTCAGCATTATCAGCCTTAACTGAAAGGTTTAAGCAAGAATGAGCACAAATTGCCCAGCAAGTATATAAAGTAGTTTGAGAACATACATCAGAAGTAAAAGCATTAGTGTGAATATTTCTCAACAGTTGAAATAAATATCAAGAGATAAACTAGAAAATCAAGATAAGAGTTCTGGAATTCTCAATAGCATACTAAGGGGTGTTAGATACCCTGAACATTACTTTGTTTCATCAAAAACCATTAGACGGTTTAACAATCAAATAGATTGTAAACGGTCTCTGCAAGTACTCCAGGTGATCAACCCATCGTACCCTACATTGTGCACAAGTATAAAGTTTAAACGCATAAGCATAAATGGGACTATATGCCCATCATCAGTTACCCCGTTATCTGGGTTGTTCATCTTAGTATTCATACGGGACCTCACCAAAGAAATTTGGATTGGTAAACATCAAATAGCTTCAAAGGATTTGAATTGTTTAAACAATATACTATGCTTGCATCAATAACATCTAGCTGGAACGAAAGCTAGAAAGGATGCTTGAATATAGTTCATTAAGGAAATACGAACTTTAAAGTATAGCAGTTGCAATAGGAACTGAATAATCATTAATAACGTTTCGCATCACAATTGAAGTTATAGAACTTTACAATAAAGGAGCTTGCATGAATGATTAATTAATATCAAGCCCACACTTACCCTCGCTGCAATCAACTGAATAAGAGTTGAATAAATTCATAATGAAAAATAGGGTAAGCAACTTGCCTTGATCGTTGTTTACCAATAACAGATTAACAGCTTACAGCTATCTGCACTTCACGTGCCCTATACAATTGTATAATCATGCACATCAACTATTAGCAATGCATAGTAGTTGTAATATAAACTTTACTCTATAATTTTCAGAGTTCACTCTATGATTTTCACTCTACTATCTGCACTCTACGATTTTTAGAGTTCACTCTACGATTTTCACTGACTCTACGATTTTCAGTGTTGACTCTACAATTTTCACTCTATTATCTGCTCTCTACGATTTTTAGAGTTTACTCTACGACTTTCATTGACTCTACGATTTTCAGAGTTTACTCTACGATTTTCACTGACTCTACGATTTTCAGAGTTTACTCTACGATTTTCATTGACTCTACGATTTTCAGAGTTTACTCTACGATTTTCACTGACTCTACGATTTTCAGAGTTTACTCTACGATTTTCATTGACTCTACGATTTTTAGAGTTTACTCTACGATTTTTATTGACTCTACGATTTTTAGAGTTTACTCTACGATTGACATTGACTCTACGATTTTCAGAGTTTGCTCTACGATTTTCATTGACTCTACGATTTTATTCCTGCTAATCTAAAGATGATATGACCATGATACTTGGACACAATAAACTTCATACATCAAGGTATTTTATAAAAATATAACATTCATGAAACTAGCATGCTAAGACCACAAACCAACTGCATAAAAAAAACATGCCAGCACTAGTTTTATACTTAGAAAAAATTCTGGAATTTCCAGAATTCTGCAGATTTTATTACCAACATGCATGCTTAAAATTTTCATAACTAGCTCAATTTAACTCCCTTTGTTATACAATTTGGACAGGTTGTACCTCATGCTACATACTATTTTATCAAATTATTACATACACTAATCGAGTCATATACACCATGATTCTGAGGCTCCGAAAAACCCCAAAAATCACATATTACTAGTTAAACCCAATTTGACAAAAATCCGTGATTTTGCTTCTAGCATGCAATTAAATTATTCCTAATGTCCAGATCATCTACTCTCACATGTTTTCACATTTCACAACATCAAACTTCAACAAACTTCCACCTTTTTGATTAATTTAGCACCTTAAAGACATTTTATCAAAGGTAGAGCATGCATTGCTTAATTCTTTGATTTTCTATGAATTTGATGCATGATTAAACCATATCTTTTGTTGTTAATGATCTATAATCATCAAACAACAGTAACATGGCAACACAAAGCCACAACAAATCATTTACCAATTTTATATGCATTTTCTTCTCATTTTTCTTATAAAAATACAGTGGGTTCATGAATTACCTTTTGATGAATTTCTTCTTGGTTTAATATGATGCTCCTTCTCCTTGCTTGTCAAATCCTCAATAATCCTCCAACATTAGTTCTAACTCTCTTAGGCTCTCAATTTCTCTCCATGTTTACTCATTTGGTGGAATTTTCTTAAAAGAAAAGTGTGTTTGTATATATGTATAGCTTTGTTAGAGTCTTTTGATTCCCATAACCCCCAACTCCTATAGCCCCCAACTCTAATGATTAGTTACTCACCATACTTAATACTACAATAATATAGTTAATTAATAGGAAGAATGTGGGAGTTAGAGAAAATGAATGTGGGAGTTAGAAAAATAAAAAGAATTTTGATTTTAAGGAATAAAATAAATTACTTCCACATTAGCTATTATGTAATATACGTATACTCCCTCCCTTGTCCAAATTTAATAGTCTCATGGGTCCATCAGTTCAGCTGATTTCTATTATAAAAAAATACATATATTATTTTAATCAATTAATCAACTAATAAGCTATTTGACTATTTTACCCTTCGGAACCAAACTTTGCGAACCATATATCGATTCCTACTAAAGTCGACGTTCCGGACGTCATGGGACTATCCGTTTAGTCAAATTCATCCCCAAAATTCGTGGTTGACTTTTTCCTTGAAAAAGTCAACTGGTTGACTTTGACCAAAAAGTCAACCGTGATACTTTTCGTGATTACAGTCTATCCTGACTAATTTCGACGTTCCGGACTCGAATACGCAGTCCACGTCTCTAAATTTTGCTCTCAACTCCAGCTCATGATTTAATACCATCCCACGTAATAAAATAGAATAATTCCCTACTTAATTTTATTTAAATAATTAAATAAAACTAACAAACCATTTAAATACATCTCATCACATATCTTGAAATAACACATATATGTACCACACACATACATCTAATAAATGAAATCACTCAAAAGTTTCATATAAATTCGTTCATTAATAATTCTTAAATTACATAAAGAAAATCTCGGATATTACATCTATAGCCTATGTCATATCCACCTGAATGGGTCAAATCACTAACTCAGTCACCCGGCGAGACTGTCTGGCCGGACGAGGCACAGGGACATCAAAAACCCTCCTCTTCATGCCTGAGGAAACCCGACGAGAACTACTCGACCTGTCTGAGTCTATAACCTGAACAAAATCTCCAAATCACCTCAGAAAGGGTGAGGTACGCTTCGAAATTAAAGCTATTAAATTCAAATCATTGCATCATGCATAGCCTAGGTGAATATATGTATTAGTTTAACATACTTCCCTAGTAGAGTTAAATTTGCATGTACATTAAATGCGCAGACTCGTGAAATTTTTTTGCCAGAGTCTCCTTTATAAAATGAACTATCCGCATGCACATAGGCATGACTAGGTAGCGATTCAGTAGCACACCAACCTAAAATCATGAGCAATTCATATGTATGAAAAACATTAAAATTAATCCCACCATGACAGCCAAATTACCATGTGTATTTTATTTAAAAATCTATGCTCATTTGCCCTCAAATAGGATGACTAAACCGGTCAAAAAGGGTGCAAATTGACTGTCACGAAAATGAAAATTTTTCATCTCAAAATGTTCAGCATGGTAAAATACACTTATTTCCTAGGTCCGTTCAGTTTTATTAAGTCTTCTATGCATACATATTTGATACATTGCGTTTAAACTCATATTACATGAAAACTAATATTCTAGCGGTCAAAACTTGAAAAGAAAGGATGTAAACGTTACCAGAGTTATACAGAACGTTTATACGGTGGCGGATTTCGCAAAGAGCAACCCGAACTGAGTTGACCTGAGCTAGAAGGTTCGGATTTTTCTAAGGCTTTCAAGTTAAAAATGACTTTCGAAATGCCAGGGAGGTTTAAATCCAACCGCGGTATGCCGTGAGTCTACCTATGGTAACCCAGGGTGGGTCCCACCACTTCCGACTCGATCAAATTTGAGTTATAGCGGAGTCCCTTGAAGTCGAAAAGTCAAATCAACAAAAAAAGGGTCTACACGATTTAGCAGAAAGGCCATTAAACCCTGAAACGGGGCGTCAAAATTCGAAGTATAAAAATCTTCTGCAAACCATTGGTAACAACTCTATGTTAGATTTCGGCACATAAAATGCAGTGGAAATAAACCAATTTAAAGGCAATTTTGAAACCCTAAAACAGAATCCATGCGAAAAATAATTAATTCAGGGGTAAGAAATTATACCGATTAAGAAACTGAAATTGAAGCGATCAAATCTCTAACGCAATCCGTGATTAAGAAACTGGAATTGATGCGATCGAATCTCCAATGCAATCTAAATGAACTACGTCTCTACGGTATCCACACGAACGCTCCGCGAATCGTCCTACGATCTGCAGAAGAAGGAACCGCGGTACTAGCCACCAAGGATGAGGATTTTCGAAACTATTTTCTCAAGTATCTCTCTAAGAGCGGCTAGGGTTTTGTATATTGACGTAAATCCCTAAAGTGACTGATATATATCATATATATAGCAGTTAAGAGGAATTAATCAAAACCTAATAATATTAAAATTTGAATTTATATATATCTTAATTAAGTCTTACTTAATTAATATACATATATATACAAATTATCCTTTTTAATTTAAATTCGTGATTTAAAATACTATCAATTATATTGATATATTTAAATCCTTACAATTTAAATTAATTTCCTTTTTAAATTACGTTCTATGTATGTGACCCTATAGGTTATTATTATATTGGGAATAATTTAAAAATCATATTATAAAATTATAAACAGTGAGCGGCATCTAGTAATGCATCACTGCTACCCAAGAAATAATAAGATCGGTGATTCGATGCAACCTTTTCGTGACCAATGTTTCAATGTAATTTAGTCATTTTCACCTTAATATCCTAGATTAAACTCGAGTCATAGAATGTGTCATACTCTTCATAATTTAATTTGAGTTTTTTTTATCAATGAGTAGATTATATGAAACAAATCACTATTTGAGCATGGTCATGCATTTCATAGTCTTACTCAATCAAGAGGCCTATGGATATCACCCCTAATACATAGGAGGGTTAAATTCCATGTAGATCACTCATATTCCTCACACGATTCATGATGTACTCAATAATCACCTTTATAGTCCACCCTATTAAAGGTGACATTTGATGATATCAAAGTACATAAATTTCTATGAAGAAATATAGTGATTTCAGGTCGGAGGACCATTACATCATTGTCACTATGAGAATTGCTAATGACACTTCGCATAATGCTCCACATAGAATTCTCATGGTGGGTCTGTCCAGTACATCGTTCTCTAACATGTACATATGCATTGACTTAATAACTCATATATTTATGACCAATGAGATTTGGTCATCAGTCAATTCACATACTAGTCTTAATGCATCATTGTTGTCCCATCAACAATGATGATACTCAACTAGGGACATTTAAGAACAATGATACTAATTATAATTATATAATCTCATGTTCAAGTCACATACTTGAAACTATATAATTTGTATCACTATTCTAAGGATTTTTATTATGTTAACATTTATATAACGCAATAAATAAAACCATAATAAAATTAGTCATTTATTCAATCAAATATAATATCAAAACGTTAAGCAATTATATCAAATAATTAGCCTCTAGGGCATAAACTCTAACACTCTAGGGTAGCATCGGAGAAGTATACGGTGATTCAAACCATTGGTGACAGCTCCAATGTAGCATCAGGGAAGGGTCCGGTGATGTAAACCGTTGAAAACTACTTCAGCGAAGATCAGAGTATCTGATACTGCAAACCGTTGGCATCAACCCAGCGTAGCATCGGAAAACGTATGGTGATGTGAGCCATTGAGAACTGCTTCAACGAAGGCCAAAGAATCCTATATTCCAAACCATTGGCGACAACTCCAACGTAGCATCCGGGAGACCTGATGAAGACAACTATAGAAAACTATCTTCATCGGGAATGACCGATGATGGAATCTGTTATTAAAAAATCCAAGCTGAGTCAAATCAGTTCAATAACGACAACCATGTAAACTATTGTTCGAGTATGCATCGAGGAGGTTCGGTGATGGTCAACCATATAAACTATCGTTCGAGTAGGCATCGAGGAGGTTCGATGATGGTCAACCTTGTAAACTACTGTTCGAGTAGGCATCAAAAAAGTTTGGTGATGGTCAACCCTATAAACTACCGTTTGAGTAGGCATCGAGAAAGTTCGATGATGGGAAACCTTTGGAAACTACCGTTTGAGTAAGCATTGAGAAGATGTTACTATAGTAATCATTGTAAGTTCTATCCCCGATAACAACATCGAAATTAACTGGATAGAAATCCAAACCGTTAGAGACCGGCCCAGCATAGCATCGGGAAGGATCCAATGATGTAACCGGTGCAAGTTATCATCAGGATAAGCATCGGGAATCCCCAATGAGGTCACTTGGAAAAAAAGGAATATCCACAGTGGAGGTAAACGCAAGACAACTCAACGGATAAACTGCGAAGAAGAGGGCCCACCAGGCCCAGTTGTTGGGTAAAATCTAGTTACGCATAACACGCAAGTAAACGTGGTCAACAAGTAATAAAGTATAAGTAGAGTATCGTTCCCACGAGAAATTTTTTAATAAAAATCACCAAGTACTAACCCATAACCAACTCAATCTTATTTAAACGAATGAATTTCAAATTATATAATTAAACTACTATTAAATTCCACTTGTTAAATTAAGATTACGGAGATTTAAAATCATAACTTCACTTATTGCTTCAATTAAGTTAACACACTTCTCATCAATTATTCTCTATCCTGAATTGTTAATCAAGAACACTAAAGCAGATAAAACCACCTCTCGATGCATAATACTCATACTCACTTAAATCCACAGATGATAGAATTAAGCAAGACACCCTAATTAACTAATCCACTATATCTCTATGTGAATTACAATTAAAAAGGATTTAAAGCACAAGTTCACTATAAAATTACATATGGCGTAAAGGCATATCTCTATCCTAAACACGAATCATGAATTTCATCTATGCAGAAATCACAAACACATGCTATCATGATCAGATCTAAATCTATACTCCTCTTCCGATTTCATATAGATTATCACGGTAATTGATGGCCAGTCAATTAAACAATTAAGTTCAAATCACAATAGTCAATCCTCACAATAGAACATAATAATTGATAGTGAAGCATATTAAAATAAACTACATAATAAGATCAATTGTAATCTCAAACAAAAAATTAGTTCATTGAATTAAAACTAAGAATCCACACTTGAATACACATTAAAAGATAAGAATAAGATTAGAGTGAAGAATAAATTTGTTGTCAGCAAATCTCCATCTTCCTCAAGCTCATGCTCTTGATCTTCAATGGTCTCCAAGTTGCTTCAATCTCCAAATCTCATAAGAATTAGGGTTTTGCTCCTAATCTACTCTAATCTAATCTAATGGAATCCTCCAAAACTAGCCTCCCAATCCATGTTAAAATCAAGTATTTATAGTTCTAATGGACACCTTAGCAAGTTAGGCAACTAAGAATCATATTCTAGCTCAAATTGGACAACATAACACCCAATTTAACTCTCTCCCGCCGACCGGCGCTCCCAGCGCTGTTCCTAGGCCAATTTGGGCGTGCCCCGCGTGTAGCAAAGAATCTGTCGACCCAGCGCGCCCCGTGCCGCTCTATTTTTTGCTGCGACGTCCTTTGGTAAAACAGTCATAACTTTTGATCCGCTAGGAGTTACGAGGCCTGCAACCTATTAAATCGAAGATATTGACGAGATCTACAACTTTTTTCCTTGAGAATTGACATATTCGGGTTGGATCAAGATCGAAATCGGCCTTGAAGTAGATGATATGTAAATTGCAAGCAGGACAACTTTGAGCTTTGATCTTTGTTGATAAAAAGGTCATAACTCTCGCATCCGAACTCCGATTGGGACGATTCAAGATGTTCCGGAAAGCTAAGAAGTAGATCTACAATAAAATCTAAGTTCCAAGCCAAGAACATGCATTCAACTTGGTGTTAAAAGCCCTGCAATCTTCCCTTCTTGCATTTGCTTGCATATTTTAGTCCAAAATATGTCCGAATTGCTTTCCCTTGCTTCTTCATGCCAATAGTTGTGACAACCCCAAAATAGGTCCATTCCATCCAACCCATTCTGAGTCGCTAAATACATGGTACAAAAAATAACTACAACTTTATTACAACAATTGTCATGCAAAATACAACAACTCATGTGTTGTGAGTTTTGATACAAATATATATATCAACTGTGACTCTTGACACCAACTTGGGTAGCACGTCACCATGACATCTTACATAAAGGTATAGTCAAAATTTATTTTAAAAATTAAAATCTTTGGGAAGTGATCAAGGAAACCTTCGTACATGGGAGGTCATGCGTCTAGGTTATGATAGATATCATATGTCCATAGAATTATCCTTAGTTGACCCAATAGACCCCAAAGAAAAACAAGAAGATTACTATCATATTCTTTCCAATGGTAAGTCTTCTCTTGACATATCATTATCTCCACTGTCTCTAATTGAGAATTATACTTCAAATAAACACCAAGATTATATAGATAGTGCTCGTATATATACTCAGCAAGTGGATGAGCACAACCCTGTCTTATGATGATACAATATTGTATGTCATTAGACATCTTGTATGATAGTGGCAAAATACCGTTTCAACGTTGGGTACGCCTTACCCTATTGGATTTATCAAATATAACTACTAAATGAACTTTTCTATACTGCTTAGGGAGAACCTCCACAGCTAGAGACCACCGTTCTATATCACTGCTACCCTCGCTCGACCCAGCTACACTCTTATTACCTGAAAAGGAATTGTGAAGCAAAAGGGTGAGCACAACTAGCCCAGTAAAGAATATCATGACTAAAGATAATTAAATTATCAATAGCCTTCATCAGTAATAAATCAGAGATTTAGAACATATGGTAGATGATAAAACTTTTCAACCATAGTTACAGCGGAACGAGCAATCCATTAGAAGAGTTAAATAGACCATAAAATCTATTATCTTCTCCATGTTAAAAATCCACCAACAATGTTTTATCCCTGTAACATCACTCAACAGTTCCTTTCCACAATCATATGAATAACTCATAATCATAATTGTGATTCTAAATTCCTCTTCGCACCCAAGACGAAGATAATTTTTATCACCTGTCTTTACCTGAAACATCAAAGATCATGGTTATACCAAATCACAGTTCCTGTTCATAATCATACTAATAAGTTCATCTTTGCACTACGGGCCAAAGATATTCATTATCATTTCATCTTTGCACTACGGGCCAAAGATATTCATCAACATGTCATCTTTGCACTACAGGCCAAAGATATTCATCAACAGGTCATCTTTGCACTACAGGCCAAAGATATTCATATTTCAAAAAAATATATAATCATTTTAGAATTTATATAAACAATAATTATAACCATGTTGATCATTTCACCTTTGCACTTAAGCTAAAGATATTCAATTATAAATTCAATGGTCATGATCATACATGTCAACACTTCAACTTTGCACTACTGGCCAAAGGGAACTCATAGTCATGATCATACCAAAAATCTATCCATCTTTACGCTCAAGTCAAAGAGAAATATCATCATTAGAGTTATAAAAATGTTATATATATGATAGTAAAATTAATATAATCAACATATAGATTTCATCTCAAGAGTAATATTCATAAATCAAATATAATTTAGTCAAAAAAAAAATAATTCTGTCATGAATAGTAACTCGTTAATCGTAACTCGTGAATAGTAACCCCGACATGAAAAAGGTAGAAATTCCACAATAAAATCTATACCAATATTTCGGTATAATGATATTGAAATAATAGCATTTCTTAAATTTATAAATAATTTATTTTAATTGTTTACACTTTACTAAATAATGCATTTAATCATCCTAAAATGTCAAACTCATAAGATTTCATCACCAATAACCAAAACCCTCATCAAAAATCTGTATATACCTCATATAGGATTCCCAAGCCATAAAATCTTATTTTCCAATTTTCTTACTTCACATAACATATTTAATTTATTTACTCATAACTAGTCTATTTTCATGAAAAATACCAAATCAGTACAAATAAATTTTCTTTTCTGGAATTTAGCAGAATATAGTCCCATATTGAACATATATTTTTCTCAAAATTTTTAAAATTCATTTACTATTTTTCATATGGCCAAAACAGTCGAATATTTAAACATTTATAAAAAACTGTAGTTTTATCCAAAAATTCTGAAATTTACAGAGTATACTTCTATCATATACATGTACTCCCAATAAAAATTTTATCAATTTTAGAGTTAACCACAAGGAGTTATAAGGGTTTACTTTTAAAATAGTCTTTTCTCATAAAATTCATAACTACTAATACATACATCCAAAAATCGCCATTTTTGGACACAGTCTAGAACACTCATCAAATTATCATTTTAAATTTTTTTTAAATTTTTAAAGGTCAAAAAAATTACGAAACTGAAGAAACATAACAACCCTTAAAATTCCTTACTATCCCTTACCTCAAAAGAGCAGTATTTCTGACTGGAATATCGGGTGAAAAGTCGAAGGAAACTTGCACTGAATAGCAACTCTCAAAGTATCTAAATACTCACTAGAATATGCTCGACAATATAGAGAGAAAAAAAATTTGTTTCTGGTGTGAATTTCAATTCTAACATAAGCACCTATTTATAGGAAAATGCTAGAACGCCAAAGGAGACTAAAATAATAAATTATTATTATTTATTTTTCTTCTTTGCTACACCACCTCTCTTAAAAAATTGAGCAGCCTTCATTGAAAGAAATATCAGCACATTTTTTTTTCTACACCAACCAAAGTGGGTCCCACCCAAATTTAAATAAAAATTATTTTATTTTCCGAAACTTCAATAATTCATAGAAAATAGTCCGTTTATCAGAAAAATACGAATTTTATGTCTATTCCACGCGAAATCGAATTCTCTACAACTTTGCAGAAGAAAGTTTTTCCAAATTTCAGACCGAAAATATCCGAAATCCAGAAACGGATGATTTTAAGCATCGTTTCAACACCTTTTAAAATTAATAACAAATCATGTGTTAATTTTCAACGGTTCAAAATTTGTGGACATATACTTAACTCATATATGTATAACATATCCAAAAATCAAAACGATCCAACGGTCAGATCAAAATTATAACTCACGCAATTGAGCTTTAAGAACACCGATTTGATCTTTTAATACCTCCAATCCGACAAAATACTGATAAAACACCTCAACATTAATTCCTTCATTTATAACCACATAAATAAATCCATCATTTATATCCACATCAAATAAATATTTCTTTATCATATAAATCAATAATTAATTATTCACAAATAATATTACATAATCACAATTATGACAACCAGACAGTTTCCAAGAAAGAGGGGGCTTTCCGATAAGGATTTCTCCTTACTGGCGCGCAATTAGGTGACCAAACCTCTTCTTGACAGAACTTTCTAGACATTGCCAATAATGTTATCTAATAATATTATTCAAATAATATGAATTATTGATTTGATAATGAGAAATACTGTGCAGTAACAATTATTGAAACAACAATAATATAAAAATATCAACGCAGCAATTATTGAATCAATAAAATAAAATATTGAACAGTAATTACTGTAACAATTATTGAGTAGTGCATTCTCACGTAAGAATCAATAATTGAAAGAAATTCTGTGCAATACCGTGTGCTACTGTGCGACAACGCGTATTACTTTACTTTATCAACCAGGTATTCCAACAGTGTTAACGGTAACGATTACGCCGTTATTTATAAAAACTCAAATTTGTCGTTTTCTTCATCCGACAGTTATTCTGTTATGGGGCCCACAAATGGTTGCGCCGTCGTACGAATATTCCCCGACAGAAAGAATATTCTACGACTAAACGAATATTCCCCGACAACAATGAATATTTTATAACCACTTGCGTATTTTGAAAAAAAATTCATATGTTACCTTTAACTTTTTATCAATTTAACCATTTACTGAATCGTAATTATAAGAAAAATTGAATACTTTTATTTCATAAAATTCGGGGTCTTACAATAGTCGTCATGTTCTTGCGTTTTCATACCAATAGTCGCTCACACAGCTCCCAAGCATATAATCTACAAAATGAACACAAAATGCATGAAAAGTAACTAAGAAACATGAGTTTAAGCAACTAATTCAAGTAACAGATATCGGATAAGTAAGTATAAAACCTACTTAGCCGCAGGTGGGACCGCGGCAACCCGGGTCTATATATACCCCCTCCCCCTTTAGCTTTAAAAAGAATATTAGGAAAGAAGCTGGCCTAGGCGAGAGAAATAGAGGGTAAAATAGCTAAACGGAGCTCCAATTGTGCTCTGATTCCTGTAAAACTTCTTTGTAAACACTCTTATACTTATATACTACAATATATCAAGTTTTAACCGGTGGAAATCATTCCTAAAGGCGCCAGAAGCCGTTCGATAGTCATTCTCGCTAAACACTGTAAGATTTCGCTAGATGTGGTTTTTCGCTTACTCTAATACGTATATAAGAGTTATATATACTTTTTTGGCTGTTGATATTCGTCAGCTCTGAAGTTTTAACTATTCATTTCTTTTAAATAGTCAATATTTGAGCTTTATTGACTAGATTTGTATTAGATCTAGTCAGATATAGCTTTTAACCGGTTCAAAATTTGTAAAACTTGAACCTGAATGGCTAAGATCTATACAGATCTAGTTTTCTTTCTAGTTTTGTAAGTTTTACCAACCATGTGACCCTAGATCTGTATTTAAAGGAAACTGGAAGCTATGGGCTACTCGCTAACGAGGATTTAACGATGAATCCTTCGTCTAGCGATGTTTAGTATAAATATCTATTTTATTTCAGTATATTTTCTATTCAGACTATTTATGTGATATTATGTCAGCTTAGGAGCCACATGATCTAAGATCCAACTAATAGATCTAGATCTGGTTCCCATGATGGACCCCTTTTCAGTTGTACAGCTAGCTTGCAAAATTTGTAATTGTAAATCTAGGACCTTAAAACGGTTATCCGGTTTGAAGGTCCTCGTGATAATGAGAATCTTATGTGTAGTGCTCGGGCATACTTTGATGGCTTTCAATTCGATGAATGGTTCCAAATGGCAATCATAGCCTTATCTAAGTAGAGCTCCATCTGTTACCTTTTTGGCGCTTTTTTTTTTGGGTTACTATTAATACATTACAATTATAAGCAAACCCCCAAGTCTTTACTATGGTAAAGCCTAGTGATACTATCCAAGCCCATACTTGGTGGGTAGCCAAGTGTTGGTGAAGCTAGATTCTAGGTTTACTTATGAAGCCAAGACAAGTCGAATTGGGTATTTTTTGTAAGCGGGTTTGGCAACGTGAGAATTGTGTATTTTTTCATGAACCAGATCAGGTAGCTCACACAGCCCTACTCTGAAACAAGATTCATGTCCAAGAATATATATGTTGAACAAACTCCCTTCACTGTTAAATCTAGGACGTGCATTTACTCGGTTGTTTCTTGTGTCATAACTACATTATTTTAGTCTTGACACACATAACGACAAATTTATTAAGTAAATGACAACGTATATACAAATAGAAGATATGTAAGAATTAAAAATGATCCTGCCATAATTTACTATATCATATCTTTTAGAGTTTCATGTTAATCGTAATTCAACTTCGTCTCATATAAATCTCCCCGCTCTGTTTTATAATTAGATATATGTTTTTTTTTTAATACGTCGTAAGGGAGTATTTTTCCATAATATAACTTTCTAACATAAATTACACCCTTCATGCACCCCCAACTCACCAAAAAAAGAGAGAAGGTAGTCTCATATAATAGAGCTATTTAAATTGTTACAAGTCAACTTACAATTCATTCCAATTGACCACCAATTACCCTCTTTTAAGTTCATAACAGATGATGCATCAACAAACAGCATGTATTTCTGCAACAAAACAATTATATCCATCCAATGTACTTTGTAAAATAAAGGACTACTTTACATTGAACCTATAATACAACCCAATCAACATTTTCAACTTAAGAGCTACAAAATTAAGATTTTTCCTGTTGTATTTCAGTACACATAATTCCCGGCAAAAATATACTGAAAGCTACAAGATCACGGGTACAATTTTTACCTTTCAGGCTAATAGTACATTTTTCGGATTTTTATATTTTAAGAAGGGTGACACTAGCACCGTATAATTCAACAATTCGACAAACATAATCAGTAATCCAATAAGAATTCCTGGAATTCTTTACCAACTTCGACTGGAAAGATTTCCGAGATGTGTTTGTTAATTCTTACATGAAGTTGTCTTCGACTATCTTCTTTATTTCCTCCAGTTTCTGGATCATCTTCGGATTCATCAAATCCTTGGCTTCCCTTATCAGAGTGCCTTCTCTGCTGAAATTGTAGGCATCCACCACTGCTTTTATCCAGGTATGCAGCTCCTCAGCTGTCCTGTTAGTTAAATGCAAGTCTATGTAAACAGTTGAAAGAAAAAAGAAAAACGGGGTGAAAAAAAATATATATAGTTTTTATATTCAACAGTTGAAGGAAAAAATTTAGTACTAAACAAACAAAACCTACGAACTCTATCAAATTAATGATCCTGTGGAAATTCCCCAGCCAACTATGGTTCAATTAATGCTTTGGTCATGGATGACCGTTTGTAACTAATAAAACAAGAAAAAGATTAATATAATTTTCAAAAGGTAATAATAAAATAAGCAATATGCGGACACTTGGCAATTGGTTTCCATGCTGAAATATAGTTGCATATAAGACCAAGTATTGAACACAAAACAATCACCCTGGATGAACAAATTTCAGAGACGTACGTGTATAAGCAGTCTACGTCCTTTCCTTCAATTTCTTCTCCTGGGGTGAAAGCATCTTTCAGGGCGCACAACCGCTCTTCAGGATCTTTAATTGTAAGAACATACTTAAGTATCCTAATCTCTTTTGGCATAAGCCTCTGAAGATTACCTCTAGATGTCATGTACAAATGATACAATATGTCTTTTACCTGAAATAAAATATTTAAACAGTGACATTTATAGGCACCATTATATCTGAAAGAAATTAGATTCTGTTTTAGATTGCAATAAAAATAAGTCTTCAGTTTTCTGCCCCATGGGAACTGAAAAGTTACGCTATTATAGAATTTGTGGAAAGAACTACTGGTCTTTCTATTTTTTCTTTTCTAATAACTAAAATTTGCAAATGGTAGATGTGCACTAGCATATGCGTCCTCTTATATATTAAACCCAAACCGAGGCACGGGCGCGAACCCGAACTTCACTCTCTATTTCCTGGTAGAAACGAGCACAAAAATGTTCTCTGAATCGTGTTTTCTGAAAATAGTGAAAATTCTGAGGAAGAAAATGCGGTTTAGGTTGCTTGTTATTATCAGCCAGATATAATAGCTAAATAAAAGGAGTTAACAAGAAGAATCATCCAATAATCCATAAGATAAATATCTTTCGGAAAGCCTCAAGAACCAAAGCAGATTATCCACAATGTGCATGTATAATTATTAGTACTAGAATTCTTATTTCTTCTTTGATCTCAAGTAAATTGTCAGTCAATGAAGGATGGGAAGGGGATATTTTCTTAGCACGGCTAGTAATACTTAAGCCACACTCTTTCATGTGACAGAGACATGAACTGCCATCAAGCCTACACCCATGTACTATTACTGCATTTACTTATGGAAACATCAGGAAGCAAATATTAATATTTCCACAATCAAAACTCTGCCTAGAGTTTAATTTTCTTCATTAGCCTCCCTGTTTTTGATCATCTTCGAAGGAGCCGAGTATTTTTCAGAGCAAGGAAAAAGAGTACAAAACTACTGCTTTATGTATACTACCTATGCTTGAAAATTAGAAATACATTTTCCTTTTTAGTCCGTTCCTAAAAAACATTTCTACTTTAGGACTATATAGTGGCATATAATTCCCATTTGTCTTTACTTTTTATTATACTTGTAGCATCAAACCACCACTAATAAATTCTTAGCTAATACAAAGGGGAACATAAAATCATCCTTGTAAGTAGTTGCTTTAGAGATGCATCTCCAACTTTAGAACAGATGAGAGTATAACACAACCTAGGTAAACCAAAAAGTGAAAAATAGGGACAAATTAATATCATATATTTACTATACACATAATACTAGTAGAAGTAATACCTACATTACTCCTGTCAAATAAAGAACAGCAGATGTGTACTGTCAGACTCCCCACCATGTTCTAATTGGCAGCTATAAAGATGAGAATATTCGATAGTCAGGTAATCACTATAGAGTACTTGATTGTCATGTAATCATAGAGAATTCATCATATATAATCAATTAACATGAATAAAGATGAGGAGCCTAAAAGTCCAAAAGTAAATTTACCTCATCTTTCATCATGTTTGAATCCTTGGCAGCTGACCAAGCTTTTGTAATCATGAGAACCAACGCTGAATCAAGCTGATTTTTCTCAGCCAAACTGTCTATTTTTCTGCAAGCAGCATCTAAAGAAGGAGAATTGATGATATCTTGAAATTTCAACTCTGCGGCATTCAGTGCTTCAATACTTTCAGTTGCAGTATCATATGTTTCTACAGCAGCCAAGCACGTGTTCCCAAGCTTTGCAATAGCTAATACATGATAAACAGAAACGGAACGTATCAGTATATTCACAATACTGAAAATAGAGAGCCAAAGGCAAGGATGAAATTTCTAAATTCTACAAAAGGTTAGTTTATCAATAGGTAAATCAAGCTGATAATATCAAGCCATCAAAAGTCTATCCTGATCCAATTTATTTGATCAAGTATTACTGCAGCATGTGTGTGTGCACGCAACAGTATATAAATTACCTTAAACAGATTACCTAGGGCTAGTAAAGGGCTCTTTCACATAATTTAGTCATACCTCATTGGTTCAGCGTCAGAACAAGAGAATGTAATGTACCACACTCAATATTCTTAGCAGTTTTACATTATGAGCTTGATAGGAGCAAGGCTGTCAAATGCTTGTAGTCCTAGAATGAGCCAAAAAAAAATATGTAGTCTTGCACATAGTTGTCAAATCGTGAATCGTCATGTATCGAAAACCCTCATATCATGTGTCATGTATCGTACTGTGAATCGTATCATACTATATCGAAACGAATGAAAATGTGATAATATATATTTAAACATACAAAACACTTAATTTATTGGACATTTAAGCATATTAGCTTGAATATATATAAAAGTAGTCAAGTAAATAGTATTATACTCCCTCCGTCCCAGGATAAAAGTCCTGGTGGACTTTTCACGCATATTAAGAAGATGAATAAAATGACAAAATTGTCCATAATAATGTCATTAAATATGGAGAGAGAATTAGAATAAGAAAAGTATGAGATATTTAATGCTACAGGTATAATAATAAAATATGTGTAAAAGTTTGGTTATTAAAGGAAAATAGACATTTAACATGGGACACATGGGACTACCCAAAATAGTAGTAAGGACTTATCATGGGACGGAGGGAGTAGATTAAAAATATATTTTTTTGTTAAATAATAGCCAGAAACTCTAAATTGATTTATTAGATATTATTTTAGTAATCTTTACAGAGTAATAAGAGAAAACGAAAAATTCAAATTCACCATTAAACTATAAAGCAAAAGAGAATAATTCAAAGTAACAAGTGGACAATTGTGTATCTGATTAGGAAAGTGATGTGAGAAAAATAGAGTGACATTCTGAAGAAGAAGAAGAAGAAGAAGATATAAAACTTTAAAAAGTGATTTAAAGGCTCATCAACCGATATAGAATGTCTGTGCTAAAAAAACCTCTTCGTTTGAAATGATAGAAGGCTTAAAAGTTTTGTTTTTACTCTTTTGGATATATATAAAAACTTTTACAAGTCAACTACTAACTTTAAAAAGTGTTGTGCATTTTATCGTTTAATAAGAATCGTATCGAATCGTAACAGAATTGTACAATACGATGTTATTTTCAATTCACTCTACGTATCAAATTGTGTCTGCATCATATCGTTATCACGTATTGTAGTATTATAATAATTGTCTTACATTATTTGATTTTTTGACCCCACAACATTATTTGATCCCAATTCTACATTAATATTCCCTATGCACTTCTATATGTATAATGTATACATCATGTGTTTTGGAATGAGCACATTTTGGCACTTTTAATAGATTAACTCGTACTTATCCAGTTATTCTCAACCCCAACCCCAACCCCCTAACCCCCACCCCCCACCCCTCAAAATAAGTAAAAGAAAAATCTACACAAAAATTCAATCAAACCTATGCTACAACGAAAAGCATAAAACAGGCAATATATCAAAAGTTAAAACCCTTGATGAATGATTGTCGGTTCATAAGAAGAGGACAAAAAAGGATAAATGCATTTCAGTTTCCTTTTATGCTCCAAATTTAATTGTTGAGAATAACTTTTACAATGATGTACAAGTTACTACGCTTACCACCGTTCTCAATACATAAAATGGTTCATGCTTATAATAATTACGGTCAATCTAGAAGTTGAACCAACTTAGGCTGATTAATTTATTTTCGGCAAAACTAATAAAATACCCACTGTAGTTGGCAGCTTTTACTGATTATACAATTGAACTTTTAATTTTTCAAATTATCCTACTAAATTAATTATTATTTTGAAATTAGATCATTCCGTTAAAAAATAAATAAACGGACGTTAATTTTTTATCTACAAAACTAATAAATTACCCGCTGTAGTTGGCACGTTTTACTGATTACACTATTGAACTTTTAATTTTTCAAATTACCCTATTAAACTAATTAAAATATGATTATTTTAAATATTTTTAAAAATAATTATTATTTTCAGTAAAAAATATTAGAAACTTTAAATTTTTCCATAAAATGAGTAAAGTTTCATAAAATATATATTTAAAAAAATTAAAATTTTATGAAACCTTACTGGTATTAAAAAAATTTCTATTTTTTTCTTTTGAAAATAAAGTTTATTTTTTTGAATCTATATTTCATAAAATTGTACTCATTTTTTTAAAATATGAAAAATTTTCCTATTTTTTTTCTTGGAAATAATATTTATTTATAAAAATTATTAATTTCTTTTTTGAAAAAATTGAATCAATTATTAAAAATTGAATCAATTATTAATTTTTTTAATTTATATTTTTAGTTTTTGTTTTAAAAATTTCTAATATTAAGAATAGGTCATTCTATTAAAAAAATAAGTAGACATTAATTTAATTTAAAATCACTTTAATTTTTTTGAATCTATATTTTATGAAACTTTACTCATTTTATGGAAAAAAAATTCTAATATTTTTTCCTTAAAATAATAATTATTTTTAAAAATATTTAAAATAATCATTTTTAATTAGTTAGATGGGGTAATTTAAAAAATTAAAAGTTCAATGATGTAATTAGTAAAATGTGCCAACTACAATGAGTAATTCATTAGTTTTGTAGATAAAAAGTTAACGTCCGTTTATTTTTTTTAACGGAATGACCCAATTTCAAAATAATAATTAGTTTAGTGGGGTAATTTGAAAAATTAAAATTTCAATGGTGTAATCAGTAAAACCTGCCAACTACAGTGGGTATTTCATTAGTTTTACCATTTATTTTCTCTAAGAGTATAAATTATGTTGCACAAAATGGGTTTTAAGCTAAAAATTATGATCAGATCATATGCATAAAATCATTCATTCTAATTACTTAAAGAGATGACATGAAAGAAAATATGTTCAACTACACTATTTTATGGTAGAAGATAATGTACAGGGGGGAGTGATAGAGAAAGACTGTCATGATAGCGAATTACATTTTGGTACGAGCATTCCAAAACATTGCACACATTTGTTCTGAAACATCAAATGCGGAGATCTAAAACTTTTTCTCCCTGGTTTACTTACTTTTATTACACAAGCATAATTACAATTTTGCTTTATGATTTATAAATGAAAAGCTGTCATAATTATAATTATTGTACATATTATATTCTGGCTAAAGTAGTTATTATAATTCTAAGTAGTAGTTATTATAATTATGAGGAGCAGTTATTAGTAGTTTTATTTTAAACACTTGACACAGTGTATGGATAATTTGTATTTTTCAGATTTCTGTCCTAATGAATATTCTACAGTTCTTTCTCTAATTTTCTCTTTATCCTACTTTTCTTTCTCTAAATTTCTCTAATTCTTCTCCTTATTCTCACTAATTCTTGTTCCTTTCTACTTCATCAATTAAATTCAGTTTAATAAAACAGATCACAATTTTAAATTGTGAGAAGTTGGTATCAGAGCGGTATGATTCTGTGACCTGATTCATCATGTTTCCACTATAAGCTTTAATATTCTGTAAATTCAAATTCAATTGGCAAGTAATGGAGGAAAGTTCTAGATCTCAAGTTACACTGTTATGACAAGAGGATTCAGTTGTTATATATAAAAGTCCACCTATACATGATGAGGATCCAGTTGGGCTAGATGAAGACTTGGAGGAGTATAAAGACCAGCCAGTTTCTGATGAATATCCAGATGAGTTGGAAGATATATTGTTAGAAGAAAAGGTGGATTTTGGAAATTATTTGGAGGAAAGCAAAGAAGAGTCGGACATAAGCCATTATGATAGGACTTCCATTTATGATGAGCAACCAGTGGACAATAATATCATTGGGAGGAATACAAAGAAGAAATGGAGATTTATGTTAGTGCCTTGGTGGCTAATAATATTAAAAGGGTTGTTGAAGTTGTTGCTCCAGTGAACAAGCTAATCTTATACAAGGAGGAATATGTAGCATTTACAAATCCTATGATAGTTCTCTTGTTAACATGCTATTACAAGAAGCACCAGGCAAGCATAGTAGTACAAGTTTTTGTAGGTCTTCATTTGAGTCATGGGATGAACAAGTTTTTAACTTTTGTTTTGACCCAGGTGGAGTGGTTACTTGGAAGATGATCATAGCAAAGTTTACTCACTACTTTCCAGATTTAAACCCATAAGGACATGGATTGTTTGGAGCCGAGGGGTGTGTCATAATTATAATTATTATACATGTTATTTTCTCGCAAAAGTAAGTATTATAATTCTAAGTAGTAGTTATTATAATTGTGAGGAGCAGTTATTAGTAGTTTTATTTTAAATACTTGTACTAGCAATTTGCAGGACACAGTATGAATAATTTTTCAGATTTATGTCCTAATGAATATTTTACAGTTTTTTCCTCTAATTTCCTCTATATCCTACTTTTCTTTCTCTAAATTTCTCTATCTTTCTCCAATTCTTCTCCTTATTCTCACTAATTCTTGTTATTTTCTACGTCATCAATTAAATTCAGTTTTACAAAACAGATTACAATTTTACAAAAGCATCCTCTTATATAGAGCACTTAAGCCATATATTAAGATCAAATCTAATGGAAGGCTAAGATTGACTATCTAAAATCATCTTCTAAAATATGAAAGATACTTGCAAAGTATAATAATCAGATGAGTAAATCTATAATACTTTATCAAAAACCCAATATATGAAATCTAAATGTAGCCAAATAAGCGTCTTGTGGGTGTCAAGTAAGTGATGATATGGCGTAATCTTGTTGAAAATACTCTTGTTGCGACTCAATGCCTAGAAACAACTCAACTGGCTTTAACAATTCCAAACTAATTTTAATTAAATCTTTCTAAAAAGTTATTCCCAGCGTTCCACGTACCAACTAAGTGAGTCAAAGAAACCTACCCCTACCTACCGTAATTTGTACCACAAAAAGTTATGTTTTGGTTCCCGATTTCGTTCCAAGTACTGCATTAAACCACAATTTAGGTAACATTGGTGCAAACACTTTTTCATGAAACCATGTAATTGCTTATGGGTGGAACAAAAACCAGAACGTATTTCTACTAGAAATGTAACCCCTTGACTAACTTGTAGGAATAGCACGTATTGCAAACATTGCAATATTATAAAAAACATAAAATAAGCAGAGAAATCTTCTACCTAGTTTTTCAAATAAAGTCCAACAAAACTACTTAATTTTGTGCTAAAGCAGACATGAAGAAGTTCTCAGTCATCCAGATTTAATGTACATACTCATCAAATTCAACTCAACAAGGAGCAACTTTATGATTGGATACAAATGTACTATAATTATTGCTTTTGGTTCAATTTCATAATTCAACTATGATTAAATAACCTCAGTGAGCACAATAAATGTCAAAAGCACCTGTAAAAAATTAACGAATAGGTGATCAACCTCCGACAATTTATAAACAACTACTACCTATAACCACCAGTATATTTTTTAGTGGAGCACTTCGAACAAAAGAAAGAAAAAACAAATATCTCACCATTTTGTTCATTTGGATCGTCGTGATAAGATTCTGCTGAAGTGTGAAGATGAACAAAGAATTCCTTTGTGAAATCTTTACGACGCCTGGCCACAATGTCACCGATCTCAGATGGTTCCCTTCGGATCACATCAAGAAGTTCATTATGTCTTTGCACATCATCATCGATCTGAGGAAGTAAATGTCCAGATTAACTCCCTAATATCAGCAACACTGGACTAAAGAATAGCTAATAATAGCAGCATGATGCCTTAGCAGTTAGCACTGAACTGAATGAGCAGGATGTACAGCAAATATAAAAATTGGAAGAAAATACACGGTCAGATAGCCCAGCTTCCCACAAAACTATTTACAGACTGGGATCGTCCTCCTACCTCCCCCCCATACGTGTGTGCACACATACTATAAAAAATGAGGAAAAAAAATAAATAAACAAACCCCTAACTCATAAGGATCTAACAAAGATGAATTCCATAATGTGTCCCAAAAACTCCTGAAATGGACACTGTGCTTGTGAATATAGCACCAAAAAAAAATAGAAAGAAAGAAAGCAACTGTGCCTATCATTGTCAAGTTTATTTTCTAGAACAGAAAATAGTAGTGCATCAAGTCTCCATCAAATCACATAAAACATAAAAGATCCAACTGTTCGACCATTAAACACCCAAGTTTGCTAACCATCTGAAAAAAGATACCTCTTTCAGCTTTCTTCGAAGACGAAGTAGCTTGTGCTTCATCCCAGGATTATCCTCAGTGTCTGCTCGCTCCTCACACCGTTTATAGAAGTGAGGGCGGATATTGTTCCATTCCTTGCTGAAAGCTAATAACCTTCTCCAGTCAGTTGGAGTTGGCTTATCAACCATAAAAACGTCAAGTAGTTTGTCACAAACTCGAATCATTTTATGACCATCCAAGATTTCAACAGCATCCTTCCCTTTACTGTTAGGAGATTCATGCATAGCTGTGGGATCAGATTGTTCCATAATTTCCATGTGTTCTTCCACAGAATCATCTGGAACTGCAGTAGCCTCACCAACAACTGCTGTAAGAGAGGACCGTTGCAGTCTTGTCTTACTAAGAGGCAAGTGGGAACCTGACATATAAAGCATAAATCAATTGAACAAAGTTTCCCCAAACATTTTATTATTCTAATTTCCTATCCAGGAAGCACTTAGGGATAAAGGGGAAAGGGGGCCTGAAGCTTCAGAACCTTTTCACAAGATAATAAAAAGCTTTTATAATACGCAATACTAGAAAGGGAAAGCATTAGTGGACAAGCACAAATAATTTTACTGAGGCTCTAAAGATGTCATCCATAATAATAATTGAGCCTGTTTTTAGCATGTACACTTTACTAGAAAAGAAAATTACCAGAAGGAGTGCTATGCAAAACAGGGAAGCAATAATCTCAACTAATCGGCCCCAGAAACCCCTCTCAATAGGGGAAACAACCCTACAAACCAGTCCAAAACACCCTTTAACAAAGGAAAGCCAAAGCAGGAACTAGGGAACATAAATTATCTAAGTGATCCTACATTAAATCTAAGAAAGAAGAATACTCCCAGTCCTAAGGTAAACCTCAATGAACCAAAAAAATGAGTAGACATAAAACAGAGGATTGCATGTACAAACCGAAGACCCCTTCAAAACATCTTCTGTTTCTCTATCTCCAAATTGAGAACATAATGCCTTGTGGGATCAACACCAATTTCTTCTTCACTCTCCAGCCCTTGCCAGCAAGTCAACAGCTCTTGTACCTTGGCATAACCCAGGCCATACACCAGAAACTTAATGAGGCATTCCACAAGATCCTATAGCAATCTCAGTCCATAAGGAGATGATCTACTGATTCCAGTATTCCACATCCTTCTTACATAAGCAGCACAAATTCAATAAGAACTTCCTTCTAGTTCTAAGATTATCCAATGTGAGAATCCCCCCCCCCCGGCGCGATGCAGGAGACCGCGAGACTCGGTTAAATCAATACAAAAGTTTTTGGAAGCTCATGTCAACCCGAAGAGCGGGGGAAAAAGTAAGAGTCCAATAAATAGAAGACTATAGAGTTTTATGATTATTTAACTATTTATAATTTTAATAGGTATCCATATTAGGTTCGGTTAGTGTAAATACAGATGAATGCTTGTCTTTCGAACACACTGGATTTTGGATTATTATACTATTGACTGAGATTGGTTTGAAAATATTGTTTTGTGAGAGGTATGATGAGTACTAGAGGAGATAGGTAATCAGGTAGGTGTCATGAGGTACATTTTCACAAGTCATAGAAGAGAGAGAGGAAAACTACCATATTCAACAAAGTAGGTGGTATCTCTTCCAAGTTGATCATCCATGGGAGAAGTTGCTTAAATTGTTGTTAACTCATCCATTCGTCAAAGAGATGTCTAGTGTCGATCTACCTTCAGGGCTATGAGGAGAGTATTTGGTGTGATGTCATTCCTATGGATGTTGCACATATTATACTAGGGCAACCTTGGCTATATGATCGTGATGTGACTCATTATGGGAGGACGAACATAGTGTTTACACAAGGGACAGAAAATATCATTAGCACCTGTGAGACCTTGAGTGTCGTCCAAGAGTTAACCAAAGGAGACTAACTTACCTACCCAATAACAAACCAACTCACTCCATATTCTTAATAGAAAGGAGTTTGAGCAGAGTGTGTTGGATGAAAAGGTTGTGTATAGTGGTAGTAGAGAGGTGAGAGATGCTCCTGAGGAGAGTACTAGAGAGATTCCTAATGATGTTAGACCGATTCTACATGAGTTTGTCGATGTTATGCCTAGTGAGTTGCCCAATGGGTTACCACATCTTAGGGACATCCAACACGCCATTGACCTTGTTTCGGGGTCTTTTTTACCTAACATGCCACATTATAGGATACATCCCACAAAGCAGACTGAGATGAGACGACAAGTAGGTGAGTTATTGAGGAAGGGCTTTGTTAGAAAGAGCCTTAGCCCTTGTCTCGTTCCAGCCTCATTCATCCCTAAGATTGATGGAAGTTTGAGGATGTGTTGTAATAGCTGAGCCATAAATAAAATCACCATCAAGTATAGGTTTCCCATACCTAAGCTTGATGACATGCTAAATATGATGATTGGAACTCGTGTTTTCACCAAAATAGAACTGCAGAGTAGATACCATAAAATTCGTGTCTGAGAGAGAGATCAGTGGAAGACTACTTTTAGGACAGGGAACGGACTTTATGAGTGGTTAGTCTTATCTTGTGGCTTAACCAATGCACCCAACACATTTATCAGAATTATGAATCAAGCGCTACGTCCTTTCATAGGCAAGTTTGTACTGGTCTATTTTGATGGCATCCTCATTTATTGTAAAACCTGAGATGACCACTTCACTTGCGAGAGATTCTAGCAGTTCTTCTACGTGAGAAACTTTTATGTTAATTTGAAGAAGTATTCTTTTGTTCAGGAGTCGGTCATTTTCCTCATTTTGTTCATGAGTCGGTCATTTTCCTCGTTTTGTTCAGGAGTCGGTCATTTTCCTCGAGTTTGTGAACTCTAAAGAGGGGGTTTCTGCCGACCCTGAGAAAGTAAAGGCTATTAATGAGTGGCCTAAACCTTCTAATATTCACGAAGCTCGAAGCTTCCATGGGCTAGCTACGTTTTATAGGAGGTTCTTTAGAGGATTTAATACCATTATGGCTCTCATCACTAATAGTTTGAAAAAGGGAGAGTTCGTTTGGTCTAAATCGGCAACCAAAACCTTTGTGAAAATCAAGAATAAGTTGACACAGACACAGGCACAGGCACATTTTCTTGTGCTACCAAACTTTAGTAAAGTGTTTGAGGTAGCATGCGACGCTTCAAGCGTAGGGATAGGGGGAATGCTTAGACAGGAGGGTCGTCCGATAGCATTATTTAGTGAGAAATTGAATGAGACCTGACAAAAGTACTTTATCTATGATAGGGAGTTTTATGTTATAGTCCAGGCACTTAGGTATTGACGACATTAGTTGTTGCATAGGGAGTTTGTTCTTTACTCCGATCATCAGGCACTCTAGTACCTTAGTTCCCAAAAGAAGCTAAGTCATCGACATACTAGGTGGGTAGAGTTTATTCAGGAGTATTCTTTTGTCATTAAGCATTGCAAAGGGACGAAAAATATAGTTGACGATGCATTGAGTATGTTGTCTATCCTTGTCAACTCTTTGAGAGCTTTGAGAGTGAAAATTGTGGGATTTGAGTGCATTATCAAGGAGTACCCTACCTGTCGAGATTTTAGTGATATTTATGTTGCCCTGCAGGATCTTAGTTCCCCACTCTAGCGATTTTCGTATCCATGATGTATCTCTTCAAGGGCACCAGCTTGTGTATTCCTAGTACATTAATGTGCATTTATTGTGGGAGATGCACGCAGAAGATTTAGCTGGACACTTAGGTCGAGATAAGACCGTTGCCATTGTTAAGGATAAGTTCTTTTGGCCTAACCTCAAGAGGGATGTAGCTCGTGTTGTTTTTGAGTGCCGCACATGTCACACTGCTAAGGGTAGGAAGCAGAACACGGGTTTATACACTTCACTTCTGGTTCCCTATGCACCTTGGGAAGATCTTATCATGGATTTTGTCTTGGGATTATTGAGGACCCAGAGGGGTCATGATTTAGTTTTTGTTGTAGTGGACCGTTTCACTAAGATGGCACATTTTATTCCTTGCAGCAAAACTGATAATGCTTCACATATTGCCATAATTTTCTTTAGTGAGGTAGTGAGATTGCGTGACCATTGACTATAGTTTCTGATAGAGATGCGAAATTTATAAGTTATTTTTGAAAAACTCTCTAGAAAAAACTTAACACCATGCTTAAGTTTTTTTACTGCTTATCATCCTCAGTTAATCAATCGTTCAACTGGAGCAAGTCCTTTTTTTCAAGATTACACTGGTTATAAACCTAGGAAACCTATTGATTTAGCTCCTCTTCCCATTACACATAGGGCTAGTGAGTCTGCAGAGTGCAGAGTCTTTTGCGCATCACATTCATGATTTACATGTTGAGATTAGAAATAAAATTAATTTGAGTAATGAAAATTATAAGTCTGTTGCAAATGTTCATGTTGTAAATGTTCATCGCAGGTATCAAAAGTTTAATGAGAATAATCAAGTGACGCTGCAACACCGTGCTGAGAGATTGCCTCATGGCACATAGAAGAAAGTGCATGCTAAGAGGATGGGTCCATTTTGAGTTCGAAAGAGGGTTAGCGCTAATGCATACGAGTTGGATCTTCCGAGTGGGTATTAGTCTTGTATTCAATGTGAAAGACCTTACTCCTTATCATGAACCTTCTGATAACTCCGCCCCCTCTTCCACTTCTCCTACTTCTTCATCTACTTCGCCTATACTTGTTCCTCCTTTACCTGTTACACGTGCACCTCATATTGTTCCTACACAGCGTACAACAGAGGTTATTAAGGATATTTTTGATGAGTGGGTTGTATCAACTAGGCAAGGTGGTTACCGTCAATTTTTGGTGAAGTGGCGATCGGATGCAATTCTGAAGTTGGTACATGTTGCACTGCATTTCGCGAAAAATGGACGACAAGACAAGGCTCGGGAGATTTATCTTGTACCGCTTTCAAGCCCGTTCGCTTAGAAAATCCGATCTCCTGCATAGATTCTCAATCAATATGCATTGCATGCATGTGCGATCCCCCGCATACAGCTCAAGTGGCGAGAGAAATAGGTAAAAGAAATTTCCATCCAGGATTTACGGCTTCGGAGGCAACAGGCCTCCGGATAATTGTAGATGGATTGGTGCTGAGGAGTTCCACCAACTTGATCCATGCCTTTTGGAGAGATGTGAGGCTTTCACTTCGTCAGAGGCTTCGTTTACGCAGCCGGGGAGAGTTGATAAGTATCGATCCGTGAGACATCATCGTGGATGACTCCCTATTTAGTTATTTATTTATCAGTTATCTATTTATTTAGTTTTTGGACTTCTTATTTATTGGTTTGTTTTGGTATTGGGTTATTTATTTAAAGGCCTAATTGTTACTGGGTTTAGGGTTATTAGAGTTTATTTTCTTATAAATATGCTTGTAAGTCACGTCACTCTTTACACTTTAATATTGAAATTATCCTAATTATTGGTCGCGATCAATCATAGTTGTTAAGTCGTCGCCTAGGCGACGCCTAGTCGACAAGTCGTTGGTGAACAGGTAAGGCGAGCGACGACTTGGACGATGCCGGAAAGGCGAGCGCCTAGAGAAAAAAGGCGTCGCCTTGGACCGAAAGGCGACGACTTCGTCGACTTGGAGAGAACGGCGACGCCTTGACGTCGACCCAAATGGCAAAATCTGAACTGGGTCTTAAAATAAAAAACGTCGCGGAGGAAAAGGAACATAAATGATAAAACAAGCCCTAGTCGATCGATCGATTAGAAGTCAGAGCATCGACCGACTGACTGAGAGGCGACTCTGGCGAGAGCTAAGACAGAGACTGCTTACCGAGTACGAGCGAACGAGGCAGCGAGAGTAAAGGAAGCGAGTTCATCGGCAGTCGGCAGGTGCCAGGTAAGTCGCCGATCTTCTTTCCTCTTCCCTTTTTTGATTTCTGATTTCAGCAGTTGGATTTTTTTTTTTAAGCTTCGGTCTCTCTAGTCTCTGTATATAATATATGTTGGGTGTAAATTATATTTATATACATATATTTGTTGGGTATAAATATATATATATTATTATATCTGTTGGGTGTAAATTATATTGCAGGACATAAATATATATATATATATATATATTGCGGGACAATTTCTGTTGTATATATTTATATACAATTTCTGTTGCAAGCACATAATAATTATAATGCAGGACTGTTAGTACTACTATTAATTATATGCAAGTCTTAAAAAATTTTATTTGTTTGTATTGTGTAGACAGTAAAATGGCGGAAAGTTCGGGGGCCGATAATTATGATATAACGAAGGACCCTAAAAGAAAAGCTAAATCGAACGATCCGGGTTGGAAATATGGATATTGGCCGGATTTAAGTAATAGGGATGTCGTGCAATGTACACTTTGTGGGAAGAAATGTCATTCGGGCATCAAAAGGCTCAAACAACATCTAGCCGGAAATTATGGAGATGTAGCTAAGTGTCCCAAAATAACAACAGAAATTATGAGGGAGATGCAAGCAGCTTTGAATAGTAAAAAGAGGAACAAGCCACTTGAGCTAGATGATGATGTAGTAGAAATGCAAGAAGAACAATATGCTCGTCCAAGCATGGCTTCCAATACTTCTTCTAACACTATCCCAAGTTCTGGGACGGCTTCTAAAAGGAAGAATAATGTATTTCAATTCCAAGTTCCACAACCAAAAGCTAAGACGGTTGAAGCACTTCTAAGGAAGACTCCCGAAGAAGTTGTAGAGGAGAGGCATAGCAAGCGTTTGAACCAAACGAGTATTGAAAGTCGGTTGAGGACACCGGAGGAAAAGGAAAGAGTCCAAATGCACGTTGCCGATTTTTTCTACGAATGTGGCATACCATTCAATGCTGCAAATTCAAGGAGATTTGAAGTAATGGTCGAGTCCATAGGGCAATATGGGCCAGGTTTCAAGCCTCCAACGTATCACGAGTTGAGAGTTCCTTTACTTGAGAAGGCAAAGAAGAAAACCGATGACTTAAAGAAGAAACATGAAGTTGCTTGGAACGAATACGGCTGCTCACTCATGTCGGATGGTTGGACAGATAAGAGGGGAAGACACTTGTTGAATTTTCTTGTTAATAGTCCGAAGGGGACTTATTTCATGGGTTCTGTTGATGCCTCCAGTCAGTCTCAAGATGCCACAATGTTGGCAAATCTACTTGATAGCAAGATTGAGAAAATTGGCCCCTAGTATGTTGTTCAGGTGGTCACAGACAATGCCTCTAATTACAAGGCAGCGGGGCATATACTAATGGAGAGGAGACCTACACTGTTTTGGACACTTTGCGCCGCTCACTGCCTTGACCTTATGTTAGAGGACATAAGCAAGTTGAAGCAATTTCAGCCCACAATCACAAATGCAAGGAGAATTACAACATTCATTTATAAACATGGTTGTCTTCTCAGTGCGATGAGGGAGAAAACGAATGGGAGGAATCTTGTGAGACCCACAGTTACTAGATTTGCTACAGCTTTCCTCACCTTGCAGAGTTTGTACAAGAATAAAGATGCATTGAGGCATTTGTTCATCAGCGAGGATTGGTCAAAATCAAAGTTGTCAGCCACTGAAGCGGGAAAGAAAGTATGTGATACTGTTATTTCAACAACATTTTGGCATATTGTTGAGGATTGCATTAGGGCGTCACAGCCACTTCTTATAGTCTTGAGGATTGTTGATAGTGATGAGAAGTCTGCTATGCCTGAAGTTATTGCTGCGATGGAATGCGCAAAGAAAAAAATCAAAGATGCATTTGATAACAAGCAAAGACTGTATAAGAAGGTGATTGAAATTGTTGAGCGGCGATAGGAAAATCAAATGGAGCAAAAATTATATGGGGCTGCGTTGTTTCTCAATCTATGCAAGTACTTTGATATCAAAGAGGAACGTCGGGTGTTTGCTAATACTTTACGAGATGACTTCGATGACGTTCTTGCAAAGATGGTGCCCGAGTTAGATTTGCTAGACAAGAAGTCACAAGATAAGCAATCTAGCCGACAACTATGATGCTTCTCGCGATACTTTTGCAAGAGAAATAGTGATTAGGCAACGAAAAATAAAGAATCCTCGTACGTATATTAAAATATATATAATAAGATAAATTTTTATGATGATTTATATGCATTCTTCATTTCCTCCCTTTAAAAATATTTATATTTCTTTTAAATGTTTGCTAGTTGATTGGTTGAATGCTTTTGGAGCGCGAGCTATTGAGCTATCCTCATTTGCAAAAAGAATTCTAGGACTATGTTCTTCCGGTTGCGAGCGCAATTGGAGTACATTTGAGTTTGTAAGTACTTTCTATTGTTAGTTCAAATTTCAAAAAGAATAAATCATTCACTATTATTAAAATTTTATCATTAATATTATTTTTTGTTCTATTTATTTTAGAATCATACGAAGAAGAGAAATAGATTGGAACACAAACGATTGAGTGACTTGGTGTATGTCCAATACAATCGAAAGCTCGACTCAAGGTTCCAAAAGAGGCGTGAACTTAGCAATAATTTTGATCCATTAGTCATTGATGACTTTGAATGGGGTAATGAATGGATCGATAATAATGCCGATGTTGTTCATCCCGGGGGGATCTTACATGGAATGATGTGGATCGAGCAACCGGTGCATCCAACACGCTTGAGGGTCGCAATCTTTCAAGGAATGCTCGTGCTAATACTAGTAATAATCTAGTGACATACTCTCGACGTGGTGGTGGTTCAACTTCAAGGGAATCAAGGTTGATAGATTCCGACTCCGATAATGAAGTTGATGAAGAAGAGAGAATTCCAAATGATGAAGATGTGGAGGATGATTTTGGAGAAAGACCACCACCTACGCCTTTGAATGAGAGTAGTTCTCGTGGAAGAGATGGAGATGACCTTTTTTATGATGATTTTGATTGAATGATGTTTTTAGACTAGTGTAGAGAGTCTAAATATTATTTTGGTTTGCTATGGTGGTGTTTTATTAGTTATTAGACTACATATTTGTGATGGTTGGTTACAACTCTATTTTCTATGTGGTGTTTGTTGAATTCTTCAACTCTTTTACTAATTTTTAATATCAAGTGAGTTGTTTTTGGATTGTTATTGATAAGTATTGTGATAATTATGCCTTTAATGTTATTTCATAATGTTATGTTTTGAGTTTTAATGTATATAAAATTTTATTGCCAATATACTTGTTAAGTAAAATAAATAACATATAAATTGCACATTGTAAACGACTTGTCGCCTTACGGACGCCATGGCGGTCGCCTTGTCGCCTAGGCGTCCAGGCAGTCGGCTACCGCCATGACTCGCCGTGGCGCCGTAACAACTATGCGATCAATACTTTTGCTCCTTACTGCGGTTGGGAAACCCTAGGGGCAGTGGTTCTTCTGCGCTTTCTTTTAATTTTCCTTATTGATTTATTACTTCCAATTAATTATTTGTTCATCAATTTCCGTCTTACATCAAGGTATCCCTTTTTTCAAAATCCAGTCTCCCATCATTGTAGTATTGAGGCTAAACCATACCACCTTCTGCGGCCCCAGACTGTGTTCCAGAACTAGTTTCACATACCCGTTCAGTACCTGTCAATCGTGTGTTGTCCCAACTCAATCCCAAATCACAGACTCAAGTTCCAAGCCAAATACAGCCTTTAATATTGATCCAACCAAGTCTCGTGGCCTCTTCCTACATCGCCCCCCCCCCCCTTAACTGCAGTCCACCAAAAACAAAAAGAGAAAACAAAAAGTATTCTTTGAGGTCCCGATCTTCCAAATGCTTTCCATTAACCTTAATGCATTACCAATCACCTATTGAGAATAAAATGCGACTGCCAGAAATGCCATTTGCAGCACCATTCCACTTCCAAGAATTCCGAAATAACAACTCCCAATCATGAATGCTTTATGGAAACAAGCGGTATCAACTGTCGTAAAAATGAAATCAGCCACACGACCTGACTTTTCACAGCAGTCAAGCAAGTCCGGAAATAAGACGGTGTAACATTGCTACACAAGAAATCCTTCAAAAAACAAATACAAGATCCATCACCAATCACCAATAAGAAGACTTCCTGATTTTCTCCCAACAACCCAAAATTGATTTCAACAATCCACACCAAAAGGCCCCCTAGGAGCTTTAGGAAACTAAAACTAAATGCATTCGGACCGAAACAACCTCCACAATATATCCTCCTCGATAGCAAATTTCTACAACTATTTTCCTCCTCAAAGATGCACAGATTCTTTACACCAAGACCACCACAAGCCAACTGTTATAGATATTCTCCCATCCCCAACAAATGGTACTTACACTATAATACTACTACTGCTACTTTTGTAGAGAATGTAAGCCTGTTGAATTCTGTTTTTAGCCATTACCAATGTACCATATGCAAAATCAGAAATCACGTATCTGTCAAAATTTAACTTCAAATACATATTTCGTTCAAGAATGTAAGAACAACTATTTCAGATACTGGTCCTTCTTTACTCTGTAGTTAGATTTTAAGGAAATCATGGGAACACCAATACAACTTACAAGCCAACAAGCAACTTTAACGCAATCACAATTTATTGGCATTCTAATGGAGCCTAATTTATTTAATGATGCTCAGCCCTCAAAGTGTTCCAGGAACTGTTTCATGTTACTGTATAAATGTCCAAAAATTATTTGAAGTTCACCAAAAATAACAACGCTACACCTTCCATTATGTACATACCAATGTAGTGAACTAAAATAAATTAACAAAAGTATAATGAGAACCTCAACTAAATATCAATTCCAATTAAAATAGTATACATGACAAAGGAACAAAAGTCGTCTTGGAACAAAAATCACATTACCAGCATCCAATACTCCCTCTATCCAACTTTATTTAGCCACTTCACTTCGGAACATAATTTAAACAAAACAGGGTTGAATCATTGTATTCCACTAATGAGAATATATTATACCTGAGCATCAAGAACTGCAGCAGCATCACAAGGTCACAGCAAAAAAAAAACTAATGCAGCATTGCATGCTGAAGTTCAATTCTCCCATCACCAAATCAAGTCACAACTACTACAAACATGCTCCATCCTCCCATGTGCAGAGACTTGGACTTAGTAAACGGAATCGGGGGGATGTCATTCGGTTAGTTAGATTACAGTAGTAGCTTGAGTAGTCGTTTCTAATATAAATAGCTTAATGCCAGTAATTTCATGTAACAAACTCATAATGAAGCTCAATAGTATTTCTATTATTTTCTCGCATTAAATCTCAAGCTAAATAATATAGGGTTTCGAGTTCTTTTATTTTTAGTAAAAAATGTACTCTGTCTGTCCCACAAATAGAATCCCAATGGCGGAAAAAAACAAATTATTCCAAAAAAAAATTAGTCCCATTTTCTATGATTAAAATATCCTCAAAGTTACCATCACAATTTCATATTATATCATCACTACTAAACTAAACATTCAATAAATTTAGGGATAAATTATAAATATTTAATAAAAATGTATCCTTAAAATTTGCAAATGTGATTCTTTTCGTGGACTGAAGGGAGTCTGTTAACTAAGTAAAACCAAATTGGGTAATCGATTCAACTCTAGTGGGTCTTCCAATCAGTTCCTTCAAAACCGAACAATACTCCGAAGAAACAAATATATGGGTTCTCCCTACCAATTACATTCAACAAAATTTCCAACCAAAAATTGAACAATGCCAGAAAAATTATATACATACATGGATAGAATGTATAAAATGGGATAAAAAAACAAGAGAGAGTTATTAGTACCTTTAAATTGAAAAGCATTATTTCCACATGAATTTCGGATGAGAAATAAAGAAGAAGAGTGGTTTTTGGAAGTGGAAATTGGAAGTTTAACTGGGAAAGAACAGCATGCGTTAAGAGAGACAGAGGCTATGTCCATAGCTATGAAA
The DNA here is from genome assembly GCA_016801055.1 of Panax notoginseng. NCBI lineage: Eukaryota > Viridiplantae > Streptophyta > Magnoliopsida > Apiales > Araliaceae > Panax > Panax notoginseng. The sequence continues at coordinate 193,643,778 of CM029016.1, forward strand.
GTCTCTATGATTTGTTCGGATTTTTAAGCAAAGGGGTATTGTTAGGGTTTTAAGCAAAAAATCATGAAGGATGAATAAAAAGTGTAGGAAGGAGAAACGAAAATTGGCAAGGAAGAACTGCTCAAGTGATGCGACTTACGAGGGCTATCTTATTTTTTTGATTTATTTCAGTTTGATTTCAAATTTTTACTTTCTTTCTTTTCTTTTTAATCTTGTGCTACTTTTTAATCTTATTTTTTTTATTTATTTCAGTTTGATTTCAAATTTTTACTTTCTTTTTCTTTTCTTTTTAATCTTGTGCTACTTTTTATTTTTATTATTATTATTATTATTATTATTATTATTATTATTATTATTTATTTATTTATTGAGTAAAATACACTAACATCACAACCCCTCTAGTTTTTTAAGGGCAAAACTGTGACGCCCCCAAAAGAAGTTCATTCCATCCAACCTATTCTGAGTCGCCAAATACATGGTACAGAAACAACTACAACTTTATTAATACAACATAAAAACTGTGAGTGTAAATATTATCATCTAGACAATATCCACACTCAAATAAGTCCTCATTACAATTATTGGAACAATATTTTACAAAAAAAATGGTGTGGACTACTAAAACAACTTCCTAGAACCTTCATTCCATACCCCAACTAGTACCTGCTACATTCTCGCCTCCTGGGAAGAAAATGGAACAACAAGGAAAAGGGTGAGCTCAACTAGCCCAATAAAGAATATTATGACTAAGATAATATACAACAAATTATCGTTAGTCTTCAACAGGGAAAAATTTAATAGAATACAATAGACAACAAGTTTTAATTCATTATTCGCAGCGGAAAATAATAATTCATAGAGAAGTTACGTAGAGAATGAAATCTACGATTATCTATGAATTTAAAAACCCATCATCAACATTTTATCCCTGTAACATCAATCAATAAATATCTTGAATCAAATAGTCATCTTTGCACTACAGGCCAAAGATATCCATCAGTTGGTCATGTTCACCTCAACACCTGTTCATCTTTGCACTACGGGCCAAAGATATTCATCAGAAATTATTCATCTTTGCACTACAGGCCAAAGATATTCAGTTATCATCATTTAAGACTGATGATGATGAAAAATATTTTAAAAAAAACGAATCCAGTGAAACAAAATAACAAATATTAAGGATTCGTATTTCGATTTATCCATGTCCAAAAATACCTTATCATAGTGAAGTAAAATTCAAGAATGATCAAAACATGGATACAATCAAAGCTAGTATCCAGAATAGATATTTGGACGAAAAGAAGGAAATTTCATTTTTCGGTGAATAGTAACTCGTGAATAGTAACTCGTGAATAGTAACTCATGAATAGTAACTCATGAATAGTAACCCCGACATGAAAAGTTTTAAATTTGATAAAAATTCAGATCAATACTTCGGCATAATGATATTGAAGAAAATAATATCATTTAAGAAGAAATAGCATCCCTTACCTCGGAAAGACGGTACTTCTGACCGGAATACTAGATATAGTGCTGAAGGAAACTTGCACCATATAGCAACACTCAAAGTATTAAATACTCACAAAAATACGCTCGATATATAGAGAGAAATAGAGAGAAACTTGTGTTTCTGGTGTGATTTTCAATTCTAACCTAAGCACCCTATTTATAGGAAAATGCTTAGAACACCAAAGCAGAAAATTTAATATAATAATAATATATTTATCAAATTTTCCTTAGCCCACCTCTAGACATCTGATCTCAACTCATTTATATCACATGTTAGCCCACTTAAATGCCAAAAAACGTTTTTCTTCAAAATAATAAATAAAACTTTCAAAAATCAATTATTTCGGAACTTCAGAACTTCAATAATTCATAATAAATAGCACTTTTATCAGAAAATTCGAATCTCACGAGTTTTTATAGGAAATTCAATTCTCTACTACTTTGCAGAAGAAAGTTTTTCCAAATTCTAAACAGAAATTGACCGAAATTCACAAACGGGCGATTTTATAGTCAATAATAAATTTTCGGTCAAGAATTATGTCCACCAACACACAAAACATGTGTTAATCATTTAATGCCACAAAAATACTCTTCCTCCTCATATACTCATATATCCCACATTCATTGTAAAAATACCACCATCAATATATTATTAAAATAATATATTTAAATGAATTATTTTATCAGAAAAAGATAAAATATAAATTTTCAACAATTGTCACATTAAAAATTTTCTCCATCTATATCCACATAAAATCACTATTTTTCTCGTCATATAAATTAATAATTAATTATACACAAATAATATTACAGAATCACAGTACTGGCAACCAGGCCGTTCCCAGGAAAGAGGGGGCTTTCCAATAAGGATCTCTCCTTACTGGCGCGCAATTAGATGACCAAACCTCTCCTTAGACAGAACTTTCTAGACATTGCCAATAATGTTATCTAATAATATTATTCAGATAATATGAATTATTGCTCCGATAATAAAAAATACTGCGTAGTGACAATTATTGAAACAACAGTAATATAAAATATCAACGCAGCAATTATTGAATCAATAAAATACAATATTGAACAGTAATTACTGTAACAATTATTGAGTAGTGCCTTCTTTCGTAAGAATCAATAATTGGTGCAATATCGTGTGCTACTGTGCAACAACGCGTATTACTGTGTTTTAACCACCGGGTATTCCAACAGTATTAACGGTAACAACTACGCCGTTATTTATAAACAACTTATTTTTGTCGTTTTCTTCATCCAATCGCTTCCTATTATGGGGCCCACACAAGGCTGCGCCGTCGTACGAATATTCCCCGACAACAAGAATATTCCACGACCAAACAAATATTTCCCGACAACAATGAATATTTTAGGACCACTTGCTTATTTAAAATATTTGCGCATTTTATCCATAACTAACCACATTAATCAAATCAACTCTTACTATTTCAGAATAATAAATTTAAGAAATTAAATTTCATTTATTAATAATTTGGGGTCTTACAACCTCCCCTCCTTATGAAATTTCGTCCTCGAAATTGACATACGTACCTGGTGTTTCGAAAAGATGAGGATACCTCGCTTTCATTTCCGTTTCCAACTCCCAGGTCATTTCCTCAATAGCATGGTTTCTCCACAAAACTTTAACTTGTGGTATGACCTTCGTGCGTAGGACATGCTCCTTCTTATCCATGATCTTGACAGGTACCTCCTCGTACGTTAAGTCTTCAGCTATCTCATCCGGTTCTAACTCAATAACATGGTTCGGGTCTTTCACATATTTACGAAGCACAGATATATGAAAAACATTATGAACACGAGACATACTTGGAGGTAACGCAAGTCTATAGGCCACATTTCCTACTCGGTCAAGAATCTGAAATGGACCAATAAATCGTGGATTGAGCTTTCCTCTCTTTCCAAATCTTGTAACTCCTTTCCATGGAGCTACACGTAATAATACATGATCCCCAATGTCAAATTCCACGTCCTTTCGATGAAGATCCACATAACTCTTTTGTCGATCCTGTGCCGTTTGTATACGTTGTCGAATCGTTTGGATCTTCTCTGTAGTCATTCGTACCAACTCTGGTCCCAACAACGTTGCTTCTCCCACCTCATCCCAACATACTGGAGAGCGACACTTTCGTCCATACAATGCTTCAAAGGGAGCCACACCTATACTTGCCTGATAACTGTTGTTGTAGGAGAATTCCACCAATGGTAGGTACTTATCCCAACTTCCTTTGAAATCGAGGACACAAAGTCTTAATAGATCTTCAAGAGTTTGAATAGTCCTCTCTGATTGCCCGTCCGTTTGAGGATAGTATGCCGAACTGAACCGTAAATCCGTGCCCATAGCTTTTTGCAAGCTAACCCAAAATTTTGAAGTGAATCTTGGGTCACGATCCGAAACTATGGATACTGGCATGCCATGCAACCTTACAATCTCATTCACGTACATACTAGCAAGACGTTCAAGGGAATAAGTCTCCCGTATCGGCAAGAAATGAGCAGACTTGGTTAATCTATCAACTATAACCCAAATAGCATTTATACCTTGAGAAACCGTGGGAAGACCCGTAACAAAATCCATGGTAATGTGTTCCACTTCCATTTCGGAATCTCAAGTGGTTGCAATGGACCCTTTGGTACTTGATGCTCCGCCTTTACACGTTGACAAGTTAAACACCTCGAGATAAACTTTGCAATCTCTCTCTTCATATTGTTCCACCAAAATGTATGTCGAAGATCACGATACATTTTAGTACTTCCAAGATGGATTGCAAATGGTGTATTGTGTGCCTCCATCATGATCTTATACTTTAAATCAGAATCGTTAGGAACACAAAGTCTGGAGTGGACTCGAAGTATTCCTTCTTCATCGATTCTTGCTTCTGGAATAGCACCTTCTTGCACTTTCTTCTTCATACGCATCAGCTCCGGGTCTGTAGCTTGAGCAACTTTAACTTTATCGATTAAAGTTGGTTCTACGCGTATACTTGACATCATCGCACTCGTTCTTGCATATAATCTTCTACTCAACGCGTCAGCTACCACGTTTGCTTTTCCAGGATGGTATTGAATAGTGTGGTCGTAATCTTTTAACAGCTCAAGCCAACGTCATTGCCGCATGTTGAGTTCTTTCTGAGTGAAGAAATATTTGAGGCTTTTATGGTCTGAATATATCTCCACCTTCTTCCCATATAGATAGCGCCTCCAGATCTTTAGTGCGAAAACGACTGCTGCCAACTCTAGATCATGAGTAGGATAATTCCTCTAATATTCTTTAAGTTGTCGCGAGGCATAGGCTATGACTTTCCCACGTTGCATGAGAACACATCCTAACCCTTTGCCTGAAGCATCGCTGTAGATAACAAATCCATCCGAACCAGATGGTATTGTCAGAACATGTGCCGAAATGAGTCTCCTCTTGAGTTCTTGAAAACTCTTCTCACAATCCTCGCTCCAACCGAATTTTGTATCCTTCCGAGTCAGCTGAGTTAACGGAGTAGCGATTCGAGAAAATCCTTCCACAAATCTCCGATAATAACCAGCTAAGCCTAGAAAGCTACGTACTTCGATTACTGACTTAGGTTGCTCTCAACTGTGACTCATATCCCAATCTTGGATAGTACGTCACAATGACACCTATCAGTTTACTACCGCACGAATATGGCGTCCCCTACGGAAAGTTTGGCTTCAGTGCATTTCGCAAAGGAAGTCACCAGATAAAGGCTCGGGTACAAACTTCTACAGTTAGGTTTTTAACTCCTGAAGTTCAATAGGAGTCATTCAATATGAGATTTTAGAAATGGGTTTTGTACCGGGTTCAAAGTCGATACAAAATTCAATATCACACTCTGGGAATAAGCCAGGAAATTCTTCAGGAAATACGTCAAAATTTTTACTAACAACAGAAATATCATTCAAATCTGACGTATTTTTGTTCAAGTCCATGACATGGCTAAGAAAGCTTGATATCCGTTTTTCAATAAACGAATGACTTTACGGCTTGATATGAAAGAGTTTGACTTCAATGGTTTGGTTGCTTGAATTCGAATAACAGGTTGCTTAGGAATATGAAAACTAACAACCTTACGAAAATAATTAATTTTGGCATGATGAGTAGTTAACCAATCAATTCCTAAAATCACATCAAAAGCAAGTATCTTTAAAGAGATAAGGTCAATAGATAATGTGATAGTGCCAACTTGGATCAAACAAGATTTATAAACAGTGGATGTAACGAAAGTTTCTCCTAACGGAGTTTCAACAGATAAGTCAAAGTCTAATTTCTCCGGAGTCAAGTTTAAACGTTGAGCACAAGCAGGAGAAATAAATGAATGGGTAGCACCGGTATCTAGTAAGGTATAGACTTCGTAAAAATTTATAATTAACTAACCCGTGCTAACTTCGTTGGGGTTCCTCGCATTCTGACCAGCCACGACAAACGCTCTTCCAGGAACCGTTGACTTTGACTTTTCTGGGGCAGCCTTTTGAGTCACCGTCCCCGCTGAACTTGGTTTTGCTATCGTACAATCTCGAGCGATATGTCCTTCCTTTCCACAATTATAGCATACCTTGACTGTTGTGGACAGTTTGGGCTGATATGTCCCTCTTTTCCACATTTATAGCATATGACCGGTGGTCGTTCTCCTCCCTTGGAACCAGTTGCTGCTGGTGCTGACGTCGTCGTATTATCATTGTTGAATCTCCTCTTTTTAAAATCTCCTCCTAACTCGATTCTTCTATTTTCATAGCCACGATTACCACCAGAGTGGTTGCCGTTCTTGTCTGTACTTTTCTTTCTCCGCTGGTTATCATTGTTCTGATGACTGTTGTCACCGATATGATCCTGGTTGTGGTCCCTCGGTTGACCGTACTCGTTATCTCGCTCCAACAATTGAGCCCTGTTGACAACATCTGAATAGAGAGAAAATTTATGAGAAATGAGATATTGACGTATGCCGGGTTTCAAACCTCTCAGAAACATCCGCGTCATACGTTCCTCATTCTCCACCAAATGAGGTGCAAACCTGGACAACTCTGCAAACTTCGCCTCGTACTGGGACACCGTCATGTTATTCTGCTCCAGTCTAATAAACTCTACCTCCTTCATATGACGAATACTTTCAGGAAAGTACTTGTCATTGAATAGTTTCTGAAATGTCTCCCAAGACATGCTGAGTGCGGCTGGATGGGTACGCTTCACAGATTCCCACCAGTAGTCTGCCTCGCCACGGAACATAAAGGTGGCGAATGGAACCTTCTGTTCCTCCGTGCATCCCAAGACATCAAATATCTTGGTAATTTGCTTGACCCATGTCTCCGCCTTAATCGGATCTGGATTTCCCCAGAATTCTGGTGGTCCCAACTCTTTGAACTGCTTGGCTGTGACCAGCTGTGCGTTGCCATTGTTTCTTCCTATATTTTGAACAGGAATCTCCTTCGTCTGGTTTTGCATGAATCGCAAAAAGCTTCTAAACATCTCATCGTTCATCGTCTGCTCAGTGGTGTTGTTCACAGGAGGAACATTGCCAGCCTGTTGCACGTTCTCCACGTTGGTGAGTACAGGTGTCTCCACGGTTTCATTTACTCCACTGTTAACATTCTCAGTCGACATTCTCAAATACTGCCATAAAACAAGGGTTAATTTAACAAATTAACAAATCACATAATATCCCTATATTATGACTGACCAACAAATAAGCTTAGGTAGGACACACTAGCGAAGGATTTACTCGTCTCTCCCCTCCTAGTTCTATTCCCCGATCTCCGCCAGAGATCATATCCCTAAGCTCTGATACCAACTGTGACGCCCCCAAAATAGGTCCATTCCATCCAACCTATTCTGAGTCGCCAAATACATGGTACAGAAACAAATACAACTTTATTAATACAACATGAAAATTGTGAGTGTAAATATTGTCATCTAGACAATATCCACACTCAAATAAGTTCTCATTACAATTATTGGAATAATATTTTACAAAAAAAATGGTGAGGACTACTAAAACAACTTCCTAGAACTTTCATTCCATACCCCGACTAGTACCTGCTACATTCTCGCCTCCTGAGAAGAAAATGGAACAACAAGGAAAAGGGTGAGCTCAACTAGCCCAGTAAAGAATATTATGACTAAGATAATATACAACAAATTATCGTTAGTCTTCAATAGAGAAAAAATTAATAGAATACAATAGACAACAAGTTTTAATTCATTATTCGCAGCGGAAAATAATATTTCATAGAGAAGTTACGTAGAGAATGAAATCTACGATTATCTATGAATTTAAAAACCCATCATCAACATTTTATCCCTGTAACATCAATCAATAAATATCTTGAATCAAATAGTCATCTTTGCACTACAGGCCAAAGATATCCATCAGTTGGTCATGTTCACCTCAACACCTGTTCGTCTTTGCACTACGGGCCAAAGATATTCATCAGAAATTATTCATCTTTGCACTACAGGCCAAAGATATTCAGTTATCATCATTTAAGACTGAGGATGATGAAAAATATTTTAAAGAAAACGAATCCAGTGAAGCAAAATAACAAATATTACGGATTCGTATTTCGATTTATCCATGTCCAAAAATACCTTATCATAGTGAAGTAAAATTCAAGAATGATCAAAACATGGATACAATCAAAGCTAGTATCCAGAATAGATATTTAGACGAAAAGAAGGAAATTTCATTTTTCGGTGAATAGTAACTCGTGAATAGTAACTCGTGAATAGTAACTCATGAATAGTAACTCATGAATAGTAACCCCGACATGAAAAGTTTTAAATTTGATAAAAATTCAGATCAATACTTTGGCATAATGATATTGAAGAAAATAATATCATTTAAGAAGAAATAACATCCCTTACCTCGGAAAGACGGTACTTCTGACTAGAATACTAGATATAGTGCTGAAGGAAACTTGCACCGTATAGCAACACTCAAAGTATTAAATACTCACAAAAATACGCTCGATATATAGAGAGAAATAGAGAGAAACTTGTGTTTCTGGTGTGATTTTCAATTCTAACCTAAGCACCCTATTTATAGGAAAATGCTTAGAACACCAAAGTAGAAAATTTAATATAATAATAATATATTTATCAAATTTTCCTTAGCCCACCTCTAGACATCTGATCTCAACCCATTTATATCACATGTTAGCCCACTTAAATGCCAAAAAACGTTTTTCTTCAAAATAATAAATAAAACTTTCAAAAATCAATTATTTCAGAACTTTAGAACTTCAATAATTCATAATAAATAGCCCTTTTATCAGAAAATTCGAATCTCGCGAGTTTTTATAGGAAATTCAATTCTCTACTACTTTGCAGAAGAAAGTTTTTCCAAATTCTAAACAGAAATTGACCGAAATTCATAAACGGGCGATTTTATAGTCAATAATAAATTTTCGGTCAAGAATTATGTCCACCAACACACAAAACATGTGTTAATCATTTAATGCCACAAAAATACTCTTCCTCCTCATATACTCATATATCCCACATTCATTGTAAAAATACCACCATCAATATATTATTAAAATAATATATTTAAATGAATTATTTTATCAGAAAAAGATAAAATATAAATTTTCAACAATTGTCACATTAAAAATTTTCTCCATCTATATCCACATAAAATCACTATTTTTCTCGTCATATAAATCAATAATTAATTATACACAAATAATATTACAGAATCACAGTACTGGCAACCAGGCCGTTCCCAGGAAAGAGGGGGCTTTCTAATAAGGATCTCTCCTTACTGGCGCGCAATTAGATGACCAAACCTCTCCTTAGACAGAACTTTCTAGACATTACCAATAATGTTATCTAATAATATTATTCAGATAATATGAATTATTGCTCCGATAATAAAAAATACTGCGTAGTGACAATTATTGAAACAACAGTAATATAAAATATCAACGCAGCAATTATTGAATCAATAAAATATAATATTGAACAGTAATTACTGTAACAATTATTGAGTAGTGCCTTCTTTCGTAAGAATCAATAATTGGTACAATATCGTGTGCTACTGTGCAACAACGCGTATTACTGTGTTTTAACCACCGGGTATTCCAACAGTATTAACGGTAACAACTACGCCGTTATTTATAAACAACTTATTTTTGTCGTTTTCTTCATCCAATCACTTCCTGTTATGGGGCCCACACAAGGCTGCGCCGTCGTACGAATATTCCCCGACAACAAGAATATTCCACGACCAAACAAATATTCTCCGACAACAATGAATATTTTAGGACCACTTGCTTATTTAAAATATTTACGCATTTTACCCATAACTAACCACATTAATCAAATCAACTCTTACTATTTCAGAATAATAAATAGAGGAAATTAAATTTTATTTATTAATAATTTGGGGTCTTACAAAAACTAAGAATTTAGTCACTATAGTTGGCCCATTTTATTTATTTCAAAACTGAACTTTTAATTTTTTGAATTACCTCGTTATACTAATTAAAATTTTACAATTGGATCATTTTGTTAACTCAAGCTCAGTTCTGTTAAATTGAACGTGAATTTTTTTTTACGTGGCGTTTTAACAGAAAAGAAAAAAGGACTCAACTTTGAACCAGACAAAACAACTCATTTTCTCTTTCATTATAAACTCACGCATTTGGGTTTTTGCAAACAAGGGTTCTAGTTGAACACACCTAACTTGGAGATCAATTCGCCAAAATCAACCAGGAAAATTAGGGTTATTACTATATTTCATATCTTCAAAGCATTCGAACACCCAGGGGAACGTTAATGGCATCTTGTCTTAGTCGATCGTCATCAATTGCTGCAAAAAGGGTGGAAACTTTCAACAGTTTTTCTGCATCAGTTTAAAGTCTCCACAAGAATCAAAAATCAAAGGGAATAACGTTCTATTTATAAGGTATGTATTATTTTCTGGTTATACTCCTCTTCGCCTCATTGATTTCTTCATTCGTTTAATACTGCAAACTAGGGTTCCAACTCAGTCTATGTCAAATAAGGAGATTGATTCGGCCAAAATCAAAGGGAAAAATTAGGGTTTTTCATCTTCTCAAACCATTTGAGCACCTAAAAGGTTGTTAATGGCATCTTCATATAGTAGATCCTCGTCGGTTATTAAAAAGATGGTAGAATATTTTTGTGGTGTATCTGTATCCATTTGTGTCTCCACAAAGAACAAATCAAAGGGACGAAGTGTAATAACCTATTTTTTTTAATTAAATATTAATTGATTTTATCTTATACAATAATGTTTAAATTGGAAAAGGTAAATGATTTTGTTTCCCTCTTTTCTTCCTTGTTTTGTTTGGAAAATTAAATTCTTTTAGTAGATAATTAAATAACTGATTAAATTAAAATTGAGGAAGATAATTCTTTTTTGTTAAAGTCTTGTGGTAAAATCATTCGGAGCGGGAAGCTACTTGGGAGATAGAGGAGTCTATTCGAGCGGAGTATCCGCATCTTTTGATAATTAGGTACGTTCATTCTTTTGATTTCGGGGACGGAATCCTTTTTAAGGGGTAGGAGATGTAATACATAGTAAAAATAAAATAAAATAAAATAATAAATAAATAAAATAATTAAATAATATTTAAATTCATATTTTAATTGTGCTTTTCTTATGTCTGGGTCAATTTGTATTTAATTTGTGTTGACTATAATAAGTATGTGATTATTAATTTGGGCTTTTATACTAATTGGGTCTAATTTGTATTTGGGTAATATTAAAATCTTATTAAAATTAGGAGACACAATAAGATATATAAATAAACAAATAAAACCTAATTAGACTCTCATAAGCTTTATACGTGACTGAGGGAAAAGAGAAATATGAAGTAGAAATCGGCTGAATTTTTTTTCACAATTGTTGATACCAGACGAAAGGAAAAGATAAGGAAAATTGATTGAGGTAAAATCTTTATTTGTTCATAAATATTATATGTATGTATCAAAATAGCGGTGATAGTTGCTGCTGAAATTGTTTGGTTGGAAATCGTGCCATGTATATATATAATAGCAATGATGGGAGTATGGTAATATATATTAGTATATATATAAATTGTTTGCTTTGTCAAGTATTATATATAAATAAGGTACGGTTTTGTAAAAAAAAAAAAGTTATCATGATGCGAAAAGACAAGCTACTGTAAGTAATAAGGAGTGGATTCGTTATATATATATATATATATATATATATATATATATATATATATATATATATATATATATATATATATACGGTAAGGATCAAGAGCATCCACTTTAAAGAGCAACCAAAGCATCCAACTCAAAACGACGTAGTTTTGGAGGGACGAGATGACATTTTTGTAAATACGTGAGGGACGCGGTGGCATTTTTGTAAATACAATGCCACCGCGTATTTACAAAAATGTCACCGCGTCCCTCCAAAACTACGTCGTTTTGATAAGTGGATGTTATTTAAGGCCTGATTGCTCTTTAAGGTGGATACTCTTGAACCTTACCGTATATATATATATATATATATATATATATATATATATATATATATATAGTATATTTCGTTAATTTTAGTTAATTTAAATTATATATATTATATATTAATAAACTTTTGGCCATGAACTTATAAACGGAATTAGTAAATTAAATTGAAGTTTATATTTTAATTTGAATTAATTAATTTTGTGGACATAGTTATAAAAGTTTTAATAATAAATTTAATAATATTATGTTATTAATGATTGGATTGTAATAAAATCTTATTAAATTATTTAAATTGAACGGAAAGAATTTAAAGAGTTATACTTAGTATATAAATTTTGGAGTATTAATAATTGATTTAAGGCGATGATTAAATGTACCTTGAATGAATTGCAAATTATTTTGGAGTTTATGAGTTGGATTATATTTAATTTGAGATGAATATGTTTAGGTGGTGAATAACGTTTCGTATTTGATATTGTTGGCACTTGAGGGTAAGATTTTGTGTAGTGTGCTATAAATGGGTTGGAAGTATCAGGTACGGATTTCGTACTCTTTCAGCGACATTCTTGTTAAATTTGTTTTGTTCGTTTTGTCCCTTATTTCGAATTTCGTTAATCTTTCACATAATTGTTTCTTGTGAAATTAATGTATTAATTTCATTTTAAAGTTGATACATATGACTCGTATTTGTACTCTTTGAATTAGGTTATCATGTTTAGTACTATTTATTTTTGATAATTGTAGAGCAGTACATGTTGTTACCTTCTTTTTGAGACCTTGTGACTATAATTTGATTTGGTTCAACATGTACATATAGAACTCTTTTGTTGGTATTATGTTGCATGTGTTGTGACATGATATTTTTGTTAGAATATATCGTAGGGTATACTTGAGCTATAACCACCTGTGGGGGTACCACATGCATGTTTTCTTGGCACGAGAGGCATGACACTTTCTGTGGCGGTATGATTAGTCCACGCGTCTCCGTTTTAGGCTCCGGAAGAAGTGGGCTATTTGGTGTTTTGTTATGGGAGGCGTATGAGTTAACCCTAGTTTTCTGTTCTGCGGATTTGTGATGTTGTGCCAAACATACCTATCCGATTTACATACATTTGGATTCGCGGTCCAATATGTGATTTGCCTGTGTGACATTATTTTGATTGCTTGTATGACATCATTTGATTTGCCTGTGTGACATTATTTTGACTTGTCTGTGTGACAAGGTATATTTCTGAGCTCATTTGATATGAAATAACACTCAACCATTTGATTCAGCCCATTATTACATTGTATTAATTTTGTTTGTTTCTATTCAGTTCAATTCATTAAGTTAGTTACTTTATTTCATTATTTCTTTATTCTTCTATTGGTTTCGTCAATTCTGTTGATTCAGATATATTCCATTAAGATCTTTGGATATTATATTTTCGTCAGTATTTACACTTGAGGCTTTGTTCAGTATTTTGTCTCAATTATTTTCGTATATCAGTTGTATATCTTTTGTATATCTGTATTCGTACTGGGCAATTGGCTCATGCTGTGTTTTTCTTCCAACAGGTTTGCAGGGGTGATTCAGGGATAGTGTGATGAGAGTGTTGCCTTTGACCATCTAAGTTGATTCAAATTTTAAGTTTTGATTATTTTGACTTTATTTGGAGAATTGTATTTAGTACTTCATTAATGGATCACCACTATTAATATTTTGAGGTTATTAGTGCTCTGTTTATTTATTTTGAGGTTTGTTGTACTTTGCACGTGACCTCCCTTTCCTTTTCAGGAAGGGGGTGTTACACGAAGGTTCTATGGATGTCGTTTTTACCCAGTAAGTACATTTTAGGTATAAATTTGTATATTATTGTAATGTATCTTGGATTTAAGTTGGTTGAAAGTTTTTTTCTTTTACAGGAAATATTGTGAATTTTTTCAATGGTAGGACATAAGTTCCCAAAATGAAGTTCATGATAGTGGTTGCAGTGAAATGGGTTATGTTTCAATGAATGAAGATGGACTCAATTTGCTGAGGAACAAAACAAGAAAGCTGAAAGAGAAGTTGAATAATTTGAAAAGGGAGACCTTAAAATTGGAGTTGGAAACTGTTAGATTAGGAGATGCAAATAAGAAATTACAATTGTATGCAATATTGTTATTATTATTATTATTATTATTATTATTATTATTATTATTATTATTATTATTATTATTATTAATATAATTATATTATTAATATTACTATTATAATTATAATAATATTATAATTATAATAAATATTATAATAATTATAATAATTATTATTTTTACTAATTATTATAATAATTATTATTACTATTACTATTACTATTATAATTATAATTACTATAATAATAATAATAATAATAATTATTATTAATATTATTAATATTATTACTATTATTATAATAATTATTATAATAATAATAATAATAATAATAATAATTATTATTATTAGTATTGTTATTATTGTTATTATTATTATTATAATATAATTATTATTATAATAAAATAATAATAATTATTATAATTATTCTAATAATAATAATTATTTTTATAAATATTATTATTATTATTACTACTATTATAATAATAATAATTATTATTATAGTAGTAATTATTATTATTATTATAATTATCATTATTGTTATTATTATTGTTATTTGATTTGGGCGAAAATTTTAAGGGTGAATTTGATTTGAGTGGAAATTTTTAGTGTAAGATGAAATGTTAGCCTTTAGATTAAGTTGGAAGAATTGAGATGAAGTCTGAACCGTCCTTGTGATTTGTCAAATGAAAGATTCAAATTTGGTTTTGTTTTATTATATAGATGTATTCATGGAATTTTAAGCATTTAAAGTTATGTAATGAAGTTATGTTTTCATTTTATGACTTTGTAAGCATTATAAGCCATGTACCATGAAGTTATTGTAATGTATTGTGTACTTTAATGAAATTTAATGCATTATATCTCAAGTTTTGTAATATATGTTGAGTAAATGGAAATGAAAAGAATGCATGCCTTGTATATCTTATGTATTGTGTATTGTGAAATGTATGCCCTGTTAATATAATGTATTGTGTATTGTGAAATGTATTGTTTGGTTGATATAACTTACCTATTGAATAAAATGCATGTCATTTTTGTTTGTATTTTTAAAGATGATTTAGAAAAGGAGAAAGTCCCTCCTCATTTAGGATGCCTTTTGTTAATCAATTGTTTGATAATAATGTAAGCAATGAGGAAGAATAACAGGAAAATGCTCAATAGAGGTGGCAGGGAAATGTGGAAAAGAGGGATAATGTGCATGAGGAGCAAGGGAATAGAGAACAATTTGCATGTCATGTTCATTGCAAGCCCTGTTCCAAACTCCATTTCAAAGTAAAAGAGGAAGAAGAGGGTGATCAAATGTTTGGACAAACTTATAGGGTAGTTAATGATGAGCAACCCAAATGGCTAGAATTCAAACTCAACTGCACATGTAATATGACATTCAAACTGCACATGCAGTGTGACGCCCCCAAATTAGGTATACACAACCCATTCTGAGTCGCCACATACATGATGTGACGCCCCAAAATAGGTATACAACACCCATTCTGAGTTGTCAAAATACATGGTACAGAAATAATTACAACTTTATTAATACAACATAAAAACTGTGAGTTTAAATACAAATATTGTCATCTAGACAATATTCACATTCAAATAAGTCCTCATTACAATTATTAATATACTATTTTACAGAATAGTGAGGACTGCTAGAACCACTTCTAGAATCATCATTCCACACTCTAACTAGTACTCGCTACATTCTCACTTCCTGAGAAGAAAAATGGGACAACAAGGAAAAGGGTGAGCTCAACTAGCCCAGTAAAGAACATTATGACTAAGATAATATAAAACAAATTATCGTTAGTCTTCAACAGGGAAAAATCTAATAGAATACAATAGACAACAATTTTTAATTCAATATTCGCAGCGAAAACAATAATTCATAGAAGAATTACGTAGAGAATGAAATCTACTATTATTTATGAATTTAAAAGTCCATCATCAATATTTTATTCCTGTAACATAAATCAATATATATCTGAAATCAAATATTCATCTTTGCACTACAGGCCAAAGATATTTACCAGTTGGTCATGTTCATCTAAACACCTGCTCATCTTTGCACTACGAGCCAAAGATATTCATCAGAAATCATTAATCTTTGCACTACAGGCCAAAGATATTCAATTGTATCATCATTTAGGACTAAGAATGATGAAAAATATTTTAAAGAAAACGAATCTAGTGAAACAAAATAATAAATATTAAGGATTCGTATTTCAGCTATTCCATGTCCAAAAATACCTCATAAATAATTATAGTGGAGTAAAATTCAAGAATGATCAAAACATGGATACAATCAAAGCTAGTATCCATAATATATATTTTGGACAAAAAGAAGAAAATTTTATTTTTTGGTGAATAGTACCGTATTTGTGAATAGTGCCCTATACGTGAATAGTAACCCCGACACAAAAAGTTTCAAATTTGATAAAAAAAAATTCAGATCAATACTTCGGCATAATGATATTGAAGAAAATAATATCATTTAAGAAGAAATAACATCCCTTACCTCGTAAAGACAATACTTCTAGTTGAAACACCGGATATAGGCTTTGACTTGAACTTGTACCGTATAGCAACACTCAAAGTATTAAAATACTCACAAGAATACGCTTAATATATCGAGAGAGAAAGAGAGAGAAATCTTTAGTTTCTGGTGTGATTTTCAATTCTAACCTAAGCACCTTATTTATAGGAAAATGCTTAGAACACCAAAGCAGAAAATTTAATATAATATAATTATATTTACAAAATTGTCAAGCCCACCTCTTGAATTTGAATTCAGCCACCTTGCACATGCTTAATGCAGCCCACCAAGCAAAAACACGATTTTGTAATTAAAAATAATTAAAACTTTCAAAAATCAATTATTTCGGAACTTCAGAACTTCAATAATTCATAATAAATGACCCTTTTGTCAGAAAAATTCAAACCACATGTCTTTTTCATAGGAAATTCCATTCTCTACAACTTTGCAGAAGAAATTTTTTCAAAATTCCAAACAAAAATTAACCGAAATCCATAAACGGGCGATTTTACAAGCTATAATCAAATTTCAGTCAAGAAATGGAGTCCACCGACACACAAAACATGTGTTAATCATTTAATATAACAAAAATACTCTTTCTCCTCATATAATCATATATCCACATTCATTGTAAAAATATCACAATTATTATATTATTAAAATATAATAATATATTTAAATGAATTATTTTATCAGAAAAGATAAAATATTAATTTTCAACAATTGTCATATTAAAAATTTTCTCCATCTATATCCACATAAAATCAATATTTTCCTTATCATATAAATTAATAATTAATTATTCACAAATAATATTACAGAATCACAATACTGACAACCAGGCAGTTCTCAGGAAAGAGGGGGCTTTCCAATAAGGATTTCTCCTTACTGACGCGCAATTAGGTGACCAAACCTCTCCTTAGACAGAACTTTCTAGACATTACCAATAATATTATCTAATAATATTATTCCGATAATGAAAAATACTGTGTAGTGACAATTATTGAAACAACAGTAATATAAAATATCAACGTAGCAATTATTGAATCAATAAAATAAAATACTGAACAGTAATTACTGTAACAATTATTGAGTAGTGCCTTCTTACGTAAGAATCAATAATTGGTGCAATACCGTGTGCTACTGTGCAACGCGTATTATTGTGTTTTAACCACTGGGTATTCCAACAGTATTAACGGTAACAACTACGCCGTTATTTATAAATAACTTATACTTGTCGTTTTCTTCATCCAATCGCTTTCCCTTATGGGGCCCATAAAAGACTGCGCCGTCATACGAATATTCCCCGACAGGAAGAATATTTCACGACCAAACGAATATTCCCCGACAACAATGAATATTTTATAACCACTTGCTTTTTTGAAATATTTTCACATTTTATCCATAACTAACCACATTAATCAAATCAACCCTTACTATTTTAAAATGATAAATAGATAAAATTAAATTTTATTTATTAATAATTTGGGGTCTTACACATGATACATAATTTAAATACAAACTTGATTTATACAACTGTCGTGCAAAATACGACAACACAATAGCTGAGTTTCAAAACAAATATTGTCTCGTAGACAATATTTAAATTCAAATAAAGTCCTCATTATAATTATTTTCACACTATTTTATAGAATAGTGAGGACTACTATAGCAACTATCTTGGACTGTCACTCCATTCTCCAACTAGTCCCAGCTATATTCTCATTTTTTGAAGAGAACAATGAAAGAAAAGGGCGAGCTCAACTAGCCCAGTAAAGAATATTATGACTAAGATAATGTAGAATAAATTATCCTTAGTCTTTAATAGTGTAAAAACTGATAGAATACAATAGACAACAAGTTTAACTACAGCGGAACAAACAATCTATTAGAAGAATTAAGTAGAGCATGATGTCTACTATCTTTTATGATTTAAAAGTTCATCATCAATATTTTATCTCTGTAATACATCTCAATAAATAATCCACATCACCGAATTATCCATGCACTCCTGGCTAAGGATAGTGGTTAGTATCACATCCACGAATTATCCATGCACTACGGGCCAATGATATTCGTTATTATCACATCTGTAAGACCCCAAATTATTAATAAATAAAATTTAATTCCTCTATTTATTATTTTGAAATAGTAAGGGTTGATTTGATTAATGTGGTTAGTTATGGGTAAAATGCGCAAATATTTTAAATAAGCAAGTGGTCCTAAAATATTCATTATTGTCGGGGAATATTTGTTTGGTCGTGGAATATTCTTGCTATCGGGGAATATTCGTACGACGGCGCAGCCTTGTGTGGGCCCCATAACAGGAAGCGATTGGATGAAGAAAACGACAAAAATAAGTTGTTTATAAATAACGGCGTAGTTGTTACCGTTAATACTGTTGGAATACCCGGTGGTTAAAACACAGTAATACGCATTGTTGCACAGTAGCACACGATATTGCACCAATTATTGATTCTTACGAAAGAAGGCACTACTCAATAATTGTTACAGTAATTACTGTTCAATATTGTATTTTATTGATTCAATAATTGCTGCGTTGATATTTTATATTACTGTTGTTTTAATAATTGTCACTACGCAATATTTTTTATTATCGGAGCAATAATTCATATTATCTGAATAATATTATTAGATAACATTATTGGCAATATCTAGAAAGTTCTGTCTAAGGAGAGGTTTGGTCATCTAATTGCGCGCAAGTAAGGAGAGATCCTTATTGGAAAGCCCCCTCTTTCCTGGGAACGACCTGGTTGCCAGTACTGTGATTCTGTAATATTATTTGTGTATAATTAATTATTGATTTATATGACGAGAAAAATAGTGATTTTATGTGGATATAGATGGAGAAAATTTTTAATGCGACAATTGTTGAAAATTTATATTTTATCTTTTTCTGATAAAATAATTCATTTAAATATATTATTTTAATAATATATTGATGGTGGTATTTTTACAATGAATGTGGGATATACGAGTATATGAGGAGGAAGAGTATTTTTGTGACATTAAATGATTAACACATGTTTTGTGTGTTGGTGGACATAATTCTTGACCGAAAATTTATTATTGACTATATAATCGTCCGTTTGTGAATTTCGGTCAATTTCTGTTTAGAATTTGGAAAAACTTTCTTCTGCAAAGTTGTAGAGAATTGAATTTCCTATAAAAACTCGCGAGATTCGAATTTTCTGATAAAAGGGCTATTTATTATGAATTATTGAAGTTCTGAAGTTCCGAAATAATTGATTTTTGAAAGTTTTATTTATTATTTTGAAGAAAAACATTTTTTGGCATTTAAGTGGGCTAACATGTGATATAAATGGGTTGAGATCAGATGTCTAGAGGTGGGCTAAGGAAAATTTGATAAATATATTATTATTATATTAAATTTTCTGCTTTGGTGTTCTAAGCATTTTCCTATAAATAGGGTGCTTAGGTTAGAATTGAAAATCACACCAGAAACACAAGTTTCTCTCTATTTCTCTCTATATATCGAGCGTATTTTTGTGAGTATTTGATACTTTGAGTGTTGCTATACGGTGCAAGTTTCCTTCAGCACTATATCTAGTATTCCAGTCAGAAGTACCGTCTTTCCGAGGTAAGGGATGTTATTTCTTCTTAAATGATATTATTTTCTTCAATATCATTATGCCGAAGTATTGATCTGAATTTTTATCAAATTTGGAACTTTTCATGTCGGGGTTACTATTCATGAGTTACTATTCATGAGTTACTATTCACGAGTTACTATTCACGAGTTACTATTCACTGAAAAATGAAATTTCCTTCTTTTCGTCCAAATATCTATTCTGGATACTAGCTTTGATTGTATCCATGTTTTGATCATTCTTGAATTTTACTTCACTATGATAAGGTATTTTTGGACATGGATAAATCGAAATACGAATCCTTAATATTTGTTTTTTTGCTTCACTGGATTCGTTTTCTTTAAAAAATTTTTCATCATCCTCAGTCTTAAATGATGATAACTGAATATCTTTGGCCTGTAGTGCAAAGATGAATAATTTCTGATGAATATCTTTGGCCCGTAGTGCAAAGATGAACAGGTGTTGAGGTGAACATGACCAACTGATGGATATCTTTGGCCTGTAGTGCGAAGATGACTATTTGATTCAAGATATTTATTGATTGATGTTACAGGGATAAAATGTTGATGATGGGTTTTTAAATTCATAGATTATCGTAGATTTCATTCTCTACGTAACTTCTCTATGAATTATTATTTTCCGCTGCGAATAATGAATTAAAACTTGTTGTCTATTGTATTCTATTAAATTTTTCCCTGTTGAAGACTAACGATAATTTGTTGTATATTATCTTAGTCATAATATTCTTTACTGGGCTAGTTGAGCTCACCCTTTTCCTTGTTGTTCCATTTTCTTCTCAGGAGGCGAGAATGTAGCAGGTACTAGTCGGGGTATGGAATGAAGGTTCTAGGAAGTTGTTTTAGTAGTCCTCACCATTTTTTTTGTAAAATATTGTTCCAATAATTGTAATGAGGACTTATTTGAGTGTGGATATTGTCTAGATGACAATAATTACACTCATAGTTTTTATGTTGTATTAATAAAGTTGTAGTTGTTTCTGTACCATGTATTTGGCGACTCAGAATAGGTTGGATGGAATGGACCTATTTTGGGGGCGTCACAGTTAGTATCAGAGCTTAGGGATATGATCTATGGCGGAGATCGGGGAATAGAACTAGGAGGGGAGAGACGAGTAAATCCTTCGCTAGTGTGTCCTACCTAAGCTTATTTGTTGGTCGGTCATAATATAGGGATATTATGTGATTTGTTAATTTGTTAAATTAACCCTTGTTTTATGGCAGTATTTGAGAATGTCGACTGAGAATGTTAACAGTGGAGTAAATGAAACCGTGGAGACACCTGTACTCACCAACGAGGAGAACGTGCAACAGGCTGGCAATGTTCCTCCTGTGAACAACACCACTGAGCAGACGATGAACGATGAGATGTTTAGAAGCTATTTGCGATTCATGCAAAACCAGACGAAGGAGATTCCTGTTCAAAATATAGGAAGAAACAATGGCAACGTACAGCTGGTCACAGCCAAGCAGTTCAAAGAGTTGGGACCACCAGAATTCTGGGGAAAGCCAGATCCGATTAAGGCGGAGACATGGGTCAAGCAAATTACCAAGATATTTGATGTCTTGGGATGCACGGAGGAACAGAAGGTTCCATTCGCCACCTTTATGTTCCGTGGCGAGGCAGACTACTGGTGGGAATCTGTGAAGCGTACCCATCCAGCCGCACTCAGCATGTCTTGGGAGACATTTCAGAAACTATTCAATGACAAGTACTTTCCTGAAAGTATTCGTCATATGAAGGAGGTAGAGTTTATTAGACTGGAGCAGAATAACATGACGGTGTCCCAGTACGAGGCGAAGTTTGCAGAGTTGTCCAGGTTTGCACCTCATTTGGTGGAGAATGAGGAACGTATGACACGGATGTTTCTGAGAGGTTTGAAACCCGACATACGTCAATATCTCATTTCTCATAAATTTTCTCTCTATTCAGATGTTGTCAACAGGGCTCAATTGTTGGAGCGAGATAACGAGTACGGTCAACCGAGGGACCACAACCAGGATCATATCGGTGACAACAGTCATCAGAACAATGATAACCAGCGGAGAAAGAAAAGTACAGACAAGAACGGCAACCACTCTGGTGGTAATCGTGGCTATGAAAATAGAAAAATCGAGTCAGGAGGAGATTTTAAAAAGAGGAGATTCAACAATGATAATACGACGACGTCAGCACCAGCAACAACTGGTTCCAAGGGAGGAGAATGACCACCGGTCATATGCTATAAATGTGGAAAAGAGGGACATATCAGCCCAAACTGTCCACAACAGTTCAAGGTATGCTATAATTGTGGAAAGGAAGGACATATCGCTCGAGATTGTACGATAGCAAAACCAAGTTCAGCGGGGACGGTGACTCAAAAGGTTGCCCCAGAAAAGTCAAAGTCAACGGTTCCTGGAAGAGCGTTTGTCGTGGCTGGTCAGAATGCGAGGAACCCCAACGAAGTTAGCACGGGTTAGTTAATTATAAATTTTTACGAAGTCTATACCTTACTAGATACCGATGCTACCCATTCATTTATTTCTCCTGCTTGTGCTCAACGTTTAAACTTGACTCCGGAGAAATTAGACTTTGACTTATCTGTTGAAACTCCGTTAGGAGAAACTTTCGTTACATCCACTGTTTATAAATCTTGTTTGATCCAATTTGGCACTATCACATTATCTATTGACCTTATCTCTTTAAAGATACTTGCTTTTGATGTGATTTTAGGAATTGATTGGTTAACTACTCATCATGCCAAAATTGATTGCTTTCGTAAGGTTGTTAGTTTTCATATTCCTAAGCAACCTGTTATTCGAATTCAAGCAACCAAACCATTGAAGTCAAACTCTTTCATATCAAGCCGTAAAGTCATTCGTTTATTGAAAAACGGATGTCAAGCTTTCTTAGCCATGTCATGGACTTGAACAAAAATACGTCAGATTTGAATGATATTTCTGTTGTTAGTAAAAATTTTGACGTATTTCCTGAAGAATTTCCTGGCTTACTCCCAGAGTGTGATATTGAATTTTGTATCGACTTTGAACCCGGTACAAAACCCATTTCTAAAATCTCATATCGAATGGCTCCTATTGAACTTCAGGAGTTAAAAACCTAACTGTAGAAGTTTGTACCCGAGCCTTTATCTGGTGACTTCCTTTGCGAAATGCACTGAAGCCAAACTTTCCGTAGGGGACGCCATATTCGTGCGGTAGTAAACTGATAGGTGTCATTGTGACGTACTATCCAAGATTGGGATATGAGTCACAGTTGAGAGCAACCTAAGTCAGTAATCGAAGTACGTAGCTTTCTAGGCTTAGCTGGTTATTATCGGAGATTTGTGGAAGGATTTTCTCGAATCGCTACTCCGTTAACTCAGCTGACTCGGAAGGATACAAAATTCGGTTGGAGCGAGGATTGTGAGAAGAGTTTTCAAGAACTCAAGAGGAGACTCATTTCGGCACCTGTTCTGACAATACCATCTGGTTCGGATGGATTTGTTATCTACAGCGATGCTTCAGGCAAAGGGTTAGGATGTGTTCTCATGCAACGTGAGAAAGTCATAGCCTATGCCTCGTGACAACTTAAAGAATATGAGAGGAATTATCCTACTCATGATTTAGAGTTGGCAGCAGTCGTTTTCGCGCTAAAGATCTGGAGGCACTATCTATATGGGGAGAAGGTGGAGATATATTCAGACCATAAAAGGCTCAAATATTTCTTCACTCAGAAAGAACTCAACATGCGGCAACGACGTTGGCTCGAGCTGTTAAAAGATTACGACCACACTATTCAATACCATCCTGGAAAAGCAAACGTGGTAGCTGACGCGTTGAGTAGAAGATCATATGCAGGAACGAGTGCGATGATGTCAAGTATACGCGTAGAACCAACTTTAATCGATAAAGTTAAAGTTGCTCAAGCTACAGACCCGGAGCTGATGTGTATGAAGAAGAAAGTGCAAGAAGGTGCTATTCCAGAAGTAAGAATCGATGAAGAAGGAATACTTCGAGTCCACTCCAGACTTTGTGTTCCTAACGATTCTGATTTAAAGTATAAGATTATGATGGAGGCACACAATACACCATTTACAATCCATCCTGGAAGTACTAAAATGTATCGTGATCTTCGACATACATTTTGGTGGAACAATATGAAGAGAGAGATTGCAAAGTTTATCTCGAGGTGTTTAACTTGTCAACGTGTAAAGGCGGAGCATCAAGTACCAAAGGGTCCATTGCAACCACTTGAGATTCCGAAATGGAAGTGGGAACACATTACCATGGATTTTGTTACGGGTCTTCCCACGGTTTCTCAAGGTATAAATGCTATTTGGGTTATAGTTGATAGATTAACCAAGTCTGCTCATTTCTTGCCGATACGGGAGACTTATTCCCTTGAACGTCTTGCTAGTATGTACGTGAATGAGATTGTAAGGTTGCATGGCATGCCAGTATCCATAGTTTCGGATCGTGACCCAAGATTCACTTCAAAATTTTGGGTTAGCTTGCAAAAAGCTATGGGCACGGATTTACGGTTCAGTTCGGTATACCATCCTCAAACGGACGGGCAATCAGAGAGGACTATTCAAACTCTTGAAGATCTATTAAGACTTTGTGTCCTCGATTTCAAAGGAAGTTGGGATAAGTACCTACCATTGGTGGAATTCTCCTACAACAACAGTTATCAGGCAAGTATAGGTGTGGCTCCCTTTGAAGCATTGTATGGACGAAAGTGTCGCTCTCCAGTATGTTGGGATGAGGTGGGAGAAGCAACGTTGTTGGGACCTGAGTTGGTACGAATGACTACAGAGAAGATCCAAACGATTCGACAACGTATACAAACGGCACAGGATCGACAAAAGAGTTATGTGGATCTTCATCGAAAGGACGTGGAATTTGACATTGGGGATCATGTATTATTACGTGTAGCTCCATGGAAAAGAGTTACAAGATTTGGAAAGAGAGAAAAGCTCAATCCACGATTTATTGGTCCATTTCAGATTCTTGACCGAGTAGGAAATGTGGCCTATAGACTTGCGTTACCTCCAAGTATGTCTCGTATTCATAATGTTTTTCATATATCTGTGCTTCGTAAATATGTGAAAGACCCGAACCATGTTATTGAGTTAGAACCGGACGAGATAGCTGAAGACTTAACGTACGAGGAGGTACCTGTCAAGATCATGGATAAGAAGGAGCATGTCCTACGCACGAAGGTCATACCACAAGTTAAAGTTTTGTGGAGAAACCATGCTATTGAGGAAATGACCTGGGAGTTGGAAACGGAAATGAAAGCGAGGTATCCTCATCTTTTCGAAACACCAGGTACGTATGTCAATTTCGAGGACGAAATTTCATAAGGAGGGGAGGTTGTAAGACTCCAAATTATTAATAAATGAAATTTAATTTCCTCTATTTATTATTCTGAAATAGTAAGGGTTGATTTGATTAATGTGGTTAGTTATGGATAAAATGCGCAAATATTTTAAATAAGCAAGTGGTCCTAAAATATTCATTGTTGTCGGGGAATATTTGTTTGGTCGTGGAATATTCTTGTTGTCGGGGAATATTCGTACGACGGCGCAGCCTTGTGTGGGCCCCATAACAGAAAGCGATTGGATGAAGAAAACGACAAAAATAAGTTGTTTATAAATAACGGCGTAGTTGTTACCGTTAATACTGTTGGAATACCCGGTGGTTAAAACACAGTAATACGCGTTGTTGCACAGTAGCACACGATATTGCACCAATTATTGATTCTTACGAAAGAAGGCACTACTCAATAATTGTTACAGTAATTACTGTTCAATATTGTATTTTATTGATTCAATAATTGCTGCGTTGATATTTTATATTACTGTTGTTTCAATAATTGTCACTACGCAGTATTTTTTATTATCGGAGCAATAATTCATATTATCTGAATAATATTATTAGATAACATTATTGGCAATGTCTAGAAAGTTCTGTCTAGGGAGAGGTTTGGTCATCTAATTGCGCGCCAGTAAGGAGAGATCCTTAGTGGAAAGCCCCCTCTTTCCTGGGAACGGCCTGGTTGCCAGTACTGTGATTCTGTAATATTATTTGTGTATAATTAATTATTGATTTATATGACGAGAAAAATAGTGATTTTATGTGGATATAGATGGAGAAAATTTTTAATGTGACAATTGTTGAAAATTTATATTTTATCTTTTTCTGATAAAATAATTCATTTAAATATATTATTTTAATAATATATTGATGGTCGTATTTTTACAATGAATGTGGGATATATGAGTATATGAGGAGGAAGAGTATTTTTGTGGCATTAAATGATTAACACATGTTTTGTGTGTTGGTGGACATAATTCTTGACCGAAAATTTATTATTGACTATAAAATCGCCCGTTTGTGAATTTCGGTCAATTTCTGTTTAGAATTTGGAAAAACTTTCTTCTACAAAGTAGTAGAGAATTGAATTTCCTATAAAAACTTGCGAGATTCGAATTTTCTGATAAAAGGGCTATTTATTATGAATTATTGAAGTTCTAAAGTTCTGAAATAATTGATTTTTGAAAGTTTTATTTATTATTTTGAAGAAAAACGTTTTTTGGCATTTAAGTGGGCTAACATGTGATATAAATGGGTTGAGATCAGATGTCTAGAGGTGGGCTAAGGAAAATTTGATAAATATATTATTATTATATTAAATTTTCTACTTTGGTGTTCTAAGCATTTTCCTATAAATAGGGTGCTTAGGTTAGAATTGAAAATCACACCAGAAACACAAGTTTCTCTCTATTTCTCTCTATATATCGAGCGTATTTTTGTGAGTATTTAATACTTTGAGTGTTGCTATACGGTGCAAGTTTCCTTCAGCACTATATCTAGTATTCCAGTCAGAAGTACCGTCTTTCCGAGGTAAGGGATGTTATTTCTTCTTAAATGATATTATTTTCTTCAATATCATTATGCCGAAGTATTGATCTGAATTTTTATCAAATTTGGAACTTTTCATGTCGGGGTTACTATTCATGAGTTACTATTCACGAGTTACTATTCACGAGTTACTATTCACGAGTTACTATTCACTGAAAAATGAAATTTTCTTCTTTTCGTCGAAATATCTATTCTGGATACTAGCTTTGATTGTATCCATGTTTTGATCATTCTTGAATTTTACTTCACTATGATAAGGTATTTTTGGACATGGATAAATCGAAATACGAATCCTTAATATTTGTTATTTTGCTTCACTGGATTCGTTTTCTTTAAAATATTTTTCATCATCCTCAGTCTTAAATGATGATAACTGAATATCTTTGGCCTGTAGTGCAAAGATGAATAATTTCTGATGAATATCTTTGGCCCGTAGTGCAAAGATGAACAGGTGTTGAGGTGAACATGACCAACTGATGGATATCTTTGGCCTGTAGTGCGAAGATGACTATTTGATTCAAGATATTTATTGATTGATGTTACAGGGATAAAATGTTGATGATGGGTTTTTAAATTCATAGATTATCGTAGATTTCATTCTCTACGTAACTTCTCTATGAATTATTATTTTCCGCTGCGAATAATGAATTAAAACTTGTTGTCTATTGTATTCTATTAAATTTTTCCCTGTTGAAGACTAACGATAATTTGTTGTATATTATCTTAGTCATAATATTCTTTACTGGGCTAGTTGAGCTCACCCTTTTCCTTGTTGTTCCATTTTCTTCTCAGGAGGCGAGAATGTAGCAGGTACTAGTCGGGGTATGGAATGAAGGTTCTAGGAAGTTGTTTTAGTAGTCCTCACCATTTTTTTTGTAAAATATTGTTCCAATAATTGTAATGAGGACTTATTTGAGTGTGGATATTGTCTAGATGACAATATTTACACTCACAGTTTTTATGTTGTATTAATAAAGTTGTAGTTGTTTCTGTACCATGTATTTGGCGACTCAGAATAGGTTGGATGGAATGGACCTATTTTGGGGGCGTCACAACATCCACAAATTATCCATGCACTACGGGCTAAGGATATTCGTTATTATCACCAGTGGCCATGATCATGCCAAACAACAATCCATCAATGCACTACGGGCCAATGAGTACTTTTACCACATCATTTGTAACATTACAGGTCATGATTATACCGATACATAATTTCTGGTCATAATCATACCAATCAACAGTCCATCTATGCACTACGGGCTAAAAATGACTTTCATCATAATATAAGCATGAGGATGATGACAATGATATAAGAATTCAATTAAGTGAGATCAAGGATAAATTTTAAATATTTATAATTCAATTTATCCAGAGTTTAAGAATGTCCAAATTGTCAACATGATAACTGCTTTGTGGAGTAAAATTCAAGAATAATAGTCATGTATCAAAAATAATTTGGACAAAAAAAAATTAATTTTTGTCGTGAATAGTACCCTATGAATAGTACTTCGTGAATAGTACCATGTGAATAGTACCGTATGTATAAATAGTACCGTATGAATATTACCATATGTATGAATAGTTCTGTATGTATGAATAGTACTCTGGCATGAAAAGATTAAAATTTAACAAGAATGTCCAGAAATTTTTTTTAGTGAAACGATACTAGATGAAGCACAAATTGCAAGGATATTCTACTAATTTCAAGGAGTATAGAAGCAATAATTATTAAAATAAGTGTAGAATTAGGAATATGAAACGAAATAATATTACTTACATACTATAGAGTTTGGAAGAAAAAATTATTTCTTACGAATATTGAACAAAATAATATCCCTTACGAATATTGAACGAAAATAATATTCCTTACGAATATTGAACGAAGATAATATCCCTAACAAATATTGAACGAAGATAATATTCCTTACGACTATTGAACGAAAACAATATTTCATACGAATACGAAAAATAATCTTTTACGAATATGAAATAAATAATACCCCTTACCTTAAATGGAGAGTACTTCTGACTGGTATATCGAGGATATTCTTGAAGAAAACTTGAATTGCTACACTCAAAGTTTTCTTAAACTCAAAAGAAATACGCTCAATATTATAGAAGAAGAATTCTCTGATTCTGGTGTGATTTTTATTTCTAAACTAAGCATCCTATTTATAAGAGAATGACAAGATACTATTTAAGAAAAAAATCACGGACTGTACAGTAAGGAATCATGAGTGAATTCGTCTGATTTTACTATACAACACTATACAAATACTATGCAGTACTATACAAACACTATGTAGTACTATGCAACACTAAGCAGTACTATAAAATAAAATAAAATATAATATATTCTATTTATAAAAAGTATTCTGTTTTATATAAATTTTTTTTATTTTATTACTATTATAATAATAATAAAACAAAAACTGAGATAACTTTCTACCGACGATTTTGAAAAATGAGTAAATGGGGGTCCATGTAATAAGTTAAACTTACAACAAATACTTCATAAAAATCCCTTTATTTATCACAAATCACTTGACTTCTCTAAACACATTTTTAATAACATTTATTCATCATTAATATTATAACTCACAATATTAACAACCATATCATTCTCAAGAAAGATGGGGCTTTTTGATAAGGACTTCTCCTTATTGGCGCGTAATTAGATGACCAAACCCCTTTACTCGACAAAACTTTCTAGACATTGTCAATAAAGCAAATAATAATATGAATAACTGTGTCGTCTCAATTATTGATTTAATAATATAAAATATTGTGCAGATGATACTGTGACAATAATTGAATCAATAATATGAGATACTATGAAACAACTCACTACAAAAAAATAGGTCATTGGCGATGACCTCATTAGCTACGACAGTATCCCCGTCAAGAATAACCTCATTCTCGACGGCCTAGCCATCGCCAATGTGTCCCGTCGAGAATGACCCTTCCCGGGCCTAAATTTGGTGGGAATTTTTTCGCGGGCGTGGGAAAAGGTTATAGGCGACGGCCGTGCCGTCACATCCTTATTGCCGTCGAGAATGAGGTTCTATTTAATCCTTAAAATTCATTTTTCTTTTTCTTCTTTCTGTTCTCTTCCTCCCGCTCGATTTCTTTCACATTGTACCTCATCCTCGCCGTCGCCTCTGCACCATCCTCGCCGCGTCGCCATCTCCATCAACGTACGCTGTCATTCTCCTCCCTCTCTCTCTCTATATTTTCTCCTAATCTGTTATTTGGTTTAGATAGATGCAAAAATTTGAATCTAGGTTCGTTAAGATTTGGGTTTTAATTGATTTTAAACCATATATTTGCTTTTGGGTTATCTTTAATTTCTTGCACTTATTGTGAGAATGACACGGGGAGGTGTTTTGGGTTATAGTGTTTTCCAGTTAAACATTAGCAACTCTATGGTGGTGGTGGGATTTTGGTGTTTTGTTTGGTCTGGTATGGTCTGTTTTGGGTTCTGTCATATGGAGTACTAATTTTGATGCTTTCTTTCTTTGTGTTGACAAATTTTCTTTCGAGTATTATTTCACTGCCACTAAGGAACGACTTTGTTGGTACTAGTGCTCATTCACAGTACTATATGTTTTCTTCATCTTTCGAATAAATTGATTTGGAATTATCTTTAACTGATACTTAAATGAGTTTTGCTGTGACAGATCCTTAAATCCACTCCACCGGTGGAAAAAGATTTGTGGATTCTAGGGTTCTGGTTGTGAAGGTTCTTCTTGTTCTGTAAATTATATGGTCTAGATTACAATTCCCAACAACTTCTTGCTTCTATATGTAACCTATTCGAGAAAAGTTCTGCTCATTCAAAAGGTTCTTCTAGTTTAATGATTTAATTTTACAGAGCATTCACACACTTTTAAGCCACTGTAGTTAGTTGACTATACCCCAACCATTCTATAACTCAAGTCTATTGCAATTTGCGGGATAGTTCAATTATTTGTCTATGCAATTAATGGGGTGGGAGACTTGATATGCAACTAAATTAACTTTTATGTTTAGTGCCATCTCAGATTGTTTACATAACCGCCATGCCAAATGACAGTGATATTTACATAAAGTTGAGTATATACATCATCAAAAGACTAGTTCATGTGCCAGTATATGTATATATCGGTTTCTTCTCATACTTTGAAAAGAAGAGGGTTAAATTAAATTTTTTTTGTTCTTGATTTTTTTCTTTAAGGTGTATTATATGAAGGGTAAATATACTTTAATTTACTTGATTTCAGTTTTTCTCTTCTAGCAAAATTTTAAAAATTACTTGAACAAAATTTAGCAAACTCTATGTTTTTCACAACTTGCTGGAATAGCTCAGTTGGTGACAAATGCTGCACTATTCAGTTTGAAGCACTTTATTCATGTTTCTCTACTAGTCTAAATTTAGCAAACTCTATGTCGGATCCAAACTACCATTGCTTCATTGGTTTACGATGATAATGCAATAACTTAGAGAAACTCTACAATTTCAATGGCACTTTTGTCAATTAGGAAACAAGAATCTATTTTCTTTCTGAATTTTACTTAAATTTATCAACTGACTTTGTTTCTTACATTGTTGATGATGATATAGAATTGACCTTGAGTTTCTTTGGTTTATGTTTTACCAGTATACAGGAGATTTCTGCACCAAATCTTTATTTATTTAAAATAAACAATAATCTAATTAAAGAAGTTTTTATCATAATTATAATTGGAGCAACATCTTTATGTTCAGGTATGTAGCAAGTGAACTAGCTACCGATGTGGTTGTTAAAGTTGGCGATGTGAAGTTTTATCTACACAAGGTATGACATCTGTTTGTACCAATAAAGTAGTAAGCGACCAGTACATACCTGCTATTGTTGGTGCATTAGAGCTTCCGAGCATTACCCTGCTATTAAAGATTATCCGACGATTATCCGACGGGATCGAGAGTCGGCCCTTTATTATCTGACGATTTCTTCCGGTGGATTATAGAGGGGTGCATGGTGAGCAGTATTGTGCAGTCAGGCGCACCATCACGCGAGCGGATCTACCAGCTAGCTCAGGAGGTTGTCCACGGCTCCATAGATCTTACAGCTACTGCTGACGACCTCATGGGTGTAGTACAGGAGGAGGCCATCCGTGTATGTGTGGTTGTCTTGGCCAACATCTTCCCACCACATGTTAGACAGGTAAAGACAATTATTGATGTATTTCCTTAATTTCTGAAATTTGTAATTATATTGCTTATATAAAGTTGCGTATCAAACAGTTATTCGACAGATATGAAAACCCATAAGATACATAGCACCGCATAAGTATTAGGCACACGTTACAACTTACAGGACTCGATTCCGATATACGGAGGACGAGTTATCGCCCAGTTTGCAAAACTTGCCAACATTTAGGCAAAAAGCCAAAAAAGAGGCCAAAACCCATCTCGGTCGTTCAAACGACACGCAAACACACATATAGTACTGCATATGTATTAGGCACGCGTTGCAACTTATGGGTCTCAATTCCGATATACGGAGGCCGAGTTATCGCCCAGTTTGCAAAACTCAACAACACTTAGGCAAAAAGCCGAAAAAGAGGTCAAAACCCACCTCGGTCATTCGAAAGCCACAAAAACACACACATAGCACTGCGTAGGTATTAGACACGCGTTACAACTTACATGACTCGATTCTGACATACAGAGACCGAGTTATCACCCAGTTTGCAAAACTCAACAACACTTGGGTAAAAAGTCGAAAAAGATGTCAAAACCCGCCTCGGCCATCCGAACGCCACGCAAACACACACATGGCATCGCGTAGGTATTAAAGACACGTTAGAACTTACGGGACTCGATTTCGATATACGAAATTCGAGTTATCGCCCAGTTTAAAAAACTCAACAACACTTAGGTAAAAAACTAAAAAAGAGGTCAAAACCCGCCTCGGTCGTCCGAACGTCACGCAAACACACACATAGCATCGCGTAGGTATTAGACATGCGTTACAACTTACGGGACTCGATTCCGACATACGGAGATCGAGTTATCGCCCAGTTTGCAAAACTCAACAACACTTAGGTAAAAAGTCGAAAAAGAAGTCAAAACCCGCCTCGGCCTTCCGAAAGCCACACATACTCACACATAGTACCACGTAGGTATTAGACACGCGTTAGAACTTCTGGGAATCGATTCCGACATACGGAGACCGAGTTATCGCCCAGTTTGTAAAACTCAACAACACTTAGGCAAAAAGTTAAAAAAGAGATCAAAACCCGCCTCAATCGTCCAAACAACACGCAAATACACACATAGCACCGCGTAGGTATTAGACACGTGTTACAACTTACGGGACTCGATTCTGACATACGGAGACTGAGTTATCGCCTAGTTTGCAAAACTCAACAATACTTGGGTAAAAAACTGAAAAAGAGGTCAAAACCCGCCTCGGTCGTCTGAATGCCACTCAAACACACACATAGTACCGCACAGTTATTAGGCACGCGTTGCAACTTACGGGACTCGATTCCGATATACGGAGGCCGAGTTATCAGCTCTGCCAAACTTGCCAATACTTAGGCAAAAAGCCGAAAAAGAGGCCAAAACCCGCCTCGGTTATTCAAACGACACGCACACACACACATAGCACCGCATAGGTATTAGGCACGCATTGCAATATACGGAACTCGATTCCGATATACGGATTCTGAGTTATCAGTCCGTTTGCCAGACTTACCAATACTTAGGCAAAAAGCCAAAAATGAGGCCAAAACCTGCCTCGGTCGTCCAAACGATATGCACACACACACACATAGCACCGCATAGGTATTAGGCATGCACTATAACTTACGGGACTCAATTCCGATATACGGATTCTGAGTTATCAGCCCGTTTGCCACACTTGTAGAGCACAAAACTAAAATAATTTAAATATGCTCTATTTTCGACTTCGTTATTAATATTTTACCTGTGTAGGGTCTTGTTGATGAGACTCATGGGGGTGGAGGCTGCGGCACAGGCAATGTCCGTGGCGGAGATGGTGATGACCGTCGAGCTGATGCTGATGAGACTATGGAGGGTGGGACTGGAGGTTGGACAGGCGATGGGACCAGTGGTCGTACGATAGATGGCGGTGATGAAGACACTGATATTCCTGATCTTGGGCTGTAGTTAGTTTATGTTTATATTTTAACTTTCTTGTATGTATTTATATAGCTTTTGAGTTGTACAGACTAGTGTGACGCCCCCAAAATAGGTCCATTCCATCCAACCTATTCTGAGTCGCCAAATACATGGTACAGAAACAACTACAACTTTATTAATACAACATAAAAACTGTGAGTGTAAATATTGTCATCTAGACAATATCCACACTCAAATAAGTCCTCATTACAATTATTGGAACAATATTTTACAAAAAAAATGGTGAGGACTACTAAAACAACTTCCTAGAACCTTCATTCCATACCCCGACTAGTACCTGCTACATTCTCGCCTCCTGAGAAGAAAATGGAACAACAAGGAAAAGGGTGAGCTCAACTAGCCCAGTAAAGAATATTATGACTAAGATAATATACAACAAATTATCGTTAGTCTTCAATAGGAAAAAATTTAATAGAATACAATAGACAACAAGTTTTAATTCATTAATCGCAGCGGAAAATAATAATTCATAGAGAAGTTACGTAGAGAATGAAATCTACGATTATCTATGAATTTAAAAACCCATCATCAACATTTTATCCCTGTAACATCAATTAATAAATATCTTGAATCAAATAGTCATCTTTGCACTACAGGCCAAAGATATCCATCAGTTGGTCATGTTCACCTCAACACCTGTTCATCTTTGCACTACGGGCCAAAGATATTCATCAGAAATTATTCATCTTTGCACTACAGGCCAAAGATATTCAGTTATCATCATTTAAGACTGAGGATGATGAAAAATATTTTAAAGAAAACGAATCCAGTGAAGCAAAATAACAAATATTAAGGATTCGTATTTCGATTTATCCATGTCCAAAAATACCTTATCATAGTGAAGTAAAATTCAAGAATGATCAAAACATGGATACAATCAAAGCTAGTATCCAGAATAGATATTTCGACGAAAAGAAGGAAATTTCATTTTTCAGTGAATAGTAACTCGTGAATAGTAACTCGTGAATAGTAACTCATGAATAGTAACCCCGACATGAAAAGTTCCAAATTTGATAAAAATTCAGATCAATACTTCGGCATAATGATATTGAAGAAAATAATATCATTTAAGAAGAAATAACATCCCTTACCTCGGAAAGACGGTACTTCTGACTGGAATACTAGATATAGTGCTGAAGGAAACTTGCACCGTATAGCAACACTCAAAGTATTAAATACTCACAAAAATACGCTCGATATATAGAGAGAAATAGAGAGAAACTTGTGTTTCTGGTGTGATTTTCAATTCTAACCTAAGCACCCTATTTATAGGAAAATGCTTAGAACACCAAAGTAGAAAATTTAATATAATAATAATATATTTATCAAATTTTCCTTAGCCCACCTCTAGACATCTGATCTCAACCCATTTATATCACATGTTAGCCCACTTAAATGCCAAAAAACGTTTTTCTTCAAAATAATAAATAAAACTTTCAAAAATCAATTATTTCAGAACTTTAGAACTTCAATAATTCATAATAAATAGCCCTTTTATCAGAAAATTCGAATCTCGCAAGTTTTTATAGGAAATTCAATTCTCTACTACTTTGTAGAAGAAAGTTTTTCCAAATTCTAAACAGAAATTGACCGAAATTCACAAACGGGCGATTTTATAGTCAATAATAAATTTTCGGTCAAGAATTATGTCCACCAACACACAAAACATGTGTTAATCATTTAATGCCACAAAAATACTCTTCCTCCTCATATACTCATATATCCCACATTCATTGTAAAAATACGACCATCAATATATTATTAAAATAATATATTTAAATGAATTATTTTATCAGAAAAAGATAAAATATAAATTTTCAACAATTGTCACATTAAAAATTTTCTCCATCTATATCCACATAAAATCACTATTTTTCTCGTCATATAAATCAATAATTAATTATACACAAATAATATTATAGAATCACAGTACTGGCAACCAGGCCGTTCCCAGGAAAGAGGGGGCTTTCTAATAAGGATCTCTCCTTACTGGCGCGCAATTAGATGACCAAACCTCTCCTTAGACAGAACTTTCTAGATATTGCCAATAATGTTATCTAATAATATTATTCAGATAATATGAATTATTGCTCCGATAATAAAAAATACTGCGTAGTGACAATTATTGAAACAACAGTAATATAAAATATCAACGCAGCAATTATTGAATCAATAAAATACAATATTGAACAGTAATTACTGTAACAATTATTGAGTAGTGCCTTCTTTCGTAAGAATCAATAATTGGTGCAATATCGTGTGCTACTGTGCAACAACGCGTATTACTGTGTTTTAACCACCGGGTATTCCAACAGTATTAACGGTAACAACTACGCCGTTATTTATAAACAACTTATTTTTGTCGTTTTCTTCATCCAATCGCTTCCTGTTATGGGGCCCACACAAGGCTGCGCCGTCGTACGAATATTCCCCGACAACAAGAATATTCCACGACCAAACAAATATTCCCCGACAACAATGAATATTTTAGGACCACTTGCTTATTTAAAATATTTGCGCATTTTACCCATAACTAACCACATTAATCAAATCAACTCTTACTATTTCAGAATAATAAATAGAGGAAATTAAATTTCATTTATTAATAATTTGGGGTCTTACAACTAGAGTTTTGTATCTAATTATATTGATTGTTGATGGTAAAAGATTCGATTGTTATTGATATGCGTGCATTGTCATTATTTGTTTTTCTTTAATTTATAACAGGTACAATTATGTAAATGTAAATGAACAAGGAAATTTTGTAATTTTTAAATTTTTTTTAAGCAGGTCATTGGTGACGGGGTCATTGGCGACGGGGGGCCGTCGGCAATGACCTATAGGTTATTGGCGACGACATATGCACTCATTGGCGACGACATTGCCGTCGAGAATGACAGTAACGTTAAAATTTAAGAATACTTATTGACGACGACATGTCCGTCACTAGTGTCGTCTCTAACGACCTCTGGGGCGACGGTAGGGGCGACAGACTATGCCGTCGCCAATGACCTCATTGCCGACGGTATGAGGGCCATTCGCGACGGCTTAGTCCGTCGACAATGACCTTTTTTTTTGTAGTGACTACTGTTGCAATAATTGAGTATAACTGAATGACTTCTTACGTAAGAATCAATAATCAAAGATACTGTACAATACCGTGTGCTACTGTGCAACCACGCATATTACTGTACTTTTATCACTAGATATTTCAACAGTTAACGGTAAAAGTTTTGCAATTATTTTTATAAAAATGTTATTTATGTCGCTTTCTATACCCGACAATAATTCTGTTGTGGGATCTACCAATGATTGTGCCATCATACGAATATTTCCTGACAAAAAGAATATTTCCCGACCAAACGAATATTTTATGACAACTTGCTTACTTTGCAAAATTTGTAAATATTACCCATAACTATAACATTATATCAAATCCACACCTTATTATTCAAAATAATATTTAGAGAAAAATTTAATCTTTATTCATAAAAGTTGGGGTCACAACAAACAACTATGTGAAATAATAACAGAATTCAAAACAAGGAACAAGACGAACAAATCAAATTTAACAAGAGTATCGCTGAAAGAGTACGGAATCCGTACCTGAATATAATACTGAAATAATTCACTGAAGACAAATATAACACTGCTAGACCTCCTCAATCTGATCATATAATTATCAAAATAACACAAGACTATTAATTAAATTACTAACTTACAAAATTTATGTATTTTCTTTTTATAAATTTAACCGTTTTAATATTAGTTCTGGTACCCTTTAGAGTTTAAAATATGTTTAATACATTTTCTAATATAAAATATCATTTTAATTTAATATAATTAATATTATAATAATACAGATGAAATTTCATTACTTTTTTAACCACCTATAATACATCTACTAAGAACAGTAGTTAAAATAATTTATCATATAAAATAATATATATATATATATATATATATATATATATATATACACACACACACACACACACACACACACACGTATCAAACTTATGATTATTATTAAATTTTTTATCTCTTTTATTATATATTCCAATTACAAATCAAAATTATATTATCAAATTTGATTAATCAAGCCATAAAATCGAATTCTTAAAACAGATTGTAAACACAACAATAAAATAGATTGTAATTACAGTAACAAAATAATTATTTTGTATTAAAAAATAGTTCAATAATTACCTTTTGAGAAGAAGAATATGATGAATAAAGTCTTAATAATCTTGTTTTCAAACACTTTTAATTTCAACCTCATTCTATCTCTCTCTTTCCGCTTCTTCCTTCTTCATTTACTGCAGTACCAATATTAGGAAAACCCTAACTTAATATATTAAAGTTAGGTTTATTATAATTTGGTCTTTAAATCCAATAATATAATTAAATGGGCTCAATTAGTTGACAAGCCCAAACTTATATACTTAGAAATTAGTTTGAACCCAATTAGTTTAAAAACTCAAATTAATGTAATCACATACTTATTATAGTCCACATAAATTACATACAATTTGACCCAAACTGCCAAACATAAGAAAAACCTAATTAAAATATAAATTTAAATGTCATTTATTTATTAAATTTTTTTAAAAAATCAGGTATTACAACACTGCTATTATATTAAAGGAAAACCCACTATATCTACCTTAGCGAGTAATAAAGTCAATCATTAAATCCAAGGGAAGAGTGTTCGAGGAGAAAATTGAAGAATTCCTTAGCAAGATGGGGCATAATGAAGTCATAATTGTGTAAAGATTAAAAGAAACACCCCGACAGATATCCATTCTAGATTTGGTTTTATCTTCGGAAGATAATCACAAGGTCTTAGTGAAAGTATTGGAAGAAGCTCAGCTGCCGAAGACGATAGATACCGAGAAGTTTCATCATTTGATAGATCATAGTTTTAACAATAATGTGATATCTTTCACTGATGGTGTCATACCATCAGAAGGAACGGGTCATTGCAAGTCATTACACATAACAGTGATGTCCTTAGGATATGTGGTAGGAAGTGTGTTGATAGATGGAGTATCGTCCTTAAATATTTATTACTATGACACGTTGGAAAGAATGAAGATCAATCCAAATCGAATCCAAACTAGTCATGTAGTCATAAGGGCCTTTGATGGATCTCGACAAGAGGCTGTAGGAGAAATCAAACTTCCATTAGAGATTGGTCCCCATACTTTCTACGTATCCTTCTAAGTGCTAAACATTACCACTGGATATAATTTATTGTTAGGAAGACCGGGATCCATATGGCATGAGCAGTTCCGTTAACCTTTCATCAACAAGTCAAGTACATCATTAATGTCAATCTGGTAACTGTCAATGCCGAACCAGAATATCATGTCCGTATACAAAGCGATATGCCTGTGATTAGCCTCGATGAGGTAGTTGAGCCTGTCAATTTTCAAGCCCTTGAGGTGAGCAACACTCAGTACCAACCTATTGGGGCCCCAACTTTAAAGCCCAGAGTTTCCACCGAAGTAATGTCGGCTAGTCAAGAAATGATATCCTTGGGTTTTTGGCCTGGACAAGAGTTAGGGAAGAGTCAACAAGGAATCAGAAGTTCAGTTCAAATTCTTAGCCAGAAAGGGAAGGCTGGATTAGGCTATTCCGCTAGATCAAACCACCGAAACCCGCACAAGCATCCACCGGTTCCTTCCTCTACCATTCTGCTACTAAACCTTACGGATGCAGGATTTATGAAGCCTATGAGGAAAATTCATGTTGCGGCCGCCAGCATGCTGATTCCTAAGGTTAAACCTATCATTGGAAAAGAAGTCCCGAAGCCTAAGAGGGAAAGCAAGAAGGGGAATGAAAGGTTCCTACGGGGAGGATAAAATCCATTTGCAAAGATATATTTTCTGGTGCATACTGAGGGAATGAACAATATCCCAGATGATGATTATGTATAATATCAACTCATGATCCCTTGCATGGACAGAACTGAAGGGAGTGTCCCAAAGGAGAATGCCGACCTTGATGAGAATGCAGTCTTAGTCATCATCAAGGAGGAGAAGGACAATGGCAACCCCTTTATCCTCCCAGTCAATGAGGACTTGACTCTAGACAATTGAAGCAGCATTTCGTGCATCAATCGAAAAGGGTAAAAAGGCAGAAAGTTTGTCTGCCCTGAAGTGGGGTTTTATTTCCTGCTTATTTTTGTTGCACACCGCTAGCAGTTTCTTTTGTCATGCTTTTGCTAATGCTTTGTATGATCAAACAATTTCATATATTAAGTGTAAGAC
Source organism: Panax notoginseng (assembly GCA_016801055.1). Lineage (NCBI taxonomy): Eukaryota > Viridiplantae > Streptophyta > Magnoliopsida > Apiales > Araliaceae > Panax > Panax notoginseng. Next base: position 193,684,465 of record CM029016.1, read on the forward strand.
CCCAAATTATTAATAAATGAAATTTAATTTCCTCTATTTATTATTTTGAAATAGTAAGGGTTGATTTAATTAATGTGGTTAGTTATGGGTGAAATGCGCAAATATTTTAAATAAGCAAGTGGTTATAAAATATTCATTGTTGTCGGGGAATATTCGCTTGGTCGTGGAATATTCTTACTGTCGGAGAATATTCGTACGACGGCGCAGTCTTTTGTGGGCCCCATAACGGAAAGCGATTGGATGAAGAAAACGACAAAAACAAGTTGTTTATAAATAACGGCGTAGTTGTTACCGTTAATACTGTTGGAATACCCGGTGGTTAAAGCACAGTAATACGCGTTGTTGCACAGTAGCACACGATATTGCACCAATTATTGATTCTTACGTAAGAAGGCACTACTCAATAATTGTTACAGTAATTACTGTTCAATATTATATTTTATTGATTCAATAATTGCTGCGTTGATATTTTATATTACTGTTGTTTTAATAATTGTCACTACACAGTATTTTCTGTTATCGGAGCAATAATTCATATTATCTGAATAATATTATTAGATAATATTATTGGCAATGTCTAGAAAGTTCTGTCTAAGGAGAGGTTTGGTCATCTAATTGCGCGCCAGTAAGGAGAGATCCTTATTGGAAAGCCCCCTCTTTCCTGGGAACGGCCTGGTTGCCAGTACTGTGATTCTGTAATATTATTTGTGTATAATTAATTATTAATTTATATGATGAGAAAAATATTGATTTTATGTGGATATAGATGGAGAAAATTTTTAATGTGACAATTGTTGAAAATTAATATTTTATCTTTTTTCTGATAAAATAATTCATTTAAATATATTATTTTAATAATATATTAATGGTGATATTTTTACAATGAATGTGGGATATATGAATAAATGAGGAGGAAAAGTATTTTTGTTAGATTAAATGATTAACACATGTTTTGTGTGTTGGTGGACACAATTCTTGACCGAAAATTTATTATTGACTGTAAAATCGCCCGTTTGTGGATTTCGGTCAATTTCTGTTTGGAATTTGGAAAAACTTTCTTCTGCAAAGTTGTAGAGAATTGAATTTCCTATAAAAACTCGCGAGATTCAAATTTTCTGATAAAAGGGCTATTTATTACGAATTATTGAAGTTCCGAATTATTGAGTCTGAATTGATTTTTGCTACAAAAATTGTTTAAAACATGTTTTGCATTTTTGGTGCATTTGTGTGAAAAATATGTTTTTGATGTGGTGGGCTAAGGAAAATTTGGTTATAAATATATTATTATATTCAATTTTCTACTTTGGTGTTCTAAGCATTTTCCTATAAATAGGGTGCTTAGGTTAGAATTGAAAATCACATCAGAAACACAAGTTTCTCTATCTTTCTCTCTCTATATCGAGCGTATTCTTGTGAGTATTTGATACTTTGAGTGTTGCTATACGGTGCAAGTTTCCTTCAGCACTATATCTAGTATTCCAGTCAGAAGTACCGTATTTTCGAGGTAAGGGATGTTATTTCTTCTTAAATGATATTATTTTCTTCAATATCATTATGCCGAAGTATTGATCTGAACTTTTTATCAAATTTAAAACTTTTTATGTCGGGGTTACTATTCATGAGTTACTATTCATGAGTTACTATTCACGAGTTACTATTCACGAGTTACTATTCACCGAAAAATAAAATTTTCTTCTTTTCGTCCAAAATATCTATTTTGGGTACTAGCTTTGATTGTATCCATGTGTTGATCATTCTTGAATTTTACTCCACTATGATTATTTATGAGGTATTTTTGGACATGGAATAGCTGAAATACGAATCCTTAATATTTATTATTTTGTTTCACTGGATTCGTTTCCTTAAAAATATTTTTCATCATCCTCAGTCCTAAATGATGATGTTACTGAATATCTTTGGCCTGTAGTGCAAAGATTGATGATTTTTGATGAATATCTTTGGTCTGTAGTGCAAAGATTGATGATTTTTGATGAATATCTTTGGCCCGTAATGCAAAGATGAACAGGTGTTGAGATGAACATGATCGACTGGTGATACAAATGAATATCTTTGGCCTGTAGTGCAAAGATGAATATTTGATTAAAGATGGTTATTGATTGTTGTTACAGGGATAAAATATTGATGATGGACTTTTAAATCTTAGAAGATAGTAGAACTCATTCTCTACTTGACTCTTCTAATGGTTTGCTGTTTCCGCTGCAGTTATTGATTTAAAACTTGTTGTCTATTGTATTCTATTAAATTTTTCCCTGTTGAAGACTAACGATAATTTGTTGTATATTATCTTAGTCATAATATTCTTTACTGGGCTAGTTGAGCTCACCCTTTTCCTTGTTGTTCCATTTTCTTCTCAGGAGGCGAGAATATACGAGTACTAGTCGGGGTATGGAATGATGGTTCAAGACAGTTATTTTAGTAGTCCTCACTACTTTGTAAAATAGTATATCAATAAGTATAATGAGGACTTAATTGAGTATGAATACTGTCTAGATGACAATATTTGTATTTAAACTCACAGTATATGTGTTGTCGTATTTTGCACGACAATTGTAATAATAAAGTTGTAGTTATTTTCTGTACCATGTATTTGGCGACTCAGAATGGGTTGGATGGATTGGACCTATTTTGGGGGCGTCACATTAAGTGAAAGCATTTTGTTTTTAGGACTCTAGAGTTGGATCTGTTTGGCCTTGCTGATGAGATGCAAAATTTTCACAGTGACTACGACTTTGATATAGAAATGGACTTTGACTTGATGAGGATTGATTAAGAGGAGATAGATGACTGTGATGTGGTTGAGGAGATCAAAGAATGGGTCGAAGACAAACCCAAACCAAACCTTGATCAAACCATCACTGTCAATATCGGAACCTCAGAAAACCCTAAAGAAATCTAGATAGGCATGAACCTTACCCCAAACCAAAGAAAAGACATGATTGCTTTTCTAACTCAGTTCCAGGATGTGTTTGCATGGTCACATGAGGACATGATTGGTTTATCTACTAATATTGTCATTCATCGACTGCCCATTAAAGAAGGATTCAAACCAGTCAAGTAGAAGCTTAGGCGACTAAAACCTGAGTGGAGTCTGAAACTCAAAGAAGAAATTATTAAACAATTCAAAGCCGACATCATCATGGTATCAACCTACCCTGAGTGGTTGTCCAATATAGTTCCTGTGCCTAAGCTCGGAGGAAAGGTACGAGTATGCGTGGATTACCGGGATTTGAACAGAGCTTTTCTCAAGGACAACTTTCTAGTACATTTTATCCACATACTAATAGACAATACAGCTCATTATGGCATGTATTCTTTTGTTGACTACTTCTTTGCGTATCATCAGATCATGGTTGCTGAAGAGGACATGGAGAAAACAACCTTCATTACTCCTTGGGAACCTTTTGTTACAAACATTTATCTTTCGACCTTATCAATGTCGGTGCCACCTATCAGCGAGCCATGATGACCCTTTTTCATGACATGATGCATAAAGAAATAGAGTTCTACGTGGATGATATCATCATAAAATCACAGAAAGAAGATAACCATATAAACCATCTCAAAAAACTTTTCAACCGATTGCGCAAATACAACGTAAAGCTGAATCCGACCAAATGTGCCTTCGGTGTCAAATCAGGCAAGTTGTTGGGATTTCTAGTATGCAATAGAGGCTTCGAAATGAATCCCGCCAAAATTAAAGCAATCACCGAGATGCCCGTGCCCCGAACAGAAAAGGAAATACGGAGATTTATGGGGAGCATCAATTTCATAAGCAGATTCATCTCTCAACTCACAACAACGTGTGAGCCCATCTTTAAGCTGTTAAGGAAAAATTCCTCCATGAAGTGGAATGAAGAGTGTCAAAAAGCTTTCCTTTCCATCAAGAAGCAGTTGATCAAAGCCCCTGTCTTTGTACCCCCAAGGGACAAGGTTCCCATGTTTATGTACCTGTCAGTCAATGCCAATGCTATGGGCTGTATGCTTGGGTAAGAAGACGATAGAGGAAAGGAAAGAGCTATATATTACCTCAACAAAAGATTCAGTGGCGGCGAGTAGAAGTACACTTTGATTGAAAAGACCTATTGTGCGTTAGCACGAGCTGCCATGTGATAACCCGGGATTTCGAATAATCAAAAATTTGCGAATAATTTTTTTTTATTAATATTAATATTAATTATCAATTTTATGACAAGTATCTGTGATACGAGTCTCGAGAAAGTCAATTTGTGTATTGACTAATAAATTTAGAGTAGAGTTGTGCTTAACAAGCTTTAGAAATCCTAACCCTAATTTCTGGATAGGGATTCGATAGAAAATATAATTAAAATAATTATATTAATGAGTACGTGTTTGTACTGTATAGAATTTTTGATCAATGATTGATCGGATAAGGTTTGAAATTAATAAAACCTAATAAGAGATTAGAAACCCTAATCTCAGGATTAGAAACCCTAACGTACCGTTGGAAACCCTAATTGTACGTCGGGAAACCCTAATTTCATATTTGGGAATCCTAAACCCTAAATTAGGAAACCCTAATCCTAATTGGTAAGCCTAATGTGTGTATTAAACTTAAATATGATTAGAAAACCCTAACTATATTTTAGTTATCTTAATTTCTATTTTACAAACCTTAATTGTAATTTAGAAAATTTAATTTTCTAATTAAAACCTTAATTCATGGGTTATAAACCCTAATGACCATTTTGACCCTAATTGCTAAATTAAGTAATTTTAATTAGGAATATAAATCCTAATTAGCAAGATTGAATTTTATGATTAGAAAATATAATATAATTATCGAATCCTAATTATAATTTAGGAATATTAATTTTTTATTTTTGAAAACCGAAATTCTAAAATTTTGGAAATTAATTGCAAACCTAAAGTGTTTAAACCCTAAACCCTAAAGGGTCCAAACCCTAAACCCTAACCTAAACCCTAAACCCTAAGAGTTTGTAAATTGGACAAGAATGCCATTAAAAAATATTTTGTAAATGACTAAAATACCCTTTTTGGATTTTTATTTAGCTAACTTGTGAAATTGGACAATACATTTAGTTGTTGAACAACTTTGTTGACTTGTGTGACACAAAACCAGCAGCAAAAATCGTCCAAATGATTAGCATGTGTTATATATCATCATATATATAGATTCACGAGAGAGAAAGTCTCAAAATTTAGCCATTTTGCTCTCAAACTCTCCATAACTCATTTTCTCTCTCAACCTCCGAATCCCTTTAGTAATTCAGTCCCAATATCAGTCCCTATATCACCTCATAACATATAGGAGATCTAAGATCAAGCATATTCAAGAAAGAAGGTATAACCCTAATTTGATATTTGATCTTGTTTGCTAAGAAAAAAATTGTGTTTATGTGTTTAGATTCATGCTAGAGGATGTTTTATGTTGATCTATGATGATCAAACATATATCCATAGCATCAAAGTGCCTTAAAATGATGTTTTTCAAAATCTGTTCTTGAGAAATTTTTGTGGTCTGACAAGCAATGTCAGTGGCCACAGATTATTGCTCGTTTACTATTTGTGTTGTTTTAAAGTTGTTATGTGTAGCTTGTAATGTTGTCCTTAAGCTGCAAAAGAAATCAGAGTCATTGCATGTCTGTATTCGAAGATATAATCGGTCAAAACCAGTTGACCGGGCATGACCGAGTATATTCTAGGTAACCCAGAAAGTTTAGTTTAGTGTCTGACAAGATTTTGTGAAGCCCGGATCTGACATGGTTTATGTTGTTTGATGTTATGTTTGTAACCATGTTGTAGTCTGTACGATGGACTCTAGATTCATGCTTGTAGAACATTAAAACAGTCAATAGGTCGATCGTGACATGAGGTCAAAGTAGACCACTCGGTCTGTTTTTGACGTTTCTGGAAAACCCAGAAACAGTGTAAGCAATTTTTCTGACAACGTTTGACCACGTTGAATCTGGAGATTTGGATGTTATTTAACTGTGACGTTGTCATGTAAATGTACCTTGACACTAATTCTATAGATTTGGATCATAACACAATGTATTTGATGACTGGTGATGAAATCAAATCGACCCACAAAGTGGACAGTAGAAGCTGTCTAGGTTTCTGGGTAACCCAGAAAGCCCAGAAGCTTCTGACAGCCACTTTGGGGCTTCAGATCTTGCATTTAAAATATTGTTAGACCATGATGATGATTATTTGTTGTAGTGTTACAAAAACACTACACGATCACAGTTAGAGCTAGCCTAGAATCAAATTACACAGAGATTAAAAGCCGGTCAAAGTTGACCACTTGTTAAGCCGGCTGTCAGTGTTCTTGAGCTCAAGAACACCAACAGCGACGCTTTGTGTCGCTAAAGGCCTATAGCGATGGTTTTAATTTTTTTTAATTTCTGAATTTCCGGAAATTAATTAAAAATAGAAAATAAATTATAAAAATTATTAAAAATTATTTTAAAAATTATTTTAAATTATGAAAAATAATTTTTGACCAATTGGAATATTTTTCTTTAATATTTATAATTATTTAAATATTAAAGGTATTTAATTTATTTAATTAGTGTATTAAATAAATTAGAGAAAAATAATTTAATATTATGAAAAATCATTTTAAATAAGAATAATGTATTTAAAAATATTTTGAATTATAAAATATAATTTTTAATATTTTTGGAGAATTTTCATTAATAATTTAATATTAATGATATTAGATTTATTTAATTACTAAATTAAATAAATAAGTTTAAAATGATTTTAATGATTTAAAAATCATATAAAATATGAATAAAGTGTTAGAAAATATTTTGAATTATAAAATATAATTTTCAATATTTTTAGAGAATTCTCATTAATAAATTAATATTAATGATATTAGATTATTTATTTATTAAATTAAATAAATGAATTAAAAATAATTTTATTGATTTAAAAATCATTTCAAAATGAGAAAAATGATTTAAAAGTATTTTAAGTTATAATTAATGACTTTTAATATTTTGATAATAATTTCATTAATATTTAAATATTAATGGTGATGATTTAAAAATGATTTTAATTACTTTAAAAATTATTTAAGTAGAATATTGATGATTTAAAAATATTTTAAGTTATTAATAATAAATTTAATATTTTGACAAGTATGTTATTAATATTTTTATATTATTAAATAATAATAATGATAAGATTATTTGATAATTAAATCATTTAAAAATGATTTAAGTGTTTAAAAAATTATTATAAATTATAATAATTGTTTATAAATTATTAAAAGTTTTCGAAAAATATTATAATCGATATTTGACTTATCTAAAATAATATTGAAGCTTAGAATCAAGTTTAATTGATAATCAATGTGTTAATTGTCGGATAGGGTGACCAGAACACCGAGAATGGACAGAAATCCAACCAGACCGAAATAGTTAGACTAGATAAGTGTTTATATAGGCTATAAACACTGATGCGATTATGTGGTAGTGTGCCTAGGAGAAGTTTAACTGTAGAATACAATGTTACGTGTTATAAATGATTGTGCTAATTGTGAGACTGACGTTGTTGATTATAGGTCTTACGAACACAATTAATTATATTGTGTATGTGACGGCCCCAAAAATAGGTATACATCACCCATCTTGGGTCGCCAGATATATGATACAGAATTCAAATACAACTTACTAATACAACTGTCGTGTACAATACGACAAAATATAACTGTGAGTTTGAATACAATTATTGTCTACTAGAGATTATACAAACTCAAAAGGAGTCCTCATTACAATTATTGTCACACTATTTAACAGAATAGTGAGGACTACTAATACTATCATCTGGTCCATCACTCCGTTCCCCGACTCGTCCCAACTATATTCTCATTTCATGAAGAGAACAGTGAAAGAAAGGGTGAGCTCAACTAGCCTAGTAAGAAATATTATGACTAAGATAATGCAGAATAAATTATCATTAGCCTTCAACTGTGTTAAACTGATAAAATATAATAAATATCAAGTTTAACTGCAGCGGAACAAGCAATCCATTAAAAGAGTCAAGTAGAGAATAAAATCTACTATCTTTGATGATTTAAAAGATTTTTCAACACTGTTATCGCTGGGACTCAGCTTCATAAATAATCCACATCATCGAATCACCCCTGCACTACGGCCAAGGATATTCTTTAGTATCACAACCACAGATTATCCAGGCACTACGGGCTAAGAATATTTGCGTATTCATTAATGGTCATGATCATGCCAACAACTGTCCATCAATGCACTACGGGCCAATGAAGACTTTTACCACATCATTTGTAATATTACGGTCATGATTATACCGAATAATCTCTGGTCATAATCATACCAAGTCCATCTATGCACTACAGGTTACAGATGACTTTCAACATATTATAAACATGAGGATGATGACAATTCAATAAAATAAGTTTAAGAATTAATTTATCCAAAAATTAATAACGTCCAAATTGTCAACATGATACTGCTTTGTGGAGTAAAATTCAAGAATGCTTAGAAGAATATTTCCATGAAAAGATACTAGATGAAGCGCAAATACCAAGGATATTCCACTAATTTCATGGAGTATAGATGTCAAAACTTTAACCAACTGAGTATAATAAAGAATGGAACCAGGTCAGGCGTAATCCGCACCGACAGGATATTCCGACAGAATAATAAAGAATGGAACCAGGTCATGCGTAAAGCACAGACAGGATGTTCCAACAGAATAATACTAAAGACGGAACCAGGTCCGGTGTAAAACACACAGACATGATGTTTCAACAGAATAATAATAAAGAGGGAACCAGGTCCGGTGTAAAACACACAGACAGGATGTTCCAACAGAATAATAGAAGAATGTCACCAAGTATAGGGTAGACCGCGTATACAGGTTATTCCAACAGAATAATAAGTAATGGAATAATAACAGTTTTCTTCATGAATAAGAAAGAATAACACCCCTTACATTAGTAGGAGATTGAATACTGCAGTAGTGTAGTAACAGAATACTCTTCTTCTTTATCTCTTATTCTTTCTATACTTTCTCTCTCTATAGCTTGAATGAATTCGTGAAAAATAATGAAGCACTAGGCCTCTATTTATAGAAGATTTATTGCTTAGCACTTGCCATGTGAAAAGGCAAGTGGCTTGACGACTGGTGATGTGAAAAGAAAAGTGGTTTGACGCCTGTAATGTGAAACGACAATTGGTTCAACGCCTGTAATATGAAATGACAAGTGGTTTGACGTCTGGTAAAGGTAATTACTATTGACGAAGGTAATTAATATTAACGAAGGTAATTACTATTGACGAATGTAATTACTATTGACGAAGGTAATTACTATTGACGAAGATAATTACTATTGACGAAGGTAATTACTATTGACGAAGGGACTCTTAGATGATGACATATGGGCCCCCCATAAAATAACCAAACTTACCACAAACGTCTCATAATAGACTCTTTATATACATCAAGGATTGAATAAATATTACCACAAATCATTTTATTTTTAATCAACACATATTTAATCTTTCAACAACTATTAATCATTTATAACTCGTCGTCTCAATTATTGATTTAATAATATAACATATTATACAGATGATACTGTGACAATAATTGAATCAATAATATAAGAGATATGATGCAGCAATTACTGTAGCAATAATTGAGTATAGCTGAGTGACTTCACACGTAAGCATCAATAATCAATACCGTGTGCTACTATACAATCACGCGTATTACTGTACTTTTACTACCGGGTAGTTCAACAGTTTTAACAGTAACACCTCTGCCGTTATTTTTATAGAAAGATAATTTTGTCGTTTTCTAACTACGATAATACTTCCGTTGTGGGGTCCACCAATGATTGTGCCGTCGTACGAATATTCCCCGACAAAAAGAATATTTTCTGACAAAACGAATATTTTATAACAACTTGCTTACTTTGTAAAATTTATAAATATTACCCACAACTATAGCATTATATCAAATTTACTCCATAATATTCAAAAATAATATTTATAGAAAATTCATCTTTATTTATAAAAGTTGGGGTCTTACAACCTCCCCTTCTTATGAAATTTTGCCCTCGAAATTAGGGTATGTACCTGGTATGTCGAAGAGGTAAAGATACATTGATTTTATTTCAGATTCTAATTCCCAAGTTATTTCCTCAACATCGTGGTTTCTCCACAAAACTTTGACTTGAGGTATAACCTTGGAGCGTAGAATATGTTCCTTCTTATCTAAGATTTGAACAGAAACCTCTTTATACGTCAAATCTTCCGCTATTTCGTCCGGTTCTAACTCAATAATGTGGTTCGGGTCTTTCACATATTTACGTAACATGGATATGTGAAAAACGTTATGAACACGAGACATATTTGGCGGTAAAGCGAGTCTATAGGCTACAGTTCCTACTCAATCGAGGATTAAAAATGGGCCGATGAATCGAGCATTGAGCTTTTCTCTTTTTCCAAATCTCGTAACTCCTTTCCATGGAGCAACACGTAACAATACATGATCTCCTATATCGAATTCCACGTCCTTTCGATGAAGATCAGCATAACTCTTTTGTCGATCTTGTGAGGTTTTTATACGTTATCGAATCGTTTGAATCTTTTTCGTAGTCATACGCACCAACTTCGGTCCCAACAACGTTGGTTCACCCACCTCATCCCAGCATACTGGAGAACGACACTTCCTTCCATACAACGCTTCAGATGGAGCCATGCCAATACTTACTTGATAACTATTGTTGTAAGAAAACTCCACCAATGGTAAGAATTTGTCCCAACTTCCCTTGAAATTAAGGACACAGAGTCTTAATAGATCTTCAAGAGTTTGAATAGTCCTCTCCGACTGTCCTTCTGTCTGAGGATGATATGCCGAGCTAAATCGTAAGTCTGTGCCCATAGTTTTTTGCAAACTCACCCAAAATCGTGAAGTGAATCTTGGGTCTCGATCAGAAACTATGGATACCGGCATACCATGCAGTCTTACAATCTCGTTTATGTACATACGAGCAAGACGTTCAAGTGTAAAAGTTTCTCGTATTGGTAAGAAATGAGCAGACTTGGTCAATCTATCAACAATGACCCAAATCGCATCTATGCCTTGAGAAACCTTAGGAAGACCGGTAACGAAATCCATAGTAATGTGCTCCCACTTCCATTCTGGAATTTCAAGTGGTTGCAATGGACCTTTTGGTACTTGATGCTCCGCTTTAACTCGTTGACAAGTTAGACACCTTGATATAAACAACGCTATCTCTCTCTTTATATTGCTCCACCAAAAGGTATGACGAAGATCATGATACATTTTGGTACTCCCAAGATGGATTGCAAACGGTGTGTTGTGCGCTACCATCATAATTTCATACTTTAAATCAGGGTCGTTAGGAACGCAGAGTCTGGAGTTGACTCGAAGTATTCCTTCTTCATCGATTCTTGCTTCTGGCATAGCACCTTCTTCCTCATACGCATCAGCTCCAGGTCTGTAGCTTGAGCAGCTTTAACCTTATCGATTAAAGTTGGTTCTACTCGTATATTCGCCATCATCACATGGGTCCCTGGAGTCTTTAACTCTATCTCCATCCTTTGCAAGTCACACAAAATGGGCCTTTGCGTTGTCAATATTGCACTTGTACCCACATATGATCTTCTACTCAATGCGTCAGCTGCCATATTCGCTTTTCCAGGATGGTATTGGATGGTATGATCATAATCTTTCAATAGTTCAAGCCAACGTCGTTGTCGCATGTTGAGTTCCTTTTGAGTGAAGAAATATTTGAGGCTTTTATGATCCGTAAAGATCTCCACTTTCTCCCCATACAAGTAATGCCTCCAAATTTTAAGTGCAAAGACAACAGCTGCCAACTCTAGATCATGAGTAGGATAATTCCTCTCAAATTCTTTGAGTTGTCGCGAGGCATAGGCTATGACTTTACCATGTTGCATGAGAACACATACCAACCTTTTGCCCGAAGCATCACTGTATATGACAAATCCCTCCGAGCCAGATGGTATTGTCAGAACAGGTGCTGAAATGAGTCTCCTCTTGAGTTCTTGAAAACTCTTCTCACATTCTTCGCTCCAACCGAACTTTGTATCTTTTCGAGTCAGCTGAGTCAATAGAGTAGCGATTCGAGAAAATCCTTCCACGAATCTCCGATAATAACCAGCTAAACCGAGAAAGCTACATACTTCGGTTACTGATTTAGGTTGCTCCCAGCTTTGAATAGCTTCAATCTTTGCTGGGTCAACCGATATTCCATGACTTAATACCACGTGCCCAAGGAATGCTACTTCCTCAAGCCAGAACTCGCATTTCTTCAACTTGGCATAAAGCTTGTATTCACGAAGCTTTTTGAGTGTCAGCCTCAAGTGTTGCTCATGATCTTCACGGCTTTTGGAATAAATAAGGATGTCATCAATAAAGACGACCACAAAGTGATCCAAATATTCCTTGAATACTCGGTTCATCATATCCATGAAGGCAGCAGGAGCATTAGTTAATCCAAAGGACATGACTAGGAATTCATAATGCGCGTACCTAGTTCTAAAAGCCGTCTTTGGAATGTCATCTGGTCTAATCTTCAATTGGTGATATCCGGAACGAAGATCAATCTTTGAAAAAAATTTGGCTCCTTACAACTGGTCAAACAGGTCATCAATACGTGGCAATGGGTACCTATTTTTGATGGTGACATGATTCAACTCCCGATAATCAATACAAAGTCGCATACTCCCATCTTTCTTCTTCACGAATAGAATAGGAGCACCCCAAGGAGACATACTAGGACGAATAAATCCAATGTCTAACAATTCCTGTAGTTGGGTCTTCAACTCCTGAAGTTCAATAGGAGCCATTCGATATGGGGCTTTAGAGATGGGTTTTGTACCGGTTTTAAGGTCGATACAAAATTTAATTTCACGCTCAGGGGGTAGGCCAGGAAGTTCTTCGGGGAATACGTCAGAAAATTTATTAACAATAGAAATATCGTTCAAAACTGACGTATTTTTGTTTAAATCTGTGACATAAGCTAAGAAAGCTTGACATCCATTTTTCAATAAACGAATAGCTTTATGGCTTGAAATGACCGTGATTGATTTTAATGGTTTAGTCACTTGAATTCGCATAATAGGTTGATTAGGGATATGAAAACTAATAACCTTACGAAAATAATCAACTTTAGCATGATGAGTAGTTAACCAATCAGTCCCTTGAATCACATCAAATGCAAGTATTTTCAATGAAATAAGATCGATAGGTAATGTGAGGGTACCGATTTGAACCAAACAAGACTTATAAACAGTGGATGTACTGAAGGTTTCTCCCAACAAAGTTTTCACAGATAAGTCAAAGTCTAATTTCTCCGGAGTCAAATTTAATCGATGAACGCAAGTAGGAGAAATAAAAGAATGGGTAGAACCGGTATCAAATAAAGTATAGACTTCGTTAGAGTTTATGATAAACTTACCTGTGATGACCTCATTCGGGTTCCTTGCTTTCTAGGAGGTCACAACAAACGCTCTCCCTTGCACTACCGGTTTTGACTTTTCTGGGACGGCCTTTGGTGCCTCCATCCTAGCTGAACTTGTCTTCGGTAAACGACAAAATCGGGCTAAGTGACATTCTCTTCCACAATTATAACATGCTTTGGACGGCATCGCGCAGTTTGGACTGATGTGCCCTTCCCCTCCGCATTTGAAGCATATGATAAATGGTCGTTCTCCTTCCTTAACGACAGGTGCTGGTGCTGACATCTTTCCATAATTGTTGAATCTCCTCTTCTTGAAATGCCCATTCTTATTATTTTGGCCCTGATTACCACCGAAGTGGTTACCATTTATGGCTTGTTAATTCCCTCCATGCTTGTTGTCACCGCTTCGATGACTGCTCTCACTGGTATTATCGTTTTGCCGGCTGCTCTCTTTTGGTTGTGTTGACTCGTTATCGCGCTCCACCAACTGAGTCCTATTTACAACATCTGAATACAAACACAATTTATGAGAAATAAGATGTTGACGTATCTCCGGCTTCAAACCTATTAAAAACATTCTCGTCATTCTCTCTTCATTATCCATCAAGTGGGACGCAAACCGGGATAACTCAGCAAATTTTGCCTCGTATTGCGACACGATTATATTGTTTTGCTCTAATTTGATAAACTCCACCTCTTTCATGTGACGAATACTTTCGGGAAAGTATTTATCGTTGAACAACTCTTGGAACTTCTCCCAAGACATCTTCAGTGCAGCAGGTTGAGTACGCTTTACCGATTCCCACCAGTAATCTGCCTCTCCTCGCAACATAAAGGCGGCAAAGGAAACCTTTTGCTCCTCGGAGCATCCCAAGACATCAAATATCTTGGTGATCTGCTTTATCTATGTTTCCGCTATAAGTGGTTTTGGCTCTCCCTTAAACTCCGGTGGTCCCAGCTCCTTGAACTGTTTAGCGGTGACCGCCCGAGAGTTTCTAGTGTTTTCACCTACATTTTGGACAAGAGCCGCTCTCGCCTGCTGTTGCATGAATTGCATAAAGCCTCTGAACAATCCATCATTCATCATTTGGTCAGTGTTGTTGTTTGCATGAGGATTGTCACCTTCCTGATGCACATTATCCTGATTATTGATATGTGGTGAATCAACGGTCACCTGTGCTCCATTCCCATTCTCAACATTCTTGGATGTCATTTTCAGATACTGCCACAAAACAAAAGTTAATTGGCATGTATCATATTATCCCTATATTATGACCAACCAATTAAATACCACATAAACTTAGGTAGGTCATACTAGCAAAGGAATTCCCCGTCTCTCCCCTCCTAGTTCTATTCTCACATCTTAGCCAGGGATCATATCCCTAAGCTTTGATACCAACTGTGACGATCCCAAAAATAGGTATACATCACCCATCTTGGATCGCCAGATATATGATACAGAATTCAAATTCAACTTACTAATACAACTGTCGTGTACAATACGACAAAACATAACTGTGAGTTTGAATACAATTATTATCTACTAGAGATTATACAAACTCAAAAGGAGTCCTCATTACAATTATTGTCACACTATTTAACAGAATAGTGAGGACTACTAATACTATCATCTGGTCCATCACTCCGTTTCCCGACTCGTCCCAACTATATTCTCATTTTATGAAGAGAACAGTGAAAGAAAGGGTGAGCTCAACTAGCATAGTAAGAAATATTATGACTAAGATAATGCAGAATAAATTATCATTAGCCTTCAACAGTGTTAAACTGATAAAATATAATAAATATCAAGTTTAACTGCAGCGGAACAAGCAATCCATTAAAAGAGTCAAGTAGAGAAAAAAATCTACTATCTTTTATGATTTAAAAGATTTTTCAACACTGTTATCGTTGGGACTCAGCTTCATAAATAATCTACATCATCGAATCATCCCTGCACTACGGCCAAGGATATTCTTTAGTATCACAACCACAGATTATCCAGGCACTACGGGCCAAGAATATTTGCGTATTCATTAATGGTCATGATCATGCCAACAACTGTCCATCAATGCACTACGGGCCAATGAAGACTTTTACCACATCATTTGTTACATTACGGTCATGATTATACCGAATAATCTCTGGTCATAATCATACCAAGTCCATCTATGCACTACAGGTTACAGATGACTTTCAACATATTATAAACATGAGGATGATGACAATTCAATAAAATAAGTTCAAGAATTAATTTATCCAAAAATTAATAACGTCCAAATTGTCAACATGATACTGCTTTGTGGAGTAAAATTCAAGAATGCTTAGAAGAATATTTCCATGAAAAGATACTAGATGAAGCGCAAATACCAAGGATATTCCACTAATTTCATGGAGTATAGATGTCAAAACTTTAACCAACTGAGTATAATAAAGAATGGAACCAGGTCAGGCGTAATCCGCACCGACAGGATATTCCGACAGAATAATAAAGAATGGAACCAGGTCATGCGTAAAGCACAGACAGGATGTTCCAACAGAATAATACTAAAGACGGAACCAGGTCCGGTGTAAAACACACAGACATGATGTTTCAACAGAATAATAATAAAGAGGGAACCAGGTCCGGTGTAAAACACACAGACAGGATGTTCCAACAGAATAATAGAAGAATGTCACCAAGTATAGGGTAGACTGCGTATACAGGTTATTCCAACAGAATAATAAGCAATGGAATAATAACAGTTCTCTTCATGAATAAGAAAGAATAACACCCCTTACATTTGTAGGAGATTGAATACTACAGTAGTGTAGTAACAAAATACTCTTATTCTTTTTTTCTTATTCTCTCTATACTTTCTCTCTCTATAGCTTGAATGAATTCGTGAAAAATAATGAAGCACTAGGCCTCTATTTATAGAAGATTTATAGCTTAGCACTTGCCATGTGAAAAGGCAAGTGGCTTGATGACTGGTGATATGAAAAGAAAAGTGGTTTGAAGCTTGTAATGTGAAACGACAATTGGTTCGATGCCTGTAATATAAAACGGCAAGTGGTTTGACGCCTGTAAAGGTAATTACTATTGACGAAGGTAATTACTATTGACGAAGATAATTACTATTGACGAAGATAATTACTATTGACAAAGGAACTCTTAGATGATGACATATGGGCCTCCCATAAAATAACCAAACTTACCACAAACGTCTCATAATAGACTCTTTATATACATCAAGGATTGAATAAATATTACCACAAATCATTTTATTTTTAATCAACACATATTTAATCTTTCAACAACTATTAATCATTTATGACTCGTCGTCTCAATTTTTGATTTAATAATACAACATATTATATAGATGATACTGTGACAATAATTGAATCAATAATAAAAGAGATATGATGCAGCAATTACTGTAGCAATAATTGAGTATAGCTGAGTGACTTCTCACGTAAGCATCAATAATCAATACCGTGTGCTACTATACAACCACGCGTATTACTGTACTTTTACTACCGGGTAGTTCAACAGTTTTAATGGTAACACCTCCGCCGTTATTTTTATAGAAAGATAATTTTGTCGTTTTCTAACTACGACAATACTTCCGTTGTGGGGTCCACCAATGATTGTGCTGTCGTACGAATATTCCCCGATAAAAAGAATATTCTCCGACCAAATGAATATTTTATAACAATTTGCTTACTTTGCAAAATTTATAAATATTACCCACAACTATAACATTATATCAAATTTATTCCATAATATTCAAAAATAATATTTATAAAAAATTCATCTTTATTTATAAAAGTTGGGCTCTTACAGTGTAGCTGTAATCAACGTGAAAGGCAAGTTCCCTAACTCAACCTTGAGTTATATTCATTCAATTATTATAGTGATTAATTATTGCTAATTATATCACATCTAGGAATTTATTGTTGATTATTCGCAGTTAGTGTATGCTTAATAATTCAAACTGAATTACTTATTAGAGAATATACATTTGTAGAATAACTGTTGTTGGATATTTATATTCGTAGAAGATAGAATTGACAGTACAGATAATTCCTGTCTATTGTCAAATTATGTTGAGAAATGCCTTAGCTAATTATTCTGGCTAGACGAACATTTGTTAGAATTTGATAAATTTGAGAAGATAATTTAATTTTTATTGATAGATCAATGCCAGTTGTATCAGCTAGATCGAAAATTTGATAGGTTTGAGAAGAGAAGTGATTAGATATTGAAATCATTGCATTTCGTTGTTAAATCAAATTCTGATTCAAAGACTGAGAAGAACAACCTTTTATATAAAGGAAACATTTTATCACGTATATTAGACCATTGCGCGCTGTTAAGAATTCTGCATAATATAGGGTACAAGGAGTTGGCCGGCTCTAAGTACTTGCAGAGGGGTATGATTTAATCTTTATAGTTATCTGATACACTTGGGTATATCAAAGTACAATCTTTGATAGTTACTCGAGAAGAGAAGTTCAAGATCCAATGGATTGCTCAGCATAAATCTAGAAAACATTCTACTTTGCTATTTCGTAGAATTAATTCTTGATTATTCATCTGAATATCGTAGAAAACCTTGAAAGCGTTGTACTCTTTCATTATCATATTATTGTTGCGGAGAATGTGAGAAGACTTGATATTGATTTCTATACCTTTATTGTATGTCTTAACTTGCGGGGTAAACTTGTTGCTCACCCTTGCTATAAATAAAATATTTCAGCTAGGAACGAAGAGGCCAGCGGGTCAAAGAAGAACAAAGGCAAAGGCAAGATACTGGAGTAGTGTAATGAACAATATTATTGTATGATGTTGTATTGTAAACCCTTTTCGTATATCTAAGGGGTATTTCTGTAATGTTAAGGTTAGTGGACCTGGGACTTATGTATTAACAATATATGTTAATGACTTATGTAATCCTATTTATATATGAATGGGTAGTTAAATGGTATTATATTGTGGATCGTGAACACCAAACTCGGGGGTCAGGTAACCTGAATTTGGGGGCGTCACAGGTTGGTATCAAAGCTGTAGCGACCAAGGTGTCACCAGTTAGTAGAAGAGCTGTAGGTTATAAACTTTAAGTGAGGTAGGGGAAAACCCTAGGATTATAACCATATGTGAGATAGAGAAAACTCATTTAGAGTTCTAAGTGAGGGATTGCCGGAGTGCATCAATAGTGAGATAAGTGGACCCATAGTGTGGGAAGTTTGTACTAATGAAGTACTAATCAAGTTATTTAAACTGATTGAAAGATGTCTGGTGAAGATCAAAAGAGTGCACAGATTCTAGTGGCTGTTGCACCGGTGCCAAAAGCCGAGGTGTCAGCGCAAAGCGAATCAGTGGAGAGAAGGTGAACCAATGGTCAATCTGGGGAGCGATCATGATGATTATCCCGAGATGTATCTGAGTGGAGATGAGGAGGCAGAGTCTGAGCCAGCTAAGGTGGAGTTAAATAATAAGAACAAAGTTGGAGAACAAGATCATCTATCTGCAGAAGTCCAGGAACTCAGAAGTAAAGTGTTTCTTCTAGAGGAGTTGTGGAAGACGGAGCGAGCATTACGCGAAATGACTGAATAACGGAACGAGCTCAAGGCGCAGGTGGACAGAATGAAGGCTGAAGGTGGTGGATCATCTGAAAGAACTAACAAGAAGGACAAGAAGAAGAGGAAGAGGGACAACGACAGCCCTAATTCTAAAAAGTCAAGCCCGAAGAAGAAGCAAGCATGTAGCAAGTGTGGGAAGACTCACGCGGGAGAGTGCATAATGTGGAAGAATGTATGCTTCAACTGCAAGCAGGAAGGACATATTTCTCTGCATTGTCCTAAGCCAAATTTGAGGAAGTGTTTTTCATGTGGGCAAACGGGTCACGGATTTAATAAGTGTCCCAACAAGAAGAAGACTGGTGAAGGGAGTGGTCGGTAGACAACTTAGATATATGTAATAGTATCTTTTGGGGTAGAAGTTTATGATATTAATGTTGTAATATCGAGAAAGAATTTTAAGCATATGTGAATATATATGTTTTATGAATGAAATCTTTATTTTCTATATGAATATAAGATTAAGATTAATTTGTGTATTCTTAAAACTCATACTTATGGTAAATTAATGACTCATAATTATATAAAATGTTTTGAACCCCTCAACGAATGGACGCCAAAGGTCTGACTAGGATAAGTTCATACACTCATATAATTGTGGCAAGTTCCTGAACTCATAAGTGTGGTAAGTTTGACGAACTGGTAATAATTATGTGTGAATGGAGAATTGCAACTTTTTGTGTAAAGTTGTCTTGTTAATCCTGATATGATTTAAAAAGGGATATTAATATGTGTCAAGTACTAAATGTGCTATGAATTATTTGAATAAATATTCGTTTATATGTGAGAAATATGTGTTGAATTCTTATTGTGTTAAAAATTTGTGTTAATATAAGATTTTTATTTAAATCAGATCATGCCGCCTAGACTACAGAATCGAAACCAACGAGAAGAGCAGTCGGTAAATAATGAAGGAGGTCATGTTGACCCAATGCAAAACTTTGCGGATATGTTAGCCCACGCTATAGAGAATAGAGCTCCAGCTGCAAGAGGAAGAGTGAGGAATCAGCCAGCTGATAGATTGGCTAATTTCAAGGACTTTAAAGCAGTAGGACCACCGGAATTTAAGGGAACCACGGATCGGATTGAAGCCCAAACATGGGGGAAGGAGATGGAGAAAGCATTCGTCATTGCGCGAGTGGCGGAAGATCAAAAGACGACTTTTGCAACTTATCTGATGAAGAGAGAAGCTAATTACTGGTGGGAGACGAACCAAGCGAGAGCTGGTACAGAGGTGGTGTTGTGGACAAGATTCAAGGAGTTGTTCTTTGAGAACTACTTCTCACCGAGTATGAAATCCAGGTTGGAAGTCAAATTCTTAGAACTTAAGTAGGAGAACATGTCGGTATCTGAATATGCTGCCAAATTCAATGAGTTGGCAAGATTTGCACCTCATCAGGTGGACACATAAGCGAGAAAGGCGAGAAGATTTGAGAAAGGACTGAAACCGGGAATATTCAACAAGGTAGCGATATTGCAGATCAACACGTTCGCGGCTTTGATGGGGAAAGCATTAATTGCTGAAGGAGGGAGAGCGAAGCTGCATCTCAATTTCATCAGGAGAAGAAGAAGAAGACAAACGATGGTGGAAGCAGTGGTGGTAGTAACCCTAATAAGAGGAAGTGGAGTGAGAATACACAATCGGGTAGCAAAACTGAAGGGAATAAGAAAGGAGGAGAGCCTTGTGCGAGCTGTGGGAAGAATCATCCAGGCGTTTGTCTAAAAAAGAAGGGAGTCTGTTACAATTGCGGACAAGAGGGGCACATGTCACCTAATTGTCCCAGTCCAAAGAAGATACAAGGTTGTTTTGCATGTGGATCAACTGATCATCTGGTTCGGAACTGTCCGAAGAGAAATACGGAGAAGGAGAATGTCAGCAAGGGACCCGGTGGTGGAACCTTGGCAATTCGAGGACCTGCACAGCCAGGAAGACCAACAGCCCGTACATTCAACATGATGGCGCAGGATGCAATTGCTACTCAGGAGGTCGCAGCAGGTAACGATTTCGGTTAGAATTTTTATTACGCGAGTATTATGAGTCAAATATTTCTGTGAACTATTTTTTTTATAGATTCAAGTCACAGGTTAGAATTTGAGACACAATTTAATATTGTGTTGATAAAAATGAATTGATGATACAACTTTAAAAGATTATAGAGAATAAGAAAGCGGTGATTCCGAGGACGGAATCCTTTTAAGGAGGGGTGATTGTGATAAGCCGGGATTTCGAATAATCAAAAATTTGCCAATAATTTTTTATTTATTAATATTAATTATCAATTTTGTGACAAGTATCTGTAATACGAGTCTCGAGAAAGTCAATTTGTGTATTGACTAATAAATTTAGAGTAGAGTTATGCTTAACAAGCTTTAGAAACCCTAACCCTAATTTCTGGATAGGGATTCGATAGAAAATATAATTAAAATAATTATATTAATGAGTACGTGTTTGTACTGTATAGAATTTTTGATCAATGATTGATCGGATAAGGTTTGAAATTAATAAAACCTAATAAGAGATTAGAAACCCTAACGTACCGTTGGAAACCCTAATTGTACGTCGCGAAACCCTAATTTCATATTCAGGAATTCTAAACCCTAAATTAGGAAACCCTAATCCTAATTGGCAAGCCTAATGTGTGTATAAAACTTAAATATGATTAGAAAACCCTAATTATATTTTAGTTATCTTAAATTCTATTTTACAAACCCTAATTGTAATTTAGAAAATTTATTTTTCTAATTAAAACCCTAATTCGTGGGTTATAAACCCTAATGACCATTTTGACCCTAATTGCTAAATTAAACAATTTTAATTAGGAATATAAATCATAATTAGCAAGATTGAATTTTATGATTAGGAAATATTATATAATTATCGAATCCTAATTATAATTTAGGAATATTAATTTTCTATTTTTGAAAATCGAAATTCGAAAATTTTGAAAATTAATTGCAAACCTAAAGGGTTTAAACCCTAAACCCTAAAGGGTCCAAACCTTAAACCCTAATCCAAACCCTAAACCTTAAGGGTTTGTGTATTGGACAAGAATGCCATTAAAAAATATTTTATAAATGACTAAAATACCCTTTTTAGATTTTTATTTAGCTAACTTGTGAAATTGGACAATACCTTTAGTTGTTGAACAACTTTGTTGACTTGTGTGACACAAAACCAGCAGCAAAAATCGTCCAAATGATCAGCATGTGTTATATATCATCATATATATATAGATTCAAGAGAGAGAAAGTCTCATAATTTAGCCATTTTACTCTCAAATTCTCCATAACTCATTTTCTCTCTCAACCTCCGAATTCCTTGAGTAATTCAGTCCCAATATCAGTCCCTATATCATCTCATAACATATAGGAGATCTGAGATCAAGCATATTCAAGAAAGAAGGTATAACCCTAATTTGACATTTGATCTTGTATGCAAAGAAAAAAATTGTGTTTATGTGTTTAGATTCATGCTAGAGGATGTTTTATGTTGATCTATGATGATCAAACATATATCCATAGCATCAAAGTGCCTTAAAATGATGTTTTTCAAAATCTGTTCTTGAGAAATTTTTGTGGTCTGACAAGCAATGTCAGTGGCCACAGATTATTGCTCGTTTACTATTTGTGTTGTTTTAAAGTTGTTATGTGTTGCTTGCAATGTTGTCTTTAAGCTGCAAAAGAAATCAGAGTCATTGCATGTCTGTATTCGAAGATATAATCGGTCAAAACCCGTTGACCGGGCATGACCTAGTATATTCTGGGTAACCCAGAAAGTTTAGTTTAGTGTCTGACAAGTTTTTGTGAAACCCAGATCTGACATGGTGTATGTTGTTTGATGTTATGTTTGTAACCATGTTGTAGCTTGTACGATGGACTCTAGATTCATGCTTGTAGAACATTAAAACAGTCAATAGGTCGATCGTGACATGAGGTCAAAGTAGACCACTCGGTCTGTTTTTGACGTTTCTGGAAAACCTAGAAATAGTGTAAGCAATTTTTCTGACAACGTTTGACCACGTTGAATTTGGAGATTTGGATGTTATTTAACTATGACGTTGTCATGTAAATGTACCCTGACACTAATTCTATAGATTTGGATCATAACACAATGTATTTGATGACTGGTGATGGAATCAAATCGACCCACAAAGTGGACAGTCGAAGCTGTAGCTTCTGACAGCCACTTTGGGGCTTCGGATGTTGCATTTCAATTATTGTTAGACCATGATGATGATTATTTGTTGTAGTGTTACAAAAACACTACACGATCACAGTTAGAGCTAGCCCAGAATCGAATTACACAGAGATTAAAAGCCGATCAAAGTTGACCACTTGTTAAGCCGGATGCCAGTGTTCTTGAGCTGAAGAATACCAACAGCGACGCTTTGTGTCGCTAAAGGCCTATAGCGACGGTTTTGATTTTTGTTTTTTAAATTTCTGAATTTTCGGTAATTAATTAAAAATAGAAAATAAATTATAAAAATTATTAAAAATTATTTTAAATTATGAAAAATAATTTTTGACCAATTGAAATATTTTTCTTTAATATTTATAATTATTTAAATATTAAAGGTATTTAATTTATTTAATTAGTGTATTAAATAAATTAGAGAAAAATGATTTAATATTATGAAAAATCATTTTAAATAAGAATAAAGTATTTAAAATTATTTTGAATTATAAAATAAAATTTTTAATATTTTTGGAGAATTTTCATTAATAATTTAATATTAATGATATTATATTTATTTAATTACTAAATTAAATAAATAAGTTAAAAATGATTTTAGTGATTTAAAAATTATTTTAAATAAGAATAAAGTGTTAGAAAATATTTTGAATTATAAAATATAATTTTTAATATTTTTGGAGAATTCTCATTAATAAATTAATATTAATGATATTAGATTATTTATTTATTAAATTAAGTAAATGAATTAAAAATGATTTTATTGATTTAAAAATCATTTAAAAATGAGAAAAATAATTTAAAAATTTTAAGTTATAATTAATAACTTTTAATATTTTGATAATAATTTTATTAATATTTAAATATTAATGGTGATGATTTAAAAATAATTTTAATTACTTTAAAAATCATTTAAGTAGAATATTGATGATTTAAAAATATTTTAAGTTATTAATAATAAATTTAATATTTTGACAAGTTTGTTATTAATATTTTTATATTATTAAATATTAATAATGATAAGATTATTTGATAATTAAATTATTTAAAAATGATTTAAGTGTTTGAAAAATTATTATAAATTATAATAACTGTTTATAAATTATTAAAAGTTTCCGGAAAATATTATAATCGATATTTGACTTATCTAAAATAATATTGAAGCTTAAAAACTAAGTTTAATTGACAATCAATGTGTTAATTGTCGGATAGGGTGACTAGAACACCGAGAATGGACCGAAATCCAACCAGACCGAAATAGTTAGACTGGATAAGTGTTTATATAGGTTATAAACACTGATGTGATTATGTGGTAATGTGCCTAGGAGAAGTTTGACTGTTGAATACAGTGTTACGTGTTATAAATGATTGTGCTAATTGTGAGACCGACATTGTTGATTATAGGTCTTACGAACGCAGTTAATTATATTGTGTAGCTGTAATCAACGCGAAAGGCAAATTCCCTAACTCAACCTTGAGTTATATTCATTCAATTATTATAGTGATTAATTATTGCTAATTATATCACGTCCAGGGATTTATTGTTGATTATTCGCAGTTAGTGCATGTTTAATAATTCAAACTGAATTACTTATTGGAGAATATACATTTGTAGAATAACTGTTGTTGGATATTTATATTAGTAGAAGATAGAATTGACAGTACAGATAATTCCTGTCTATTGTCAAATTATGTTGAGAAATGTCTTAGCTAATTATTCTGACTAGACGAACATTTGTTAGAATTTGATAAATTTGAGAAGAGAAGATAATTTAATTATTATTGATAGATCAATGCCAGTTATATCGGCTAGATCGAAAACTTGATAGGTTTGAGAAGAGAAGTGATTAGATATTGAAATCATTGCATTTCGTTGTTAAATCAAATTCTGATTCAAAGACTGAGAAGAACAACCTTTTATATAAAGAAAATATTTTAGGTCGTATATTCGACCATTGCGCGCTGTTAAGTATTATGCATAATATAGGGTACAAAGAGTTGGCCGGCTCTAAGTACTTGCAGAGGGGTATGATTTAATCTTTATGGTTATCTAATACACCTGGGTATATCAAAGTACAATCTTTGATAGTTACTCGAGAAGAGAAGTTCAAGATCCAACGGATCGCTCAGTATAAATCTGGAAAACATTCCACTTTGCTATTTCGTAGAATTAATTCTTGATTATTCATCTGAATATCATAGAAAACCTTGAAAGCGTTGTACTCTTTCATTATCATATTATTGTTGCGGAGAATGTGAGAAGACTTGATATTGATTTCTATACCTTTATTGTATGTCTTAACTTGCGGGGCAAACTTGTTGCTCACCCCTGCTATAAATAAAATATTTCAGCTAGGAACGAAGAGGCCAGCGGATCAAAGAAGAACAAAGGCAAATGCAAGATACTGGAGTAGTGTAATGAACAATATTATTATATGATGTTGTATTGTAAACCCTTTTCGTATATCTAAGGGGTATTTCTGTAATGTTAAGGTTAGTGGACCTGAGACTTATGTATTAACAATATATGTTAATGACTTATGTAATCCTATTTATATATGAATGGGTAGTTAAATGGTATTATATTATGGATCGTGAACACCAAACTCGGGGGTCAGGTAACCCGAATTTGGGGGCGTCACACGCCATGATGTTACAACATTATGTTCATAGGCACACAACCTATCTCATATCCCGCATGGATACTTTTAAGTACGTATTCAACAAACCCATATTGAATTATCGATTGTCCAAATGGCAGTTGATCCTCCACAAGTTCGATATCATTTATGTGACTCAAAAGTCCATCAAAGGTCAAGGAATTGCGGATCAATTGGTCGAAGCATCATCAGGGAATTTTAGAAATGTATTTTTCAGATGATGGAATAATGACAATTCAACAAATCCATAGAGAAAATATAGGCAGATCTTAGAAAATATAGGCAGATCTTAGAAATTGGTTTCTTCCGAAATAACATTGTCTGTCAATATGGACAACCGGAGGTGATTGTGTCAGACAATGCCAAGAATCTAAACAACCAGACGATGAAAGAATTATGCAGTAAGTTTCACATCAAACATCTTAATTCCATCATCTATCATCTCAGAATGGTGTTATCGAAGCAGCCAATAAGAATATCAAGAAAATTATGCAAAAAATATTCTCCAAGCACAAGAGATGGCCTGACTTAGTGCCTCTAACTCTGCTAGCCTACATAACGTCAATGCACACTTCTACTGGGGCTATCCCCTACTCATTAGTCTATGGCATGGAACCAGTACTCCCCATAGAAGTAAAAATGGAGCATTGAGGGTGTTAATAGATGCTCAGATGGAAGAAGATCAGTGGTTGCAAGAGTGGTACCACCAGTTATCTCTGATTGATGAGAAAAGGGCTATAACTATCTTTTATGGGCAATTATATCAGCAAAGGATTGCTCGGTCATACAACAAAAAAGTCCAACTCTGGTAATTAAAAGAAAATAACTTGGTATTGAAGAAAGTCCTTGCCAGTCAAGATCAATCCAAAGGAAAGTTTGCCCAAAATTGGGAAGGCCCTTTCATTGTTAAGGAAGTATTGACAGGAAGAGCCATCAGATTGTAAAAAATGGATGGGGAAGAATTCCCCCAGCTTATCAATTCAGACGCCGTGAAGTCTGACTCTGTGACACTCCTAAATCCGGGTATTTCAATTCTCACATGATTTGGTGTTCACTATACAACATCATATGTCTATCTACCCATAATAAATTAAAGCATAAATAGATAGAAATAAATCCTCTCCTTAAGGAGTTACATCATCTGAAATAATACATAAATACCAGGTCATACTAACCTTAAATCTCAAATGTGGAAACATAAACAATTAATAGTCTTACACAACATTAACATAAGTCTAAAACATAAATACATAATCACAGTAACAACAAGTCGTCATCACTTGTTCATCTTGCCCTTGCCTTTACTAGTAGAAGGCTCGTCAGACCTTTCGTTCTTAATTGCAATGTTATTATCACGCAATAGTGAGCACGATTTCCCACAAGTATAATAATGAAACAACAATATAATAACATGCGAGTGAATCAAAGACTTCTGAAATAAGGACTCAACTTTTGAATCAAGAATAAATAACAAGAATCAAAAGAACTTCTGAGGGTCATAAGACCTTGAACTATGTCCTAGGTTATCAAGGGTTATACTTGAAACCTTTAACAGTCATAAGACTATGGACTCGTCTACTCGTACTTAGGGGATCATCCCTTAGTACCATACTGTGCATAATATCTTAACGCTAATGCATAAGTAATCCCCTATACAGGGTTGTTCATCTCGGTTTGACATTAGAGTCCGTACCAAAGGAAGTTTGGTTTGGATAATTCAACAAGGGTTCTGAAATTTAGAACGTTCATCAACTAAAGACTAGTCGAATTATTAAGGTTCGCTAGTCTAACAAGGTTCAACAATAACTGATATTTAAATCGAATAACAATCTCAAGATGTATACAATAGAATAAGTATTGTATAACAGAATTATACTTTGAAAAGATTAGTAATCTTTAATATAAAAAAATTGAACATGATTAATAATAACGAGAATTTGCTCGATGTAAGTTTATAACTTGAATAACGATAACAAGTAGGGTTAGGAAACTTGCCTCGTGCGTAGGCTAAACGATAACAAGTAGGGTTAGGAAAATTAGATTAAATAATTAATTGATAAAGTTGTGGTAGATTAATTTAATTATATGTGTTATATTTATTAAATTAATGTGGAGAATTTTTATTATTCAAATAATTTAACCGAATTAATAAATGAGAAATTTAATTTTATGATTATGGGAATTAATGAAAAATTATCATATTTTAATTGAATTAAAGTAAATAAGATATTGGATTTATTTTATAAAGGGGTGTGACTATTAAATTATAGGATAAAAGATTTATTAAATTAAATGGATTTGAGCCATTTAAGGCTACCCAAACGAAGCCTTATTGGAAGTTGGGAGTAGTTAACCCATGACTGGGTTAACTGACCACAACTGCGTCAGTTTCAAAATATTTTATTCGTCTTCTGTTATTGTTAAGTCTTTTAGTTTTGTTAAGTCTAGAAAAGGAGAATCAGAGAGAAATTTAAAAATTGTTGAGGAAATATTGAGAGTTGTTGATTGAAGAAGTAACTGAGAAAGGATCGTCCTTACTAATCTACACTCTACGCTTTGGGTAATCTTCAACCCAGTTTTTATTTACGTCATTTAAAGTTTCATGAAAATGGCTTTCAAGTTAATTGTTTAAGTCTCTGTAATCGGAAAGGGTAGTGATTATGTGGATGTATGTGTTAATATGTTAACGTAGTATGTTTTTACTATGTTGTATGAACCATAACATTATTTTCATAAAAATATGTCGTAGATTATTTCTTCAAAATTACAGAGTATAGAAATATGGCCATATGACTCTTACACGCAAATTAATACGTCAATCATATGTTGTTTCATAAAGTTTACACTTGTATATAATTATGTATGTTAAAATGAAGGAAGCAAACTTTAAATGAATAGATTCGGTGTTATAACGAACCCATAGTGTTAATTTTTATGTTTTGTGTTCAAAAATTTCAAGAACATCAAGAACAGTAAAATTACATGTGTTGATTCTTCAAATTATGTGTTTTAACATGTTAAAATGATGCTAGGAGGGTTAAGTAGTAGTTATATGTGTATTACAACGTTTGGGCATGTCTAAATCCGTGTAGAAATAATTTAATTAGAGGTTTTGGCCATGTTCTGCAATTTTTCGTGAATTGCAGAACTGGTACTGGTTCACCGCGCCGCGGCGCCAGTTCTATGCCTTATGGCCCGCGCCGCAGCGCCACCGCGCTGAGGACAAGCCTATAAGTGGCGCTATGCAGAATATCCAGAAATGAAATTTTTCCTTATTATTTAAGTCTAAGAATGTGATAGTAACCTAATCTAATGTACATAAAAATATGTTAGACGTATAATGAGATGTTAAAATAGATTCTTAACATGTCAATAACGCATTTAAGTATGAATTGATTTAGCTTATTGTTCATATAGTGTAATATTATGTGACCATAAGTGTGATAATTCGACTAAGTAAAGTCATAATCCGAGTTAGACAAAAACAATGAACTTGTGATGATTAGTTACGTTATAATTGACTGGTATTGTGAATGAAAATGATATGTAGGATTAAATCAAGGAACGTGTATAATTAACGTGTAATCTACCCACGAGGCAAGTTTCCTAACTCTATTTGTTATCATTATTCAAGTTTATAAATTTCGTCGAGTAAATTCTCGTTATTATTAATCAAGTTTAATTTGTTATATTAAAGATTAGTTATCTTTTCAAAGTATAATTCTGTTATATAATACTTGTTCTATTGTATACCTCTTGAGAATGTTATTCGATTTAAATATCATTTATTGTTGAACCTTGTTAGATTAGTGAAACCTTATTGATTCGACTAGTCCATAGTTGATGAACGTTCTAAATTTCATAACCCTTATTGATTTATCCAAACCAAACTTTCTTTGGTGCGGACTCTAATGTCAAACTGAGATGAACAACCCTGTATAGGGATTTCTTATGCGTTAGCGTTAAGATATTGTGCACAGTATGGTACTAAGGGCTGATCCCCCTAAGTATGAGTAGAAAAGTCCATAGTCTTATGACTATTAAAGGTTTCAAGTATAACCCTTGATAACCTAGGACATAGTTCAAGGTCTTATGACCCTCAGAAATCTTTTGAATTCTTGTTATTCATTCTTGTTCAAAAGTTGAGTTTTATTCCAGAAGTCTTTGATTTACTCGCATGTTATTATATATTGTTATTTTATTTTTATACTTGTGGGCAATCGTGCTCACTCTTGCGTGATAATAACATTGCAGTTAAGAACGAAAGGTCCAACGAACCTTCTACTAGCAAAGGCAAGGGCAAGATTAACAAGTGATGAAGACTTGTTGTTTTATGTGATGATATATTTCTGTTTTAGACTTATGTTAACGATGTGTAAGATGATTAATTTTTTATGTTTCCACATTTAATATTTAAGGTTAGTATGACCTGGAATTTATGTATTTTTACAATATAACTCTTTAAGGAGAGGATTTATTTCTATCTATTAATGCTTTTATTTATTATGGGTAGATAGACATATGATGTTTGTATAGTGAACACCAAATCACGTGGAAATTGAAGTACCCAGATTTGGGGGTGTCATAGGTTGGTATCAAAGCTGTAGGTTATGAACCTTAGGTGGGGGAACAACCTTAGGTAGTAGCCTTATAGGAAGAACATAGTGATGGAAAACTCTTACCGAGTTCTTAGAAATGAATTTCTTAATTCATTGAAGATAATAAAAGAATTTATGTGTTTATGTGTTAGATTATGTGCTCAATAGTACGACTTAGTAACTAAAACTTAAAACTGTGTTGTCAGAATGTCGGATGTTGGAGGAGCTAGTCGAGCTGGGGAGGAGGAACCCCGAGTACCTACAGAGGAGGAGCCCCGAGACATTCATGTCGTCAGGGAGCAGTTGGTACAGAGAGAGCCATCTCCGTTGATCACTGTTGTCGGTTAGGAACATGAGCCTGAGACTGATCCAAAGGAGGATCCTGAGGAGGAAGAGGAAGAAGTAGAGTTCCCACCGAACTCCATTGATGCTGAGATGTACGACGAGTTATATGACCGTAACGTAGAGTTACGTGACACTGTCCAAGATCTAACCGAGCGGGCGATTATTCAACAGATTACCATTGAGCAGAAGGATAGGGAGGTTGTGACTCTTCACACACGTCTAGGAAACGTGGAGTGGGATTTGGTTCACGAGAAGGGTCAAACCGAAGAGAAGTCCAAAGAAATATAGAAGTTGAAGAAGGAACTGAAAGAGAGCTCAGAAAGGCTGACCATAGCAGAGGAGGGCTGGGTAAGA
This sequence comes from Panax notoginseng, assembly GCA_016801055.1. Lineage (NCBI taxonomy): Eukaryota > Viridiplantae > Streptophyta > Magnoliopsida > Apiales > Araliaceae > Panax > Panax notoginseng. The sequence goes on from CM029016.1 coordinate 193,715,743, forward strand.
GAATCACGTCGTGCTGACCTTGCAGAAGAGGATTGTCGTGCGAAGAAGGCTAAGCTTGGAAAGACGTATTCTACACTTCAAAATGCAATGGATGAGGCTCATGATCGAGTTATTAGATACCCAATTCAGTTCGAAGGACTACCATCGTATATGCTAGATCGTCGGACGATGTCCTGCATCATGGAAGAGGAACGTAGCAAGGTTATTCAACTCCTTAACAGGCAGTGATATGATTTGTTTAATTATGTGAAAAACTTATATAGGGTTAAATGTAAATTCCGATGTATTTATAAACAAAGGAATATTTTAATATTTTAAATCCTGTAGATTCTTTATCTCGGGATAGTTGATGTAATAGCAGTGATGCTATCGTTTAATGTTAAAACTTTCGATTTGAATAAATATATCAAGTTGTTTGAGGAAATGTGTTAAGTGATTATGTAAATTGTGGAATTAAGCCTTAACTATTTAGAGAATTGAATAAAACCTAATAAACATATATTTTTAATAGAAATATACCGCCGAGAAGAAGACAGAACCGTCAAGCAGCTCAAGAAGAATCGACGAATAACAACAAAAACGCCAATGCTAACCTCGTTCAACAATTGGTGAACTTACTAGCTGGAGCGATGAATAATCAACCTCAAGCTCCACCGAATACGACGTTTAAAGATTTCAAGGCGGTGGGACCGCCAGAGTTTAAAGGCTCCATGAACCCGATAGAATCTCAGACTTGGGTTATGGAGATGGAAAAGTTTTTCGATGTTGCTAGAGTTAGAGAAGACCAGAAGACCGCTTTCGCAACGTTTATGCTGAAATCCAAAGCCAGTTATTGCTGGCAAGAAAATAAGGTCAGTGGAGGAGAAGGTATAATCACGTGGGAGAGGTTCAAGGAGATGTTTTTCGAGATATATTTCCCAACCAGCTCGCAGAACCAAATGGAGGTTCAGTTTCTGGAGTTGAAACAGGGGATTATGTCCGTACCAGACTATGCGGCAAGATTCAATGAGTTAGCTAGGTTCGCCACATATCAAGTGTGCACGAATGAGAGAATAGCAAGAAGGTTCGAACAAGGACTAAAGCCCTTGTTGTATAGTAAAGTGTCGATGTTTCAGTTGAAGACATTCGCTGGGGTACTGGAGAAAGTCATACTCGCTGAAGGTGGAAGAGATGCGGTAACCAAAAATAATCAGGATCAGAAGAAGAAGAAGAGTGAAAATGAAGGAATTAGCAATGCTAGTGGAAGCAACATGGGAGGTAGTAATAATCAGAAGAGAAGGTGGTCTGACAACTCATCAACTGGAAATCAGCAGAGAGGTCAGAAGAAGATGATCGAAGCTTGCCCGACTGCGAAAAAGCTCATTTGGGAGTGTGCGTGAAGGGTAAACAAGTGAACTACAATTGTGGTCTGGAAGGCCACATAGCACCTAACTGTCCTAACCCAAAGAAAGGTGTCTGCTTCACTTGTGGCTCAAAGGATCATCTTGCAAGGGATTGTCCTACGAAGGGATCTGGAGGGGCAGGATTAGGAAGAAATAGGGGAAACAGCGGTGGAAGCGCTCTGACTATCACAGGACTAACCGCAACCAACTGACCAACCACCAGGACATTCAACATGACAGTACAGGATGCAGTGCAGTCTTGTGATGTGGTGTCAGGTATCATTCCGATCAATAAAGTTAATGCTTATGTATTATTTGATTCGGGTGCTACTTGTTCATTTATATCCAATGACTTTATTAAGAATTTAGAATTGCCTAAGGATGAGTTAGAATACCCCATGAACATAAAAATTGCGAATAGAGAAATAATCCCTGTAAAGTATGTACATAAGAACTATAGAGTGGATATTAAGGGTAATATCATGAACGTAGATCTTATCCCTATTCGACTTGGAGAATTTGAAGTTATTTTGGGTATGGACTGGTTATTCAATTACGGGACAGTAATTGATTGCCAGAAGAAGCGTATTAACCTTATGACTCTGTCAAAGGTTGTGTTTTGTGGTAGCAAGTAGCCTAGACAAGCGAGTTGTCTAACGATAATGCAGGCAAGGAAGTTGTTAAGACAAGGCTGTGAAGGATATTTAGCTTACACAGTCGACAGTTGTAAAGAAAATCCAAAAGTAGAGGAGATACCAGTAGTGAGGGACTTTGCCGATGTATTTCTGGATGATCTGCCAGGACTTTCGCCAGACAGAGAAGTTGAGTTCGTGATCGATTTGGCGCCAGGAATGGCTCCAATATCGAAGGCACTGTACCGAATGGCACCGGTAGAGATGAAAGAATTGATGGTACAACTACAATAATTACTAGACAACAAGTACATTCAACCAAGTGTATCGCCGTGGGGAGCGTCGATGTTGTTTATGAAGAAGAATGACGGGACGATGCGGCTTTGCATCACCTATAGAGAATTGAATAAGGTCACGATTAAAAATAGATATCCACTACCGAGGATCAACGATCTGTTTAATCAATTGAAGGGAGCGAAATACTTTTCCAAGATAGACTTGAGGAGTGGTTATCATCAACTGAAGGTGATACTAGAGGATGTATCGAAGACAACATTCAGAACACGATATGGTCAGTACAAATTTTTGGTAATGTCATTTGGTCTAACGAATGCTCCTACAACATTTATGGGATTAATGAATGGAGTGTTCAAGCCGTTTTTGGATAAATTCGTAGTGGTATTTATAGATGACATTTTGGTATATTCAAAAACCAAGGAAGAACATGAAGAGCATTTGAAATTAACGTTAGAGGCGTTGAGAAAGGAAAAATTGTATGCCAAGTTTTTGAAATGCAAATTTTGGAATGAGCGGGTACAATTTCTAGGACACGTGATCGATAAAGACGAAATTTCTGTGGATCCATCCAAAGTCGAAGCTGTGATAAACTGGGGTTAGCCGAGAACACCGTCGGAAGTACGAAGTTTTCTTAGATTGGCAGGATACTACAGAAGATTCATTCAAGACTTTTCCAAGATCGCAACTCCGTTAACGAATTTGACTCAAAAAGCTGTGAAATTTGTTTGGATGGAGAAGTGTGAGGAAAGTTTTCAAGAATTGAAGAAGAGGTTGAGTACAGCGCATGTGTTGTCTCTTCTGGATGAGACAGGAAATTTTGTTGTTTATAGTGATGCGTCGCATAAAGGACTTGGCTTTGTGCTTATGCAAAACGGCAGGGTCATTGCGTATGCGTCACGACAATTGAAGGATTATGAGAAGGGGTATCCGACCCACGACTTGGAGTTAGCTGCAGTGGTTTTTGCGTTGAAAATCTGGAGGTACTATCTCTATGGGGAGAATTGTGAAATATATACAGACCACAAGAGTTTGAAATATATTTTTACACAGAAGGACTTGAACATGCGCCAAAGAAGGTGGTTGGAGTTAATTAAGGACTAAGATTGTGAGATTTTATACCATCCGGATAAGGCAAATGTGGTTGTCGACGCCTTAAGTAGAAAGGTTCGGGAGAAATTGATGATGTTGACCGCTCAGAAGGAGCTAATTTTAGCCATGGAGAAGTTAGAACTGGAAGTGAAGTATCCTATGAAAATTGATGAGAAGCTGTTCCAAATGCAATCTGGTATAACTCTACTAGATAAAGTTAAGGAGGCTCAACTTCAGGACGAAGAATTTAGAAAGGTGAAAAAAAAGATATTTGAAAGAATCGAACCGAGATTCAAGTTAGACAAGGAATGAATACTGAGATTTGAGAACCGAATTTGGGTACCGCCAGTACTAGAGATTAAGGAAGACATTTTGAGTGAGGCTCATAGCTTACGATATTCGATTCACCCTGGTAGTACCAAGATGTATCAAGATCTTCGACAATATTTCTGGTGACCAAATTTGAAATGAGATGTGGTAGAGTGTGTTGCCAAGTGTCTGACATGTCAGAAAGTGAAAGCAGAACATCAAAAGCCGAGTGGATTGCTACAACCATTGGAGATTACAGAATAAAAATGAGAACATATTACGATGGACTTCGTGGTTGGCCTTCCGATAACTCAGAAAGGCTATGACGCAGTATGGGTTATCGTTGTCTGATTGACGAAATCCGCACACTTCCTTCCGATCAAAATCAGATTCAACTTAGATCAGTTGGCAATGTTATATGTGAAGGAGATTATTTCAAGGCACGGAGTTCCGGTGTCAATTGTTTTCGATAGGGATCCGCGCTTTACATCGAACTTCTGGAAACGACTACAGGAATGCATGGGTAAGCAATTGCGAATGAGTACGACATATCACCCTCAGGCAGATGGGCATAGTGAAAGAATGATTCAGACATTGGAAGATATGTTAAGAGCTTGTGTAATGGACTTTAAAGGAAATTGGGATGATCACCTACCGCTCGTAGAGTTTGGCTACAACAACAGTTACCACGCTAGTATTGGCATGCCGCCTTATGAAGCGTTATACGGCAGAAAGTGCAGAACTCCGCTATACTAGGATGAAGTTGGCAAGAGACAATTACTAGGTTCAAAATTAGTACAACAGATAACAGAAATAGTCAAAGTGATCCGAACAAGACTGGTAGCAGCTCAAGATAGGCAGAAGAAATACGTCGATCCACACCATAAAAATGTTGAGTTTGAATCGGGTAGTTATGTGTTCTTGAAGGTCTCTCCTTGGATGGGAAAGGTCAGGTTCGGAAAGAAAGGAAAATTAAGCCCAAGATTCATTGGACCCTTTGAGGTACTGCGAAGGATCGACGAAGTTGCGTATGAGGTAGCTTTACCTCCAGCACTCGAGAATGTCCACAACGTCTTCCATGTTTCTGTTTTACAGCCCTACAAACCCGATTACAAACACGTGATTGAATATGAACCCATCCATTTTGAGAAAGACTTATCCTACGAAGAAATTCCTGTTCAGATTGTTGACCGGAAAGAACAAGTTCTCAGAAATAAAGTAATACCTTCTGTTAAGGTAATTTGGAGGAACCACAACGCTGAAGAAGCAACGTGGGAACTCGAAGAGAATATGATGAAGAATTACCCTAATTTATTTACTTAAATTATGTGTAAGCGATTCTGGGGACAGAATCTTTGTAAGGGGGGATACTGTAACGGGTCGAATTGATTGAGTCGTGATTCTGGGGACAGAATCCTTTTAAGGGTGGAAAGATGTGACAAACGAGATTTTATAATTTAATTTTAATATTTATTGAATTAAATAAATATTTTTGATGGTTTAATTATTAGATTAAATAATTAATTGATGAAGTTGTGGTAGATTAATTTAATTATATGTGTTATATTTATTAAATTTATGTGGAGAATTTTTATTATTCAAATTATGTAATTATGTGAGCTTATTGAATAATTAAATTATGTTATTTTAATAATTAATTAGAGATTTAATAATTTGACCGAATTAATAAATGAGAAATTTAATTTTATGACTATGAGAATTAATGAAAAATTATCATATTTTAATTGAATTAAAGTAAATAAGATATTTAATTTATTTTATAAAGGGGTGTGATTGTTAAACTATAGGATAAAAGATTTATTAAATTAAATGGATTTGAGCCATTTAAGGCTAGCCAAACGAAGCCTTATTGAAAGTTGGGAGTAGATAACCCATGACTGGGTTTACTGACCACAACTGCGTCAGTTTCAAAATATTATATACGTCTTCTGTTATTGTTAAGTCTTTTAGTTTTATTAAGTCTGGAAAAGGAGAATCAGAGAGAAATTTAGAAATTTAGAAATTGTTGAGGAAATATTGAGAGTTGTTGATTGAAGAAGTAACTGAGAAAGGATCGTCCCTACTAATCTACACTCTACACTTTGGATAATCTTCAACCCAGTTTTTATTTACGTCATTTAAAGTTTCATGAAAATGGCTTTCAAGTTAATTGTTTAAGTCGCTGTAATCGGAAAGGGTAGTGATTATGTGGATGTATGTGTTAATATGTTAACGTAGTATGTTTTTACTATGTTGTATGAACCATAACATCAGTTTCATAAAAATATGTCGTAGATTATTTCTTCAAAATTACTGTAGACACCCGAAATTTTCTGTACTATTGTCACCAACGTTACAGCAGGACATAGTCGTCTTTTATGAGAGAACCCTGAAAGATAGTCCACAGCCATACCGGATACTACCGGAAGTTCAGCATCAACCCCGGATCGCAATCTGGGAGTAATCATTCCAATCTCGGAGAACCCCGAGGCATGCAGATCAATACCGGAACACACACCAGAGAAGACCGATTAATCTTGAAAATAACCCCGAGGTATCCAATCTCATCCCTAAACATGGGAATAGCCTCCAACCTTGGTGATAGCCCCAAGGAATGCAATTTCTGCAATAACCCCGGAAATGCTTGTTACAAGTGCGACCAGCTTCAATCTCGGTGCTCACAACGAGATACACTGTACCAGCCCGGCGATGACATCGAGAAGACAGACACACCTCAAGGATGACCATGAGGAATTTCAACCAATTGCAGCAGTCTAATCCCAGCGAAGCTGAGCAACGTCTGCTTTATCGGCCCAACCCGGCAATAACACCGGTGAGGGGAAACATCGTCATCTGACCAAAACGATGCCACGCCACGTCGTCTCAACACCTTTACGCAACAATGTCCCACAAGGCTAACCAATCCCGAGTTGCTATTGTACGAGGTAACGAATGAAAGTTGAAGCTTGAAGACCGGAGGGCATCGTCCCATCTTCAAAGACTTTATACAAACTCTAGTTCCATGCCATCGTACAAGCTCTCGACAACGGCGGTCTGAAATAGGTCTTGTATACCTCAAACGGATGCCCAGACTGCACTTCTGAAAGTTCGAGTGGACATTACAGTGCCCGCGTGCACGTACTTCGAGACGACCCGACCCGCACAACCCGGGTCGACCCGGGTTGCCTCTGATACACCTGCAGCTCAGTCGCAGGTACACCTGCGGCTAATATGCCTATAAATAGAGGGCTTGGGGTACTGATTTTTAAGAGAAAAAAGACGGGAAAACCCTGCACAATTTGCTCTGCACTCGCCCATACAGTGTATTTGCCCACTTTAAACACCTGTGAGCTCATATATAGCCTCTTTTGTACCCACAAATGCCAGTGTTTACCAACTCTAAAGATATAGAAGTCTTTTTTAGCAGTCAGCTGTAAGCCTTCTCACACACTTTAGAGTCTTCCTCTTTATCTTTGCACACACCCTTCTACACGTTGAGAGTCGTGTTGCATTCCAGTCTGTATAATATATATATATATATATATATATATATATATATATATATATATATATATATATATATATATATATATATATATATTGACTAACACTATCGAGTTATGCCTCGATTGAGCCTAGACTTCGGTCTAGAGTATTTCTTTGCTTTTCTATATATATATATATATATATATATATATATATATATATATATATATATATATGAACTGTGTGTCGAACATTGTTCGATGAGCCTAGACTTCGGTCTGGAGCATTTATTACTTTAATATATATATTTATATATATTAACTGTGTATCGGACTTTGTACGATGAGCCTAAACTTCGGTTTGGTGCGTTTATTCGCTTTTATATATATATATATATATATATATATATATATATATATATATATATTAACTGTTATCGAACTCTGTTCGGTGAGCCTGTGTTTCATATCCGGTGCGTTTACTTGCTTTTCTATATATATACTTATATATATGAACTGTTGTCCGACTCTGTTCGATGAGCTTGGATTTTACATCCGGTGCGTTTATTGCTTTTATATATATATATATATATATATATATATATATATATATATATATATATATATATATATATATATATATATTCGTCCTGCCTGGAGTTCACTTCATGGCAGTTGATCGCTTTGTACAGCTTTCTTTACGTTTCGTCCCACCTGGAGTTTCCTTCGTGGCGGTTGACCGTATTTACAGCTTTCTTTACGTTTTGTCCCGTCTGGAGTTCCCTCCGTGGCAGTTGATAGTGTGACGCCCCCAAAATAGGTATACAACACCCATTCTGAGTCGTCAAAATACATGGTATAGATACAACTACAACTTTATTAATACAACATAAAAACTGTGAGTTTAAATACAAATATTGTCGTCTAGATAATATCCACACTCAAATAAGTCCTCATTACAATTATTAATACATTATTATACAAAAATGGTGAGGACTACTAAAACGACTTTCTAGAACCTTCATTCCATACCCCGACTAGTACTCGCTACATTCTCGCCTCCTGAGAAGAAAAATGGAACAAAAGGAAAAGGGTGAGCTCAACTAGCCCAGTAAAGAACATTATGACTAAGATAATATAGAACAAATTATCGTTAGTCCTCAACAGGGAAAAATCTAATAGAATACAATAGACAACAAGTTTTAAATTAATATTCGCAGCGAAAAATAATAATTCATAGAAGAGTTTCGTAGAGAATGAAATCTACTATTATCTATGAATTTAAAAGTCCATCATCAATATTTATTCCCTATAACATCAATCAATATTCATCTTTGCACTACAAGCCAAAGATATTCATCAATTGGTCATGTTCATCTAAACACCTGTTCATCTTTGTACTACGGGCCAAAGATATTCATCAGAAATCATTCATCTTTGCACTACAGGCCAAAGATATTCAGTTATATCATCATTTAGGACTGAGGATGATGAAAAATATTTTAAAGAAAACGAATCCAGTGAAACAAAGGAATAAATATTAAGGATTCGTATTTCAGCTATTCCATGTCCAAAAATACCTCATAAATAATCATAGTGGAGTAAAAATCAAGAATGATCAAAACATGGATACAATCAAAGCTAGTATCCAGAATAGATATTTTGGACGAAAAGAAGAAAATTTCATTTTTCGGTGAATAGTGTCGTATACGTGAATAGTATCGTATACGTGAATAGTAACTCTGACACTAGAAGATAGAAATTTCACATAAAACATCATCATGCTTCGTGAATAGTACTCGTGAATAGTAACTCGTGAATAGTAACCCCGACACGAAAAAGTTCTAAATTTGATAAAAAATTCCAACCAATATTTTGGCATAATGATATTGAAGAATTAATATCATTTAAGACGAAATAACATCCCTTACCTCGTAAAGACAGTACTTCTAGTTGAAACACCGCATATAGGCTATGACTTGAACTTGCAACGTATAGCAACACTCAAAGTATTAAAATACTCACAAGAATACGCTCAATATATCGAGAGAGAAAGATAGAGAAGATTTCAGTTTCTAGTGTGATTTTCAATTCTAACCTAAGCACCCTATTTATAGAAAAATGCTTAGAATACCAAAGAAGAAAATTGAATATAATAATAATATATATAATCAAATTTCCTATGCCCACTTCCTTAGATCTGAATTCAGCCATTTACATCACATGAAAGACCCACAATAATGACCAAAAACGTTTTTCATATTAAAAATAATTAAAACTTCTAAAAATCAATTATTTCAGAACTTTGGAACTTTAATAATTCATAATAAATAGCCATTTTATAAAAAATTCGAATCTCGAGACTTTTTATAGGAAATTCAATTCTCTACAACTTTGTCGAAGAAAGTTTTTCCAAATTCTAAACAAAAATTGACCGAAATCCACAAACGGACGATTTTACAGGCTATAATCAAATTTCAGTCAAGAAATGGGCCCACAGACATGTTTAACATGTTTTAAACAATTTTTACAACAAAAATACTCTTCCTCCTCATATACTCATATATCCCACATTCATTGTAAAAATATCCTCATTATTATATAATAATAATATAATAAAATATTATTTTATCAAAAAAGATAAAATATCGATTTTCAACAATTGTCACTTTAAAAAATTTTTCCATCTATATCCACATAAAATAAATATTTTTTTCATCATATAAATTAATAATTAATTGTAAGACCCCAAATTATTAATAAATGAAATTTAATTTCCTTTATTTATTATTCTGAAATAGTAAGAGTTGATTTGATTAATGTGGTTAGTTATGGGTAAAATGCGCAAATATTTTAAATAAGCAAGTGGTCCTAAAATATTCATTGTTGTCGGGGAATATTTGTTTGGTCGTTGAATATTCTTGTTGTCGGGAAATATTCGTACGACGGCGCAGCCTTGTGTGGGCCCCATAACAGGAAGCGATTGGATGAAGAAAACGACAAAAATAAGTTATTTATAAATAACGGCGTAGTTGTTACCGTTAATATTGTTAGAATACCCGGTAGTTAAAACACAGTAATATGCGTTGTTGCACAGTAGCACACGATATTGCACCAATTATTGATTCTTACGAAAGAAGGCACTACTCAATAATTGTTACAGTAATTACTGTTCAATATTGTATTTTATTGATTCAATAATTGCTGCGTTGATATTTTATATTACTGTTGTTTCAATAATTGTCACTACGCAGTATTTTTTATTATCGGAGCAATAATTCATATTATCTGAATAATATTATTAGATAACATTATTGGCAATGTCTAGAAAGTTCTGTCTAAGAAGAGGTTTGGTCATCTAATTGCGCGCCAGTAAGGAGAGATCCTTATTGGAAAGCCCCCTCTTTCCTGGGAACGGCCTGGTTGCCAGTACTGTGATTCTGTAATATTATTTGTGTATAATTAATTATTGATTTATATGACGAGAAAAATAGTGATTTTATGTGGATATAGATGGAGAAAATTTTTAATGTGACAATTGTTGAAAATTTATATTTTATCTTTTTCTGATAAAATAATTCATTTAAATATATTATTTTAATAATATATTGATGGTGGTATTTTTACAATGATTGTGGGATATATGAGTATATGAGGAGGAAGAGTATTTTTGTGGCATTAAATGATTAACACATGTTTTGTGTGTTGGTGGACATAATTCTTGACCGAAAATTTATTATTGACTATAAAATCGCCCGTTTATGAATTTCGGTCAATTTCTGTTTAGAATTTGGAAAAACTTTCTTCTGTAAAGTTGTAGAGAATTGAATTTCCTATAAAAACTTGTGAGATTCGAATTTTCTGATAAAAGGGCTATTTATTATGAATTATTGAAGTTCTGAAGTTCCGAAATAATTAATTTTTGACAGTTTTATTTATTATTTTGAAGAAAAATGTTTTTTGGCATTTAAGTGGGCTAACATGTGATATAAATGGGTTGAGATCAGATGTCTAGAGGTGGGCTAATGAAAATTTGATAAATATATTATTATTATTATATTAAATTTTCTGCTTTGGTGTTCTAAGCATTTTCCTATAAATAGGGTGCTTAGGTTAGAATTGAAAATCACACCAGAAACACAAGTTTCTCTCTATTTCTCTCTATATATCGAGCGTATTTTTGTGAGTATTTGATACTTTGAGTGTTGCTATACGGTGCAAGTTTCCTTCAGCACTATATCTAGTATTTCAGTCAGAAGTACCGTCTTTCCGAGGTAAGGGATGTTATTTCTTCTTAAATGATATTATTTTCTTCAATATCATTATGCCGAAGTATTGATCTGAATTTTTATCAAATTTGGAACTTTTCATGTCGGGGTTACTATTCATGAGTTACTATTCATGAGTTACTATTCACGAGTTACTATTCACCAAAAAATGAAATTTCCTTCTTTTCGTCCAAATATCTATTCTGGATACTATCTTTGATTGTATCCATGTTTTGATCATTCTTGAATTTTACTTCACTATGATAAGGTATTTTTGGACATGGATAAATCGAAATACGAATCCTTAATATTTGTTATTTTGCTTCACTGGATTCGTTTTCTTTAAAATATTTTTCATCATCCTCAGTCTTAAATGATGATAACTGAATATCTTTGGCCTGTAGTGCAAAGATGAATAATTTCTGAGGAATATCTTTGGCCCGTAGTGCAAAGATGAACAGGTGTTGAGGTGAACATGACCAACTGATGGATATCTTTGGCCTGTAGTGCGAAGATGACTATTTGATTTAAGATATTTATTGATTGATGTTACAGGGATAAAATGTTGATGATGGGTTTTTAAATTCATAGATAATCGTAGATTTCATTCTCTACGTAACTTCTCTATGAATTATTATTTTCCGCTGCGAATAATGAATTAAAACTTGTTGTCTATTGTATTCTATTAAATTTTTCCCTGTTGAAGACTAACGATAATTTGTTATATATTATCTTAGTCATAATATTCTTTACTGGGCTAGTTGAGCTCACCCTTTTCCTTGTTGTTCCATTTTCTTCTCAGGAGGCGAGAATGTAGCAGGTACTAGTCGGGGTATGGAATGAAGGTTCTAGGAAGTTGTTTTAGTAGTCCTCACCATTTTTTTTGTAAAATATTGTTCCAATAATTGTAATGAGGACTTATTTGAGTGTGGATATTATCTAGATGACAATATTTACACTCACAGTTTTTATGTTGTATTAATAAAGTTGTAGTTGTTTCTGTACCATGTATTTGGCGACTCAGAATAGGTTGGATGGAATGGACCTATTTTGGGGGCGTCACAGTTGGTATCAGAGCTTAGGGATATGATCTCTGGCGGAGATCGGGGAATAGAATTAGGAGGGGAGAGACGAGTAAATCCTTCGCTAGTGTGTCCTACCTAAGCTTATTTGTTGGTCGGTCATAATATAGGGATATTATGTGATTTGTTAATTTGTTAAATTAACCTTTGTTTTATGGCAGTATTTGAGAATGTCGACTGTGAATGTTAATAGTGGAGTAAATGAAACCGTGGAGACACCTGTACTCACCAACGAGGAGAACGTGCAACAGGCTGGCAATGTTCCTCCTCTGAACAACACCACTGAGCAGACGATGAACGATGAGATGTTTAGAAGCTTTTTGCGATTCGTGCAAAACCAGACGAAGGAGATTCCTGTTCAAAATATAGGAAGAAACAATGGCAACGCACAGCTGGTCACAGCCAAGCAGTTCAAAGAGTTGGGACCACCAGAATTCTGGGGAAAGCCAGATCCGATTAAGGCGGAGACATGGGTCAAGCAAATTACCAAGATATTTGATGTCTTGGGATGCACGGAGGAACAGAAGGTTCCATTCGCCACCTTTATGTTCCGTGGCGAGGCAGACTACTGGTGGGAATCTGTGAAGCGTACCCATCCAGCCGCACTCAGCATGTCTTGGGAGACATTTTAGAAACTATTCAATGACAAGTACTTTCCTGAAAGTATTCGTCATATGAAGGAGGTAGAGTTTATTAGACTGGAGCAGAATAACATGACGGTGTCCCAGTACGAGGCGAAGTTTGCAGAGTTGTCCAGGTTTGCACCTCATTTGGTGGAGAATGAGGAACGTATGTCGCGGATGTTTCTGAGACTTTTGAAACCCGGCATACGTCAATATCTCATTTCTCATAAATTTTCTCTCTATTCAGATGTTGTCAACAGGGCTCAATTGTTGGAGTGAGATAACGAGTACGGTCAACCGAGGGACCACAACCAGGATCATATCGGTGACAACAGTCATCAGAACAATGATAACCAGCGGAGAAAGAAAAGTACAGACAAGAACGGCAACCACTCTGGTGGTAATCGTGGCTATGAAAATAGAAGAATCGAGTCAGGAGGAGATTTTAAAAAGAGGAGATTCAACAATGATAATACGACGACGTCAGCACCAGCAGCAACTGGTTCCAAGGGAGGAGAACGACCACCGGTCATATGCTATAAATGTGGAAAAGAGGGACATATCAGCCCAAACTGTCCACAACAGTTCAAGGTATGCTATAATTGTGAAAAGGAAGGACATATCGCTAGAGATTGTACGATAGCAAAACCAAGTTCAGCGGGGACGGTGACTCAAAAGGCTGCCCCAGAAAAGTCAAAGTCAATGGTTCCTGGAAGAGCGTTTGTCGTGGCTGGTCAGAATGCGAGGAACCCCAACGAAGTTAGCACGGGTTAGTTAATTATAAATTTTTACGAAGTCTATACCTTACTAGATACCGGTGCTACCCATTCATTTATTTCTCCTGCTTGTGCTCAACGTTTAAACTTGACTCCGGAGAAATTAGACTTTGACTTATCTGTTGAAACTCCGTTAGGAGAAACTTTCGTTACATCTACTGTTTATAAATCTTGTTTGATCTAAGTTGGCACTATCACATTATCTATTGACCTTATCTCTTTAAAGATACTTGCTTTTGATGTGATTTTAGGAATTGATTGGTTAACTACTCATCATGCCAAAATTGATTGCTTTCGTAAGGTTGTTAGTTTTCATATTCCTAAGCAACCTGTTATTCGAATTCAAGAAACCAAACCATTGAAGTCAAACTCTTTCATATCAAGCTGTAAAATTATTCGTTTATTGAAAAACGGATGTCAAGCTTTCTTAGCCATGTCATGGACTTGAACAAAAATACGTCAGATTTGAATGATATTTCTGTTGTTAGTAAAAATTTTGACGTATTTCCTGAAGAATTTCCTGGCTTACTCCTAGAGTGTGATTTTGAATTTTGTATCGACTTTGAACCCGGTACAAAACCCATTTCTAAAATCTCATATCGAATGGCTCCTATTGAACTTCAGGAGTTAAAAACCTAACTGTAGAAGTTTGTACCCGAGCCTTTATCTGGTGACTTCCTTTGCGAAATGCACTGAAGCCAAACTTTCCGTAGGGGACGCCATATTCGTGCGGTAGTAAACTGATAGGTGTCATTGTGACGTACTATCCAAGATTGGGATATGAGTCACAGTTGAGAGCAACCTAAGTCAGTAATCGAAGTACGTAGCTTTCTAGGCTTAGCCGGTTATTATCGGAGATTTGTGGAAGGATTTTCTCGAATCGCTACTCCGTTAACTCAGCTGACTCGGAAGGATACAAAATTCGGTTGGAGCGAGGATTGTGAGAAGAGTTTTCAAGAACTCAAGAGGAGACTTATTTCGGCACCTGTTCTGACAATACCATCTGGTTCGGATGGATTTGTTATCTACAGCGATGCTTCAGGCAAAGGGTTAGGATGTGTTCTCATGCAACGTGGGAAAGTCATAGCCTATGCCTCGCGACAACTTAAAGAATATGAGAGGAATTATCCTACTCATGATCTAGAGTTGGCAGCAGTCGTTTTCGCGCTAAAGATCTGGAGGCACTATCTATATGGGGAGAAGGTGGAGATATATTCAGACCATAAAAGCCTCAAATATTTCTTCACTCAGAAAGAACTCAACATGCGGCAACGACGTTGGCTCGAGCTGTTAAAAGATTACGACCACACTATTCAATACCATCCTGGAAAAGCAAACGTGGTAGCTGACGCGTTGAGTAGAAGATCATATGCAGGAATGAGTGCGATGATGTCAAGTATACGCGTAGAACCAACTTTAATCGATAAAGTTAAAGTTGCTCAAGCTACAGACCCGGAGCTGATGCGTATGAAGAAGAAAGTGCAAGAAGGTGCTATTCCAGAAGCAAGAATCGATGAAGAATGAATACTTCGAGTCCACTCCAGACTTTGTGTTCCTAACGATTCTGATTTAAAGTATAAGATCATGATGGAGGCACACAATACACCATTTGCAATCCATCCTGGAAGTACTAAAATGTATCGTGATCTTCGACATACATTTTGGTGGAACAATATGAAGAGAGAGATTGTAAAGTTTATCTCGAGGTGTTTAACTTGTCAACGTGTAAAGGCGGAGCATCAAGTACCAAATGGTCCATTGCAACCACTTGAGATTCCGAAATGGAAGTGGGAACACATTACCATGGATTTTGTTACGGGTCTTCCCACGGTTTCTCAAGTTATAAATGCTATTTGGGTTATAGTTGATAGATTAACCAAGTCTGCTCATTTCTTGCCGATACGGGAGACTTATTCCCTTGAACGCCTTGCTAGTATGTACGTGAATGAGATTGTAAGGTTGCATGGCATGCCAGTATCCATAGTTTCGGATCGTGACCCCAGATTCACTTCAAAATTTTGGGTTAGCTTGCAAAAAGCTATGGGCACGGATTTACGGTTCAATTCGGCATACCATCCTCAAACAGACGGGCAATCAGAGAGGACTATTCAAACTCTTGAAGATCTATTAAGACTTTGTGTCCTCGATTTCAAAGGAAGTTGGGATAAGTACCTACCATTGGTGGAATTCTCCTACAACAACAGTTATCAGGCAAGTATAGGTGTGGCTCCCTTTGAAGCATTGTATGGACGAAAGTGTCGCTCTCCAGTATGTTGGGATGAGGTGGGAGAAGCAACGTTGTTGGGACCAGAGTTGGTACGAATGACTACATAGAAGATCCAAACGATTCGACAACGTATACAAACGGCACAGGATCGACAAAAGAGTTATGTGGATCTTCATCGAAAGGACGTGGAATTTGACATTGGGGATCATGTATTATTACGTGTAGCTCCATGGAAAGGAGTTACAAGATTTGGAAAGAGAGGAAAGCTCAATCCACGATTTATTGGTCCATTTCAGATTCTTGACTGAGTAGGAAATGTGGCCTATAGACTTGCGTTACCTCCTCGTGTTCATAATGTTTTTCATATATCTGTGCTTCGTAAATATGTGAAAGACCCGAACCATGTTATTGAGTTAGAACCGGACGAGATAGCTGAAGACTTAACGTACGAGGAGGTACCTGTCAAGATCATGGATAAGAAGGAGCATGTCCTACGCACGAAGGTCATACCACAAGTTAGAGTTTTGTGGAGAAACCATGCTATTGAGGAAATGACCTGGGAGTTGGAAACGGAAATGAAAGCGAGGTATCCTCATCTTTTCGAAACACCAGGTACGTATGTCAATTTCGAGGACGAAATTTTATAAGGAGGGGAGGTTGTAAGACCCCAAAGTATTAATAAATGAAATTTAATTTCCTCTATTTATTATTCTGAAATAGTAAGAGTTGATTTGATTAATGTGGTTAGTTATGGGTAAAATGCGCAAATATTTTAAATAAGCAAGTGGTCCTAAAATATTCATTGTTGTCGGGGAATATTTGTTTGGTCGTGGAATATTCTTGTTGTCGGGGAATATTCGTACGACGGCGCAGCCTTGTGTGGGCCCCATAACAGGAAGCGATTGGATGAAGAAAACGACAAAAATAAGTTGTTTATAAATAACGGCGTAGTTGTTACCGTTAATACTGTTGGAATACCCGGTGGTTAAAACACAGTAATACGCGTTGTTGCACAGTAGCACACGATATTGCACCAATTATTGATTCTTACGAAAGAAGGCACTACTCAATAATTGTTACAGTAATTACTGTTCAATATTGTATTTTATTGATTCAATAATTGCTGCGTTGATATTTTATATTACTGTTGTTTCAATAATTGTCACTACGCAGTATTTTTTATTATCGGAGCAATAATTCATATTATCTGAATAATATTATTAGATAACATTATTGGCAATGTCTAGAAAGTTCTGTCTAAGGAGAGGTTTGGTCATCTAATTGCGCGCCAGTAAGGAGAGATCCTTATTGGAAAGCCCCCTCTTTCCTGGGAACGGCCTGGTTGCCAGTACTGTGATTCTGTAATATTATTTGTGTATAATTAATTATTGATTTATATGACGAGAAAAATAGTGATTTTATGTGGATATAGATGGAGAAAATTTTTAATGTGACAATTGTTGAAAATTTATATTTTATCTTTTTCTGATAAAATAATTCATTTAAATATATTATTTTAATAATATATTGATGGTGGTATTTTTACAATGAATGTGGGATATATGAGTATATGAGGAAGAAGAGTATTTTTATGGCATTAAATGTTTAACACATGTTTTGTGTGTTGGTGGACATAATTCTTGACCGAAAATTTATTATTGACTATAAAATCGCCCGTTTATGAATTTAGGTCAATTTCTGTTTAGAATTTAGAAAAACTTTCTTCTGCAAAGTTGTAGAGAATTGAATTTCCTATAAAAACTCGCGAGATTCGAATTTTCTGATAAAAGGGCTATTTATTATGAATTATTGAAGTTCTGAAGTTCTGAAATAATTGATTTTTGAAAGTTTTATTTATTATTTTGAAGAAAAACGTTTTTTGGCATTTAAGTGGGCTAACATGTGATATAAATGGGTTGAGATCAGATGTCTAGAGGTGGGCTAAGGAAAATTTGATAAATATATTATTATTATATTAAATTTTCTGCTTTGGTGTTCTAAGCATTTTCCTATAAATAGGGTGCTTAGGTTAGAATTGAAAATCACACCAGAAACACAAGTTTCTCTCTATTTCTCTCTATATATCGAGTGTATTTTTGTGAGTATTTGATACTTTGAGTGTTGCTATACGGTGCAAGTTTCCTTCAGCACTATATCTAGTATTCCAGTCAGAAGTACCGTCTTTCCGAGGTAAGGGATGTTATTTCTTCTTAAATGATATTATTTTCTTCAATATTATTATGCCGAAGTATTGATCTGAATTTTTATCAAATTTGAAACTTTTCATGTCGGGGTTACTATTCATGAGTTACTATTCATGAGTTACTATTCACAAGTTACTATTCACCAAAAAATGAAATTTCCTTCTTTTCGTCCAAATATCTATTCTGGATACTAGCTTTGATTGTATC
The DNA here is from genome assembly GCA_016801055.1 of Panax notoginseng. Taxonomy (NCBI): domain Eukaryota; kingdom Viridiplantae; phylum Streptophyta; class Magnoliopsida; order Apiales; family Araliaceae; genus Panax; species Panax notoginseng. The sequence goes on from CM029016.1 coordinate 193,734,324, forward strand.
CATGTTTTGATCATTCTTAAATTTTACTTCACTATGATAAGGTATTTTTGGACATAGATAAATCGAAATACGAATCCTTAATATTTGTTATTTTGCTTCACTGGATTCGTTTTCTTTAAAATATTTTTCATCATCCTCAGTCTTAAATGATGATAACTGAATATCTTTGGCCTGTAGTGCAAAGATGAATAATTTCTAATGAATATCTTTGGCCCGTAGTGCAAAGATGAACAGGTGTTGAGGTGAACATGACCAACTGATGGATATCTTTGGCCTGTAGTGCAAAGATGACTATTTGATTCAAGATATTTATTGATTGATGTTACAGGGATAAAATGTTGATGATGGGTTTTTAAATTCATAGATAATCGTAGATTTCATTCTCTACGTAACTTCTCTATGAATTATTATTTTCCGCTGCGAATAATGAATTAAAACTTGTTATCTATTGTATTCTATCAAATTTTTCCCTGTTGAAGACTAACGATAATTTGTTGTATATTATCTTAGTCATAATATTCTTTACTGGGCTAGTTGAGCTCACCCTTTTCCTTGTTGTTCCATTTTCTTCTCAGGAGGCGAGAATGTAGCAGGTACTAGTCGGGGTGGAATGAAGGTTCTAGGAAGTTGTTTTAGTAGTCCTCGCCATTTTTTTTGTAAAATATTGTTCCAATAATTGTAATGAGGACTTATTTGAGTGTGGATATTGTCTAGATGACAATATTTACACTCACAGTTTTTATGTTGTATTAATAAAGTTGTAGTTGTTTCTGTACCATGTATTTGGCGACTCAGAATAGGTTGGATGGAATGGACCTATTTTGGGGGCGTCACATTAATTATTCACAAATAATATTACATAATCACAATATTGACAACCAGGCTGTTCCTAGGAAAGAGGGGGCTTTCCAATAAGGATTTCTCCTTACTGGCGCGCAATTAGGTGACCAAACCTCTCCTTAGACAGAACTTTCTAGACATTGTCAATAATGTTATCTAATAATATTTTTCAGATAATATGAATTATTGCTCCGATAATGGAAAATACTATGTAGTGACAATTATTAAAACAACAATAATATAAAATATCAACGCAGCAATTATTGAATCAATAACATAAAATACTGAACAGTAATTACTGTAACAATTATTGAGTAGTGTCTTCTTACGTAAGAATCAATAATTGGTGCAATACTGTGTGCTACTGTGCAACAACGCGTATTACTGTGTTTTAACCACCGGGTATTTCAACAGTATTAACGGTAACAACTACGCCGTTATTTATAAATAACTTATACTTGTTGTTTTCTTCATCCAATCGCTTTTCGTTATGGAGCCCACACAAGGCTGCGCCGTCGTACGAATATTCCCCGACAGTAAGAATATTCCACGACCAAACGAATATTTCCCGACAATAATGAATATTTTATAACCATCTGCTTATTTGAAATATTTGCGTATTTTACCTATAACTAACCTCATTAATCAATTCAACCCTTACTATTTCAAAATAATAAATAGAGGAAATTAAATTTTATTTATTAATAATTTGGGGTCTTACAACCTCCCCTCCTTATGAAATTTTGTCCTCAAAACTGACGTACGTACCTGGTGTTTCAAAAAGATGAGGATACCTCGCTTTCATTTCCATTTTCAACTCCCAGGTCATTTCTTGAATAGCATGGTTCTTCCACAAAACTTTAACTTGTGGTATGACCTTTGTGCGTAGGACATGGTCCTTCCTATCCAAGATCTTGACAGGTACCTCTTCGTACGTTAAGTCTTCGGCTATCTTGTCCGGTTCTAACTCAATAACGTGGTTTGGGTCTTTCACATATTTACGTAGCACATATATATGAAAAATATTATGAACACGAGACATACTTGGAGGTAACGCGAGTCTATAGGCCACATTTCCTACTCGGTCAAGAATCTGAAATGGACCAATAAATCGTGGATTGAGGTTTTCTCTCTTCCCAAATCTTGTAACTCCTTTCCATGGAGCCACACGCAACAATACATGATCCCCAATGTCAAATTCCATGTCCTTTCGATGAAGATCCGCATAACTCTTTTGTCGATCCTGTGCCATTTGTATACATTGTCGAATTGTTTGGATCTTCTCCGTAGTCATACGTACCAACTCTAGTCCCAACAACGTTGCTTCTCCCACCTCATCCCAACATACTGGAGAGCGACAGTTTCGTCCATACAATGCTTCAAATGGAGCCACACCTATACTTGCCTAATAACTGTTGTTATAGGAGAATTCCACCAATGGTAGGTACTTATTCCAACTCCCTTTGAAATCTAGGACACAAAGTCTTAATAGATCTTCAAGTGTTTGAATAGTTGTGACGCCCCCAAAATAGGTATACAACACCCATTCTGAGTCGCCAAATACATGGTACAGAAAGCAAACTATAACTTCAATAATACAATTGTCGTGCAAAATACGACAACACATACTGTGAGTTTAAATACAAATATTGTCTTCTGGACAATATCCACACTCAAATAAATCCTCATTAAAATTATTCAAACACTATTTTACAGAAATAGTGAGGACTGCTAAAACATCTTTCTAGAACCATCACTCCATACCCCGACTAGATCCTGCTATGTTCTCACCTCCTGAGAAGAAAAATGGAACAAAAAGGAAAAGGGTGAGCTCAACTAGCCCAGTAAAGAATATTATGACTAAGATAATATACAACAAATTATCGTTAGTCTTCAACAAGGAAAAATCTGATAGAATATAATCGACAATAAGTTTTAGATCAACAACTGCAGCGGAAACAGCAAACCATTAGAAGAGTCAACTAGAGAAAGAATTCTACTATCTTCTAAGATTTTAAAGTCCATCATCAATATTTTATCCCTGTAACATCGATTAATAATCATCTTTATCCAAATATTCATCTTTGCACTACAGGCCAAAGATATTCATTTGTATCACCTGTCAGTCATGTTCATCTCAACACCTGTTCATCTTTGCACTACAAGCCAAATATATTCATAAAGTAATCATACATCTTTGCACTACAGGCCAAAGATATTCAGTAGTATCATCATTTAGGACTGAGGATGATGAAAAATATTTTAAAGGAAACGAATCCAGTGAGACAGAAGGACAAATATTAGGGATTCATATAACAGTTTATCCAAGATCAATAATACTTCATAATAATCAATTGTGAAGCAGAATTCAAAAATAAAGATCAAAACATGGATACAATCAAAGATAGTAACCATAATAGACATCTTGGACAAAAAGAGAAAATTTTATTTTCCGGTGAATAGTGTCGTATTCGTGAATAGTACCGTATACGTGAATAGTAACTCCGACACAAAAACTTCTAAATTTGATAAAAACTCATATCAATATTTCAGCATAATGATATTGAAGAAAATAATATCATTTAAGAAGAAAATAATATCCCTTACCTCAAGATATCAGTACTTCTGGTCGGAATACCGGTATAAGGCTGAAAGAAACTTGCTCTGATGAATAGAAACTCTCAAAGTATCTAAATACTCACAAAATACACTCAATAATCTAGAGAGAGAAAGAGAGAAAACTTGTTTCTGGTGTGATTTTCAATTCTAACTTAGCCCTCTATTTATAGGAAAATTTTAGTTGGCTTGACCTGCAACCTGATGGCTTTACCTGCTACTATTCCCACCCACCACATTTGAAATATAATTCAGCACATTTCTTCACAAATCACAAGTGTGGCCCATCAATTCTAGAATTTTCCATCAAAATGATAAACTCTAAAAATTTAACAATTTCTGAACCAGTCATCTTGTAAAATTCATAATAAATCATACGTTCATTTTTAACGGTTCAAAATTTGTGGGCATATACTCAACTTATATATGTATAACATAACCAAAAATTAACATGATCCAACGGTCGGATTAAAAATTATAACCCCCGCAAAATATCTCAAAAACTCTGATTTTTAATACCTCCATTCCGACAAAAATACGGATAAAAACCTCAACATTGACTCCTTCATTTTTAACCACAAAAATATATCCCTCATTTATATCCAAATAAAATAAATATTTCCTTATCATATGAATCAATAATTAATTATTCACAAATAATATTACAGAATCACATTTATGACAACCAGGCCGTTCCCAGGAAAGAGGGGGCTTTCCAATAAGGATTTATCCTTACTGGCGCGCAATTAGATGACCAAACCTCTCCTTAGACAGAACTTTCTAGACATTGTCAATAATGTTATCTAATAATATTATTCAAATAATATGAATTATTGATCTGATAATGAAAAATACTGTGCAGCAACAATTATTGAAACAACAATAATATAAAATATCAACGCAGCAATTATTGAATCAATAAAATAAAATATTGAATAATAACTACTGTAACAATTATTGAGTAGTGTCTTCTTACGTAAGAATCAATAATTGGTGCTGTGACAACCCGAGAATTTTGAATATTTTTAAAAATTTTATTATTTGATTTAAGGTTCTAAATTAGAACCTAGGCAGAAAATAAGTGTATGGGTATGATATTTTTAAGATGGACTTTTGAGGATTTCAAAATTCTGTAAAGGATTTAGGTGAATTATTCAGGATTAAGGAAAACGTGATTATGTTCTGTGTATATGTGTACAGTATGTGGATAAGGGTCAAGGGTTGACCAGATAAACGATATCTATAATAAACCCTAAGTATATATTAAGAACGTCAACGTTCGGTTAGAAAACTCTAACGATTAACAAGAAACCATAAAATCGGTTCTAGAAACCCTAATTTCAGTTCCGGGAATCCAAAACCCTAACTCGGTGCATGAAACCCTAATCTGGGAACTTAAATGATTATTATATTATTTAAGTGCTAACAATTATAATATTAATTAGGGAAAAACTTAATTAATTAGTAAACCCTAATTTCACATTTTGAAAATCCTAATTTCTAGGTTAGAAACCCTAATTTATAATTCGGGAAAAACGAAAGTGTTAATTAAATTCTTTTAATGTTAATTAGGAAATATTAATCCTAATTTTCAAGTTATGAGTAATTAGAAAACTCTAATCTAATTTCTATTTTAGAAAATTATTTTCTATTTAAAATCGTAATTTTGGGTTATACACCCTAATCCGTGATTTTGACCCTAATTGCTTAATTAGTAATTTTAATTAGGAAATATTAATCCTAATTAGCAAGATTTAATTAGTGATTAAGAAATTTTAATATAATTAGAAAATTCTAATTATAATTTAGAAATATTAATTTTCTATTTTTGAAAACCGAAATTCAGAATGTTAGAAATTAAATTGCAAAATTAAGAGTTAAACCCTAAACCCTAAATTTTCCCAAACCCTAAACCCTAAGGGTTTGGTCAATTGTCCAAAATGGTCATTTTAGAATTAAAATTAAATAAAAAATGACCATTGTGCCCTTATTGCATTCTTTAATAGGTTGGAGTATAAATCTTGCTATAATCTTGGTTGGTGACCAACTCTAAGATTTTCTTGTGCCATTTATCTATCATACCAGCAGCCATATCAACCTATTTCATTGAATCATTTGTCAAAACTTAAAAAAAAAATTATTATAAGTAAAGTTACTTACTTTACTTTCTAAAGTTAGCCAAGACCTTCTCTCTCTAGTTCTTCGAAAATTTAGAGTGAGAGAGTGAGAAATGATAATCCAATTTCAGTTCATAACTTTCCTAGATCAGTATCAAAGATCAGATTCAAGAACACGTGTTAGAAAGGTATAAATCCTAATTTTTGGAAATCCTTTGATCTTATAATGTTTAATGTTAGTGGTTGGTTAAATATGTGTTATAAGGTGTCAATTAGAGATCTGGGTTGTTGGATCATGGATCCATAACATCCAGATGCTCGAATCTAAAGTTTTGAAAAATCTGGAAATAGTTCAAAAAGTGACCTGACAGTTGAATGTCAGGCCGTCTAGATCTTTACGTGTTAACTGATTTGTGTGTTTTATGTTTTAAATGTGTTCTCTGTCATAAGGAGAGTAGGCTGGAAGTGAAATAACATCCATATCATGTTTAGATCGCAAGATATTGTTGGTCAAACAGGGTTGACCAACCATGGAAAACAGTTTCTGGAAAACCCAGATTTTTCAGCTAGGTCTGACAAGAAATTCTAGCCTTCTGATCTTGTTGTGGTTTAATGTTTTAGCTATGTTGTTGTTCTTACCTTGTAGCCTGACATGAGGAGTACATACTCAAACCTTTAGATAGCCCAGATCAGTAACAGAATCATAGAAATGTCCGGTCAAACAAGAGTTGACCATCACGCTGGATGAAGATTCTGGGTAACCCAGATCTTCTTCAGCCGAGTTCCTGACAAGTAGTTTGACCGGCCCTAAACCTTCGTGTAATATTGTTGTTAGACTGATATGATGATATCAAGTTGTTAACGGACATCTCGACTACATTATTGAACCTTTATAACACACTAACCAAGTCTGGAAAGCAGAGATTTAAAGGCTCAAAAATCGACCCTTATCACTGCTGGAGATTCTGGGCTCAAGAACACGTCTGACAAGATGTTTGGTAGCTTAGATCTTGCTGTGATGTTATGTGTTAGTCATGAAACTTGATTCTAGTTGTAGTTCTACACTTATACTACAATCGTATTACAAATTAGCAGCCCAGAATCATCACGAACCTATCTCACTCACTGGTCAAACAAGGCACCTCGTTGACTGACATGAAGTTCTGGGTTTAACCCAAGAACACCAAGAACACCTATAGCGGCGGGTCTGTCCCTATAGGGCCCTTTAGCGACAGTTTATTATTATTATTTTCCAAAAATTATTTAAAAATTGATAAAAATGGTTTTTAATTATTAAAAATATAAAATAAATTCTGAAAAATTATTTTAAAGTCCGAAAAATAGTTTTTAATTATTTTAAGTATATTTCATAAATATTTAATATTTTTGGAATATAAATGATATTTAATTTATTTAATTATAATATTAAATAAATGATTTAAAAATAGTTTTAATTCATGAAAAATCATGAAAAATAATATTATGTTATAATAAAATATTTTAAGATATTTTTGATGACTTTTAATATTTTGTGATGAAATTCATTAATAATTATTATTAATGATAATTAGTTTATTTAATAAATATATTAAATAAATTATGGAAAAATAGAATTAATGGTTTATAAATCATATAAAAATGATTTAAAAGTTAGAAAAATATTTTAAGTTATAAAATATAACTTTTGATATTTTGTCATGAAAATATTAATATTTTAATATTAATAGCAATTATCCGGTAATGCATTTAAGTGTTTAAAAATCATATTTAAATGATTTTTAAGATATTAAAAAATACTTTGATATATTATAAATATACTATAATATTATAACATGTATTTCATTAATATTTGATAATAAATAAATATTAATGATAAAAGAATTATGTGGTATTTAATTTATTTAAATACAGTTTTAATGATTGAAAAATCAAGAAAAATGGTAATAATTATTTAAAAATTATTACGAGCTTACGAAAAATATGTTGACTGTTAATAAAATTATCTGAGATAATTGTTAGGTGTTAAAGCAGAGTTTAATTGAACTTAGACTCGATAAAAGTCTGACTAGACCGTCGGGACGCTAGAATTTTGTCGGAATCAAGATAGACTGTAATAGTTTGACTTGATACCGAGTCTTATGTATGTTATAGACTGATAGGGTTATGTGCTATGTGTTTAGGTTATTCTATGTTTATATATATAATAGTATTATATTGTGATGATATTATTCTAATATTGGAGATCTATATTACTAATATTAGGTCTTCGGATAAAGCGTTATAAATTGTGTTGCGGTAATCCACGGTTCAGGCAAGTTTATTTTTACTAACTCTAATAAGAGATGTTTCATTCGGATAAGCTTATGGTTAATCATTGCTGATTGCCATGTATAAATTGTACTCTGTACATATTGCATGTATAAGTCAGGTATGAAAGGCTGATCACCTTCATTACCAGTTGGTCAAAATATATTTGTTCATGTATAATACTTGTTCAGTCATAAACTTGTTCCTGCTAGTTCACAATTATATTGTTGAATTGTAGCCAGCTTATTATTCAAACTCTTCAATCATGATATATCGTTATATTATTGAATTTAAACTTACTGGGCAATCCTTATGCTCACCCTTGCTATATCATGATAAAACATTGCAGATTAAAGCGAATGCGTCGGATTCAAGAAAAGGTCAAAGACAGTTCAAGCTTTAGTATAAGTATGCAATTAGTTTTGTAATAGTGTTGTATGATAATAATGTTGTTATATGTTAGAAAAGTTATGAAATGAGTATTAAGTTAAGGTTACTCGATCTTGGGGAATAGTGAGTATATGTATTGTATAAACAATCTATGTTTATATCTTTCGCAATAGTTATAGAAATAGTATACCAGATCCTTGGTGATTAGGACCGGGATTTGGGGATGCTACAGTTGGTATCAGAGCTGTTGGTTATGAAGCTTAGGTAGAAATACCTGAGACTAATAACCGCAGTGATTAGGATAAGTACTAACTCACATAGAGTTAGTTGGGTCGGTAAGATTCAAAGACAAATCTCGGCGAGTTATAAGATATAGAGTTCCCTAACTCTGATAATAAAGATTGAATAGTAGTGAGAAATAGATAGAGTCTAAAAGACTGAAAGTGCAGTGATGGGAGATCGTAAAACAAAACGATTAAGACATAGAAATGAATCGTAATATATACGATGCGATCACCCCGTGATCTGATAAGGTGATAACAGGAAGAAGAGTCAATCTAATGATTGAAAAGTTATAGCAAAGTTTGCTGGATGGCAGTTGTACTATAAAATTATACTATGAAAACTCATAAAAGAGTTATGGATTATGAATACGAGTTAAATAAAATTCGTATTGAGAAGGGTGTTAAGATTAGGTGGGGATTTCAATTGAGGACTCGTGTCAACAGCTAAGTTGTATGATTCTTTGTATGGGCGGGGAATTTATACTTGGTTTTAGAATCACTTAGCTTCCTGATCGATATAGTGGTTAGGTTGACCAATTCTTTGTATGGGCGGGGAATTGTGCGCTTAGCTTCCTATATTGATTAGTGGTCGAGTTTGGTTTGACGACCACTTAGTTTTTGATACTGATAATCATTGAAATGTGGTGTCGCGCTATTTCTATATGCATGATAAGAGGGTGATTCCTTTCTCATGTGTATAACAGATAGATAGGTCATAGGTAGAGGATATAAGGTTAAGTACGAGTTCTTAAAACTCATACTCATGTGACATTCTTGACTCATAGTTATATGAAATGTTTATGAACCCCTCAGCGAACGGACGCCAAAGGTCAGACTAGGACAAGTTCTTAAACTCATATAATTGTGGCAAGTAAATGAACTCATAAGTGTTGTTTTACGAACTGGGTATAGTTGTGTGTGAATGGAGAATTGAGGATAATAGGAACAGATAGATTGTTAAGCAAATGATTATTAGTGGAGACATAAGTTTTTCGAAACTCCTAGCTATGCTAAACTTCGAAATGATTGACATCAAGCTAAATACGCACTATGTGCCTTTAAAAAAAATATGTAGACTCGTAATCATTTTTGAAACGGTTTAAAGTATAGTCTATGCTACTTATTCCAGCTAGACGCAAATGATTCGAAATATTAAAATAACTTTTATTTATCACTCATGTACCATGTAACCTGGTGCAGAGATGATAAAAAAAATTGATGGAGTTGTAAATACAGGAATACTTAGTGTGAATTTGATCTAAAATCGTTGTTCCACTATTGTATTATGTGTTATGACAAAGTCATATAATGACGGCATCCTCAAACGGATTGTTAATACAGTACGGCATCATGACGTTGTAACGACCCCAAAATAGGTCCATTCCATCCAACCTATTCTGAGTCGCCAAATACATGGTACAGAAAACAACTGTAACTTTATTACAACAATTGTCGTGCAAAATACAACAACACATATACTGTGAGTTTGGATACAAATATATACCAAATGTAACTCATGTTCCAATCGTGGACATCGCCTCACAATGACACCTTACATAAAGGTATAGTCAAAAACTGTTTTAGAAATTAGAATCTTTGGGAAGTGCTCAAGGAAACCTTCGTACATAGGAGGCCACGCGTCTAGGTTGTGATAGATATCATATGGCCACAGAATTATCCTTGGTTTACCCAATAGACCCCAAAGAAAAACGAGAAGATTACTATCATATTCTTCCCAATGGTGAGTCTTCTCTTGACTTATCATTATCTCCACTGTCTCTAATTGAGAATTATACTTCAAACAAATACCAAGATTATATAGGTAGTGCTCGTATATATACTCAGCAAGTGGATGAGCACATCCCTGTCTTATGATGACACGAGGTTGTATGTCGTTAGACATCTTGTATGATAGTGACAAAACACCATTCCAACGTTGGGTTCGCCTCACCCTATATTCTTCACCAAATATAACTACTAAATGATGACCACCGTTCTATTCCCTTGTTACCCCCACTCGACCCAGCTACACTCTTATTACCTGAAAGGAATTGTGAAGCAAAAGGGTGAGCACAACTAGCTCAGTAAAGAATATCATGACTAAAGATAATTAAATTATCAATAGCCTTCATCAATAATAAATCAGAGATTTAGAACATATGGTAAATGATAAAAATTTCAACCATAGTTGCAGCGGAACGAGCAATCTATTAGAAGAGTCAAATAGACTATAAAGTCTATTATTTTCTCCATGTTAAAAATCCACCAACAATGTTTTATCCCTGTAACATCAATCAACAATTCTGGTCCACAATCATATGAATAACTCATAATTATAACTGTAGTTCTAAATTTCTCTTCTCATCCAGGACGAAGATAATTTTCATCACCTATCTTTACCTGAAACATCAAAGATCATGGTTACACCAAATCACATTTCCTGTTCATAATCATACTAATAACTTCATCTTTGCACTACGGCCAAAGATATTCATTTGTATCACCAGTTGGTCATGTTTATCTCAACATCTGTTCATCTTTGCACTACTGGCCAAAGATATTCAACAACATATCATCTTTGCACTACGGCCAAAGATATTCATCAACAATTCATCTTTGCACTACAGGCCAAAGATATTCATCAACAATTCATATTTGCACTACATGCCCAATATATTAATACCTCAAAGAATATATAATCATTTAAGAATTTATATAAACAATAATTATAACCATGTTGATCATTTCACCTTTGCACTTAAGCTAAAGATATTCAATTATAAATTCAGTGGTCATGATCATACTAGTCAACAATTCAACTTTGCACTACTGGCCAAAGAGAACACATAGTCATGATCATACCAAAAATCTACCCATCTTTACACTCAAGTCAAAGAGAAATATCATCATTAGGGTTATAAAAATGTTATATATGATAATAAAATCAATATAATCAACATATAGATTTAATCTCAAGAGTAATATTCATAAATCAACTATAATTTGGTTAGAAAAAGAAACCAATTTTGTCGTGAATAGTAACTCGTGAATAGTAACTCATGAATAGTAACTCATGAATAGTAACTCGTGAATAGTAACCCCGACTCAAAAAGGTAAAAATTCTACAATAAAATCTATATCAATATTTCGGTATAATGATATTGAAAGAATAACATTTCTTAAGCTTATAAACAATTTATTTAAATTGTTTACACTTTACTAATTAATGCATTTAATCATCATAAAATGTCAACTCTTAAGATTTCATCATCAATAGCCAAAACCCTCATCAAAAATCTGCATATACCTCATATAGGATTCTCAAGCCATAAAATCCTATTTTCCAATTTTCTTTCTTCACAAAACATATTTAATTTATTTTCTCATAACTTGTCCATTTTCATGAAAAATACCAAATCAGTTCCAAAAATATTTCTTTTCTGGAATTTATCAGAATATAGTCCCATATTGAACATATATTTTTCTCAGAATTTTTAAAAGTCATTTACTATTTTTCATATGGTCAAAACAGCCGAATATTTAGACATTTATCAAAAATTGTACTTTTGTCCAAAAATTCTGAAATTAACAGAGTATACTTCCATCATATACATGTACTCCCAATAAAAATTTCATCAATTTTGGAGTTAACCACAAGAAATTATAAGCAGTTACTTTTAAAATAGTCTTTTCTCATAATATTCATAACTCTCAATCTATACATCCAAAAATCACCATTTTTGGACACAATCAATAAAACTCATCAAAATATCATTTCAAATTTTTCCAGAATTTTTGAAGTTCAGAAAAATTACTAAACTGAAAAACATAACAACCCTTAAAATCCTTTAAAATCCCTTACTATCCCTTACTATCCCTTACCTCAAAAGAGCAGTACTTCTGATCGGTATAAGGCTGAAGGAAACTTGCACTGATGAATAGCAACTCACCAAGTATCTAAATACTCACAAAATACACTCAATAATCTAGAGAGAGAAAGAGAGAAAACTTATGTTTCTTGTGTGTGATTTTCAATTCTAACTTAGCCCTCTATTTATAGGAAAATTTTGGTAGGTTTGACCTGCAACCTGATGGCTTTACCTGCTACTATTCCCACCCACCACATTTGAAATATAATTCAGCATATTTCTTCACCAACCAACACAAGTGGGCCCACCAATTCTAGAATTTTCCACCAAAATGTTAAACTCCGAAAATTCAACAATTTCTGAACCAGTCATCTCGTAAAATTCATAATAAATCATACGTTCATTTTTAACGGTTCAAATTTGTGGACATATACTCAACTTATATATGTATAACATATCCAAAAATTATCACGATCCAACGGTCGGATTAAAAATTATAACCCCGCAAAATATCTCAAAAACCCTGATTTGATTTTTAATACCTCCATTCCGATAAAAATACTGATAAAACACCTCAACATTAACTCCTTCATTTTTAACCACAAAAATATATCCTCATTTATATCCACATAAAATAAATATTTCTTATCATATGAATCAATAATTAATTATTCACAAATAATATTACAGAATCACATTTATGACAACCAGGCCGTTCCCAGGAAAGAGGGGGCTTTCCAATAAGAATTTCTCCTTACTGGCGCGCAATTAGGTGACCAAACCTCTCCTTAGACAGAACTTTCTAGTCATTGCCAATAATGTTATCTAATAATATTATTCAAATAATATGAATTATTGATCTGATAATGGGAAATACTGTGCAGTGACAATTATTGAACAACAATAATATAAAATTTCAACGTAGCAATTATTGAATCAATAAAATAAAATATTGAACAGTAATTACAGTAACAATTATTGAGTAGTGCCTTCTTACGTAAGAATCAATAATTTCAAAAATACTATGCAATACCGTGTGCTACTGTGCAATAACGCGTATTACTGTATTTTAACCACGGGTATTCCAACAGTGTTAACGGTAACAACTACGCCGTTATTTGTAAAAACTCAAAAAAATTTGTCGTTTTCTTCATCCGACAGTTTTTCTGTTATGGGGCCCACAAATGGCTGCGCCGTCGTACGAATATTCCCCGACAGAAAGAATATTCCACGACCAAACGAATATTCCCCGACAACAATGATTATTTTATAACCACTTGCTTATTTTGAAAAAAAATCATATTTCACTCATAACTTTAAACTTTTATCAATTTAACCATTTACTGAATAGTAATTATAAGAAAAATTGAATACTTTTATTTCATAAAATTCGGGGTCTTACAGACGTCATTCTCGAAAATATTTTTAAAAGTTTAATTTGCCAACGGGGTTTGGCTACACCTAAATAATTCGATTGAATTGAATTAATGATATGAGTCTATGCTATTCGATTCAGCTAGACAAAAGTTTATGAAAACTCTAAGTGTTCATTGAAAGAAATTTTCTGAACCAAATTGTTTTGGTGCGAAATCCTATGATAAGTCTGAGGTGAACAACCCTGAAAATGGGGACATACTAATTGGATAAAATATTCCAATCTAAGAACGTATATAGTCGTTCCGATTACTAAGGTACAATGGATTGATCATCTAAAGTACCCGCATCAGCAGTTTACCTTCTTTGTGATTGTAAAACATACTGTTAACCTTTGTATGGGGTAGAGTACCTTTTTCTTAATTGAAATAGGTAGCAGGTAGTAATACCTATAAACCTCAGTAATTCATAGTCTACATGACCCCTCAGTACAATTTGAAAACTTTTACTCTTGTGAGTGGTGTATTGGGTAGCATGAGATGTTGTGTATGTATGGTTATGATTATGTAGGTGTAAGGTGTAGGGTAAATTTCGGGGACGAAATTTTTAGAAGAAGGGGTGAATGTGACAACCCGAGAATTTTGAATATTTTTAAAAAATTTTATTATTTGATTTAAGGTTCAAAATTAGAACCTAGGCAGAAAATAAGTGTATGCGTATGTATGATATTTTTAAGATGGACTTTTGAGGATTTCAAATTCTGTGAAGGATTTAGGTGAATTATTCAGGATTAAGGAAAACGTGATTATGTTCTGTGTATATGTGTACAGTATGTGGATAAGGGTCAAGGGTTGACCAGATAAACGATATCTATAATAAACCCTAAGTATATATTAAGAACGTCAACGTTCGGTTAGAAAACCCTAACGATTAACAAGAAACCCTAAATCGGTTCTAGAAACCCTAATTTCAGTTCCGGGAATCCAAAACCCTAACTCGGTGCATGAAACCCTAATCTGGGAACATAAATGATTATTATATTATTTAAGTGCTAACAATTATAATATTAATTAGGGAAAAACTTAATTAATTAGTAAACCCTAATTTCACATTTTGAAAATCCTAATTTCTAGGTTAGAAACCCTAATTTATAATTCGGGAAAAACGAAAGTGTTAATTAAATTCTTTTAATGTTAATTAGGAAATATTAATCCTAATTTTCAAGTTATGAGTAATTAGAAAACTCTAATCTAATTTCTATTTTAGAAATTATTTTCTATTTAAAATCGTAATTTTGGGTTATACACCCTAATCCGTGATTTTGACCCTAATTGCTTAATTAGTAATTTTAATTAGGAAATATTAATCCTAATTAGCAAGATTTAATTAGTGATTAAGAAATTTTAATATAATTAGAAAATTCTAATTATAATTTAGAAATATTAATTTTCTATTTTTGAAAACCGAAATTCGGAATGTTAGAAATTAAATTGTAAAATTAAGAGTTAAACCCTAAACCCTAAATTTTCCCAAACCCTAAACCCTAAGGGTTTGGTCAATTGTCCAAAATGGTCATTTTAGAATTAAAATTAAATGAAAAATGACCATTGTGCCCTTATTGCATTCTTTAATAGGTTGGAGTATAAATCTTGCTATAATCTGGTTGGTGACCAACTCTAAGATTTTCTTGTGCCATTTATCTATCATACCAGCAGCCATATCAACCTATTTCATTGAATCATTTGTCAAAACTTAAAAAAAAAAAAATTTATTATAAGTAAAGTTACTTACTTTACTTTCTAAAGTTAGCCAAGACCTTCTCTCTCTAGTTCTTCGAAAATTTAGAGTGAGAGAGTGAGAAATGATAATCCAATTTCAGTTCATAACTTTCCTAGATCAGTATCAAAGATCAGATTCAAGAACACGTGTTAGAAAGGTATAAATCCTA